>JAANYP010001465.1:41405-708905 GCA_020465985.1 Centrapalus pauciflorus | reverse complement strand
ATTATTTATACATTTTTATTTTTTTAAATATATTTATGTTATAAAGTATATTGATTTTTTATTTATTAATAATATTATAACATTTAATTTATTTAATTTTCTTTTCTTTTATACATTCAATTTAATTATTAAAAATTTAGTTATCTTATATTTCATTTAATAAAATATCTATACATTTTTATCTTTTTTATATTTCTATCTAACTATTTCATTACGTTAATATATTTTGATTTAATTATACATTTTATAAAAATATATAAACATAAAAATATATAAACTAAAGATTTAACATTTTGATTTAAATACTTTTATGTTAATATGTTTGGATTCAAATTTATTATTTTATTTATTATTTTAATATTTTGTAACATTAATAAGTTTCAATTAAAACTCAGTATTTTATTCGTTTTGTTTTAATTATTTTGTTACTTACTACATCTCGATTTAATTGTATTCAAATAAAGATATGTAGACTTAACATTTTATTCATTTTCATTTAAATATTCTATAACGTTTTTAAGTTTTGACTTAATTTTGAAGAAAAATATATAAACAAAATATTTTATTCATTTTTAACTTAAATATTTGTAACGTTAATACATTTTAATTTAATTACAATTTTGAAGTAAAAAATATATAAATATTTATATGTTTTGATTTAATGAAACATATATGTTTGATATTATATACTTTGGTAGATGCATTTTGGTTTATACTTTGTAATTAAATCGAAACATATTAATCTAACAAAATAATAAGAATAAAATGAATAAAGTAGTAGTGTAAATTAAAATTTATCATAAAAAAAATATTTAAATCAAAATAAATTAAATCCAAAAATAATTAGAAGAAATCGATAGCACGAGTGCCAATATACGTAACAAAATAATTAAATTAAAATGTCCGAATGTTTATACTTTTCTCATAAAAATTAAAATTAAATAAAAATATATTAACATAATTAAATATTTATATGAAAATTTATAAAAGACAAAAGTGTACAAATATTTTTACAAATAAAACAAAAGATCTATAAAATTTTAAAATTAAATCCGAAATATAAAAAAGACGTAAATTAAATAAATTTAAATATTCAAATTAGAATAATTCTAATAATAAAAAAAATATATTTTAAGAAATAATAGTAATAATTAGTTTTCTAAATTAACATATTTAAATTTAAACATAAATTAAAATTTTATGTAAAGGACTAAAGTTGAAATTAATTTTCATAGTTGAGGGACCAAATTGTTATTGAGAAAAGGGCAAAATAGTCATTTAGAAAAAAGTTAAGAGAAAGGGGGACCATTTTTGCAAGTAAATAGTGTTTTGAGGGACCATTTATGTAATTTTTAAAGATCAGGGACCATATCCGTAATTTCGACCAAACCACAGGGACCATTTCTGTAATTTTATTATTATTATTATTATTATTATTATTATTATTATTATTATTATTATTATTATTATTATTATTATTATTATTATTATATGGTGTATTTTTTAATTTATTACTAATATTATTAATATTATTTCTATTATTAATCAATTTTTTTAATTACGATTATAATTAATTATATCATTACTAGTAATGGTGTTGTGTTTTTTGACTATCATTATTCATTATTATTATAATTCTAATAATTCTTGTAGTTTTTTATGATTATTATCAAAATTATTTTTTTTTATGATTTTTAATATTCATGAAAACATAATTTCTTTATTTAGAATTTTGGGTTAATATTAAAAATACCCAACCAATAAGATAAAAATAGTATAGAATTTAAACAATAATGTAAAATACCCAAACAATTATGAATTCTGTTAGTTTTATTTTGATATTTATAAAAACACAACTTTTGTTATTATTTGAGTGTATATAAATTTATTCTTTTGTGAATATAATCATCATCATCATTATTATATGGATAAATCATGTAAAAAACCAATGTACTTTCAATATTTTTCGAATAAGTTATTACACCAAAAATGTTCCCATAAAAGTCCCTCAACTTAAAAACGTTTTCGTAAAAATCACTGCACATAAAATGTTTCTATGAAAGTTCTTTTAACTTAACAAAATTTTATGAAAAACATCTGAAAAATCCTATAAAACAACACAATTCGTAAAAAAATTCAAGTTGAAGGATTTTTTTGGAAATGTTTTTGGTAAAGGGACAAATCGAAAAATAGCAAATGTGCATTGGTGTTTTGTATAAATTTCACTAATTATATTGTATATATTTTATATTATGTTTCATTTATGAATGTCATGGTTCATATTTGTATCAATCTTTTATGTTTCATTTATTATTAATAATCATCATCATCATGTGTGTATAGAAACAAATAAATACTTTTAAATAGTAGATATCATCATTCATATAATAGAACACAAATTATGATTGCTATTATGCTTAAAATAATATTTAATTTGTATATGTCTGTGTATATAACAAATAAATAAACACATACATACATAACAATAAAATTGTGTGCGTCTATTGTAATAAGATATGATGATGATGGTGTTTTCAATATTAAAATTCACAAGAAAAATAGTCATAACAACAATCTTATAATAATTACAAGAAATATTATTAGAATTGTAAAAAAAACTATTATTAAAAGTATAAAAAACTATAATTGTAAATAATAATAGTTGACTGATTATTAAACTAATTAGAGTTATTAAAGAAAAATAACATATAACATAACAATAATAATCGTAATAATCAATTGAAATTAAAAAATAATACCAATAATAAGTTACAATAAATGTAAAAAAGAAATATATAATCACTAATAATTTAAAACATAATAATTCAATTCATCATATTTAAATAATAGTCACAATTGAAACAATAAAATAAATCCATATACCATTAATAATATTTATATTCACATTAATCTTATTTTATCTATTTACAAAAGCTTTTGAATCCATTTTTGTTATAATGAAAGATGTTATGCATAAAATTGTTATTTAAAAAAGGGTAAATTCATCATTTTAAATTAATTAACTTCAAAGTGTTAATTCTAACGGAATATAAGATTGTTTATGAAACAAAGTTCTAATTTAGGGACTGATAATGTAATAATTTTTTTTAGGGATGAGAATCAAAATTTCATATATAGTACAAGGACCATTTATGTAATTTACTGTTAGTTAAATTTTTTTAAAAAAAGTAATCATTGCAAATTTCTTGAAAATACGCAAAAAAAAAAAAAGATTGGTAACGTAAAGATAATGTACTTTACGTTACTTTTAATCTTTTGTAACGTAATACATTAAAAATTAATAGAATGTACATGTGATGTAAATGGTGGCCGTAACATAAATGTGGTAACGTAAATGGTAGGTATTTTGGTCAGGTGATTATTTTTTGGGTAAACTTGACAAGTAAGTTTACTTTTTGGGTATTTTATAATTATCTCACATATTAATTGGTTTTAATCTAATCCATATTATTAAGCAAACATTCCATAACAGAATATTTTATATATTCCCTTACCTTTATCTCTCATATTTTCATAATCCTGTCATTTGACATTACTTTTTGAATTGAAGGTTGTATCATCAATTTCGATTTTGAAAAGTTCATATCAACACCGGTTTCATTTCGTCTGAACATGTTCAAATCAATATGTACACAATCAAGACTAGTATTATATATAATAGACAAGTATGCACATGTTCAATAAGAAGCATGTTCATTCACATTCTCTTTGTTAGACATGTTCATATTTAAGAATGTTCAACAAAACAAACATAACATTATATTATATTCAACATGTGCATATATCATGCAAATTAGACATTCATGCAAGTCCTTTATAATCACGATGTTTAAATAAGTGCATCTTGACATGTTCAATCGTCATGTGCTTTCGTATGCACATGTTCGAATTGATATATACAAAATCAAGAGTAATTATATATATAATAGAGATGTATGCACATGTTCAATACGAAACATGTTCATATTTAAAGGTGTTTGTATCTTTTACAAGACAGGTTCATTTAAATTTACATATGATAATACATACGAAGATTGTTCATTTGTTTTTAACTATTATAGAACACATACATATAGTATATTGCACAAGTGTATTAAACAAACATTTAGCACTAAAAAACCTATACAAACATTATATATTATATCTATAGATATTCATAAGTGTAATTCAACAAGTTCGAAAATCACATAATATTGAACAGATTATCAATGATAATAATATATGAAGCTTTTTGATAAATTGGTCCACATTATTTAAACCCTAGCTTCAATTTCTTTGATGGTTGCCTTTAGCCTCGTAACAAACGTATTAAAAATTCCTTTATTTACTTTTTTAAATCATTTTCTGAATTTCAAAAATCATTTAAAAAATAAGAAGAAAATATGCACATGGTTGGAATTGGAATATATATCAACGTATTGATTGACCATGTGATTTTTTTCTTTGCTTGGTTCACTAATCCTAAGAACAAATCTTATTCCTTTTGTGCCGCTTATGTTGGTTCCTCCAAATGAATATTTACGAAAGTTGTTTTAGGATTTGATTGAAAAAGATGATAGTTATTGAAAGACAGGGCCGTCTCATTGATTTTGAAGGCTCTGTGCAAAAAATAATAAAAGTGGCCCTTAAAATTTTTCAAACCGATATACATAAGGTCACAATATGATAGAAATTATTATAACTAACTATCCAATCCAGAATCATATTTTCGTTTAGGAGCCATAATTTGTCAAAAAAAAAAAAAGATAACAATATTAAAGGAGAAAGGAAGAGTATGTTACATAACCTTGAATGAATGATTGGCGAGTGCAAATGATAGTACGATGCCAATGACCATACTTCATGAATACCGAAGAAAAGGCCAAAAAGAGGAAATCCTGATGAAATCATAATCACAAAATTCACTATCTATATCAGTGATATCAAAATCGTAATCAATAAACGATACAACTAAATTCCCAAATTCTACCTAGTCCAGTAGTTGTAGTCCCCAATTCGATTTCTTATTTGTGAAGAGCAAGAGCCAATTCGATTTCTGCAGTTTGTGATTTGTGAAGAGGCTAAGAGCATAAGAGAACAGGTAAAGAGCAAGACTTTATGAATAGCAGAAGAGCCAATTCGATTGATTTGACAGCAAGATCGAGTTTTAAACTTTCAATAGATGATAAATTAAAATCGATGATGATTTGAATGTTGAATCATTGATGATGATTTGAATGTTGAAGTCTCCGTGATTGCGTGCGATTCGACAATTGACAAGAGCAGATTCGTTGCAACCATTGTTCAACAGGTCGTCTCTTCGATTTCCACGCACACAACCCTTCGTAGTTCGCTCCCCTCTCTCGCCGATTTGCCTCCTCTCTCTGGCCGATTTGCGAATGTTTTGTTCCAATTCCAGGCGTTGCTGCGTCGCTTGAGGTTACCGTCTTACAGACCACTGCGTTGGGCTTTTCTAAAACCAAAATACACACATATATATTGGGCTGTAGAGTTAAACTGGAGGCCCCAAATATTTGGGGGCCCTGTGCAGTGGCCCAGGCTGCACAAGGCTATAACCGAGCCTGTTGAAAGAGATGGAGATAATAATTTGTTGAGAAAAAAAGGAGATTTATTAAATGGTTCTCAATCAAATTTAGTTGGGATACCTAAAATACCCTTTTGTTACCAATCAATCTTATTTTATAAGATGGGTCTATTTTTTAAACTTAACTCGTCAAATAATTGGAAAATATAAGCAAACATGGGAGAACTTCAGGACTCCACTCTAAGTGGGAACTCCATGGACCATGGAACTTGAATATATATATATATATATATATATATATATATATATATATATATATATATATATATATATATATATATATATATATATATAGGGTTAAGTTCCATGGAGTCCCTTATTAGATTGGAGTCCTGGAGTCCCATATTAAATGTACATGTTCATTACAATAAAATGTTTTTATTTTATACAAAAGTATAATATACACCTGTTCAAAAGTGCATTACAATTGACGAGTTCACATCATTTGAAGTTATAACGATAAAAAAATTCTATATCATGCAAAATTATAATATTTAAACAATATGCACATGTGATCTGATGATGCACTTTGAACATGTGCATATTGTATTTTTGCATGAAATATAACATTTTTATCGTAATGAACTTCAAATTGTATGAATTGTTCAACAGTAGTACACTTTTGAACATTTATATATTACATTTTTGCATGAAATAAAATATTTTATTGTAATGAACAGGTACATTGAATATGGACTCCAGGACTCCAATCTAATATGGGACTCCATGGAACTTAAATCTATATATATATATATATATATATATATATATATATATATATATATATATATATATATATATATATATATATATATATATAGGGTCGAGATCAATGGAGTACCATGTTAGACTGGGGAACCGGAGTCCACCAATGTTTGGTTACAAGTACAGAAGGGTAATATAGTCAATTAAATTTTATTTTAATTAATAGATGATAATTAGTGATTTAGGAAATCCCTTAATTGTAGGGATCTGATATCCCTTATAGTCAATTAAATTTTATTTTAATTAATAGATGATAATTAGTGATTTAGGAAATCCCTTAATTGTAGGGATTTGACATCCCTTACGTACAGTTACCATGTGTTTACGTGAACATAGTTTTTCTATTTTCCTATATTGCACACATGTGCAATATACATGTGCAGATATATCTTTTCTTTATGTGATAATAACAGTTGTATAAAGAACTTATTGAACATGTTCAATAATGGTACCAAACATGTGCAATATACTGGGGATTGCCTTTAAAACCATATTTGAAGACTTTGAACATGTGCAGTAAGAGAATATATAGAGGTAAAACACATTAAACATGTGCAGTATTGAACATGTGCAGTATAGAACATATGTGGAATTGTTGCGGAATTGAAGCGGGCGACAGCTTGAAATCGATCGCAATGGAGGGTTATCGCTGAAATGGGCAACAGATTTAATAACTACAACCGAGAAATTATTGGGATTAAGAGAATATTTGATTCTCATTTTTGAAAATTTTCATACCCATTTTACCCCTCACATTAAATGACATGAGATTTAATTTCCGACGGAATTTTGGGTATTAATTACTAATTTTAATGCAAAATGATTGCCTGTGAATGGTACCCCGGTACCCCATTGATCTTGAATCTATACACACACACACACACACACACACACACACACACACACATATATATATATATATATATATATATATATATATATATATATATATATATATATGTATGTATGTATATATAATCAGGTTCATCAGCGTACCTATGAGATTACAGCGTACCCTAATGTGAATGATCATTCACATATCTTTTTTTTAATAGACATGTATAAGACAACATTTCAATACTTTTTTTCAAAAGGAGCAACATCAAAAATATTGTGAATGCTAAAAAAAAAGATTATGTGAATGGTGGGAATGATCATTCACTTGGATGACCATTCACATAAATATGCATTAAGCATTCACATAATTTTTAAGGACACTGAAAGTGTGAATGTATGTGAAATTAATATATCATGCCTATAACATTAATTTAAACATTGAATGGAGCACTGAGTGTTAACGACAGAAAGCTTATGGTTGAATTAATTTCAAAGATAAATTGGAGGCTGTCAAACAGGAAAAGTATCAGAAGTTTTGAGATGAAGCTGAGATTATCAAACTGAAGACTGATTATAGTTCATCAAAGGGGGAGAATGTTAGAATCAATTTTAATTGATGAATATAATAAGTCTAGGGTATGTTTTGTAATTATCTCATAGATAGTTATCTTTGTATATATAGAAATAGTTTCTTTGTAAATGGCACGGAATCTGACATTGGAATTGCACGGAATTTCATAGCAGATTAGGGCTACAGTTGTTCGTATTCATTCATCTCTCTGTAATCATCATTTTGGTGCAATTAATCATTCGGTTAGTGTTTCTGGTATTCATAATTGTTTGTATTGATTAATGTGATTGATTAATCTGAATTCATAATAAGTTTTTTAAGGTTGGTACCTTCAGGTGCATTTGATTTCGAGAGATAATTTATTGAACCTGACTCTAGATATATATATATATATATATATATATATATATATATATATATATATATATATATATATATATATATATATATATATATATATATATATATATATATATATTGAGTTTCTATGGGGCACCATATGCATCGGGAACCAAATGGGAACCAAAAATGCATTGCTTGTTTACAAAGGGTGCATTAAGGGCATTTTGGGAATGCTTAATAATATATTGTTAAATCATAAGATTTAATTTAATATTTATCAATTATTTAGAAAACTAAATAAAATGATCAACCACCTTTCCATAAATCCATCCCCTTTTCTCTCTCTTTCCCTTTCTCTTTCATGGCTAGCCTCTCTCCATCTCTCTTTCTCTCAACCGGTTTTCACAAGACAACCACTACTACTACTGCCAGACCCAACACCACGATCGTTGTCCACTGTCGGTATGCAACTCTGCACCATACCTGTGCATCGATGTTGACGAGAATTTGCTTGCGTCTGTTGATCATGGTTTTTGAGTATCAGTTTTTTCACAAACAGTTCATTCTACGATTCTGTATCATGCTTATGGCTAGTCAAAGAATTCTAAGATTCTTTATTAATGTTGGTGGTTATTGCTTCCAAGAAATAGTTGGAGCATATGGTAATGGTTGTTTCAAACATGATGCACAACAACAATGCATCACGACAATGATGAACACATTGAAGACGTTGATGAACACGTTTAAATTTCAGAGATGCATCACGAAATTAACACGTTTAAATGTCGAAATGCATCACGATTTTGGTGATGCATAATGATGGAACAAAGACGAGGATGAATATGGCCGAAATGCATCACGATTTTAGTGATGCATAATGATGGAACAAAGACGAGGATGAATATGGTCGAAATGCATCATGTTTGAAATTGAATTGGATGAAGATGCATCGTGTTTGAAGACGAATCCAATAAATTGGATGAATATGCATCATGTTTGTTTAGATTCGGATAGAATATTTTCGGAATTCAAGCATCTTCCGATTTTGCCCTTCCGCGCACGAGAAGTAATGCACCCGTGCACCCATTTTCAAGTTAATTACCCTTTTGCCACTACAATCTGAACCATTAAAATTCAAGATCTAACGGTGCATACAGGTTCCCAAAGTGCACAATGCATACATGTGCCCCATAGAACCTGACCATATATATATATATATATATATATATATATATATATATATATATATATATATATATATATATTATATATATATATATATATACATATATATATATATATTGTATGTATATATATATATATATATAATATATATATATACCATTTTTGTACGTTTATAGACAACATGTCAGGATCTGAAACTAATTAACCAAGACTAACTGATTTGAATTTATCAGAGTATAAATCAATAATCTTGCTTTGAATCAAAGTTTAATTAAGAAGTTTGCGGAATAACACTTATTTATTTTAACAATAGCTTTCAGAATCAATAGCAAATAAACAAAAGTAATAATCAAAAGTTGCTTGTATTGCTGACTTCAATGATTACAATAACCTCTAATCTGTTTGATTAAACGAAGAACACAAATTGTTCTTAGGGTTTTACAACATTAGAGGCTTATGAAAACTTAAACAAAAATCAAACTTGAATATGCAGAAAAACTCTTATACAATAGAAAGACCTATTCTATGTATTTATATTACTTCTTGATTTGTTTCCTTGAAGGACTATGACTTCTCTGATAGTAGATATGCTGGAATCCTCGTGTAGATATCTTTTCCTGAATATCAGCACTTTCTGTTTATGAAACTGTTGAGCAGCTTGAATCACTTGACAACTTGAACAAAGCAGCTTGAATTGATTTACTCTGGCAGCTTGAACTTTTACACTGGCAGCTCGAGATTCTTCAACTAACAGCATGAACTTTGTATTTACATATAAATTCTACTAACAGTTTGAGAAGTCTAACTAACAGCTTGAACTACTTAGACTATTTCCCAACAATCTCCCCCTAACTTAAATTCTTTACACAAGACTTTAAGTTCTATACAAATAAGGAAATAAACAAGTAAATTGTTATTTACAAACCAAGGCTTTCAAAAACTTACAACTGTGCAAGTTTCTGATTTACAGCCTTCAAAAACTCTTTCTTCATCTCTTCTCTATCACAAGCTATCTTAACAGATTTCATCTGGAGTAGCATAGCTTTTGGTAGATCATAGAATTCAAAATTGAAGAACATACCAGATCCATCTGTAAATTTGATTCTGTAAGTCCTTGATTTGACAAACAGATCAACTTGCTTGATCTTCATTCCCTTTTTGTTTGCATCCTCTATATCTTTCCTTATAGACTCAAAGTCAACAATGGTTTTCAGATCTTTGATGACTTGCTTTACTTGTGGTAGAGCCGATCTTACTTGTGTCATAGACCCATTATTGTGCATTCTTGTGAGCTCATCTCTAGTCATCTTTTGAATCATATGCCAGAAGCTGTCATACTCTTCTTCTGGACTAGATTCCCTTCTTACTACAAACTTAAATCTTAAGTCAATATTGTCCATTGGCTTAGCATACCAGTAATTGATAAGAGGTTTTGTAAAATCATGCTGGTCTATTAATTTCTCTAACTCCATAGCCATTTGTAGTTGTTGCTCAAACAACACCTTTTTAACTTGATCCAGCTTTGCTTGTGATAATGACTCTGATGCAGGAATGGAAGCAACAGCTTGATCAGAAGGAGCAGGGGCACTGGCAGCAGTTTGAACATTACTTGTACCAGTTTGAACTGGTTCTTGGGATGTTTGGACTTCTTGGGAGACTTTGGCTTTCTTTCTTTTGTCCATCTCTTTGTCGTGGATATCTTGCAGCCTTTCTGTGCTCATGGACTGAGCCATCTTCTTTGGGATACCAGCTGCAAAGGAAAAATTTATTAGAAATCTTCTATGCTCAGCCTTAGAGTGCCCTGTTGGCAGCTTCCTCTTCTTTTCTCCTTGCTTGACCACAAACCCTTTTAGGTAATCACCTAAGGTTTCATCATCTTCCATTGGGGGCTGAGTTTGCTGGTCTAACTCTTGATCTTGTTCTTCTGCTAATTTTCTGGCAATTTCAGCATCAAAGGCAATCTGGGCTTCTCTGGAAGAAAATTTGTGCTTTGGAGACTCAATAAGAATGCCCTTGCCCTTATCTTTTGTAGCAAAAGATGTAGCTTGGACTGTACTGATTGGAGCTTGAAAACCTTCTCTTATAACAACTCCAGTTGCCTTTGAAGAAGCAGCTTGAGTTTCTAGGCTAACAGCTTGAGAAGCTGTTGGGACTGTTAGCCTAGATGGTTGAACTGTTGAGGCTGCTTGGACTGATTCTGTTGGAGCTGCTTGGACTGCTTTAGGAAACTCCTGATTCTCCCCCTTTTTGGAAGCATTGGTTTGGTCAGGAGGACCTACAACCTTTGCCACTTGGGTTTGAATCAAACGCTCTAATTGCATGATCTTATTTCCACAGAGGGTAAACCCTTTATGGAGATAGTCCATTCTCTGATTTTGAGCCGCTTCTGCCTGCTTTAGTGCAATAATCTGTGCTCCCTGTGCAGCAATGATGGACTTTTGGTATTCCAACATAGCTACAACAGGTTTCATCTTAGGATCCGTTAAAAGCATAAGTTGCAGACTAGCCTCAAGATCAGTAAACATCTGTGGTGCTTGTGATCTATCACTGGCATGAATACCAGAAGTAGAAACATCTAGGCCCCTCTGTTCTTGGTTCTGGGGACTTCCAGCTGGTGTTTGCACACTTGCTGTTGCCATGGTCGTGGTCTTAATGATGTTGGCACTGTCCTGTGCCTCTTGTGCAGAGACAGCAATAGTGTCAGCCACAGAACCCATATGAACAATCTCTGGTGAGATGTTCACCTCCTGATTGAGGATGAAAGTTTCCTCATTGGGTGTCCTTTGGATATTCTGTGCAGAAGTGTCCTCCTGCACAGGGTTATATGGCTCTTGTCTGAGGGCTGAGGAGGAAGGAGCTCCTGGTCCTCTTTTCCTTTTATAAAGATATTTGAGTGGGGGTATTGGCTGAACAATAGGATCAGAAGGAATTTGTGTATCTTGAGGAGGGGGTTGGGGTCCTGGGGGTGAAGCAGTAATGATAGGCTGAGCCTGCTCAGGACCCTCTCCTCTGTTTCTTGGAATGATGTTGAGCATTGCAGAAGGCAATGAAACATCTATACTCAAAAAATTGGCACTTTGTTTTAAAAGCCTTTTAATGGAAGATAGTGAGTGCCGATGGGAAATATGTATCCTCTTATGTATATGAGAAGAGGTGCAGGTGTGTGCAATTATTTCTGCCAAAAATCTAGGATACATAAAAAATTTCGCATTCTTTAGAGAATGATGCCTTAACATTCCCTGAAAAATCATATTTGAAAAATTAAACTGTTGGCCCGTTGAAAAGCACACTAAGGCAGTGGCAATATTGGAGGAAAATTCTGACCAACCAGTTCTTTTGGGGCTCATACGCTGCTGAATAATATGCACAAGATATTTCCATTTAGGTGAAAAGTGTGCTTTCAAGAAAGTAAAGGAATCAGCAGGACCCCTATATCCAATATTGTAAAGACCAGAATGTAAAGCATTTAGGGATAGGTCTGATATACCTGAGGCATCTTGAAGATGCAGATGATGTCGAATGGATTCCTCAGCTATGGTGATGGGAGTGCCATCAATTTTGGATAGTAGAGAAGGAACTCCATTGATGGTTTCGACAGAGGCACGGTTCCAGATCTGCTCGATATGAGAGATGTATATGGTGGGATTGATATTGAGGGCATGGTGGATATGGGAGTGTCTAAGAAAGTCCATCATGTCATGGAACGGTTGAAGTTCAGAGTGCTTTAGAGAGTAGGGTAGGCAGTTGTGTTCTTTGACAAACTCCATGGGAGATTAAACGGAGATGCTAGGGTTTCAAAGAAGAATGTGTGAATCGTTCAGAGAGAAAAGAAGGCCGTTGTATGAGATTGTGTAACTGGTAGTTACAACTGAACGAAACTGGGACCTTTAAAGGTTTTGAAAAAGGTTGGGTCCCGCGCACACATTTAAGAAATTACCGAATTACCCTGCACACTTCGACAGATCAAGTGATATAACTAACAGTCCGAGAAAATGAACTAGCAGCTTGAAAAAAATACTCAAGCTGTTAGTTAGAAATTTAGCATCTTTTAATGAAACAGTGACTCCCCCTTAAATAAGCATATGGATTAGATAATAATGAAGACAAGTTAATCCATGTTTACCATACCAATGTTTAATACCAGGAAAGTGAACCTTCCTACATCAAAAGGTTTTGTAAATAGATCAGCTAACTGATCATCAGTATGTATTTTGGTAACTTATATTAACTTCTTCTCATTACAATCCCTTATAAAGTGAAATCTGATTTCTATATGCTTGGTTTTTGGGAATTTCACTGGGTTTTGCACAATGCTAATTACACTTGAATTGTCAATGTAAATAGGAGTGGATAAAAAGTTCATACCATAGTCTCTCAATTGATTTTGAATCCACATTAACTGGGAGCAACAGCTTGCACCTGCTACATATTCTGCTTCAGTGGATGAGGTGGAAACAGTTGTCTGCTTTTTGCATTGCCAAGAGACCAGTCTTGCTCCTAAGTATTGACATCCACCAGTTGTGGAGTTTCTGTCAATGTTGCATCCACCATAGTCACTGTCAGAATAGGCTGTTAGTTCAATGGGAGAGTCTTTAGGATACCATAGGCCTAATGTGGTTAGCCTTTGAGATATCTGAAGATTCTCTTAACAGCAATCAAATGAGAATCCTTTGGAGAGCATTGAAACCTAGCACACACACAGACAGCAAATATAATATCAGGTCTAGAAGATGTTAGATACATAAGTGATCCTATAAGAGATCTGTATAAATGAATGTCCACATCTATGCCATCTTTGTCTGTATGGAGCTGCTTGTGAGGATCCATTGGAGTGCTTGCAACTTTTGTGTCTTGATACCCAAACTTTTCCAGTATGTCTTTCACATACTTTGATTGACTTATGAAGAGACCAGTGGGCTTCTGCTTGACCTGCAATCCTAGAAAGAAAGTGAGTTCTCCCATTGAACTCATTTGAAACTTTTTGTGCATCAAAGCCTCAAACTCTTTGCACAAACAATCATTTGTTGAACCAAAGATGATGTCATCAACATAGATTTGGACAAGCAGAATCTCAGCTTTGATGGACTTAGTGAAAAGTGTTTTGTCCAGAGTGCCTCTCTTGAACCCATTCTGTAGAAGGTATGATGACAGAGTGTCATACCATGCTCTTGGGGCTTGATGGAGACCATAGAGAGCCTTGTCTAACTTGTAGACCCTGTCTGGATACTTGTAGTCCTCAAAACCAGGAGGCTGACATACATAGACCTCCTCTTCAATTGTTCCCATATAGAAAAGCAGACTTCACATCCATTTGATACACTTTAAAACCTTTGAAGCTTGCATAGGCCAAAAATAGTCTGATGGCTTCAATTCTTGCCACTGGAGCAAATACATCATCATAATCTATGCCTTCTTCTTGAGTGTACCCTTGTGCTACTAGTCTTGCTTTATTCTTGATGACTATCCCTCTCTCATCTTTCTTGTTTCTGAACACCCATCTTGTACCAATTGCTCTCTTTCCTTTAGGAAGATCAACCAGTGTCCATACATTCTGAATCTTGAATGTAGAAGCTCTTCTTGCATTGCCTTAATCCAGGATGAATCTTTCAATGCTTCTGATGCCTTTTTAGGTTCTAGTTGAGACATGAAACAGGCATGTTCAAAAGCAGCTAGACTGAATTCAGAAACTGCTTGTTCAGCAGCAGCAGTCTCATTGTGAACCATTTTCCTTGTTTGTACAGGAGTACTTGGATCACCCAGTATTTGATTGAGAGGATGATACTTGTGAACTCTGAGTGTAGGCTCTCTCTCTGTCTGAAAAGAAGATCCAAGATTTGTATCATCTCCATCAGGATCAGTGAATGGTTCAGCTTCTTGAACAGCTTGACTTGAATCTGGGACTGTTTCCCTATGTGTTGGAGTTGTTCTCTCAGGACTTGGGAGTGGCACTTCAGTGTCTGGATTTGTATCATGTTGAGTATTCAGAACCCCTGGAGGATCGCAAGACAGAAGTGGTGTAGTGGTGTATTCATCCCAATTGGTTGAATCTGCAGCAGTTTGAAACTTTGTGCCAACAACCTGAGAATTTGTATTGACAGCATGAGAGTTTGTGTTGACAGCTGCAAACCTGTTTGCATCAGTTTCTGCAGTATACTCAACAAAGCTCAGAGAATTTGTTAGTGAATCTAAATCAAACAACCAATCAGGACCAGTGCCTTTGACATTTGCAGTATTTTCATTAAATTCAACATTGGCACTTTCTTCAATGGTTTTAGACACACTGTTATATACTCTATAGGCTTTGCTTTGATTTGAGTATCCTACAAAGAATCCTTCTTCAGCCTTACTCTCAAACTTCCTTAAGTGAGTCTTAGTGTGAAGAATGGTGCATGGACAACCAAATGACTTGAAAAAGACTATTAAGGGTATTCTATTATGGAATAACTCATAAGGAGTTTTCCCTTGTGATTGAACAACCTGAACCCTATTCAGAACATAACAGGCTGTATTAACAGCTTCTGCCCAGAAAGTCATTGGCAGTTTTGAATCAGCTAACATTGTTCTAGCAGCCTCAATTAATGTTTTGTTCTTTCTTTCAGCTACACCATTTTGCTGTGGTGTTCTTGGTGCACTATATTGTCTAGCAATACCTTTGGACTCACAAAAACTGTTTAGAATGTGATTTTTAAATTCAGTTCCATTGTCTGATCTTATCACCTTAACTTTTGAGTTGGATTGGTTTTCTATCTTAAGAATAAATGACTTAACCAGCTCAGCAGTTTCATCTTTAGACCTAAGAAAGTAAACCCAAGTAAATCTGGTGAAATCATCAACAATAACTAAACAGTAAGCCCTTTTATTCAAACTCAAAATAGATGTTGGACCAAATAGATCCATATGAATCAGTTGAAGAGCAGATGAGATTGAATTTATTTCTTTGGCCTTATGAGAAGTTTTGTGTTGCTTGCCTTTAAGGCATGCTACACAATGATCATCACATATGAACTCCTTTTGTGGTAAACCTCTTACCAGATTTTTTTTGACTAAAATGTTCATGGACTTGAAGTTCATGTGACACATCCTTCTATGCCAAAGAGCAGACTCATTGGATGATGCTTTGGATATCAAACATCTTAAAGTATTTGATTTGGATAAAAGATCTGTGTCCAAACAGTAGACATTGTCCTTTCTTGGTGTTCTTAGTAAAACAAGATTTTCAGGAATTTTGAAATCTTTTGAAAGGACAATGCACTCAGAATCTGTAAACAAAACAATGTTTTGTTTGTCACAAATTTGAGAGACACTTAATAAATTATACTTAAGCTGTTCAACATACAAAACATCATTGAAAATCATGTTGCCTGCATTAACAGTACCTTTACCTGTAACCTTACCTCCTTTTGAGTTGCCTCCAAATGCAACAAATCCTCCATCAAAGCCTTTGAAATTTGACAAGCACTCAGAATTGCCTGTCATGTGCCTAGAGCATCCACTGTCCAAATGCCATCTTGTTTTATGAGGTGACCTGTGGTTGCCCTGCACAAATAAAAGCTTAGTCAGTCGTGGAGTAAACCCAAACCAAATTGGTTTTGGGTTGGCCTTGTGCATTGACATAACTAAATACTGTTTTTGACTTCTTATATTTAGTGAGATCTACTGATGGAGTCTTTGGAGAGTATTTAGTGATTATATGAGGTATCCAGGTATTTTAATCATCTTTTCTTCTAACAGTCTCAGATGATTCATTAGCAGTTCCAGATTGATGCTTAGCAGTTTGATCTGTGTGTGTAGTGCTAACAGTTGCAGAATTTGCACTAACAGCTTCAGAATTTGCACTAACAGCCTCAGATTTTGACTTAGCAGTCTGATCTTTTGCATCAGCAGTTTGATCTCAAGATTTGTCCTTGACACACCATATTTGTTTAAAACTTAATTTAGGTTTTGCCAAAACTTGTTTTTGATGTGTGGACTGTTTTTTATTAACTTTTGAAAACCTGTGATCAACTGTTTTCTTTGGAACTGTTGTAGCAGAAGGTTGGACCTTTGAATTTTTTACATGAGTAGGACTTGACTTTTTATGAATCACAGTCTGTTTTGCAACAGCTGATTTATAAAAACAATCCTTGGCCAAGTGATTCTTCCTTCCACAGTGAAAACACCTTTTGACTGTTTGAATTGGAGAACCAGATTTATTTGACAATTTCTGGTTCTTGTTCCTCTGATTTCCCCTTACCTGCTGTTGTTTGGGAAACTTTTGAACACCATGCTTTTGACATGTGCAGACTGGAACATTTTTACCCCTTTTATTATTCTTTGAAGAAGATGCAGTGTTACAGTTAGAATGTGCAGAAACTTGTGGAGCAGCATTGCATACACTCATCTTCTCTTTTCCTTTCTTACTGGGGGCTTGGATTTCTATAGGTCCACTCATTTTTTTGTGGTCTTTCTCAACTGCTAGACACTCACAGTCTCTATTTTGAATCTGATCTTATTTTGATTCAGGACTGTTATCAAGGATAGGATCTACACTAGTCACAGACTCATCTAGTGGTTCATTGACAAGTCTATCAGCAACTTCACTCATTGGATGAATGTATTTGTTGTTGTATGGAGGTGGAGTAGCCCTGTAGCCTATGCCTTCTTTTGGATTAACCTGAGATTTTACCCTATCTTTAAATTGGACTTCCATTAGGTGTTCCAGCTTTTGATTAGCCAATTTGAAGTTACCTAGATCTATATTGACAGATTCTAGTTTCTTATTAGCCTCTAACACCTTTTGTTCAGTCTCTTCTACCTTTTTATTAAGGGATTCTATTTTCTTATTTAGCTCCTTTTTCTCCCACTCATGATATGTTCTATCATGTCCCATTTGAATCTCATTATCCTTATAGTCATTGATCTGTTTTTCAAGATCTTCTATGGCTTGCATGTATTCATATCTCCTCTCTTCCATCTTAGCTAGAGTTTTGCACATGCTCTCATTGTGGTCTCTGTACTTTTTAACCATATTTTTGCATGATTGAGAGCAGAGTTTAGAATTTACCTCAGGTGGAAGTTCCGTGGAGGAGACATTTGATGTTTCTGCCATTAGAGCTTGGTTTTGAAACTCTTCCTCTGTCTGATCACTCCAGTCAAACGCATTGTCTTCTTGAGAGACAAGTGCTTGGGATGATGAAGCCTGATTAGCCTGTTGAGGCCTTGATGATGTTGACTTTGAGATCTACATTCTCTAGCAAAGTGACCAAGTTTATGACATTTGTAACACTCAACTTTTGACTTATCAAAGGCTGGTTTGCCTTCTGTTCTGGCTTGAAAGTTGGTCCTGCCAGTTCTTTTAAGAAACCTTTTGGCCCTCATGGTCAGCATTGCATGTTGCCACTTCAAATCTATCTCTTCAAGATCATCTGGATGAATCTGTTCTAGATCTTCAGCATTTAGAGCAAACAGTCCATCATTGGCAACAAAAGCCTCATAGTGAGCTTCAGTACGGTTGCCATCACCACCTGAAAAGAAATCACTGCCATTAGATTTATCAGATGATAGAAGAGCAGTATTGTGATTATAAGAAAGAGATTTCTTTTTAGTATCAATCTCAGTCTCAAACACTCTTAGACTGTTGTACAGATCATCCAGTTCTATTTCATCAAGAGTGTCTTTTGTTCTCCATTGAGTAGCATAAACTGTCCATTCTTCTCCAAGAGATCTGAGAAACTTTCTGTTGACCTCATCTTGATCCAGGCTGACTTTTGCACTTTCCAGTTCACTTATCAGTTTGTTGAACCTGTCAAAAATTTGAGTAAGGTTTTCATTCTTGCCACCAGAAAAGTTCTCATACTGCTGTTTCAAAAGATCCTTTTGATTTCTCTTAGTACTGGCATTACCAGCAAATCTTTTCTCTAAAGCATTCCAAAGAGAATGAGCAGTATAAAACTTTTTTAACTGATGTTGATAAGCATTAGGAATGGCTATTTGTAAAAGTGTAAGAGCTTTCACTTCATTCATTCTAGCCTTTCTTTCAAGTTCAGTTTTTGGAGGAGTTTTGACTGGTTTTCCCTCATCATCAAGTTCTGGATCAACTACAGGAGGAAATTCAACAGCTTTCCATATGGCATAATCAATGAATTGAATATGCTGTTGAATCCTGAGTTTCCACATCTCAAACTCAGTGGGCTTGAGCATAGGCACTTTGAGTCCTTGCCCAGATCCAATGCTGCTATTATCAAATTCCATTGCAAAAGATTAAAAATTTAAAAGAAAGCTTTCGACTTTGAAAAACAAAGAACAACCTGGCTCTGATACCACTTGTCAGGATCCGAAACTAATTAACCAAGACTAACTGATTTGAATTTATCAGAGTATAAATCAATAATCTTGCTTTGAATCAAAGTTTATAAAGAAGTTTGCGGAATAACACTTAATTATTTTAACAAAAGCTTTCAGAATCAATAGCAAATAAACAAAAGTAATAATCAAAAATTGCTTGTATTGCTGACTTCAATGATTACAATCACCTCTAATCTGTTTGATTAGACGAAAAACACAAATTGTTCTTAGGGTTTTACAACCTTAGAGGCTTATGAAAACTTAAACAAAAAGCAATTACAAACTTGAATATGCAGAAAAACTCTTATACAATAGAAAGACCTATTCTATGTATTTATATTGCTTCTTGATTTGTTTCCTTGAAGGACTATGACTTCTCTGATAGTAGATATGCTGGAATCTTCGTGTAGATATCTTTTCCTGAATATCAGCACTTTCTGTTTATGAAACTGTTGAGCAGCTTGAATCACTTGACAGCTTGAACAAAGCAGCTTGAGTTGATTTACTCTGGCAGCTTGAACTTTTACACTGGCAGCTCGAGATTCTTCAACTAACAGCATGAACTTTGTATTTACATATAAAATCTACTAACAGTTTGAGAAGTCTAACTAACAGCTTGAACTACTTAGACTATTTCCCAACACAACATTATAATACTTTTTTTCAAAAGGAGCAAAATCATAAATCTTGTGAATGGTAAAAAAGATCATGTGAATGGTCATTCACACAATTCACATTCACATGAATGATCATTCACATGGATGACCATTCACATAAATATGCATTGAGCATTCACATAATTTTTAAGGACACAGAAAGTGTGAATCTATGTGAAATTCATAAATCATGCGTATAACATTAAATCGAACATGGTTATGTGAAAAAAAATTTTAGGTTGGTACCTTCGAGTGCACTTGATTTCGAGAGGTACTTATTTGAACCTGACTCTCTCTCTCTCTCTCTCTATATATATATATATATATATATATATATATATATATATATATATATATATATATATATATATATATATATATGTATGTATATATAGTGGAGTCTTGGATTCTCATACTAAATGTACATGTTCATTACGATAAAATATTATATTTTATGCAAATATGTAGTACACACATCTTCAAAAGTGCATTATTTGGCCATTTCACATAATTTGAAGTTCATTACAATAAAAAAGGTATATTTTATGCAAAATACAATATGCACATGTTAAAAAGTGCATTATCAGTTCATATGTTCATATTGTTTAAATATTGTACTTTTGCATAAAATATAATTTTTTTCCATCATAAACTTCCAATAAAGTAAACTCATCAATTGTAATATACTTTTGAACATGTGTGTATTGTATTTTTGCATTAAATAGAACATTGAACATGTGCGAGACTCCTGGACTCCACTCTAATATGGGACTCCATGTAACTCAACCATATATATATATATATATATATATATATATATATATATATATAGATTGAGGTTCTATGGGGGCACCATATGCATCGGGAACCAAATGGGAACAAAAAATGCATTGCTTGTTTACAAATGATGCAATAAGGGTAATATTGGAATAGTTTATTTAAAAAATTAATTATTCTTTTAATTAATAGATTAGGATTAAAATAGGAAACTAAATCAATCTCATTAACTTTAACCATATATTATTCCTTCTCTCTCTCTCTCTCTCACACACACAATCGACCGACGAGTTTGAGAAGATGATGATGAGATGAAGATGAAAATGATGCATCACGTTGAACTCATGAACCTATGAACGTATACGATGTGAAGAAGACGAATACGAAGATGCACAGTATGAACACGATGATGCATAACCTGGTGCTCTATATGAACACGATGATGCAAACCCGGGAAAGATAAATACGAAGATGCACAGTCAATGAAGATGATGAAGTATCATGTAGGATTTTTGTTCAATTGGAATTTTTTAATTTTAGAAGTGCATTTTATAAATTTATTAGCATTTAATACTTGATTATTGAATTAAATATTCAATCAATATAAATTTAATTTTGAGTTGACTTGATATATTATTTTTTCCGAAAATACCCTTATGCACATCTAATATGTAAATCGTGCATCATAATGCGTTCACAAATTTCATCTTTATTACCCTTTTGTCATTGTAATCTTAGCCATTCATTTTCTAAATCTAACGGTGTATATGGGTTCCTAAGTTGCACGATGCACACAGGTGCCCCATAGAACCTAACTCTATATATATATATATATATATATATATATATATATATATATATATATATATATATATATATATATATATATATATATATATATATATATATATACATATATATATATGGTTCGTGTGAGTACCTAAAAAATGTAGAGTACTGTGAACACATGTGAACACACGGATTCTGGACGTGAACATGCTTTGAAAATATTTCTTATTCATTTAGATACAATTAATATAATTCTATTTGTAAAAAAATTACATAAATTCACACTTTCTAGCATCTTAAAAGTTATGTGAACGTAAAAAAATTTATGTGAACATGCTTAATGTGAAATACGTTCACAATAATGAAGTTCATGTGAACATCCACGTTCCACATAGTTCTAGTGTATGTTTATGTGTGATTTTTTATAAATAGTCTTGTATTATTAATTTAAACATGATTAAAAAAATTTAAAAAAATAGTTTTAAACGAGGTACCTTTGGTACTCCGCAAAACGAGAGAGTACCACCCATTATGCAGCGCACCAGATGGTACCACCTTTAAAAAAACTTTTTATAAATTATTGTTTGGGTAAATTACAAAATTCGTCCCTATGGTTTACTAGAATTTCTGGATTGGGTCCTTTAACTTTAAAAATTACATTGACAGTCATTATGGTTGGAGTTTTGTTACGAATATGGTCTTTTAGCCATTTCAATTGACCATTTTACCATTACTAGTTTAATAATTATTATTAATGTTGTTTTTATTATTATATTTTGTTATTATAAAATGATAAAATAATTCATAATAATTTTAAAAAACAGAAAATTTAATTTAGTGTAGATCACATGAAAATAAATAATAAATTATTTTTAAAGACATACGAATAATTATTATTATCAATTAAAAACTAAAAATTAACGTTATAAGTTTAGATTTTTTAAAGTAAAATGTAAACCTTTTGAAAATCATAAAATAATTTAATTTTATTAAGTATTATTTTTTATCCTTTTTACGTTAAATGATTTTTAATAATTAAAATATCAATAAAAACATATTTATTTCATCATTTTGATGATTAAAAACTAAAAATAAAATTGTCTTTTGACTTTAGGTTTCTTTTTTGATTTATTGGTGAAAAAATTAAACGTTGTCTATAATAATAAAACAAACAAATTGAACACTTTGTGTAACACCCCTCCCGATCCCGGAAATGCCACGTCAACCCAACATCATAAGTGGCAATAACGCAACGGATCTATAACACACGTGTCATAGAATAATGCAGATTACGGCTAATTAAAACTTTAAAAACATGGATGATAACATATCATTATATCCCAAAGTATTTGCAAATCCTGTTTAAAACCACATACATCCCAAAACAACTATTACAAGCAGTTCAAGACATTACACAAACAAACAACCAGTCTTCAAGCCAGCCCCAAACCTATCTCTGCGGTTGCGATCCCTTCTGATTCCCTGAACATGTTAGACTCGAAGACATGAGCTATAAAGCCCGTGAGCACACGAGGGTTGACACTGCACATAACACATAGCACGTAGCACACAATCTCTGTCCCTGTCCCGATTGCCCAACACGCATCTCAGGTATATAAACACAAGTATGAGATCTGGATAGTGACACAAGCCCTGTGGGAACCCCTCCCCGGTGGACACATCGCACACAGCAATGGTCGGTAATACCCTGTAGCACGGAAGCTACCCGGCTACAGGCCCTGCCGTATATATACGCCCCAAGGACTGTTAGGGACAGTCAACCCACGCGATTCCCCTTCGCGACTTATCGTCCGTATGGGACTCATCACGGACCCCAGAATCGATCTCATATCTCATACATAACACGTATAAGGAATAGATTATACCTGAGGTTCACGTCCCTGTCTCATATAACCCCAACGAGACCTCAGACCGGACTCATATCTCATACATAACCGAAACCCGACTCAATTTAACCCCAACGAGACCTCAGACCGGAACAAAACCCAACCCGGGCAATCCCGAAGGAACCCGACACAATTCCGACCCAAACTCATTTCATAAGACTAAACTCGGATTTTAACTGCAGGCCCTTGGTCGCGCCGCGACACTGCGAAACCCCCATACCTGCACAGCGATTTTCAGCTCTGCCCAGGAGGTTAAACCTCCTCTTGCTTGAATTCCAGCCACAATTAGACACATAATTTCATCATATAACAATTCCCTACAACTTGGGAGTCATTTTACAACATTTCACCACACATATCACAATTATGGAGACCCAAGTCAATATCCTTACCTTGTTGAGCTCCAAACACATGGATGAAGGGGATGATGATGATTACACCAAGAACTCTCAATCAATTCTGAAGCTTAGATTGATTTCTTGCTGAAACTCTCCACACAAAACACACACATACACTCTTTAGATTTTAGAATGGATAAGGGAGAAGGAAGGAAGGCACGTATATGTTTATCTCTATTTTGGCCGGTCCCGAACCCATAACCCGAACCCGATATCACATTTTCACTATTAATACCCATTTAACCCGTTTAATCCCACGATCCCAAAAACATAATCCATTCGTTCATATTATAACCCGATGACACGCAAGCCCAATCCCAACACGTATCAATCCACGAAACGGGATATAATTGGACCAACCTAATATTAATAAATTATTTCTCCACTAAAATAATTCCACGTACCAGGTCGAAATGCCCTCTTAAAGAGATTCCGTCCCGGAATCTAACTCGAACTCTGGAATAGGTGAGGATATATCTCGATCGCATTTCTGACTCGGGCTCCCAGGTAGCGTTGGTACCCTTATGGTGTCTCCACTGAACGAGTACCAAGGCAATCTCTTTATTTCTCAGCTTTTTGTTTTTTCGGTCGGTAACGGCCTCGGGCTGCTCCACATATCGCAACTGATCATCGACTGTGTCAGGATCTAAAATTATGAATAATTAAGATTAACTGATTTGAATTTATCAGAGTATAAATCAATAATCTTACTTTGAATCAAAGTTTAATTAAGAAGTTTGCGGAATAACACTTAATTATTTTAACAAAAACTTTCAGAACCAATAAAGCATAAAACATAAGAAGTAATCAAGACTGTTTGTATTGCTGAATTCAATGATTACAATCACCTCTAATCTGTTTTGATTAGACGAAGAACACAGACTGTTCTTAGGGTTTTACAACCTTAGAGGCTTAAGAAAACTTAACAATAAAGCAATTACAGACTCAAAATATGCAGAAAACTTCTCTATAACTTCTATACAATATTCTGTCTATTTATATTGCTTTATGGACGTGTTTCCTTGAAGGACTATGACTTCTCTGATAGTAGATATGCTAGAATCTTCGTGTAGATATTTTTCCTGAAAATCAGCACATTCTGTTTATGAAACTGTTGAGCAGCTTGAATGACTTGACAACATGAACTGAGCAGCTTGAGTTGTTTTGCTCTGGCAGCTTGAATTTTTACACTGGCAGGTCGAGTTTCTTCAACTAGCAGCATGAACTTTGTACTTACACGAAAAACCTACTAACAGTCTGAGAAGTCTAAACTAACAGCTTGAGTATACTTAAACTATTTCCCAACAGACTGTAATCTCTGATAGGGGCACATACTGATCGTCTGCAGCTAGACACTTTGGAGATGACTCACGTGAAATGTATCGTGCACACCGGCCAACTCTGAAGGCAATCGCAGTCGGTAGGCCTGATCCCGGACTCTCTCAACAATCTCGAATGGCCCGATATACCGCGGACTCTGCTTCCCACGATGTCTGAACCGGATGACCCCTTTCCACGGCGACACCTTAAGCATGACTCGATCCCCAACACTGAATTCTAGCTCCTTCAAACGGCGATCGGCATAGCTTTTCTGACGGCTTTCGGCGACCCTCATATGCTCCCGAATCACGGCCACCTTGTCACTAGTCTCCTGTAGTAGCTCCGGCCCACTGATAGGTTGCTCACCGACCTCGCCCCAACACACTGGGGTCAGGCACTTGCGCTCAAATAGTGCCTCAAACGGAGCCATTTTGATCGTGGCGTGATAGCTATTATTATAGGCGAACTCGACTAACGGCAAATGCACGTCCCAGTTGCCACTGAAGTCGATAGCACACGCTCGCAACATATCCTCGAGGGTCTGATTGGTGCGCTCGGTCTGCCCGTCAGTCTGCAGTCTGTAAGCCGTGCTTAGCTGAACCCTGGTGCCCAATTGCCGCTGGAAGCTCTGCCAAAATCGAGATGTAAACCGCGTATCCCTGTCCGAAGTAATTGACATCGGAATCCCATGCCGCGATACCACGTCGTTGATATACAGTCTCGCCAACTGATCCATAGTGATAGTGTCTCGGACGGCTAAGAAGTGCGCACTCTTCGTTAGTCGATCCACTATGACCCATATCATATCATTCCCGCGGACCGTGCGTGGAAGTCTCACAATGAAATCCATCGTAATGTGGTACCACTTCCACTCGGGGATCTCTAACGGCTGTAGATGCCTGTGCGGCTTCTGATGCTCGGCTTTGACCCTGAGACACGTCATACACTGCTTAACATACCGACCCACATCCCTTTTCATCCCCGGCCACCAGTAGAAGTCACGGAGATCACGGTACATCTTAGTACTCCCCGGATGCACAGATAGCCTCGACCGATGCGACTCATCAAGAATCAACTGTCGCAATTTCCCAACCCTCGAAACCCAAACCCTATCATGGAACACATACAACCCGCGATCACCCATGATCAATGCATCAAGCTGCCCTGACAGACGTTCCCTTTTCACATTATCACCCCGCAGGCCCTCCTGCTGCGCTAATCTCAGACTATCGGTCAATGTCGAGGTAATCTCAAGCCTCGAGGCCCTGGATATCATAGTCTGGCCGCATGCCCTACGGCTCAGCGCGTCAGCTACCACATTAGCCCGACCCGGGTGGTACTGAATCTCACAATTGTAGTCCTTAAGCAACTCAAGGCTACGACGCTGTCGCATGTTCAGATAATTCTGGCTAAACAGATAATGAAGACTTTTATGATCGGTATACACAATAAACCGAGACCCATACAGTTAATGATGCCAAATCTTCAACGCGAACACAATAGCATTTTTGATGACCGCTCGTCGTAAAGCGTTCAAAAATAATTTATTAAAACACCAATCACCTTAACTTATAGCTAGGGTAAGTGGGGTCGTCTCCTCAGGGAGCATGTGGTTATCAATAATATTCTACGATAGTTATTAACTAATAATAAAAACTAATTATTAAACTAAATGAAGGAAGGAAGCGATTGAGAGGAATTTTGGAAAAATAATAATAGCTTTATTACGAAAACTTAAAGATTAAAGTAAGAACGCCAACGACTTCGGATTTAGGGTTTGGGTGGAATTATGGATTATCGACCTAGGGTTGCTAATAACTTAATCATTTATTATTCCATTTAATTATCTTTGTAACCTAACCACATCGACATAGTTATGACAATCACATCTATCGCAATCCGTATTTTGGGCACGAATCGTGTCATGTTCACAGTCCGTCTTAACTCCTAATCTAATGAGCTCGGCACGGCATGTAACACGGCTACGACGCATCTTACGATAAAGATATAAATAGAAGCGAACGAAACAATATCTTTAAATAATAATCACACAGAAAACTAAATAAAAGATATTGTTCGTTACAATAATAAACTAACGGAAAACATAAACACTTAGCTAACAAACAAACCCTTGAACGATAACGATATGATCATCAACTGACGCGTACGAGACATTGAACTTGTCAGGAACATGCTTCGTAGTTGTCGGATTGATGGGGGGGGAAGATGGAGCGTAGAAGGAACCAAACCCCCAACCCTTCACCGTTGGTTTCGCGCAGACTACATCGCGATGGATGAATCTGGACTTTTCTTCCTATTTTCTCTTCAATTTCTCCTCAAAAATATGTGTCTTTTTTCGTCTGGAAGCTTGTCATATATATAGGCAGCTCTGAAAAACCCTAAAAATCACGAAAATAATTTTTTATGGGTTGGGCGCAGCCGGGGGCGCAGGCCTGCGCCCCCCCTGCGCTTGGGTCTAAAATCGCGTATTTTGGCAGAAAAAATCATTCTGTTGAGCACTCGGTTGGGGAGCAGGGCTGCGCCCCAGTCTGCGCTTGACTTTCTATAAATCTTCTCCGATTGCGCTCAAATCTACCAGACTTTTACTTGAGAGGATTACCTACATGCGTAATGAGTTTTATCAATAGTAGAACATTCCAAGGCACAATTTACTCATTTTAACTCCTTTTAAGCTTTAACCCTTCAATTGATAAATAACAATTAAATGTAGCATTAAACCAAGATTTAATACATAAAATTATATCAGTTAAACACATTAAAGTCGGTATAAAATAAGTCGATCAGCGTCTAATTCCAAATCATGCACGGTATGGTTCTCCTCGTAAGTCTTCAGCCGACGTGAAGCGTATGCAATCACTTTCCCCCGCTGCATCAGAAAACAGCCCAAACCCGACCCTGAAGCATCACAGTACACAACAAAATCATCGGTACCCTCCGGCAAGGTTAACACTGGAGCCTGACATAACCGGGTCTTCAACTCTCGGAATGCACGCTCTTGATCCACGGACCACTCAAACGAAACGAACTGCCATGTCAATCTCGTCAACGGCAAGCCAATCCTCGAAAAGTCTTGGATAAAGCGTCGATAATACCCGGCGAGACCCAGAAAACTACGAATCTCTGGCACTGACCTCGGAGGCTCCCAGCTCATCACTGCCTCAATCTTGGCCGGATCCACTTTAATACCCTCTGCACTGACTACATGACCCAAAAACTGCACTTCTCGAAGCCAAAATTCGCACTTGGAGAACTTCGCGTACAATTTCTCCCTGCGCAGCACGGTCAAAACCTCTCGGAGGTGCTGCTCGTGGTCCCCAGCGCACCGCAAATAGATTAGGATGTCATCGATGAACACGATCACGAATCTATCCAACATAGCTCTACACACCCTATTCATCAAATCCATGAAAGTGGCAGGTTCGTTAGTCAAACCGAACGGCATGACAAGGAACTCGTAGTGCCCATAACGAGTCCGGAACGCTGTCTTCGACACATCCTCATCCCTGACCCTCAACTGATGGTATCCAGACCGCAAGTCAATCTTGGAGAAGAAACTCGATCCCTGGAGCTGATCAAACAGGTCATCGATACGTGGAAGCGGATAACGATTCTTCACTGTCACTTTGTTCAATTCCCTGTAGTCGATACACATTTGCATGCTGTCGTCCTTCTTTTTCACAAATAACATCGGCGCACCCCACGGTGATGAGCTCGGACGGATAAATCCACAATCTAGAAGCTCCTGTAACTGAGACATCAACTCTCGCATCTCTGTCGGTGCCAGCCTATAAGGCGTCTTAGCAACCGGCACCACCCCAGGAACAAGATCTATGTGAAACTCCACTTGGCGATCTGGCGGTAACCCAGGCAACTCCTCTGAGAATACCTCAGGGAACTCACGGATCACCGGAATATCCTCTAAGGTCTTCTTTTCCTTCCTCGCGTCAACCACATAAGCTAGGAAGGTCTCACACCCCTTAGACACATATCGCTGAGCCCTGGCCATAGACACAATCCTGATATCTCCCTTACGGCGCTCCCCATACACGATAACACTCTCACTGTCGGAAATGGGCATACGGATGATCTTCTTAGCACATAGAATATCAGCCCGTCTAGCAGTCAAACCAGTCCATACCCACAATCACATCGAAGCTACTGATCTCAATCGGCAGCAAATCGATCATAAACCGCTGGGAATCTATCTCTAACACGCAATCTCGATAAACCTGGCTCACTAATATAGAACTCTCATCAACCCTTTCGACAACCAAAGGAACAGACAAAGGAGAAGGAGACATACTAAAATACGCACAAAAGATAACAGACACATAGGAGCGATCGGCCCCGGAATCAAATAATACACGAGCTCGAAGTCCGTTAAGAATGTACGTACCCGAAACAACATCCGTAGCATCCCGTGCCTCCTCCGCTGTCGCCTGAAATCCACGCCCTCGGCCCCTTGGTACAGAATCACGGCGGCTAGATTACAACGGCTTGGCCCTAGCCCCACTCGAACTGGCTCCCTGTACTGCCGGCCCCGGCTCCGGACAGTCCCTGACACGATGTCCCGGCCTCTCACAGCGAAAACACAGCGGCTTGAGAACTGTACACACGGATGCGGCATGGCCCTGCTGACCGCATCTATAACACCGCGGTAACTCTGTAGAGAACTGCCCAGAATGGCGGCGATGATACTTCGGGCACTCCCGATCCCCGTATGAACTCTCAACCCGGCTGCCGGATGCTTGGGACCCCTGTCCCACACTGCTCTGGCTCTGTGCTCCAGATCCCTGACCCTGGCCCTGACGTCTCGATCAGCGATCTCGGCCCCGGTCCCTATCACGTCGCTGTCCCGAACTCTGCCCTAAACCCTGTCCCGAAAACTGCCACTGATCTGGACGCTGATCACTGGGGGCGTCCCCGGAAGATCTCCACACACTAGCCGGCTGATCTGAAGTCCCAGTACGCTGTCTCTGGGAAGAGGGCTGCTCCCTCTGCTTAAGGATCTCCTGCTCCCTCATGCGGGCCATCTCAAGGGCTCTAGCAAACGTCGGAGTATCATGCAGCCCCACAAACTCTCGAATGTCATACCGAAGCCCATCTATAAAAGCATCAGCCTTACGGCTCTCCGTATCAACATGCTGAGGCGCGAACTGTGAATACTCATTAAATCGATCAACATATTGCTGCACTGTCATATTACCCTGCTGCAGATGCAAAAATCGACGCTCCATTTCCCGTCTCTTATCCCGAGGAATATACTGGAGCTCGAACATAGCTCTAAACTATTCCCAGGTCATGGCGTATGCGGCGGACTCGGTCATCGATGACTCAATCGATTTCCACCATTGCGAAGCTCCACCCCGTAACTGACAAGCAGCATAACCAACCATGTCTCTAGGATCGACATGGGCTACCCGGAAGGCGGCCTCGATCTCTCGCTCCCATGCGATGGCCGCCCCCGTCTCACCGTCACCCCGAAACTGCGGTGGGGCCCCTGTCATAAAATCTTTAAAAGACCCGCCCCGCTGCGAAGATGACGAAGCTCCACCCCTGACTCAGTCTCGGTATGCCGAACCACTGGCCCCAAACTCTGACCCTGTTTCCTCTCTTGCTCTTTCTGTTGTCTGTAAAACTCGGTAAGAACCTCTAGCAGCTCTGATTTGCGGACATACTCGTCACTGGGTGGCTTAACCGTCACTGGGTGGCTTAACCGCGCCCGAACCCTCTCCCTGGTCTGCCATATTAATCTGCACAACGGATAAATCACCCAGCGTTATACACTAAGCCAGGTCGGTTAATCCACTAATATAATCGCAAAACGATCCCCCATGGACCGGAACAAGGTCTAAGTTAAGCATCCACTAATGATACTCAAGCTTCAAACCACAAGCTCTGATACCATGCTGTAACACCCCTCCCGATCCCGGAAATGCCACGTCAACCCAACATCATAAGTGGCAATAACGCAACAGATCTATAACACACGTGTCACGGGATAATGCAGATTACGGCTAATTAAAACTTTAAACACATAGATGATAACATATAATTATATCCCAGAGTATTTGCAAATCCTGTTTAAAACCACATACATACCAAAACAACTATGACAAGCAGTTCAAGACATTACACAAACAAAAAACCAGTCTTCAAGCCAGCCCCGAACCTATCTCTGCGGCTGCGATGCCTTCTGATTCCCTGAACATGTTAGACTCGAAGACATGAGCTATAAAGCCCGTGAGCACACGAGGGTTGACACTGCACATAACACATAGCACGTAGCACACAATCCCTGTCCCTGTCCCGATTGCCTAACACGCATCTCAGGTATATAAACACAAGTATGAGATCTGGATAGTGACACAAGCCCTGTGGGAACCCCTCCCCGGTGGACACATCGCACACAGCAATGGTCGGTAATACCCTGTAGCGCGGAAGCTACCCGGCTACAGGCCCTGCCATATGTATACGCCCCAAGGACTGTGAGGGACAGTCAACCCGCGCGATTCCCCTTCACGACTTATCGTCCGTATGGGACTCATCACGGACCCCAGAATCGATCTCATATCTCATACATAACACGTATAAGGAATAGATTATACCTGAGGTTCACGTCCCTGTCTCATATATATAACACGCACAAGTATAGCTATACGGCTAAACATAAAAGCCGGCGCGCGTTTAGAAAAGTCTCGAGTACTCACCTGATTGATTTCCTGAAGTCTGAGCACCCTGATCGAATCCGGCTCGAGATCCGCTAGTCCCTGTAATCACACGAAAATCCCACACGGTCAATCACAATCCAACCGATATACACACAATCACATTGACCCGAAGTCAATTCGAACCCGACAACCACACGACGCCGAAACTCGATCAATAACCGAAACCCGACCCGAAACCCGACTCAATTAAACCCCAACGAGACCTAAGACCCGAACAAAACCCAACCCGGGCAATCCCGAAGGAACCCGACACAATTCCGACCCAAACTCATTTCATAAGACTAAACTCAGATTTTCACTGCAGGCCCTTGGTCGCGCCGTGGGCCCCCTTGTGGTCGCGCCGCGACACTGCGAAACCCCCATACCTGCACAACGATTTTCAGCTCTGCCCAGGAGGTTAAACCTCCTCTTGCTTGAATTCCAGCCACAATTAGACACATAATTTCATCATATAACAATTCCCTACAACTTGGGAGTCATTTTACAACATTTCACCACACATATCACAATTATGGAGACCCAAGTCAATATCCTTACCTTGTTGAGCTCCAAACACAAGGATGAAGGGGATGATGATGATTACTCCAAGAACTCTCAATCAATTCTGAAGCTTAGATTGATTTCTTGCTGAAACTCTCCACACAAAACACACACATACACACTCTTTAGGTTTTAGAATGGATAAGGGAGAAGGAAGGAAGACACGTATATGTTTATCTCTATTTTGGCCGGTCCCGAACCCATAACCCGAACCCGATATCACATTTTCACTATTAATACCCATTTAACCCGTTTAATCCCACGATCCCAAAAACATAATCCATTCGTTAATATTATAACCCGATGACACACAAGCCCAATCCCAACACGTATCAATCCACGAAACGGGATATAATTGGACCAACCCAATATTAATAAATTATTTATCCACTAAAATAATTCTACGTACCAGGTCGAAATGACGGATGTTACACTTTGATGAACAATAAATATATTTGATGTTTTTGAAGTTTTGTGACAGTTTTCTATAAATTTTCTAATTACAAAAAAAAATAACTTTTTAAAAAATGTTTAAAAATTTTAAACTTTTCAAGACAATTAAGGTTTTTTTTTTAGAATTTTTAAGTTTTTAAAATGTTTAAACTATAAAAATGTTTTTAAACATTTACTGAAAGTGTTCAATTCTTGTTTATGTAAAAAATTTTAAAAACGTCAAAAAAGTTTTTAATACTTTTTTGACTATGTTTACAATTTTTTTTGATTTAAAAAAGGTTTACTTTTTTTAAAAGTAAAAAATATAAACTCAAAACGTTATTTTTTGGTTTTTAATTAATAACAATTATTATGCATTTGTATTTATTAATATTTTATTATTTAAATTTATGTCTATTATATTAAATTAATTTACTGGTATTTTTAATTTTTTAGATTAGTCTATTATATAGTAATAATAAAAATATCAATAAAAACAACATTAATAATAATTATTAAACAAGTAAGGGTAAAATGGTTATTTTAATGGCCAAAAGACCATATCCGTAACAAAATTTCAACCACAATAACTATCAGTGTAATTTTTAATGTTAAAGGATGCAATCCATAATTTCTAATAAACCACAGGGACGAAACTTGTAATCTACCCTTCTTCTTTTTTTATAAACATTTTTTAATTAACATTATGAAGATAATATGTAAATTTCACATACATTCACATCTCCTAGCTCCTAAAAAATGATGTGAACGTACACTTACATAAATTTGAATATATGTGAACGTGCATTTACGTGATGCGTGATTTCATGCACTTAGAATGTTCGAATTTGCATTAAATTTATATATTATTTGTGTAATGTTAATTAAAACATGTTTATGAAAAAAATTTCAAAAAAAATAATTTTAAGAATGGTTACTTCGGATGCGCTGTGTTATAGGTAGTACTCACTTGAACATATATATATAGAATTTGGTTCTACGGCGTACCATGTGAAATCCGGAGTACCCAACGCACCATTCATCAACCACAGGATCAAAAATATAGGGGAGGGGCATGATGAACATTCAACGCGATTTCAGCTTCATTAAGGGAATGATCATTCACATTGGTTGATCATTCACATTAGTCAATTGATCATTCACATTACTTAATTGATCATTCACAACACTTATTTAACTATTTATACTTCTTGTACACTTATTTGATCATTCACATTACTTAATTAACCATTCAAATTACTTAATTGACCATTCACATTACTTAAATGATCATTCACATTACTTAATTAATCATTCACATTACTTAATTGACCATTCACATTACTTAAATACATTTAACATTGATGGTATGTAGAAGATGAAGTCTAACATTGTTGTTCTCGTCATTCATCAAATGTGAATGGACATTTACCTAATGTAAATGACCATTCACATTAGAAGATTGATCATTCACAAAACGTAGTTGACAATTAACATGACTAATGTAAGGTGCAGATATTATTTCACCAATGTGAATGGTGAAATTTACTAATGTGAATGGCCATTCACATTAGCTGAATGATCATTCACATTGGTTGATGTTATTAATGTTTGATAGATTTGAGAATTTGAGCGTTACATGAATGACCATTGTTACTGTTTGTCATTAATCTTGTTACTGCTTGTTAGTAGTTGACGATGCACAACATACATGCTGTGCTGATATGGTACAACCAATGTGAATGGTAAATTTCCTAATGTGAATGGCCATTCACATTAGCTGAATGATCATTCACATTGGTTGATGTTATTAATGTTTGATAGATTTGAGAATTTGAGCGTTACATGAATGACCATTGTTACTGTTTGTCATTAATCTTGTTACTGCTTGTTAGTAGTTGACGATGCACAGCATACATGCTGTGTTGATATGGTACAATCAATGTGAATGGTAAATTTCCTAATGTGAATGGTCATTCACATTAGCTGAATGATCATTCACATTGGTTGATGTTATTAATTTTTGATAGATTTGAGAATTTGAGCTTTACATGAATGACCATTGTTACTGTTTATCATTAATCTTGTTACTGGTTGTTAGTAGTTGACGATGCACAACATACATGCTGTGCTGATATGGTACAACCAATGTGAATGGTAAATTTCCTAATGTGAATGGCCATTCACATTAGCTGAATGATCATTCACATTGGTTGATGTTATTAATGTTTGATAGATTTGAGAATTTGAGTGTTACATGAATGACCATTGTTACTGTTTGTCATTAATCTTGTTACTGTTTGTTAGTAGTTGACAATGCTCAGATTCACATGTTGTGCTGATATTATTTTACCAATATGAATGGTCAAATAAGCAATGTGAATGATCATTTAAGTAAGGTGAATGATCAATTAAGTAATGTGAATGATCATTTAAGTAACGTAAAATGTTAATTAAGCAATGTGAATGGTCAATTAAGTAATGTGAATGATCAATTTAGTAATATGAATGATCAATTAGTCAAATAATTATTGTGAATGATCAAATAAGTGTAAAACAATTGTAAATAGTCAAATAATTCTTGTGAATGATCAAATAAGTGTTGTGAATGAATAACTAAGTAATGTGAATGATCAATTAACTAATGTGAATGATCAATTAATGTGAATGATGAATTAAGTAATGTGAATGGTCCTTGTAATTACGAAAATACCATTCCTGCCAAAAAAAAGGGGGGGACGCGCATGGAAATGTATTTTTTGATCACAACCATTGATTTATTTAATCTTGTGGCTTTGGATGGGTACCCTTGGTACACTGGATTTTTGAAGGAACTCTTTTGAACCTAAATCTATATATATATATATATATAGGGTTGGGATCATTGCAGAACCTTAATTTAGTGCAGAACCATAGAACCGATCTAAACCATTAGATTATAATATAACACTAGGGATAAGATGGTAATTATACAATTAACATTGAATTAATAGCAGCCTACCAAGTTTGACTGTCCACTTTGACTTTTTTTTTTTACTCTTTTAATATATAATGGACATGCAGTGTTGCATCGACGTTAAATATACGATATCAAAGTGTTCATTCGACATCGAATGGTCGTATGGGTAAAAAAATTTACGAAAGTTAAACACGTAAATTTTTTTTCAAAAAAAGATATTCATGACCGTTCTCGTTAAATCCACCAACTTTGACTACTAATTTCGACTATTATTTATCTCTGTTAATAATGAACGTATATGCAGTGTTGCATCGACGTTAAATATACGGTATCAAAGTGTTCATTCGATATCGAATGATCTCATCATCTCACCATGATATATTGCATCGTGGTCTGGGTAAAAATTTGTTTACGAAAAATAAAAAAATATATATCATAACCGTTCTCGTTAAATCCACCAACTTTGACTACTAATTGTGACTATTATTTTGGCTCTGTTAGTAATGAACGTATATGCAATGTTGCATTGACGTTAAATATACGATATCAAAGTGTTCATTCGATATCGAATGATCTCATGATCTCACCATGATATATTGCATCGTGGTCTGGGTAAAAAATTTTTTACGAAAAATAAAAAATACATATCATAACTGTTCTCGTTAAATCCACCAACTTTGACTACTAATTGTGACTATTATTTTAGCTCTATTAATAATGAGCGTATATGCAGTGTTGCATTGACGTTAAATATACGATATCAAAGTGTTCATTCGATATCGAATGATCTCATTATCTCACCATGATATATTGCATCGTGGTCTGGGTAATTTTTTTACGAAAAATAGACACGTAAAATTTTTTCGAAAAAAATATATCATGACCGGTCTTGTTTTAAAGAGTATAAAATTCTCGTTTTTATGGTATAATTTTTTTGATTTAAAAATTAATAATATTAATGTTATTTTAATTTAAAGAAAAAAGATATTTATTTTGCTAATGACCATCTTTTTTCTATTTTCAATCTTTTTCTTTTTTACTCCTCCAAGAATTAAAATATCACTATTACCAATCTTTTTTTCACTAATTCCAAACTTAACTCTTTTAATCAAGACCATTAGATTATTCTAATCTATGGACGATATTGATTCTACAGTTCTACAATAAATTTAGGTTCTGCAATGATCCCATATATATATAGATATATATATATATATATATATATATATATATATATATATATATATATATATATATATATATATATATATATATATATATATATATATATATATATATATAAACTAGTATGTTAATCTATGTATTAAATGAGCTTATTTAAAAATATATTTATATAGTAAAGATATAGAAAGATACATTATAAATTACTACAATATTAGGTTATTAATCCATATATATTAATAAAAGAAAATCTTTCATTTCACGTGTCGTTTCTTAATCACTCTAAATTTGGATTTCCTGCTTTCTTTTTTCATAATTAGATTTCCAATTTTCCTAATTTATAATTAAGAAATATATAAAATCCATTTAAATTGCTTTCATATTTAATCTATAACTTTAATAAATAAAGTTTTTAAAATATTTTTAATACTAATTTCAAATTATTTTTATAATAGAGAGACTTAATATTTTGGTATTTAAAATTAAAACATATAATTTATTTTTTGTAATTGACTTATATTAAAATGTGTTTTATTTTCACTTTTCAAAACTTAAATTATTATTATTTTTTCTTAAGTAACATATTATCCTTCTAATATAACATCAACCATGTTATTTTTTAATAACTTATTAACAATAAACTTTTATAGCTTTAACACTGTAACTACAACTTTTACTTTATCTTCGATTACCATCTAAACATCATATCTATATTTTTTTAGTTTGCTATTATTTAAGTGTCCATAAATCTAAAATACTATTATATACTAAATGATCATATATGTGTAAATACATCGTCATATGTCGATCTCTCCTTTTGACATGTCATTTATTAAAATTTAACTATAACTTCAATTCAAATCATATCTATTCAGATCTAGTCTATGTAATTTAATTAACTAAAATGTAATAACATCAATTTTTTATAATTATTTTATATATTTTTATAAATATTTTTTAAATCAACTCATGTATTACATGGGTATCAACCTAGTTTAAAAATTAATAACTTTAAACATTTCTAAAGAAACATAAAATAAGTATACAAATCGATGTTATTAAGTTTTAGTTATGTTGATATTAATTATGTAGTTTAAATTTGAATTGAATTGATTTGAATTGAATTTTAAGTTAATTTTCTATATGATAGGTAAAAAGATGTTGTAACATGTGTAATATAAAGGAGAAGCTGACATGTAACGCTTTATTTATTTATATTATAGATATATGAATACTTAAAAAAGTGTGGACTATTAACATACATACATACATACATACATACATACATACATACATACATACATACATACATACATACATACATACATATATATATATATATATATATATATATATATATATATATATATATGGGTCGGTTCTATGTGGACCATATGTATCGAGAACCTAAAAAAGAACCAATCCTAGCCCTTAGTCTAGATCATTGGTGCATTACTCGATGCATGTATTTGGTATGCATAGGAGTATTTTGGGAAAACGATATATCTTGTCAAATAAATTTTAATTTTACATTAATTTAGTACAATCAAATAATTAAACAATAAATGCTAAATAAATTAAATTGATACACTTCCAAATTACAAAATCTAAACAAATTCAAAATTACAAAATCTAAACAATTCGTGATGAATATAATATTAATCGTTCAAATTCATGATGCATCTTGAACGTGTGCATCATCTTTCTTTCTTGAGCGTTCATCATTTCGTTGTGCATCATCATCATCCTTTCTTAAATGTGTTCAAATTCATCTCACTGTTGTGCATCAACTTTCTTGAACGTGTTCATCATCATCTCGATGTGCATCATCAATCTTGAACGTGTTCATCATCATCTTTCTTGATGTGCATCATCTTGAACGTGTTCATCATCTTGAATGTGTTCATTATCAATTTTCTTTCTGTGCATCATCTTGAACGTGTTCATCATCCTTCTTTCTTCAAACCTTCACGGTGGTTGTTGGCGGTGGTGCGAGAAAGAGGAAAACTGATATGGGGACGATGTTGGTCTAACTAAGAGAGAGGGCGATTAGGGAGATTGTTGGTGGTGGAGTGACGGCCGAGAAAGGCTCATGGTGGTGGTGCGACGACCAAGAGAGGATGGTCAGCCACCACTTGAGAGAGATAGGAGAGGGGCCGAAAATGGGGGAGATAGGGGGAGAGAAAGAAGGCATTGTGTTAGAATGTGTTTTAAATATATTGATTTCATTTCCTAATTTATATTCTAATTATCTTTAAAAAAAATTCTAGATCTATCTTCTGTTAACTAATGATAAATATTTTAACATCCTAATATGTACTTAATGCATACTAGGTTCTCTGAGAATCCCAATGTATCGAGTTTCCTCATTCAACTTATATATATATATATATATATATATATATATATATATATATATATATATATATATATATATATATATATATATATATATATATATATATATATATTACCATTACTATTACTTGTGCTTGAGAAGAAATTGTACACCCGGGCAGCTGTGTACTGGTTTCAATATCCATAAAATTCAAAGGATTTAAGGATAGATTATGTGTAATATCCCGGTGAGAAACTGAAACACCTTCTTGTTGGGAAGAAGGTGAGTGGCTGGTGGGGTGTGCAATTGTCAGTGGGATACTGACTGTTTCAATGCTAACTCTTATATGGGAGCTAACAGCAGTTGTTGTTACATCTCGACTTTCTGGGCTAAGGATCTCCCTCACACTCATCCTTGCTATCTCAACAACATCAATTTCTGGTAATCTTTCAGGTTCAGAAAATATAATCATACCAGCACCTCTCTCATTATCATCATTTCCCTCATCATCATCATCATCATCATCGTCATCATATTACCACCTTCAGCAATATTTGACAATGTTCTTTCAAAGTCAGAACATCTCCTACCACCCACTCTTGCTCCATAGCTCCCTCAATCTCACTTTGGCTTCCCTGAACATCAGCCCTTCTCTCCTAAAACTCCTTTGGTAAGAAACCCCGATTCCAGGGTTTCTATAGGAGCATGATCAATCTAGGGATGGCAACACAAACCGAACCCAACGGGGAAAACCGAAAACCGATCTAAATGGGGCGGGTTCCTAGAACCCGATTAAGTTAAACGGGGGATAGGGCGGGTATGGTATTGATAATACCCGTCCCGTATACCCGATTACATAACCCGTTTAAATCCCCGATTACTTTTAATAGCAACATGCTATTTATATTGAATATGTATTATATATAAAAGATGATATTTTTATCTATTTTATATATTATACATTAAAATTATTATGTATAACTTAAAAAACTTATTTATTTACATATAATTTATTGAAATAATGTTTTTTTTCGTTATCATTGGATACAAATTTAATTTAATATTAATATCGTAATTTTAACATACATGAATATTTTAAACTTAAATTATGAACCATGTGATTAAATTTCATATCATTGATTTATAAATGGGTTACCCGATTCCCCGCGGGTTTCCTCGTGTACCCGATGGGGATTCCCGTTTAATACCCGCAGTTTTTTTAAACGGGGTCGGGATTTCCATTCCCCGCCCCGTTGCCATCCCTGGATCAATCCTATAATTTCTTACACTTTCAGCTTCTTGATCAACATATTTAAGTAATGCCTCAGGAATCGGCATAACATTTGCATTGGGTGCATCTGCAACGCTGTGAAGGCTCATCATTACATAATCTAGGCATTTCTGAGCGTTTTGATCTCTTCGATATTTGCTCATTAGCACTCAAAATCCCTTTGATCAAAATTTGGATAAAACGTTGAAACAACACAAATTACCATGCTCTGTTGGTTGTCTTTGCTAGAACCACCTCCTTGAGATCTTCCCATATGCATTGGGCATAATCATAGTGTTTATTATATGCAATGTCATGGAAGATACTTAAACAATGAATACTGCCCCTATCAATTCCTGTATGTTTGGAGGTCATACACCTGTTGACGATCCAAGATAGGGTATACCACTATCAATATCAAAATCACTACCTAAGATTAACTGGTTTGAATCAATCAGAGTATAAACCAATAACCTTGTATTGAATCAAAGTCCAATTAAGAAGTTTGCGGAATAACACTTAACTGTTTTAAGAAAAGCTTTCAAATTAAATAACACATAAATATAATCGACAATCACTTGTATTGCCAAACTCAATGATTACAATCACCTCTAATCTGTTTGATTAGACGAAGAACACAGATTGTTCTTAGGGTTTTACAACCTTAGAGGCTTATGAAAAACTTAATCAGAAAAGCAATTACAACTGAATAAACTTGTACGTGCAGAACTTACAATAGAAAACCTATTCTATGTATATATAATGCCTTCTAATTTGTTTCCTTGATAAACTCTGATTTCTCTAATAGTAGATATGCTTGAATCTTCGAATATATCTTTTCTTGAATTTCAGCACTTTCTGTTTATTGAGCTGTTGAGCAGCTTGAAGTCTATCTGTTGAGCAGCTTGAGTTTGAACACTGGCAGCTTGAACTTTTTAACTAGCAGCTTGAACTTCTTCAACTAACAGCTTAAACTTTGTAATTACACAGAAACTCTACTAACAGTTTGAGAAATCTAACTAACAGCTTGACATACTTAGAATATTTCCCAACAATCTCCCCCTAACTTAAATTCGTTACACAAGACTTTAAGTTTCTATACAAATAAGGAAATAAAACAAAGTAAAACTGTTATCTACAAACTAAGGCATCCAAAAACTTACAATTGTGAAAGTTTCTGCTTAATTGCCTTCAAAAATTCTCTTTTCATCTCTTCTTTATCACAGTATATCTTCACTGAGCTCAGTTGTACCAACCATGCCCTTGGAAGATCAAAGAATTCAAAATTGAAGAACATGTTGGATCCATTTGCAAATCTGAGTCTATATGTCTTTGATTTCACATACAGATCAACATTTGCAATCTTCATCTCCTTGGCATCTTCTATATCTTTACTGATGGACTCTGGATCAAAAATGCTCTTCAAATCTTTGATATCCTGCTTGACCTGGGGTAGAGAAGACCTGGATTGACTCACAGTTCCAATATGGTGCATTCTAGTCAGCTCATCCCTGGTCATCCCTTGAACTAGGTGCACTATACTATTGTATTCTTCCTCAGGACCAACTTCTCTTCTGACTACAAAATGATATCTTAAATCAATGTCATCCATTGACTTAGTATACTAGTATGTAATAGGAGGTTTTGAGAAGTCATGCTGATCGAGGGTCTTTTCAATCTCCATCACCTTTTGAAGCTGATGCTCAAATAACACCCTTTTCACCTGATCTGGCTTTGTTTGTGAAATTGCTTCTGATTGAGACTTAGTAGCAACAGCTTGAATAGGATCACTGACACCAGCTTGATTATCACTTACACCAGCTTGAACTGGTTCTTGTTGGCTTTGGACTTGATGGGAGACTTTGGCTATCTTTCGTTTTTCCATCTCCTTGTCATGAAGTTCCTGCAGCCTTTCTGTGCTCCATGACTGAGCCATCTTCTTTAAAATCCCAACTGGATAAGCAAAATTTATTAGAAATCTTCTGTGCTCTGCCTTTGAATGCCCTGTTGGCATTTTCCTTTTCTTCTCATTCTGTTTGACCACAAACCCTCTTAGGTAATCACCTAAGGTTTCATCATCTTGCATTGGAGTATGGGTTTGCTGGTCCAACAGTTCATCCTGTTCCTCTGCTAATTGTCTGGCAAATTCAACATCATGAGCAACCTGGGCATCTCTAGATGAAAATTTAAGCTTTGGGGATTCTATGAGTATGCCCTTGCCCTTATCTTTGGAGGTTGCAGAAGTTGTAGCTTGGACTGTACTGACAGGAGCTTGACTACCTTCTCGGATAACAACTCCAGTTGTTCTTATAGGAGCAGCTTGAGTTTCTAGGCTAACAGCTTGAGTAGCTGTTGGGACTGTTAGCCTAGAATCTGGGACTGTTTGAGCAGGAGCTGAAGCTGTTTGGACTGAACTATGGATCTCCTGATTCTCCCCCTTTTTGGATGCATTGGTTGGTCAGGAGGACCTACAACCTTTGCCATTAGGGTTCGAATCATCTTCTCAAGTTGAATGATTTTATTTCCATAGAAGGTGAATGCTTTATGAAAGTAATCCATTCTCTGATTCTGAGCTGCTACAGTCTGTTGAAGTGCTATGATTTGTGCCCCATGTGCAGCAATAATGGACTGGTAATGTTCCAATACTTCAACAACAGGTTTCAGCTGAGGATCCGTTAATATCATAAGTTGCAGACTAGCCTCAAGATCAGCAAAAGAGTGTGGTTCTTGTGATCTATCACTGGCAGGAATTCCAGAAGTTGAAACATCTGGGCCCCTCTGTTCTTGGTACTGGGGACTTCCAGAAGGTGCTTGCACACCCTCTGTTGCCATGGGTGTGGTCTTATTGATGTTGACACTATCCTGTGCCTCTTGTGCAGAGACATCAGTAGTGTCAGCCATAGAACCCATATGGACATCCTCTGTTGGGATGTCCACCTCCAAATTGATGATGGGAGTGTCCTCAGTGGGTGCCCTTTGGATATTCTGTGCAGAAGTGTCCTCCTGCACAGGGATATTTGGCTCTTGTATTTGGGCTGAGGAGGAAGGAGCTCCTGAAACCCTTTTTCTTTTATATAGTATAAGTGGTGATGTGGGTTTGATAGAAGGATCAGATGGAGTATTTGTATCATGAGGAGTGGGTTGGGGTCCTGGGGGTGAAGCAGTGATGGAAGGCTGAGCCTGCTCAGGACCCTCTCCTCTGTTTAGTGGATTGATGCCCAACATTGCAGAGGGCAATGTGACATCTACACTCAAAAAATTGGCACTAGATTTTAAAAGACGTTTTATTGATGGTAAAGAGTGCCTATGGGAAACATGAATCCTTTTATGTACATTGAAATTATTGCAAGTTCTTGCAATTATTTCAGCCAAAAATCTAGGATACATCAAAAATTTCTCATGCTTTAGGGCATGATGCCTTAACATACCCTGAAAAATCATATTTGAAAAATTGAACTGTTGGCCTGTAGAGAAACACACTAAGGCAGTGGCTATATTAGAAGAAAATTCTGACCAACCAGTTCTTTTAGGGCTTATGCATTGTTGGATAATATGTACGAGATATTTCCACTTAGGGGCAAAATGAGTTTTAAAGAAAGTATAAGAATCAGTAGGGCCCCTATACCCTATAGCAAAAAGGCCTTCATGTAAGGCAGTAAGAGATAGATCGATTATACCTGTGGCATCTTGAAGATGCAAGTGTTGGCGGATGAGATCCTCAGTGATGGTGACAGTGGTTCCATCGATCTTGGAAGTCAAAGAAGTGACTCCATTGATGGTGTTGACAGAGGCATGTTTCCAAAACTGTTCTATGTGAGATATGTAGATTGTGGGGTTTATGGTGAGAGCATGATGAATGTGGGAACTTCGAAGGAAGTCCATCATGTCGTGGAATGGTGGAAGGTCAGTGTGTTTGAGAGAATAGGGAAGACAGTTATGTTCTTTGACAAACTCCATTGACGATCAAACGGAGATTTAGTGTTTTAGAGAAATGTGTGTGAATCGCTCAGAGAGAAAAGGAAGGTCGTGGAAGATATTTTGCAACTGGTAGTTACAATTGAACGAAACTGGGACCTTTAAAGGTTTGGGGGTTTCGAAAATATCTAATCACGCGCGCACACTTATAGGAAGTTACCAAATTACCCTGCACACTTTGACAGATCAAGTGAAACAACTAACAGTTCGAGTAAAATGAACTAGCAGCTTGAGAAAAGACTCAAGCTGTTAGTTGAAAAGTAAGCATATGCTAATGAAACAGTGTCTCCCTGTAACATCCCAATTTTTAATCATATGTAATTTACAATTATTTGGACATAATTATTATGTTAATGGAATTTTATATCAATTTAAGTCAATTTCGATCATTATATCAGTAAAATAAGAAAATACGATGTTGAGGGGTATAATGTGCAAATAGAGCAAAATAGAGAATAAAAGAAAGGAAACCCTTTCATTTTCATCATCTCCTTCTCTCTCTAGCTCTCTCGATCTCTCACTCTCTCTCTCTAAGAAAAACCCACCACTTCATTATTAAAAATCAGAGATTTGTTGGATTCAAGAGCTAAAATTCGGGATTCAAGTGATTTGGAAGGAACTATAAGCATTGCAACAAATGATTTAAGGTAATATTCATCCAAACTTACGATTTTGATGGTTTTTGGTTCAGTTTTTGTGAAATCCGAATCATAGGATTTTGATTTGAAATGTTAATGCATGTTGTATATTTTTGTTTCAATGTTAAAATCGAAGGTTGTTAATGTAGTGTACCAAGTTTCAGAACCAGATTCGAAGTTTAAGTGTGATTTCTAGATAAGTGTGTGTTTTAGTGTGTGTGTGTGTGTGTGTTCATCGACCAAGGATGAAAAATGGACAAAAATGCAATATTTTGGTACATTAGTGTTATGATATAAGTTGAAATAGTGTTTCTAAGTTCATATTTACTATTTTAGTTACTGAAACATGCAAAAATGGTCCAAATATAAATTCTGGAAAATATTGGAAAATATGCTAAGTATGAACCCGGTTCGGACTGATGATCCATCCGAATTCGGACCTGCCCAATTCGGATCCACTCAGTTCGGACCAATTGTACTTCGGACCACAGTGACTTCGGACAGGTATCCCAATTCGGACCAAAGACCCCACTTCGGATCAAGCCCAATTCGGATCCAACCTATTTCGGACCAACACCCAAATTTGGACCATCCACAATTCGGACCATCCGAATTCGGATGTGGTCCGAATTAAGACCCATTTACACTTAATTTTCAGAATTCAATTTTTAAGCAACTACTAACACAAATTCACTATTACACTTACATTACAGACACTACTACAAAATGAGCCTATTGCAACCTTTTACAAGCAACTTTTATATAAGTAGTTGCATTTGATTCTAAAGTAAGTTTAAAAAAAATAAAGGTTGCAAAAGAAGATCTAATGCAACCTTTAATTTAAAAAGTTACAAATTTGATTGAAAATGACAACATTTATAAGAAAGGTTGCATTTTTTATAGGTTAAAGTAACATTTTTTTAAAAGGTTGCATATATATAAAGTAATTGTAAATTTTTTTTTAGGGAAGTTACATTTAACATGTGATTGTAATTCCTTTTATTTTTTTAATAAATAAAATGTATTATTTTCGAATGTCTTCTTTTTTTATTTTACAAATCTCCCACAACCTTATTTTTTCTAAAAAATAAAAAAATATTATTTTAGGATGATTTTAAAACTAGTGGATTTTAAAAATAAAAAATAAAAAAACAAACCATAGTATAAAATTATTTTAATAAATACTTAGTTTATCAAAAATTATTTTAATAAATAATTAGTTTATCAAAAATTCAGAGGGAATGAAATTGAAAATGAAAGGAATTTGATCGGTTTGGAGATGAGAATTACAAAATGCGAAACCAAACATCTCCTTTTCTCTATTTTTGATGTAAAATGGAGATAATTGTCAAACTTAATTCACAGGGAGAGTTAAAAAAAAAAAAGCAGAGATTTGGAGACCCCCAAATCCTAGTCGACAGCCTCCGCTTCTCCGACAGATTATTCCCAGCGGCGCCCTCCGCTTCTCCGGCGATCCTTCTAGCGACGAGCTCCGCTTCTCCGGCGGATTATTCCCAGCGGCGGCCTCCCCTTCTCCGGCAGATGATTCCCAGCGGCGGCCTCCCCTAGTTGGGAGCTCTTTTTTCTCCGACTGAAGGTATCTCTCTTCGTATCTCTCTTTTTGACTTCCAGCCCCCTCGAGTTCCTTCTCCCCCTCCCCTTTAGATCTATAATCATCAAACTTGTAATCGTTTTTTTCTGTATGAAAAGAGGTACTATTTGATAATGAAACCAGATCTATAGTCTCATATTGTTTTTTTTTGTATTAAAATCAGTGATTGTTATGAACTTGTTATATAGATCGAGGTTGTGTTCTAGATATTTCCCTTTGTTTAGTGTATCTATTTTGTAAAAGATGATTAGGTCTTCTTTGCAAATTTGTTTGAATTTCATGTCTGGCCTATATAGATCAAGTTAATGTTTTTTAATCTTAAAATTTGACATTAGTTAATCTTGTTTCTGCATACAAATTATTAATTGTGTTGAAAACATTAGAACATAAACATTAAAATATATACTTGTAAAAGCCACCATGATAATGGAGAAATTAGTAACCTCCCGTATCCGTCGAAAGTATTTCTCTTTAATTTGTTGGAACATGCAATTACTAACCTCCGGATCCGTCGATACCCCCATCAGTTCTCCAAATTCAACTGAAACAAAGTTCAATATCTGATACAAATAAACATCATTACATGTTACTATCACAAGTACATGATTATATTTTTACCTTCTTATTCCATGAACTGTCTGATGTGTGGCTAACCTTGCAACATTCTACTTGATGAAGGAAGATATATTGTTAGACTTTGTCAGGAAAAAGAACGACTGCGTCTCCCCTATGAATGGGAAACCGATGGAACCGGGTGACCATCTCTCGTTGCACTTGCATTGGGGTCTCACCCAAGAATAAAGCAAATGGGGATTAGCTTACAATCATCGGAGAAAGCCATACACATGTGTGTCCGTGCTGTCAAATGTAGGTGTGTGATTTACTTTTTGTAGGTGCCCAACTTGCAGAAATTATAAGGTACTTCCGTTTATGGATTGTTGTTACACACACACACACACACACATTCACTCTGTTTGTTGCTATCCCTAATCACAGAACACACACAAGGTGTACATAATTCATATATATGTTTAAAACTATAAGATTGATGCTACTGATGTTTAGATAAACACACACACACACATAAATCTAAGCCATGGCCGAAGGCCAATGGCCTTCTTGGCTCCCTTTTTAAGCTTAAAAACAGAAAATAACGAATCTGGACAGCACACTTTAAGTCTTAGGACTTTCATTTGAATATTGAAATTAAACTCTAAAATTGTTAATAGATGTAATTGAACACATAAAAAAACATGCATGGCTTTTATTTCATTCTTGCAATACTAAACCTTGTCTAATTCTCATCTTTTGGATGCCACTTTGAGTTCATATGTTACTGTCAACACCAGCGCTCTCACCCGAATGCTCTCTGCAGCATGTTGAGGTATTAGGGTATTACATTCTTTTTGTTTCCGAATCTGATTTTGATGTTTTAGTTAGTACTTTATGGTGTTCAGTTGCCCTTAACTTGGGTATGTTGCTGTAAAATTATCAAGAAACCAAAGAAACAGTAATACTTGAACTATTGTATGGCTTCTCAATTTTTCATACTATATTCATTTTCTTGTTTCAATCCAATACGATTAAAGTACCAGTATGAATCACTTTGAAGGCTTTCGTATAAGTACTTGCTTTTCGGATGGTTTGCTCAGCGTGGACCTGTGTTGTTTTTTATATTTCATTTTTTCAGATGGTTTACTTAGGTTTGACTGCTGATTTTCTGTTGCAGATGTTAAAATAGAAGAATGCTGGAGAAGTTGAAATAAGGAACCATAATACCTTGGTTTGGTTTCCTGAACTTGGAAAGCCTAAAATCCAGAACATGATATTGATTATATGGTATATCCTGTTCCCTTTTTTTAATTGATTAAGATGGTGTATTTTTATATTATAAAATCCAGATATGTATACTTTTTGAATTTAATGCAAGTTAGAATTGTTACTCGGGCTCATGTTTCGTTATAAACTCACCCAGATTTTTGTTTGAGTGCTTATCATAATAGATAAACTTCAAATTATAATAGTTGGAGTATGACGTTCCATGCTTAACGATCCCGTTCTCATGAGATAAGACAACAATAACAAACATTAGTTTTAAATCTACAAGACAAAGTATTGTTGGAATTAAAGAAGGTTTTTTGTAGCTTGGTTACAAATCTTGACCACTTTCAGTTTGGTTTCAACAATGGTCATTGTTGTTTGGGGCATTAACAAAAAATTATAAGCTACAAGTTTTGGATGATAGTACATTTTAGTGATTTTTATAAAATTTACAAAATAATTAAAATAAAAGGCTATGTAATCATGATTCAAATTACATCCATACTGTAATTGCCAGCCTCTTAATAGTTTGGAAGCAGTTAGGAAGCATATGGAGGGAAAAAGTTATTGCAAAGTGCACTATGGTGATGGTGATGAAGAAGAAGCTGAATTGAAGGAATTCTTTGACTATAGTAGCATATGGAAAAATTGCCTCTTCAAGTTCGTGAGTTTCTAACATGAGTTATCTTCTATGTTTGGTTCAAGGTATGATGTCATTACGATCATATATGACAAGTATAATTATTTTATCAATTTGATTATTTTGGTTTGAGTCACTTACCTATTATTGTTTGTGTGTAACAGGCATCTTTGTTTTGGGATATCCATATATATATATATATGAAGACCGGTGTTTTTTGGAGGATTTATATACATTTTGTCATTATATTTAACAATTATATATGGAATATTGTGTTTTGAGATTATTGTGTAATTGGTGAAGGATTTTGATGTCTTTTATCTGTTGTAATCGACATTTTTTGAATTGGTGATGCTTATAAATTATGTTCGTGTATTAAAAGGTTGTATCTTTTGTAACTAAATTAATAAATGTTGCATTTAAAAATTTAAAAAGTTGCATTTGAATGTTGAAAAGGCTGCATTTGAGCATAAAAAGGTTGCATTTGAGTTTAAAAATAGTTGTATTTTAATGTGAAAAAGTTGCATTTGAAAATAAAAAAGGTTGCATTTGAGTTTGAAAAAGGTTGCATTTGATGAAGAAAAGGCTGCATTTGATGGAAAAAAGGTTGTATTTGAGTGTGAAAAAAGTTACATTTGGTTATAGAAAGGTTGCATTTGAACATACAAAAGTTGCATTCTAAAAAGGTTGCAATTCTATAATACATGCAACTCTTTCAAAAAAGGTTGCATATTCTGCCTAAAAGGTTACCTTAGACCTAATGCAAGAGGACATAATGCAACTCTTGGTAAAAGGTTGCTTTAGGCATAATGCAACTTTTTGGAGGCCTAATGCAACATATTTCCAAGGTTGCAATAGGCTTGTTTTGTTGTAGTGAGATCATTGTGGTGTTATCAAAACACACATTGATTCAGAGACAAGTCACACTATACCAATCACTGTGAGTAACAGATTGTCATTCTAACATTTATTGTTTTTGCATTCATGTTTATATATTCAATGGCATGTTCACATTGTTCATATACATCATTTGGCACTCATCATTACTTTGTTGTTATGATGCACACTCGTACTTGACATGTAACACACATGTAGCCAGCGTTCATTTGAAAGTGCATCTATATACATCATGCTTGCACTGCATGATCATTACTTCACAATCTGATGCGACCTGGACTGGGGCTGACAGCAGGCCACTGTCGGGGACTGATCATCCCACTCGTTATCCCGTCAGGTTCGGCACATCCCCGATCAGCATTTGAACTGCCACCCCATGCTAGCATTGCATGGTTTACACATACATTGAGGCTTACACTGCCTGTACACACATACATGGGGCTTACACTGCCCATGGTTAAGCATTGCTTGTAAAGAAATATTTGTTGTTTGCATAATCTGTTATCTCACTAAGCAATTAGCTTACTGTTGACTCACAAATGTTTTCAGGCAAAGGCAAAAGTGTAGTTGGACCTCCTGCTTAAGCATTTCACTACATTATCCCGGAGACTTCGGAAGCTATTGGTACTTGAATGTAATAGCTTTGGGCTGGGATTTGTTACTTCTAAAACAATTATGTTGATGTAATAGTTAGACTTTATCACTGTAGACATGTACTTTCATTGCTTTAGAGTGGATTTGCTTAACTCTATTTTAAGTATTCAATTTCAAATTATCGTATTATTCATTGGGTTGTTTGTCGATCCAGGTGATTGCTATTATACTATCAAATCAAGAGGGTGTCACAGGTTTTGGTATCAGAGCATTAGTTTGAGGTTTCAAGTGTCCGCGAGGACTTGGACTCAAACTTAGGTTATGATATTAGAATGGACTCCTAGGAAATGATCTGAACTAAGATAGGATTGACATGCACACGGGAACACATAAAGGGTAACTGTAAACACTTAGAAGTTACAACTAAATGTTCTAAATATAAGTTGTTATATTTCAGAACATGTCAGGAGACGATATGACTCCTCAACAAATGTTCCAGATGATGCAAGCTCTAATGTAACAAAACAATGAACTACAATCCAAACGAATGGCTGAGCAGGCTCAGTCATTTGCAGATCAGTTAAGGGCCAGAGATGAGGCCGAAGCAAAACGTAAGGCTGACAAACGAAAGAACAAGGAACAACAACAAGACGTTCAAGAGGAAAGACAAGACACTGGATCCTCTAACAGATCAATGGGATGTAGGTTTAAGGACTTCAAAAGTAACGGGGCTGTTACTTTTGACGGAACTGGAGATGCCGTGACTGCATTGGAATGGATTACCACCACAGAGAGAACTTTCAGAATCAGCGACTGTGCTGATAAGGACATGGTCCGCTTTGCAACCGCTATGTTTGCAAGGGACGCAGTAATGTGGTGGGATGCAATGACACATGTGTTGACAATGGAGGTAGTGTCACACATGTCCTGGAGTGAATTCAAGGAAGTATTCTCCCAGCAATACTGTCCTACTGATGAGAAGCGCCGTCTCGAGGCGAAGTTTCTTAACCTGACCCAAGGAGCAAAGACGGTTACACAATATGCCGTTGAGTTCACCCGCTTAAGCTTGTTTGCACCGCATCAAGTCGACACGGAGGAGAGAAAGATAGCTCGGTTTGAGGCCGGATTAGACTATGAGATTCGCCGAACCATGAGTGGGGTTCGGTATACAACATTTGCTGGTTTGCTAGAGGCTGCTCGAAATGTGGAGCAGATCGTTCTGTTATCAGGGTATGTCATAGGGTCAGTCGCCGCAACACCGACTCAACCGTCGCCGCCAAAAAGGCAGCGGGAGTCTGGATCTTCCCGATTCTCTCCTCAATCCCATCAACAATCTTCATCACCCAAGAAGGGAAGGGCCTTTTCGGCCAGTTCAGAAATGAGAGACGGCAGGCGATGCAGGAAAGCACACTCTGGGGAGTGCAAGACTCAAGATATGTACTGCTTCTGCTGTGGGCAGGAAGGCCATCACTGGGAGCATTGTCCTCGAAAAGACGATGCATGCTACAACTGCCATAGACTTGGCCATTTTTCAAGGGACTGCCCGAAACCCCCACGAGATCAAAGCGTTCAGCAATCAACAGCAAGATCTTCTGCAGTTTCCACTGCTCGCAGAGATCAATCTCAAAGGGCTCCTACAAGGGCATTCCAAATCACAGCTGAAGAAGCAAAGGATGACCCGGAGGTGGTCACTGGTACGTTCTATGTTAACTCAATTCCTGAACGTATACTGTTTGATTCCGGAGCCAATCGTTCATTTGTCTCCACATCATTTGCTCGTCTATTCAATATGCCTACTTCAAAATTACAATTCGTACTTGACATAGAGACTGCTAGCAACATGTTAGTTAAAGCAGATAAAGTATATAGGAATTGCACTTTACTTGTAGAAGATGTAGTGTTCAACATAGATCTAATTCCCATGGAGTTTGGGGAGTTTGATGTCATAGTAGGTATGGACTGGTTAGTTCACAATGAGGCCCAGATCGTACGTAAGAAAAGAATGATCAAGATTACCACTCCCGAGGGCCGAGATATTTGTATCTATGGTGACAGACACAAAGGCGACTTGTGTCTTATTTCAATTGCAAAAGCCCGACGTTGCCAAGGGTTGTTCAGCTTACTTAGCCTACGCTGTCGATGCAAAGGCTGAAGTTCAATCTCCTTCCACCGTTCCCGTTGTTTCCGAATTTCCGGATGTCTTTCCAGAAGATATCTCGGGATCGCCACCTGACCGTCAAGTGGAATTCCGCATTGATCTGATTCCTGGAGCTGCTCTAATAGCAAGAGCTCCGTATCGTTTAGCTCCTGCAGAGATGCAGGAAATGATGAAGCAGTTACAGGAGCTGCTTGACAAAGGCTTTATCCGCCCAAGTTCATCTCCTTGGGGCGCTCCTGTTCTGTTCGTCAAAAAGAAAGATGGCACATTACGTATGTGCATCGATTACCGCAAACTCAACAAAGTCACAATCAAGAACAAGTATCCGTTGCCCCGGATTGATGATCTCTTCGACTAGTTACAAGGCGCAAGCTACTTCTTGAAGATTGATCTTCGTTCGGGTTATCACCAACTCAAAGTACACCCAGATGATATTCCAAAGACGGCTTTCAGAACTCGTTACGGACACTACGAGTTTCTGGTAATGCCATTCGGTCTTACAAATGCGCCGGCTGCTTTCATGGATCTCATGAATCGAGTTTGCCGGCCAATGCTTGACAAATCGGTCATCGTGTTCATCGATGACATTCTCATATATTCAAAGACCAAAGAGGATCATGCTGCACATCTGATAGAATTGCTAGAGTTGCTGCGCAAAGAGCGACTTTATGCCAAATTCTCGAAATGTGAATTCTGGTTGAGGCAGGTACGTCTCAACAATCGAAATAATTTCATGATCCTTATACTTAATCATAAACCCGTTGTTAGCTTGTACTTACTCAATATTCAATTAAGATCCAATTCTTGGGGCACGTGATATCTGGTGCTGGGATTGCTGTTGATCCTGCAAAGATCGAAGCTATCCAGAACTGGGAATCACCCCGCAACGCCTCAGAAATTCGTAGTTTTCTGGGATTGGTTGGTTACTACCGCCGACTCATCAAGGACTTCTCCAAAATCGTCGTTCCGCTTACAAAGCTTACTCGCAAGAACGCAACCTTCTTTTGGAAAGAAGAACAGCAAGTGGCTTTTGACAAACTGAAGAATTTGCTAAGTGAAGCACCAGTGTTAGCCCTGCCTGAAGGGAACGAAGACTTTGTAGTTTATACAGATACGTCAGGCATGGGTTTATGTGCTGCTCTGATGCAAAGCATATGCTTCTAGACAGCTCAAACCACATGAGAAAGATTACTCTACTCATGATCTGGAGCTAACTGCTGTGACTTTCGCTCTCAAGTTATGGAGACACTACTTGTATGGAACCAAGTGTCAGCTCTTCACCGACCACAAGAGTTTGAAGTACATATTCAGTCAAAAGGACTTGAATATGAGGCAAAGAAGGTCAATGGAGCTGATCAAAGATTACGACTGTGAGATTCTATACCATCCAGGGAAGGCCAACGTAGTGGCCGATGCTCTAAGCAGAAAAGCGTACTGCAAGGCATACTACTATGCCTTGACTTCCACAATACTGACGTCCACTATCATAGACGATGTAAGGGCTGCTCAGTTGCGGGCCTTAAAGGAGGAGAATGTTAAGGACGAAAATATCAGAATTCAGTTGCCATTAATGCAAGATGATGGAACCGGACTGAAGGGTGTTTACGGCATAGTTTGGGTTCCTAAGTTCGGGAACATGCGAGAAGTAATTCTTGCAGAAGCTCATCAATCCAAGTTCTCAATTCACCCTGGTAGCACGAAAATGTACAACGATCTGAAAGTCGATTTCTGGTGGCGAGGGTTGAAAAGAGACGTTGGTCAATTTGTGGAAAGATGCAGAACATGCAGATTAGTCAAAGCAGAACACCAGCAACCCTATGGTAGTATGCAACCTCTTCCTATCCCAGAATGTAAGTGGGACCATATAACTATGGATTTCATAACCAAGCTACCTAAGACACGTCGTCAACATGATGCCATTTGGGTCATCGTTGACCGATTAACAAAATCTGCGCACTTCATTCCAATCCGAGAAACCTATTCACTGGACCGTCTTGCCCAGATCTACGTTAACGAAATCGTCATTAGGCATGGTGTGCCTAAGTCTATTGTCTCCGACCGAGATAGTAGATTCACTTCCAACTTCTGGGCTGCTTTACAAAACGGTCTTGGTACTCGTATCGCAATGAGTACTGCTTATAGACCTCAATCTGATGGGCAAAGTGAAAGGACGATCTTAACTCTGGAAGACATGCTCAGAGTGTGCGTCATGGATTTGGGTGGTAACTGGGACGATCACCTCCCATTGGTTGAATTCTCCTACAACAATAGTTACCATTCCACTATCAAGATGACACCGTTTGAGTTCCTGTACGGAAGAAAGTGTAGGACTCCAACCTGTTGGAGGGAAACAGGAGAAACTCCTATCGCCGGACCAGCCTTACTGCAAGAAACAAACGAAAAGATCCAGCTCATTCGACAGTACATGAAAACGGCACAAGATCGGCAAATGAACTATCACGATCGCCGTCACAAAGCAATAGAATTTCAGAAAGATGAATGGGTATACTTAAAGGTATCCCCAATGAAAGGTGTTACAAGATTTGTAAAGCGAGGAAAGCTATCACCTCGATATATAGGACCATTCAAAATACTGGAAAGAGTTGGGAACCAGTCCTATCATTTGGACTTGCCGGATGAGTTATCAGAAGTTCACCCGGTATTTCATGTTGGTTACTTAAGAAAGAATCTGGTCCCCGAAAGGGAACCATGGACTGATCACTCGGACATTAAGGTTGACGAGCGGCTAAGATTCGTGGATGAGCCGGAATGCATTTTGGAAACGAAAGTCAAGAAACTACGGAACAAGGAAATCAGGATGGTGCTGGTCAAGTGGAAGCATCATCGGGGAGCTAATCATACTTGGGAATCGGAAGAAGACATGAAGAACAAGTACCCAAGTTTGTTTAGCGCAGCATGACTTCGCGGACGAAGTATAGGCGTGGTGGAGCCCATGCTGTAACATCCCAATTTTTAATCATATGTAATTTACAATTATTTGGACATAATTATTATGTTAATGGAATTTTATATCAATTTAAGTCAATTTCGATCATTATATCAGTAAAATAAGAAAATACGATGTTGAGGGGTATAATGTGCAAATAGAGCAAAATAGAGAATAAAAGAAAGGAAACCCTTTCATTTTCACCATCTCCTTCTCTCTCTAGCTCTCTCGATCTCTCACTCTCTCTCTCTAAGAAAAACCCACCACTTCATTATTAAAAATCGGAGATTTGTTGGATTCAAGAGCTAAAATTCGGGATTCAAGTGATTTGGAAGGAACTATAAGCATTGCAACAAACGATTTAAGGTAATATTCATCCAAACTTACGATTTTGATGGTTTTTGGTTCAGTTTTTGTGAAATCCGAATCATAGGATTTTGATTTGAAATGTTAATGCATGTTGTATATTTTTGTTTCAATGTTAAAATCGAAGGTTGATAATGTAGTGTACCAAGTTTCAGAACCAGATTCGAAGTTTAAGTGTGATTTCTAGATAAGTGTGTGTTTTAGTGTGTGTGTGTGTTCATCGACCAAGGATGAAAAATGGACAAAAATGCAATATTTTGGTACATTAGTGTTATGATATAAGTTGAAATAGTGTTTCTAAGTTCATATTTACTATTTTAGTTACTGAAACATGCAAAAATGGTCCAACTATAAATTCTGGAAAATATTGGAAAATATGCTAAGTATGAACCCGGTTCGGACCGATGATCCATCCGAATTCGGACCTGCCCAATTCGGATCCACTCAGTTCGGACCAATTGTACTTCGGACCACAGTGACTTCGGACAGGTATCCCAATTCGGACCAAAGACCCCACTTCGGATCAAGCCCAATTCGGATCCAACCTATTTCGGACCAACACCCAAATTTGGACCATCCACAACTCGGACCATCCGAATTCGGATGTGGTCCGAATTAAGACCCATTTACACTTAATTTTTAGAATTCAATTTTTAAGCAACTACTAACACAAATTCACTATTAAACTTACATTACAGATCATTGTGGTGTTATCAAAACACACATTGATTCAGAGACAAGTCACACTATACCAATCACTGTGAGTAACAGATTGTCATTCTAACATTTATTGTTTTTGCATTCATGTTTATATATTCAATGGCATGTTCACATTGTTCATATACATCATTTGGCACTCATGATTACTTTGTTGTTATGATGCACACTCGTACTTGACATGTAACACACATGTAGCCAACGTTCATTTGAAAGTGCATCTATATACATCATGCTTGCACTGCATGATCATTACTTCACAATCTGATGCGACCTGGACTGGGGCTGACAGCAGGCCACTGTCGGGGACTGATCATCCCACTCGTTATCCCGTCAGGTTCGGCACATCCCCGATCAGCATTTGAACTGCCACCCCATGCTAGCACTGCATGGTTTACACATACATTGAGGCTTACACTGCCTGTAAACACATACATGGGGCTTACACTGCCCATGGTTAAGCATTGCTTGTAAAGAAATATTTGTTGTTTGCATAATCTGTTATCTCACTAAGCAATTAGCTTACTGTTGACTCACAAATGTTTTCAGGCAAAGGCAAAAGTGTAGCTGGACCTTCTGCTTAAGCATTTCACTACATTATCCCGGAGACTTTAGAAGCTATTGGTACTTGAATGTAATAGCTTTGGGCTGGGATTTGTTACTTCTAAAACAATTATGTTGATGTAATAGTTAGACTTTATCACTGTAGACATGTACTTTCATTGCTTTAGAGTGGATTTGCTTAACTCTATTTTAAGTATTCAATTTCAAATTATCGTATTATTCATTGGGTTGTTTGTCGATCCTGGTGATTGCTATTATACTATCAAATTAAGAGGGTGTCACACTCCCCCTTAAACAAGCATATAAAATAAACATATTTTTCATAAAGTAAGAGAGAATGATGAAAAATAAATTAATCCATATTAACCATGCCAATATTTGATACTAGGAAGGTGAATCTTCCTACATCAAATGATTTTGTAAATAGATCAGCTAACTGATCATCAGTATGAATTTTGGTAACTTGGATTAATTTTTTCTCATTACAATCTCTTATAAAATGAAATCTAATGTCTATATGCTTGGTTTTGGGAAATTTCACTGGATTTTGTACAATGTTTATTGCACTTGAGTTGTCAATGTAAATAGGAGTGGATAGGAAATTCATACCATAGTCTCTCAGTTGATTCTGAATCCACATCACTTGGGAACAGCAGCTTGCAGCTGCTACATATTCTGCTTCAGTGGATGAGGTGAAGACAGTTGTTTGCTTTTTGCACTGCCAAGAGACCAGTCTTGCTCCTAGATATTGACATCCACCAATTGTGGACTTTCTGTCAAAGTTGCATCCTCCATAATCACTATCAGAATAGGCTGTTAGTTCAAGAGGAGAGTCTTTAGGATACCAGAGGCCCAAATGTGGTTGGCCTTTGAGATATCTAAAGAATCTCTTAACAGCAAATAGGTGTGAGTCCTTTGGAGCACATTGAAACCTGGCACAAACACAAATAGCAAACATTATATCAGGTCTAGAAGATGTGAGGTACATAAGTGAACCTATCAAGGATCTGTATAGATGAATGTCCACATCTACTCCATCTTTGTCTGCATCAAGCTGCTTGTGAGTGTCCATTGAAGTACTAGCAACTTTGGTATCTTTGTAACAAAACTTTTCCAGTATGTCTTTAACATACTTTGATTGACTTATAAAAAGTCATGTGGGCTTCTGCTTGACCTGCAATCCTAGAAAGAAGGTGAGTTCTCCCATTGAACTCATTTGAAACTTTTTGTGCATCAATGCCTCAAATTCTTTGCACAGACTGTCGTTAGTAGACCCAAAGATAATATCATCAACATAGATTTGAACAAGCAGAATCTCAGATTGGATGGACTTTGTGAACAATGTTTTGTCCAGAGTACCTCTCTTGAATCCATTCTGTAGAAGGTATGATGACAGAGTGTCATACCATGCTCTAGGGGCTTTGTGGAGACCATAGAGGGCTTTGCCTAATTTGTAGACTCTGTCTGGATACTTGTAGTCCTTAAATCCAGGAGGTTGACACACATAGACCTCTTCTTCAATTGTGCCAGACAGGAAAGCAGACTTTACATCCATTTGATACACTTTAAACCCTTTGAAGCTTGCATAAGCTAGGAACAGTCTGATGGCTTCTATTCTTGCTACTGGAGCAAAGACATCATCATAATCTATTCCTTCTTCTTGAGTGTATCCCTGTGCTACCAGTCTTGCTTTGTTCTTGATTACTATCCCTCTCTCATCCTTCTTGTATCTGAACACCCATCTTGTACCAATTGCTCTCTTTCCTTTAGGAAGATCAACTAGAATCCATACATTCTGAATCTTGAATTGTAGTAGTTCTTCCTGCATTGCCTCAATCCAAGATGGATCTTTCAAAGCCTCTGATGCCTTTTTAGGTTCTAACTGTGACATGAAACAGGCATGTTCAAAGGCAGCTAGACTGAATTCTGTAACTGCTGATTCAACATCAGTAGACTCCTTGTGAACCATTGTCCTTGTCTGCACAGGAGTGCGTGGATCACCCATTATCTGATTGAGAGGATGATACTTGTGAACTCGGAGTGTTGGCTCTCTGTCTGTCTGAAAAGAAGTTCCTAGATTTGTATCATCTCCTTCAGGACCACTTGATGGTTCATCTTCAGGAACAGCTTGACTAGAAGATGGGACTGTTTCCCTTTGTGATGGAGTTGTTTCCTCAGGACTTGGGATTGGCACTTCATAGTTTGGATTTGAATCATGTTGAGCATCCAGTACCCCTGGTGGGTCACAAGATAGAAGTGGTATAACCGTATACTCATCCATTGACCAGAATCTTCAACAGTCTGAAACTTTGTGCCAACAGCTTTAACATTTGTGCTACTAGCATGAGAATTTGTGTTGGCAGCTTCAACCCTGTTTTCATCAGTTTCTGCAGTATACTCAACAAAGCTCAGAGAATTAGTTAGTGAGTCTAAATCAAACAACCAATCAGGACCAGTACCTTTGACATTTGCAGTGTTTTCATTAAATTCAACATTGGCACTTTCTTCAATGGTTTTAGACACACTGTTATCTACCCTATAAGCTTTTCTTTGAGTGGAGTATCCTACAAAGAAACCTTCTTCAGCCTTACTTTCAAACTTTCCTAAGTGAGTCTTAGTGTGAAGAATGGTGCATGAACATCTAAAAGACTTTAGAAAGGCTATTAAGGGAACTCTATGATGGAATAACTCATATGGAGTTTTCCCTTGTGACTGAACAACCTGAACCCTATTTAGAACATAACAAGCTGTATTGACTGCTTCTGCCCAAAAGGTCATTGGCAGTTTGGAATCAGCTAGCATGGTTCTAGCAACTTCAATTAAAGTTCTGTTCTTTCTTTCAGCTACACCATTTTGTTGTGGTGTTCTTGGTGCACTATATTGCCTAGCAATACCTTTAGACTCACAGAAACTGTTTAGGATATTATTTTTAAACTCAGTTCCATTGTCTAACCTTATCACCTTAACTTTTAAGTTGGATTGGTTTTCTATCTTAAGAATAAATGATTTAACTAGCTCAGCAGTTTCATCTTTAGTCCTAAGAAAGTATACCCATGTAAATCTGGTGAAATCATCAACAATGACTAAACAGTAAGCTCTTTTATTCAAACTCAAAACAGATGTTGGACCAAAGAGATCCATATGAATAAGATGAAGAGCAGATGAGATTGAATTTACTTCTTTGGCTTTATGAGAAGTTTTGTGTTGCTTGCCTTTAAGACATGCTACACAATGATCATCACAGATGAACTCCTTTTGTGGTAAACCTCTTACCAAATTCTTTTTGACTAGAACATTCATAGATTTGAAGTTCATGTGCCACATCCTTCTGTGCCAAAGAGCAGACTCATTAGATGATGCTTTGGATATCAAACAGCTTAAAGTACTAGATTTGGATAAAAGATCTGTGTCCAAACAGTAGACATTGTCCTTTCTTGGTGTTCTAAGTAAAACAAGATTTTCAGGTATTTTAAAATCTTTTGAAAGAACAATGCACTCAGAATCTGTGAATACAACAATATTTTGTTTATCACAGATTTGAGACACACTTAGTAGATTGTACTTAAGCTGTTCAACATACAAAACATCATTGAACAACATATTGCCTGCTTTGACAGTAACTTTACCTGTGACCTTACCTCCCTTGGAATTTCCTCCAAATGCAACAAAACCTCCTTCAAAGCCTTTAAAATTTGACAAGCATTCAGAATTGCCTGTCATGTGCCTAGAGCATCCACTGTCCAAATGCCATCATGTTTTATGTTGTGACCTGTGGGTGCCCTGCACAAATAAAAGCTTAGTTAGTAGTGGAGTAAACCCAAACCAAGTTGGTTTTGGGTTGTCCTTGTGCATTGACATAACTAAACACTGTTTGTGACTTCTTATACTTAGTGAGGTCCACTCGTGGATTCTGTGAAGAATATTTAGTTATGACATGAGGTATCCAGATGTTCTTTCCAACCTTTGCTTTAACAGTCTCAGATGATCCATTACCAGTTCCAGTTTTAAGCTTAGCAGTTTGAACTGGAACCTTAGTGCTAACAGCTTCAGAGTTTGCACTACCAGTTCCAACTTTGGGCCTGGCAGTTTCAATATTTGTATCAACAGTTTGATCTGAATTTTTGCCTTTAACACATAATATCTGTTTAAAAACTGATTTGGGTTTTGCCAAAACTTGTTTTTGGTGTGTGGACTGTTTCTTATTTACTTTTAAGAACCTGTGATCAACTGTTTTCTTTGGAACTGATGCAGCAGATGGTTTGGCCTTTAAATGATTTGTGTTTTGAACAGATGCCTGCTTCTTAACCACAGTCTGTTTTGCAACAGGTGGTTTGTACAGGCAATGCCTGGCCAAATGGTTTTTCCTGCCACAATGGAAACATCTTTTGACTGTTTTGATTGGAGAACCAGTTTTATTGAACCATAACTGGTTTTAGTTCCTTTGATTTCCCCTGACCTGTTGTTGTGTGGGAAACTTTTGGACACCATGCTTTTGGCATGTGCAGATTGGAACAGTCTTACCCCTTTTATTACCTTTTGAGGAAGATGCAGTGTTACAGTTAGAAGGTACAGAAACATGTGGAGCAGCATGGCATACACTCATCTTCTCTTTTCCTTTCTTACTGGGGTTAGAGGTTTCTATAGGTGCACTCATTGTTTTGTGGTCTCTCTCAACTTCTTTGCACTCACATCCTTCATCTGGAATCAGGTCTCCTTTTGATTTAGGACTGCTGTCAAGGATAGGATCTACAGTTGTCATGGACTCATCTAATGGTTCATTAACAAGCCTATCAGCAACTTCACTCATTGGATGAATGTATTTGTTGTTGTATGGAGGTGGGGTGGCTCTGTATCCTATACCTTCTTTGGGATTGAGCTGAGATTTTTCCCTATCTTTAAATTGAACTTCCATTAGGTGTTCCAGCTTTTGATTTGCCAATTTGAAGTTTCCTAGATCTATATTGACATATTCTATTTTCTTGTTAGCTTCTAAGACCTTCTGTTCAGCCTCATCTAATTTCTTATTTAGGGACTCTATTTTCTTATTCAGCTCCTTTTTCTCCCACTCATGATATGTTCTATCATGTTCCATTTGAATCTCATTATCCTTATAGTCATTGATCTGTTTTTCAAGATCTTCTATGGCCTGCATGTACTCATATCTCCTTTCTTCCATCTTAGCTAGAGTTTTGCACATGCTCTCATTATGATCTCTGTACTTTTTAACCATATTTTTGCATGTTTGAGAGCAGAGTTTAGCATTTACCTCAGATGGTAGTTCAGTGGAGGTGACATTTGATGTTTCTGCCATGAGAGCTTGATTTTGAAACTCTTCCTCTGTCTGATCACTCCAATCAAACACATTGTCTTCTTGAGACACAAGTGCTAGTGATGATGAAGCTTGATTTGTTTGTTGGGGTCTTAGTGGCTGTTGACCTTGGGATCTGCATTCTCTTGCAAAGTGTCCAAGCTTGTGGCATTTAAAGCATTCAACTTTTGATTTATCAAATGTTGGTTTGCCTTCTGGTCTGGCTTGGAAGTTGGATCTGCCAGTTCTTTTCAGAAACCTTTTAGCCCTCATAGTCAGCATTGCATGCTGCCATTTCAAATCCATCTCTTCTAGATCATCTGAATGGATTTGCTCTAAATCTTCAGCATTTAGAGCAAACAGTCTATCATTAGCAACAAAGTCTTCATAATGACTTCAGTAGAGTTACCATCAGCACCTGAAAAGGAATCACAACAGGTAGATTTATCAGTTAATGCTGATGACAGCAGAGCAGTGTTATGATTATAAGAAAAGGATTTCTTTTTAGTTTCAATCTTAGTTTCAAACACTCTCAGACTGTTGTAAAGATCATCCAACTCTATTTCATCAAGAGTGTCTTTGGTTCTCCATTGGGCAGCATAGACTGTCCACTCTTCACCAAGAGATCTAAGAAATATTCTGTTGACTTCATCTTGATCCAAGCTGACTTTGGCACTCTCCGATTCACCTATCAGTTTATTAAAGCTGTCAAAAATTTGAGTAAGGTTTTCATTCTTGCCACCAGAAAAGTTCTCATACTGCTGTTTCAGAAGATCTTTTTGATTGGTTTGGTGCTAGCATTGCCAGCAAATCTTTTCTCTAAAGCAATCCAAAGAGAATGAGCACTGTAAAACTTTTTAAACTGATGTTGATAAGCATTAGGAATGGCTATCTGTAAAAGTGTAAGAGCTTTGACTTCATTCATTCTAGCCTTTCTTTCAAGTTCAGTTTTTTGAGGAGTTTTTATGGGTTTGCCCTCAGCATCAAGTTCAGGATCAACTACAGGAGGAAATTCAACAGCTTCCCATATGGCATAATCAATAAATTGAATGTGATGTTGAATCCTGAGTTTCCACATCTCAAACTCAGTGGGTTTGAGCATAGGCACTTTGAGTCCTTGCCCAGATCCACTACTGCTGTTATCAAATTCCATTGCAGAAAATCAAAAATTTTAAAAGAAAGCTTCTGAATTTGAAAACAAAGAAAAACCTGTGGCTCTGATACCACTTGTCAAGATCAAAATCACTACCTAAGATTAACTGTTTGAATCAATAAGAGTATAAACCAATAACCTTGTATTGAATCAAAGTCCAATTAAGAAGTTTGCGGAATAACACTTAACTGTTTTAAGAAAAGCTTTCAAAACAAATAACACATAAATATAATCAACAATCACTTGTATTGCCAAACTCAATGATTACAATCACCTCTAATCTGTTTGATTAGACGAAGAACACAGATTGTTCTTAGGGTTTTACACCCTTAGAGGCTTATGAAAAACTTAATCAGAAAAGCAATTACAACTGAATAAACTTGTACGTGCAGAACTTACAATAGAAAACCTATTCTATGTATATATAATGCCTTCTGATTTGTTTCCTTGATAAACTCTGATTTCTCTAATGGTAGATATGCTTGAATCTTCGAATATATATCTTTTCCTGAATTTCAGCACTTTCTGTTTATTGAGCTGTTGAGCAGCTTGAAGTCTATCTAATGAACAGCTTGAGTTTGAACACTGGCAGCTTGAACTTTTTAACTAGCAGCTCGAACTTCTTCAACTAACAGCTTGAACTTTGTAATTACACAGGAAATCTACTAACAGTTTGAGAAATCTAACTAACAGCTTGACATACTTAGAATATTTCCCAACAACCACTCTCCATTTAAACCATTGCGATGAAACTTTGAACTCTTTGGCAAGGGCTTGGAATATCCCAGATAGATTAAATCATGACACAGTTGATCATCGGATACAAAATCTTCAAAATCAGCCATTTCAGGGAAGTTTACTGTATCAATTCTTCTTGGCAAGAATAAGTTGCGACGAAGTCTGGCAAGTGTGATATTTGCCTTGAACTGATCTATAGTCACTTTAAAAAGGTGATTACCATCGGTAGGTACAAATTTTACGGTATGCCAAAATTGGTTCAGATTTACCAAAGGAATGTTTGGTTTGTACTTCAAAATGTATCCAAGAGGGTGACCATTCAAGATGTCCACAATGATAGGATGGCTGCCTTTAAGGACTTTGGGATCAAATTTGTGGTTAATATCCAACAGGGCTAGACAGTATTTGGACTTAACAAGTTGGGATTCTGGAATTGGTGATGAAGGTGATGGTCGGGTTAGGAGGCTGACTTAACTGGTTTTGAGACCAGTGTGTGGTTTGATAAAGAATGTGAATCTGATGAACTAGAAATTTGGGTGGGGGCTTGGGATGTCATTTGTAACCTGTAAAAATAACAAACATGGTAGAAATGTCAGGTAAACAAATTTTAATCCTGCTGATAGAAAAATAAAACATTTATCAAGAATTTAGAAAAATATGTGTTTTATTGTTTAAAACATCGGAATTCTAAACAATAATAATAATATATTATTGTTAGGACTTGAAAGTCAGTCGTTAAGAGACCAATGTTAATAAAACACAGATTTTTAAAAATTTCTTGAAAAATGTAAAATTTCTCTGAAAAATTGAAAATCCACCACAGTTAGAAAAATTTTGAAATCATTTAACATGAAACTCGAATGATTCATGAAATTCCTCGAATGACATAGAAGTCAACTCGAATGACATATAAGATTTCTCGAATGACATGTGAATCAAACTCGAATTCTAGATTTTAAAAAACGACATTTTGGTTTCGATTTTAATTTTATACAAAAACAGCACCATGCACAGTCCTAACTCTTATAAAGTTAATTAAATTATATAATCTTAAAAATAATAATTTATAAGCTTATAAATATTGAAAATAAAATTGTTTAGCTGATTAAAAATACATTTATAAATATAATACTAACTGATTAATACATGTAAGTAAAATACTAAAAAAATTATATTTAGGGTAAATTACAATTTTCGTCCCTGTGGTTATATATAAATTATTGTTATAATCCTTTTCACGTCAAAATTACAATTTCAGTATATATGGTTGTCGTTTTGTTATGCTTTTAGTCCTTTAACCAATCATTTTTTTAAATGACCATTTTGCCCTTTTAACTTTGTTTCACTTTTGGTCCCTAATTAATTATTTTCTTTTTTATATTATTTGAATTACATTTATCATGTTATAATTTATTTGATATTTAGTTTTTTTCTTATTGTTATATTTATAATATGTTTTTTAATAGTATAATTATTTATTTATTTGATATATCTTTTTTTTATTAATTATTACAAGAATTTAATTAAAATAATTTGACATATATGGATTTGTATATTAATAAGTTGCATTGTTATTAATACTACAATTAAGTTCTTATTCAACTATATATACAATTACTTTTAAAAATTTTTAACACTTTTCTTTATTAAAACTTATAATTATTTATATATATAATTTATTTATCTTTTTTAATATTATATGTTACTCGTTAAAATACTTACTTATCTTTAATTTATTTATTTTGTTAAGTGAGTATACTTTAATTTATTTTAGAATACATACATACATATATGTATGTATGTATATGTATATATATACAAATATATAATGTTTCAATAAAATATATAATTTTTTTGAAACTAAAAATTTTATATGTACATACACTGCATATGTTTTAAGGTAGTTAAACTTAACAAATTATAAGAATTTGACATATTATATGTATAGTTAAATTAATTTGTTAAATTTGTCAATTCGTATGTGTTTTTGTTATGCTTAATGAATTAATACATTGAGCATTTGTAATTTATATGAATATTAACTTTATGAAATAAATAAATTAGAATGATTACACGTTAAATAATATATTTTGTTAAGTTAAAATTACATTGAACATATAATATTTATAAAAATAGAAAAATTAAAAATTAAAATTAAAATGTATAATTAATACATATATGTATAAATTTGGACAAACTATGACCAAATTTTATAAGTATTTATATAAAGTAATATAAAGTAGAGACAAAGGGTAAATAAATTAAATGATAAATAGCTAAAAAATTTGTCTTATAAAACCTAAATATATAAATAGTTCAATATATGTTTAAATTTTATATGTAAGAACAATATTAACAACATTAATAACAATAATTAACAAAAATAAAATATATTAAATTTAGTCATATACAAGTTATTTTCAATTACTTATTCATGTAAATAATTAAACTTTAATAAAATAATAATAATACTAGTAATACTAATGTCAAATAAATAATGAAAATAAAACATGTTAAATAATTTATTACTTCATTTAAATTTTAATAGTAATAATAAGTAAAATATAATAAATAAATAATAAAATGAATAATAAATCATTAAGAAAATGAAATATAAAAGAAATATTTTGATGAGGGACCAAAAATGAAATGAAGTGAAAGGGTAAAATTGTCATTTTTTAAAATAATTTAGATAAAGGGACCAAAAGCATAACAAATGTCAACTCTAAGTATTGTAATTGTAACTTTATCGTGAAAAGGACGGTAACTATAATTTTTATATAAGCACAAGGACGAAAATTGTAATTTACCCTTATATTTATAAATAAAACAATTGTATATTGTGAATTCAATTTTCATGCAATTCAATCATATAGAACAATTAACAATCAAACACATTATATTGAATGATTAAAGAGAGAAATATTACATTGAGTTCTTGGCTATCTTGGACAACAATCTTCTTCTCTCTCTACTGTTCTAACCGTATGTGTGTATGTAATCTTCGATTCCTCCTAGCATGCGTAGCATACAATTCTATTTATACACAATACACAAGTATTGTGTATTTACACATATAACCCCTAAACTATTTAGAATTTACAAACATATACAATATAATTGTTTCATCTCTATTATTTATTCCCAACATTCTCCCCCTTAGAGATGAACACAATTATTAAAATAATATTCATTTCAGCTCTACAAATATTGTCCCTAACAATCTCCCCCTTAGAGATGAAATCAATTTTCTGATAAAAGATCATTTCAGGGACTTTTTCGTGAATATTCTTCTTTTCTCTGATCTCTGAATCTTCTTCTTTTCTTTATTTGACTCTCTCTGATCTTCACATATCTTCTTCTCTGATCTTCTCTTTTCTTGTATTTTCTTGTAAGTACACTCCCCCTTGAATCCTGAATAGCTTTTTAATTCTCTCGCTTGATCAATTGTCTTGAGATGATGTAGCAATTGTCTTCAGTTGATTTCAAACTACTCAACAGTTGTTTCTGAAATTCAGCTTTTCTCCCCCTCATGATGATCATAAAAAATTATGAACATCATGCAAAAACTTCAGAAACATTAATTCAATGAAATTACAGTAGAAGAAATACAACAACAATTACAACTCAGAAATTATTACAAATTGATTTTCTCCCCCTTAAACTGACATCTCTCCCCCTATACAAAACAGATTTATCTCCCCCCCTCAAAAAGTTCACTCCCCCTCGAATTGATATTATATCTTTTTAGAACAAAACAAAGCTTTTCAACTTTGAGGAAAATGAAACACATTCATTTGTGAGAAAATGAGTCCAGGTCCACATAGGATTCCTGTTTGCACAATAGACAAAATCTATGTGACCTACTTTCAGCGCTGGCGTGATGTTAACACTGGTAGGATTTCCAAATAGTCACCGTGAAATCCTTTATCATGAAAGAATCACTCATATTTGTTCCGGCTTAGTCACTTTGGACTAGCAGTTTATAGTCACGCAGACTGTCAGACTCGATGTGTCCTAAAAGAGTATATAATCAGCTCTAGACACAATGTGCATCAAATGAAGTGGGAGACCGGAGCAAATGTCTTCCTTCTTTCAATATCAATAATATCCAAATGATATATCGATAGAAATGTGTTATATCTCCATAATTATTGAAACAGAATTCTTTTGAGAGATAACTGAGTAGTTGGTGGGGTTAAGTGCATGCATCACTGGGTCCATGACGTCTTTTTCAATATCAAGTCACCTAGGGCTTGATAGATTATGTGGATTACCCAGCAGACACAGTGTAGGATAGGATTATCTTTTCTTCAAATCCTTTCTCAACTCTCAGCTCTCAGCATTTTTCAACCTAGCTCCCTCCGGCTCACTTTTCAAAATTAAATTCAGTCAGCTTTATACGAAAAGCATGATCTGATGCACCACCATCGCCTTTTAATATCCCTCTCATTTACATTTTACCTCTGCTCGACCCTGTCAGTATCCCGTGATAACTGACACTTCTCAACTAATAAACCTAAAGAACCCTCACCCACACAAACTATAGATGGTTTGCTCCTTGGGTAGGTCTTCCGGATCTGGTTAGACCATAGAAGCGAAATTTATGCCTATCACTCAGATTGGTGCATAATCGAAGTCAGCAGAAAAATTTTCAGCTTTGAAAGGTCATGAGATATGATGAAATCCAACTTATATGGTATTGGAGATGATATGCAGATAATTTTGGGAGATATCAGAATGAAATGGAAAATCTGATATATGATATGAAAAGAATAAGATTTTCTTGAAAGAATTAGCACATGGGAGATAACAGGAGAATCCAGTATAAATTGGAAGAGTTCTAACAAAAAGAATCTCAGAAGAAATGAGATTATAAAAATCAAAGAGATTAGATCAATTAATCTCAATGATAGATTCAGAGATTCATAAAAAAATTTCTTTCAGCTCAAAAACTCTTTTTATGTGTGTGTCAAATATTTTCGTGAAAAATCACACATAGTTTTTGAAAAATGTCATCGTCAAAGCGCATCTGAAACTCCCCCTGGAAATAAGCAGACACAGGTAGTCAACTCATAGAAATGAAACAAAGAGCAAAAAATTATAAAAATAAAACTCCCTATTTGTCAATTCAGCATCAGAGTTGAATGCAGGGCAGGAATTCCAGAAAGATTCGTCTTTCAGAATCGGGTTCTAATCTGAAGTGATTAGAAGCCATTTGTCGCATAAGCTTGGGTTTCAGTCTGAAGTAACTGAAAACCATTGTCTCTGGTTCATTGAAGTCCGGGTTCTTGTCACATCCTTGCTTTAAATCACGCTTGCTTATCCCAGGAATAATAATAAATGCATAAAGCTAATAAAACATTACAATAAGTCTTGCACTACACGTGCTACAAGGTTACAGTACTAAGTCGCTAAAACATCATAACATAATTAAAAGCAGCTACCCAGAACCCAAAGCATCATAAAGCTATACCACAAGCTGAAAGTGAGCTAAGTCCTCTGGGTTGATCAGATAATAGACCTAAGCAGGAGGTCCAGCTTGTTCTTTACCTTTTCCTGTAAAAATTTGTAAGTAGCAACGGTAAGCTAATGCTTAGTGAGTAAACAGATATTCAATAATGCATGTAAAATATGAGGCGAAAATGCCTATAAAGGCTGTTGTGCTTGCTTGCTTGCTTGCTCATTTGCTTAATACCCAGAAAGAACACTGCACAATTGAGACATTTCACGCAGAACGGAGATGCCACCACTAGGGGTTTACCGCTGACAGATGATCAATCTGTGATGCGGGGCTAGCTACCCGCATAATGCTCAAGGGATAGTGGTGAACATCAGAATTGCTTGCTCGCTAAATATAATGCTTATGAGATGCACAAAGAAACGCTAACACAAGGTTTGCTGTATAGTATGCAGAACAATAAACAGATAGCAGATAAATATGCATATTAATAGATCAAATGTAAGATCCGGCTAAGCTGGGCATCACCTGTACCACAGTGTTCGCCTTCACTCACAAAAGTCTATTGAATTCCAAAGAAATCATATAGAAGCAATTTATGTCTCAATTTCATATAAAACATGTAAACAAGAATAACTGTTACTCACAGTACTGAAAATGCTTTGAAACGCTCTGAAATACTTGCTCGGGCTTATTTACGCTTTAAATTGCTTTATAATGCTTGCACTTGCTTATCTAGGCTTTAATATATTCTGGCACTGGCTTTGACTCGCAACTGGGCTAAACGGCTTATGTATAATATCTGAAGTTCAATATTACAGAACATGTGCTAAATTAATATTGCTAGCTCAATATTCCAACATCTCTAAGCCATAACTTCTAGCTAAATATTTTGCTAATTTATGCGTTGTTCGTAAATTTTATCAATTAAATTCGAAATTTAGGGGCTAGATTCGAATCTAAGCATCAGACTCGAAGCCAGATTCGAATCTGAGTATCAAACTCGAAGCCAGACTCGAACTGGGTTAGATTCGAAGCCAGACTCGAACAGGGGAGGGGTTAGATTCGAATCTCATTCGAATCTGGGGATAGATTCGAAACCCATATCTCGAATCTAGCTCTACTCGAGTCTGTTCTTGGTATTTCGAGTCTGTTCTATGCATACTCGAGTTTGTTCATAAGTTACAGCTTTAAACATGCATTTCAGGTCTACAAATCACAAATAAGTTAAATAATAAGCCTCGGTTCGAGTATACTATACTTAATCTATCATATTCTAGCTAAAAATCATACGAAATCAGCTTTAAATCGCCTAAAATGATAAACTCGAATTTGTAGCTTCAAAACCGAAAGTGCAGAAAACGAAAAGATCGATTCTTACCTCAAATCCGTATGAAATCGTACATGCAATAGGAGATTCACGTAGTACTCTTCGAGATCTTTCCGTTAACGTATAGAACACGAGATTTGGTCGGTAGGTTTGGGAGAAAAGCTAGAGAGAAGTTCGGGTTCTAGAGAGAGGAGCTCTGAAAAGAAATTTGGCTTGCAAAAATGAGAAAATGAGCTCTCAGCCTCTATTTATATTAAATCTCGAAATTACATCCTTTTACGCAAATTGCTCAAAATTACTAAAAATAAAAATGCAAATAAAAAGCAAGGTGTTATAGTATGAGCCCACCACGCTTGCACTTCGTCCTCGAAGTACCTAAGGCTCAAACAGATGCGGATATCGAACTCTCATGTCCTGCTCAGATTCCCAGGTCTGAGAAGTTCCGTGAGAAGTTCTCCATTGCACCAACACCATTGCTACCTCTCGATTTCTCAACTTCTTCATCTTTGTCTCTAGAATAATTTCAGGCTCGTCACATTGCAGCTTCTCATTAATCTTATAAGTCAGATGATCGGCCCACTTTTCTCTGTCATCTTCTTTGCACTTCCTTAGTTGCGAAACGTGAAACACGGGGTGTATGTTGGACAGTTCGCTCGGCAAGTCCAACAGGTAAGATTGAGTTCCAACACGCTCGGTGATCTTGAAAGGACCAACGAATCGTGGTGCTAACTTGCCACGCTTACCGAACCTGAACACACCTTTCATCGGCGAGACTTTCAATACGACATAGTCGTCCTTCTGGAATTCTAAAGGTTTATGGCGTCGGTCGTGATACGATTTCTGTCGAGATTGAGCAGTTTCCAATCGTTGACGTATGATTCGGATCTTTTCATTTGTCTGCTGAAGTAGCTCGGGACCGGCGATTGGTGCTTCACCGGCTTCATGCCAACACGTAGGAGTTCGGCACTTGCGTCCGTATAAGGCTTCGAAAGGTGCAGCTTTGATGGATGAGTGGTAACTATTGTTATAAGAAAATTCTGCTAACGGCAAGTGGTCATCCCAACTACCGCTAAACTCAAGAACACATGCTCGCAGCATGTCTTCTAGTGTAAGGATCGTACTCTCACTCTGGCCATCAGGCTGTGGATGATACGCTGTGCTCATTCTGATCTTAGTGCCTAATCCATCTTGTAATGCACTCCAGAACCTCGAAGTGAATCGGCTGTCTCGGTCGGAAACAATTGACAAAGGCACACCGTGTCGTGTAACGATCTCGTCTATGTACAACTTGGCTAGTTTCTCAAGTGAATAGTTTTCGCAAATCGGAATGAAATGTGCGACTTTGGTTAGGCGATCCACGATAACCCATATTGCGTCGTGCTGTCTTCGTGTAATCGGCAACTTCGTCACAAAGTCCATCGTTATGTGATCGAACTTCCACTCGGGAATCGGTAAGGGCTGAAGACTGCCGTAAGGCTGCTGATGCTCCGCTTTGACTAACCGGCATGTAACACAATTATCAACATATTGGCCTACGTCTCTTTTCATACCGGGCCACCAATACTCGGCTTTTAGATCGTTATACATCTTGGTGCTGCCGGGATGTACAGAAAAATTTGAGCAATGCGCCTCTGAGAGTATCTTCTGTCGTACACCTCCAAATTTCGGAACCCAAATACGATTCTTGAAGAGCTTTAAGCCACGAGGGCTATCGATTAAGAATTGAAGTTGCCCTTTCATGTCCTCAGAGTTGAGGTTTTCTTCTTTTAGGGCTTCGGCTTGAGAAACGAGAATTTCATCAATCAGAGTAGATGAAAATGAAGTATGAGTCAGAGTATAGAGACATTTGGCAGAGTAGGATTTACGACTCAATGCGTCGGCCACCACATTCGCTTTGCCAGGGTGATACAAAATATCACAGTCATAGTCTTTGATGAGTTCCATGGAGCGTCGCTGGTGCATGTTGAGCTCCTTCTGACTGAAAATGTACTTAAGGCTCTTGTGATCCGTATACAGCTGACATTTGGTGCCGTAGAGATAATGTCGCCATGTTTTCAACGCAAAAGTCACAGCAGCAAGTTCAAGGTCATGAGTCGGATGACTCTTTTCATGATCCTTAAGCTGGCGAGAAGCATATGCTATGACTCTGCCTCTTTGCATCAAAACACACCCAAGCCCTTGATATGAAGCATCGCTGAAGACTACAAAGTCTTCATTACCTTCGGGTAAGGCCAGAATAGGCGCTTCGGTGAGTTTCTGTTTTAAAATTCGGAATGCGTTCTCTTGAGCTTCTTCCCAAATAAAGGGAACATTCTTGCGAGTAAGAGATGTAAGAGGCATGGCTAGTTTTGAGAAGTCCTTAATGAATCGACGGTAGTAACCCGCCAATCCCAAGAAACTTCGGATCTCGGTAGCTGATTTGGGAGCTTCCCAATTTTGAATGGCTTCTATCTTAGAAGGATCCACAGAGATTCCTTCACCAGATATCACATGACCAAGGAATTGTATCTGTCGCAACCAAAATTCGCATTTAGAGAACTTGGCGTAAAGTCGCTCCTTGCGCAGCAACTCTAGCAGCTCTCTAAGATGCACAGCATGCTCAGCTTCAGTTTTCGAGTAGATGAGAATATCGTCTATAAAGACGATAACAGACTTATCGAGCATTGGTCTACAAACGCGGTTCATCAGATCCATGAACACCGCAGGAGCGTTTGTAAGACCAAAGGGCATAACAAGAAACTCGTAATGCCCATATCTAGTACGGAAAGCTGTTTTAGGGACTTCTTCTTCACGAACTTTGAGTTGATGATACCCAGATCTAAGATCGATTTTCGAGAAGTAACTGGCTCCCTGAAGCTGGTCGAAAAGATCGTCTATTCTGGGCAATGGATATTTGTTCTTTATTGTTACCTTGTTCAATTCCCTATAATCAATGCACATCCGGAGAGTCCCATCTTTCTTCTTAACAAAAAGGACAGGAGCTCCCCAGGGAGATGAACTTGGTCGTATGAGTCCCTTGTCAAGCAATTCTTGCAATTGCTTCATCATTTCTTGCATCTCAGCAGGTGCAAGTCTATACGGGGCTCGAGCAATTGGTGCCGCGCCGGGCACTAAATCAATTCTGAACTCCACCTGACGGTCTGGCGGGAGTCCAGAGATGTCCTCGGGAAAGACATCGGGAAACTCAGAGGCTATCGGAACCTCGGCTAATGTTTTCTTTTCAGACTTAGCATCTATTGCATATGCTAAGTATGACACGCAACCCTTAGCTATATGTTTCTTAGCTTTGACTACAGAAATTAAACATAAGTCACCTTTCTTTCTGTCACCATAGGTGCAGATACTGCGGCCATCCGGTGTAGTGAGCTTTATCAACTTCTTCTTGCAGACAATGTTGGCGTCATGATGATCAAGCCAATCCATACCGACGATGACGTCGAATTCGTGAAAGTCCATAGGAATGAGGTCAAGTTGGAACGTGCAATTATCTAACAGAATTATGCAGTCGCGGTAAATTTTATCGGTGGACACGCACACGTTACTGGCCGTTTCGATATCAAATATAACAGACAGAGTTGTCGGAGTAATTCCAAGCTTAGATGCAAATGCACTTGATATAAAAGAGCGATTGGCTCCTGAATCGAAAATAACTCTAGCAGGTACAGAGTTAACGAGAAACATACCAGATACCACATCTGGTATTTCCTTCGCTTGCTCGGCTGTTATCTGGAATGCGCGATTCTGACTCCGAGCTGGCTCGTTACGGCGACTAGAACCTCCTCGCGATGTGCTATGCCGGGCCGGTTGATTTTGTCTTTGCTATTGATGTTGATGTTGTTGCTGAGGTCGGTATTGCTGTTGCTGCAATCGCGGATGATGCTCTGCACTCGGGTAAATCATGCTGAACGGATGCGTACATGCATGCTCGTTATGTCCAGGGCGTAAACAATTGTTGCAAACTTTAAATCTGTTAGGACATTCTTCACTGCTATATCCTATTTCGTTGCACACATAGCACCTCACATCATTGGGGTTACAACGCCCAATGTGTGACTTCTGGCAGCGGCGACACTGCCTCGGCTCAGAATGTACCGCATAAGATCGAGTTTGCTGCGCCGGAGGCGAGCTGAACTGTCGGTACTGAGACTGCTGTGGCTGAGAATATCTGGATGAAGATCCAGAATAGCTTCTAGTGCGTGATTTCTTGGGCGGTGATGGACATGTCGGGTTAACAGATGAAGCAGGAACTCCTCCAGCTCGAATAAAATCCTGCTCGAGAATTCGAGCAGCTTCAACACAATCAACGTAGTTGGTGTACCTCTGATGCTTCAAAAACTTCTGATATTCAGGATGCAGACCCATCAGGAAATGGTCGATCTTTCGCTCTTCAGTAGCGACTTGATAGTCAGACAGCAAGCTTAATCGGGTAAATTCTATCTCATACTCAGTCACCGATTTGGTTCCCTGAGTAAGAGACATCAGTCTCTCTTCCAGACGTTTCTTTTCATCAGCCGGGCAGTACTGACGAAAGAAAATAACTTTAAATTCATCCCAAGATAGGGACTTAATCCAGTTGGCTCCGTGCATGTATTCCTGAGATCTCCACCACATAACAGCGCTACCCTCGAACAGTGTAGTAGCAAAGCTGACCTTGGATGCTTCAGCACAGTCGCTGATGAGAAATATTCGCTCAATGCCAGTGATCCACTCGAGCGCTTCAATCGAGTTTGCAGCACCCTTGAAGGGTTGAGCTCCGCAAGCTTTGAAGTAACGAAAATTGCAGCCCTTCGGAGGGACTACAGGGGCTTCCTCCTCGTCGGTGTCATCATTTCGGCGTCCAGTGTCTTCATGCTGCTTCTTTTGGCGTTCTTCCCTTCGCCTAGTTTCGGCTTCATCACGAGCACGAAACTGGTCTTGTAAGAACTTAGCTTGACGCTCGTTGTTCTCATTAAGCATTGTTTGCATGATTTGCATGATCTGTTCAGGAGTGAGTCCACCTCCAGCTCCTTCACCAGATCCAGACATGTTCTGAAATTATTTAAATAATAGTTTCATAAGAATAGGCATAACTCCTATTCTACCGCACTTCCCAATTCCTAAAGCAAAGTCAAAGCCTATCTCAGGTCAAGTTAAAGCCTAGACATTCGAAGCTAATATCTTTGCTTAAAAGTTTGAGTCCAAGTGTTATTGCTAACACTTGAATCCCTCAAACTAATGCTCTGATACCATCCTGTCACATCCTTGCTTCAAAACACGCTTGCTTATCCCAGGAATAATAATAAATGCATAAAGCTAATAAAACATTACAATAAGTCTTGCACTACACGTACTACAAGGTTACAGTACTAAGTCGCTAAAAACATCATAACATAAATAAAAGCAGCTACCCAGAACCCAAAGCATCATAAAGCTATACCACAAGCTGAAAGTAAGCTAAGTCCTCTGGGCAGATCAGATAATAGACCTAAGCAGAAGGTCCAGCTTATTCTTTACCTTTTCCTGTAAAAATTGTGAATAGCAACTGTAAGCTAATGCATAGTGAGTAAACAGATATTCAAGAATGCATGTAAAATATGAGGCGAAAATGCCTATAAAGGCTGTTATGCTTGCTTGCTTGCTTGCTTGCTTGCTCATTTGCTTAATACCCAGAAAGAACGCTGCACAATTGAGACATTTCACGCAGAACGGAGATGCCACCACTAGGGGTTTACCGCTGACAGATGATCAATCTGTGATGCGGGGCTAGCTACCCGCATAATGCTCAAGGGATAGTGGTGAACATCAGAATTGCTTGCTCGCTAATATAATGCTTATGAGATGCACAAAGAAACGCTAAAACAAGGCTTGCTGTATAGTATGCAGAACAATAAACAGATAGCAGATAAATATGCATATTAATAGATCAAATGTAAGATCCGGCTAAGCTGGGCATCACCTGTACCACAGTGTTCGCCTTCACTCACAAAAGTCTATTGAATTCCAAAGAAGTCACATAGAAGCAATTTATGTCTCAATTTCATATAAAACATGTAAACAAGAATAACTGTTACTCACAGTACTGAAAATGCTTGAAATGCTCTGAAATACTTGCTCGGGCTTATTTACGCTTTAAATTGCTTTATAATGCTTGCACTTGCTTATCTAGGCTCAATATAGACTGGCACTGGCTTTGACTCGCAGCTGGGCTAAACAGCTTATGTATAATATCTGAAGTTTAATATTTACAGAACATGTGCTAAATTAATATTGTAGCTCAATATTCCAACATCTATAAGCCATAACTTCTAGCTAAATATTTTGCTAATTTTGCTAATTTATGCGTTGTTCGTAAATTTTATCAATTAGATTCGAAATTTAGGGGTTAGATTCGAATCTGAGCATCAGATTCGAAGTCAGATTCGAATCTGAGTAACAAACTCGAAGCCAGACTCGAACTGGGTTAGATTCGAAGCCAGACTCGAACAGGGGAGGGGTTAGATTCGAACCTCATTCGAATCTGAGGATAGATTCGAGACCCATATCTCGAATCTAGCTCTATTCGAGTCTGTTCTTGGCATTTCGAGTCTGTTCTATACATACTCGAGTTTGTTCATAAACTACAGCTTTAAACATGCATTTTCAAGCCTCAAATCCACAAATAATCTAAGTAATAAGCCTCGGTTTAGTTATATTATACATTATCTATCATATTCTAGCTAAAATTCATACGAAATTAGCTTTAAATCGCCTAAAAATAATAAACTCGAATTTTGTACTTCAAACCGAAAATGCAGAAGTCGAAAATGACATTTCTTACCTCAAATCCGTATGAAATCGTACATGCAATAGGAGATTCACGTAGTACTCTTCGAGATCTTTCCGTTAACGTATAGAACACGAGATTTGGCCGGTCGGTTTGGGAGAAAAGCTAGAGAGAAGTTCAATTCTAGAGAGAGGAGCTCTGGAAATGCTAGACGGTTTTGCAAAAGTGAGAAAATGGAGCCCCCAACTCCTATTTATACTAAATCTCGAAATTACATCTTTTTACGCAAATTGCTCAAAAATACTTAAAAAAATAAAAATGCAAATAAAAAGCAAGGTGTTATATGCTAGAAATAGTCTGATGGCTTCAATTCTTGCTACTGGAGCAAAGACATCATCATAATCTATTCATTCTTCTTGAGTGTACCCTTGTGCTACTAGTCTTGCTTTGTTCTTGATGACTATCCCTCTCTCATCCTTCTTGTTTCTGAACACCCATCTTGTACCTATTGCTCTCTTACCTTTAGGAAGATCCACCAGAGTCCATACATTCTGAATTTTGAACTGTAAAAGCTCTTCTTGCATAGCTTCAATCCAGGATGAATCTTTTAATGCTTCTGATGCCTTCTTAGGTTCCAATTGAGACATGAAACAGGCATGTTCCAAAGCAGCTAGACTGAATTCAGTAACTGCTTGTTCAGCAGCAGTAGTCTCATTGTGAACCATCTTCCTTGTTTGAACAGGAGTGCTTGGATCACCCAGTATTTGATTGAGAGGGTGATACTTGTGAACTCTTAGTGTGGGCTCTCTCTCTGTTTGAAAGGAAGTTCCAAGGTTTGTATCATCTCCATCAGAACCAGTGAATGGTTCAGTTTCTGAAACAGCTTGACTTGAATCTGGGACTGTTTCCTGTTGTGTTGGAGCTGTTCTTTCAGAACTTTGGAGTGGCACTTCAGTGTCTGGATTTGTATCATTCAGGACCCCTGGAGGATCACAAGACAGAAGTGGTAGAGTGGTGAAATCATCCCAACTTGTTGAATCTGCAGCAGTCTGAGACTTTGTGCCAACAGCATGAGAAATTGTATTGGCAGCATGAGAATTCGTGTTAGCAGCTTCAACCCTGTATGCATCAGCTTCTGCAGTATACTCAACAAAGCTCAGAGAATTTGTTAGTGAATCTAAATCAAACAACCAATCAGGACCAGTGCCTTTGATATTAGCAGTATTTTCATTAAATTCAACATTGGCACTTTCTTCAATTGTTTTAGACACACTGTTGTATACTCTATAGGCTTTGCTTTGAGTTGAGTATCCTACAAAGAATCCTTCTTCAGCTTTACTCTCAAACTTCCCTAAGTGAGTCTTGGTGTGAAGAATAGTACATGGGCATCCAAAAGGCTTGAAGAAAGCTATTAGGGGACTTCTGTTATGGAATAACTCATAGGGAGTTTTCCCTTGGGATTGAACTACTTGAACCCTATTTAGAACATAACAGGCTGTATTAACAGCTTCTGCCCAGAAAGTCATTGGCAGATTTGAATCAGCTAGCATTGTTCTAGCAGCCTCAATTAATGTTCCATTCTTTCTTTCAGCTACACCATTTTGCTGTGGTGTTCTTGGTGCACTATATTGTCTAGCAATGCCTTTGGACTCACAGAAACTGTTTAGAATTTGATTTTTAAATTCAGTTCCATTGTCTGATCTTATCACCTTAACTTTGGAATTGGATTGGTTTTCTATCTTAAGGATAAAAGACTTAACTAGCTCAGCAGTTTCATCTTTGGACCTAAGAAAGTAAACCCAAGTAAATCTGGTGAAATCATCAACAATGACTAAACAGTATGCCCTTTTATTCAAACTCAAAACAGATGTTGGACCAAATAGATCCATATGTAACAACTGAAGAACAGATGAGATTGAATTTACTTCTTTGGCCTTATGAGAAGTTTTGTGTTGCTTACCTTTAAGACATGCTACACAATGATCATCACAAATGAACTCCTTTTGTGGTAATCCTCTTACCAGATTCTTTTTAACTAAATCATTCATGGACTTGAAGTTCATGTGACACATCCTTCTATGCCAAAGAGCAGACTCATTTGATGATGCTTTGGATATTAAACAGCTTAAAGTATTTGATTTAGTCAAGAGAGCTGTGTCCAGGCAGTAAACATTGTCCTTTCTTGGTGTTCTAAGTAAAACAAGATTTTCAGGAATTTTGAAATCCTTTGAAAGAACAATGCACTCAGAATCTGTGAACAGAACAATGTTTTGTTTGTCACAGATTTGAGAGACACTCAATAAATTGTACTTAAGCTGTTCAACATACAGAACATCATGGAATGTCATGTTGCCTGCATTAACAGTACCTTTACCTGTAACCTTACCTCCTTTTGAGTTGCCTCCAAATGCAACAAAACCTCCATCAAAACCTTTGAAATTTGACAAGCATTCAGAATTGCCTGTCATGTGCCTAGAGCATCCACTGTCCAGATGCCATCTTGTTCTATGAGGAGACCTGTGGTTGCCCTGCACAAATAACAGCTTAGTTAGTAGTGGAGTAAACCCAAACCAAATTGGTTTTGGGTTGGCCTTGTACATTGACATAACTAAAAACTGTTTTTGACTTCTTATATTTGGTGAGATCTACTGATGGAGTCTTTGGAGAGTATTTAGTGATAATATGAGGTATCCAACTATTTTGATCATCTTTTCTTCTGACAGTCTCAGATGATTCACTAGCAGCTCCAGTTTGATGCCCAGCAGCTTGAGCTGTGTTTGTAGTGCTAACAGTTTCAGTTTTTGCACTAACAGCATCAGATTTTGACTTAGCAGTCTGATCTTTTGCATTAGCAGTTTGAGCAACAGATTTGTCCTTGACACACCATATTTGTTTAAAACTTGATTTAGGCTTTGCCAAAACTTGTTTTTGATGTGTGGACTGTTTTTTATTAACTTTTGAGAATCTGTGATCAACTGTTTTCTTTGGAGCTGCTGTGGAAGGTTTCACTTTTGAGTGCTTTGCCTGATTAGGATTTGATTTTGTGTGATGCACAGTCTGTTTTGCAACAGCTGGTTTGTAAAAACAATCCTTGGCTAAGTGATTCTTCCTTCCACAGTGAAAGCATCTTTTGACAGTTTGAATTGGAACACCAGACTTTTCTGTCAATTTCTGGTTCTTGTTTCTCTGGTTTCCTCTTACCTGCTGTTGTTTAGGAAACTTTTGAACACCATGCTTTTGGCATGTGCAGATAGAAACAGTTTTACCTCTTTTAGTTCCTTTTGATGAAGATGCAGTGTTACAGTTAGAATGTACAGAAACTTGTGGAGTAGCATTGCATACACTCATCTTCTCTTTTCCTTTCTTACTGGGAACTTGGACTTCTATGGGTGCACTCTTTGTGTCACAGTCTCTATTTTGACTCTTATCTTCTTTTAATTCAGGACTGTTATCAAGGATAGGATCTACAATAGTCATAGAGTCATCTAGTGGTTCATTGACAAGTCTATCAGCAACTTCACTCATTGGATGAATGTACTTGTTATTATATGGAGGTGGAGTAGCTCTGTATCCTATTCCTTCTTTGGGATTGACCTGAGATTTGACTCTATCTTTGAATTGAACTTCCATTAGGTGTTCTAGCTTTTGATTTGCTAACTTGAAGTTACCTAGGTCTATGTTAACAAATTCCAGTTTCTCATTAGCCTCTAACACCTTCTGTTCAGTTTCTTCTACCTTTTTATTCAGAGATTCTATTTTCTTATTGAGTTCCTTTTTCTCCCATTCATGATAGTTTCTATCATACCCCATTTGAATCTCATTATCCTTATAATCATTGATCTGTTTTTTTAGATCTTCTATGGCTTGCATATATTCATATCTCCTTTCTTCCATCTTAGCTAGAGTTTTGCACATGCTCTCATTATGATCTCTGTACTTTTTAACCATATTTTTGCATGATTGAGAGCAGAGTTTAGAATTTACCTCAGATGGTAGTTCAGTGGAGGAGACATTTGATGTTTCTGCCATAAGTGCTTGATTTTGGAATTCTTCCTCTGTCTGATCACTCCAGTCAAACACATTGTCTTCTTGAGAGACAAGTGCTGTTGATGAGGACGCTTGGATGGGCTGTGAAGTCCTTGATGGCTGTTGACCTTGAGATCTACATTCTCTGGCAAAGTGACCAAGCTTATGGCATTTATAGCATTCCACTTTTGATTTATCAAAAGATGGTTTGCCTTCTGTCTTGGCTTGAAAGTTGGCCCTACCAGTTCTTTTCAGAAATCTTTTGGCTCTCATGGTCAGCATTGCATGTTGCCACTTTAAATCCATCTCTTCAAGATCATCTGGATGAATTTGTTCCAAGTCTTCAACATTTAGAGCAAATAATCCATCATTGGCAACAAAAGCCTCATAGTGAGTTTCAGCAGAATTGCCATCACCACCTGAAAAAGAATCACAGTTATTAGATTTTTCAGAAGACAGAAGAGCAGTGTTGTGATTATAAGAAAAGGATTTCTTTTTAGCATCAATCTCAGTCTCAAACACTCTTAAACTGTTATACAGATCATCCAATTCTATCTCATCAAGAGTGTCTTTTGTTCTCCACTGTGCAGCATAGACTGTCCATTCTTCTCCAAGAGATCTGAGAAACTTTCTGTTGACTTCATCTTGATCCAGATTGACCTTTGCACTTTCCAGTTCACTTATCAGTTTGTTGAACCTGTCAAAGATTTGAGTGAGGTTTTCATTCTTGCCACCAGAAAAGTTTTCATACTGCTGTTTCAAGAGGTCTTTTTGATTTCTCTTGGTACTGGCATTACCAGCAAACCTCTTCTCTAAGGCATTCCAAAGAGAGTGAGCAGTATAAAACTTTTTGAACTGATGTTGATAAGCATTAGGAATGGCTATTTGTAATAGTGTGAGTGCTTTCACTTCATTCATTCTAGCCTTCCTTTCAAGTTCAGTTTTTGGAGGAGTTTTGACTGGTTTTCCCTCAGCATCAAGTTCTGGATCAACTACAGGAGGGAATTCAACAGCTTCCCATATGGCATAATCAATGAATTGAATATTCTGTTGAATCCTGAGTTTCCACATCTCAAACTCAGTGGGCTTGAGCATAGGCACTTTGAGTCCTTGCCCAGATCCACTGCTGCTATTTTCAAATTCCATTGTAAAAGATTAAGAATTTTGAAGAAAGTTTTCGACTTTGAAAAACAAAGAACAACCTGGCTTTGATACCACGTGTCAGGATCTAAAATATGAATAACCAAGATTAACTGATTTGAAATTTATCAGAGTATAAATCAATAATCTTGCTTTGAATCAGAGTTTAAATAAGAAGTTTGCGGAATAACACTTAATTATTTTAACAAAAACTTTCAGAACCAATGAAGCATAAAACACAAGAAGTAATCAAGACTGTTTGTATTGCTGAATTCAATGATTACAATCACATCTAATCTGTTTTGATTAGACGAAGAACACAGACTGTTCTTAGGGTTTTACAACCTTAGAGGCTTAAGAAAACTTAAACAATAAAGCAATTACAGACTCAAAATATGCAGAAAACTTCTATACAATAGAATGACCTATTCTTTGTATTTATATTGCTTTTTGGACTTGTTTCCTTGAAGGACTATGACTTCTCTGATAGTAGATATGCTGGAATCTTCGTGTAGATATCTTTCCTGAAAATCAGCACTTTCTGTTTATGAAACTGTTGAGCAGCTTGAATCACTTGACAGCATGAACTGAGCAGCTTGAGTTGTTTTGCTCTGGCAGCTTGAACTTTTACACTGGCAGCTCGAGTTTCTTCAACTAGCAGCATGAACTTTGTACTTACATGTAAAATCTACTAACAGTCTGAGAAGTCTAAACTAACAGCTTGAGTATACTTAAACTATTTCCCAACAGCAGGGGCAGACGTAGCAGAGATGCCTGACTCCGAACAGACCATGTCTCAACTGTTGAGAGATAGGGGTTTGGTGAGGCAGCGTGTTGAGGGAGTACCAACCCCCGTTAGCCGGACAAGTCCTGAAAAAGATACTAGTCCAGTAGCCGTGACACACCTCACCAACCACTCAGGCTCCTCTCAACAGGAACCTGTTTTATTCCACGGGAACATAGCTCACATGCCATCACCCCCTCGCTTGGATGGGGGAAATGTTGAAATAAGTCACCTGCCGCCCCCAGTGACTGGCCTTCATTTGACAACATCTCATCCCACACCTCATAACACACTCTAACTTATAAAGGACGTCTACGTGACGTCCTCATCAACATCCGGATCTGCCTCCACACCTGGTGGAGCAGAAATTAATGACCGAAATTCTGACATGGCTACATCAAGGTAGTTCGTGTCAGGTTATCCCGTGATTACTCTCGAGATGCTAATGGCAGCTTTACATGACGTCGGCATTGTTACACGGGCTGACATTGACGCCCTCAAGGCAGCGAATGAGGAACAACACTCCTTTCTTCTCTACATATTGAATGGAAAGGGTGCTGCTACTCAGGAGATGCCACCAAGTACCTGCTCAATCCAATCGTCTGCCGACATCGAGGCCCTCAAGGAACAAATTGCCACAGCTACTGAGATCTTCACCAAATCTATAGATCATCTTCAAAGGATTATTCTACGGGTAGAGGCAAACATAAATCGAAGGATAGATAGGGTGGAGTCTGCAATTATTGATCTACAGAGCCTATACTGCCCTCAGGCTTCAGTCTACAAGCGAAAACATGATGATCAGGAAGACCCTGATCATCCTGAGGGGGTGAAGCGTCCCAGGACTGAACCTGAGGGAACGGGAAGAATGGAATACATGCATAGAAATTGAAGAAGGGGGTGATACACTAGCTTTGGTGCCATACGAGGGTCGTCAGACACAATCAAAAGTAATCACATTAGACTTTGATGATACCTCATCATCCTTCGACTTTCTGAATTCTCCAAAGCTCGAATCAGAATCCGAAACAGAAATCACATCAACCCCTAAAATAACTACCTTAACCACCTCTCTACCAATTAATCTGAAAGTAAAGCTACCAATCCATCCCCTCCCATCAGTCCAACAACCCATTTCAGTCCAAGGGAGGACTGTAGATTTCTTCTAAACTGATGCACCCAAGCCCGAAGCTACCTATGAAGATTCTGTAATCAGCTGGGTGTATTAGTTCTCAAAAGGAAATGGTAGAATCTACAGACTCATGAGAAAATGCAAACTGGTTAACGAACATCATGAATTGGTTTACAGGCTACAGAATATCAACCAGGCTGAATTGAAAAGGGACCGCACCAAAGGATTGAAAGATCACCTCTAAGAAATGCCATTTGATGACTCATGCAAGCCACACCTTGAAGACCGATTCAGAGTAATTTTCATAAGGAACCCCCACAGCTACAGTTGAAGGCTCTTAATAAAACTGCATTATCATTCGAAATGGAAGCAAGCTGAGTACAACCAAATGATGTTGAGGGAGTAGAGAAAGAAAGAACTGGTGGGGTCTAAGTCGGAGGTCAAAAAGGTCTTAAGCGTTACACCGTATAAAAGAGCTCGAGTCAACACGCCATCCATCAACTTTATAAGCGAAGTTGGTACTCAACATGAGGTGAACGAGCCAGATCTAGACTTCATGACCCTCAACGACATTGAGATAATGCATGACAAATTGGTCAAGTTCAAAAAGGTTTCCAAGCCAATTATAAACACTCTTTGTGCTTTAGTCCGGTGCATGAATAGAAAACCAATTGTCATGTGCAATAAAGATTTTCAAATGAAAATTGAGAATAATTTTGTTTGAGTTGGATTGACTCCTCCAGAACAGCAATTTCCCATAATCGATCATCAACTTGTCTACAAAATTATACTTAAACCTAAGCATGGTGTAGTCTACCTGAACAATCAAGGAAACAAATGGTTCATGCGATTCGAAGAGATTGCCCATTTTTCCGACGGCACACTATGCATGATCAGAGAAAAGCTGAATGAACGCCTCAGAGAGGATGATTTAAAAGAACACAGCGAACTCAGAATGTGGTCAGAGTAAGGGTTGACCATCCAAGGAGCAAATGAACTTATCAATGACATACTGCACATGCCACAAGTTATAAGAAGGTTTGATGTGAGATTGGAAATCAGAACTTCAGTAGAGTGAGTCTCCAACTCCCCACAGCGATTAAAAAAGGGAAGAATGTTAGAATTATTTTTCAATCCTGTGGATTTATTTTGTAATAAGTTGTAATTATTTCATTTCTATGTAATTGTTTTTTATTATAATGTAATTTCATTTTTGGATAGAAAGTTGAGGGGTATTTTTTGTAAATCCCTGAAAGTTAGTCATAGGTATTAAAGGAAACTTTGACCTAGGGTTTTACAACAACTTTTACCACTCTTGTCATTATCTGAATATTCTAATAGAGAGTTGGTTGCTGATATTTGCAACATTGATTGAGTGCATGTTATTCTTTTTGTTCCATATTTTCAGTCAATTAATCATAGAATAAACATTGTGAGTGCTAAAAATGAGTGTTAAGGGTTTTACAACAACCTTTAAATAGATGAGTGTTAAGGGTTTTTAGATCTAGCTGAGGAGGATAACAATAAATGGGGTGTTGATCGGGTTGGGCAGAGATAAAATAAAAATGAGAATGTTATATAAATGAGAGGTTATGAGACTACATCAAATCATGTTTATTCGATTATGTTTAATGTAAAATCTTAATGATAAAAGTGATTCAGAGGGAACTTTAGTTAAAAATAATAATATTAAGAACTTGAGGGGAGAAAAAAGATTGAAAGAAAAAGAAAACTTTATCCAATTGATAAATTTTCTAGGTTTCTTATATATGCTATCTGTTAGGAATTCGTATCAGTTTTTCAAAAAACATAAACTTTAATCGAATTGACGCAATGAAAACTTTTAATAGTTACGAACTCTGCACAATGATCATCAACTAAACATACGATAAGTGACGATGAAAATTTTAAAATTTGTACCTTTGTTGTTGATGACAAGAACACTCAAGCGGAAAACTTTTGCTATCCACCGGTGATGACACGATCGAGCGACACCAAAAACGCAATAAAACACACAAAGAACAAACCTCTAGAAAATAAATCAAACCACACACCAAAGGGGTGTGGCTGTAGGTTTTGGAACAACAAGAACGGGTTGTAATTGATTCATTTTATAATAATAATATAAAACTTGTTTATAGTTATCTTTATTTATTTGTATTTAATTATCTACTTAATTATCTAATAATTAGAAGATAATCTGAACTTAAATAAATGCACCTTTTATTTAATATCTAGCAATAAATAAAAGACAAGATAATTTATTTAATCATCATCCAAAGACGATTAAATCCCTACAAAATCTAATATTGCACTTTTAGTTTTCGTACTTTGAGATATTGACAATTAATCACACGGTAATTAATTTAATCTAAATAACGATTTCCAATATCACTTCAGGCCATAAATAATGTTCAACACTATTTATTTGCTCGTTTAATTGTGTCTGCAAAGTTGTTCTCATCGGTGTGACCCTCAAGTATTTAATGAAATCAGCCATGATGCAGTAGTGATATCATCTTGACAAACCATACATTAACATTATCGAATCTTATTCATTAAGATTTGGTATTGAAGTAGATGTCATAGATCTAGTGATGAAAACACTTAACCCCCTAGCTACTTAGTTACTTCTTAAAAAGCTAATGTTTATGTTCTCACGGAGATATACCTCATATGCTATCGATTTCTCGTTTGGAGGTAATTAATATTGAAATCGAAAGACATCTGCTTCGGTATCTAAATTTCATTTGATTCATATGTGTCTAGTGCTAAATGTATATACAAAATTTTAGGTTTTTTTTATTGAATCATGTCTGTGTGACATTGACATGCTTGTCTAATGTGACAAAGCTGGAACAACTAGAAATGCTTGATATAAATATTTCACGACGATTAGTTGGAAATCCTACTAGTGTTAATGTGAAGCCAACAAGGAACGTAGGTAACTTAGTTCATAACTATAGTGTTAACAAGAAACCTAAGTGGTCATGGTTGTTTTTTTCCCTATAAATTGTGTTTCAATGTCATAGGTTGCAAAGCCTAATAATGACAACCTATGATAATGAAGAACATATATTCACATTATGAAGGGGAGTAAGCAACACATCAAGGATATCTGAGAGGTTTACATAATAATCAAGATTCTCTTAATCATCATGAGGGGAGAATAATTCTATAAGTTGAGGGGGAGAATACTAAATAACAAACAGGAGATAATTGAAGAACTCAGGAGGAGAAAACAAGTAATTTGAAGAGATACTGTGTGTGGTTGAATTAGGGGACAGAACAAAGTCAGAGATTAGAGAGATAAAATTTTCAGAGATTAGAGATAAAGTTGAAGAAAGTTTAAAAACTTGTTTAAGCATTCAAAGATTCAAGTGATTTCAAGTCTAAAGCTGCATGAAGAAATCATTCTACAATTGATCTAAAGCTAATTCAAGTTGAAGCTATCTTCCTGATTCTCAAAATAACAAATTTTCACTACAAGCCGATTGAATATTCTTATCAAAGTTGATTGAATATTATTTTCATCTCAGTTGAAAGTTTTTACTATTATTAAAGCCCCGGAGGCTATTCAAAACTGAAGAAAAGATCATTCAAAAGAGAAGATTATTCATCACAAGATCATGCTTATTTTGAAGAAACCAGACTTGAAACACCCTTCCAACTAAAATAGATGTTTCACAAACAATTAACTATAATTATCAATAAATATTTGCGGAATTGTGGTCACATTTAATATTTTCAATATACAAAACCATCAACATGATTCATCCCACTTTGCTACCTATCACTGAGCAAAGTGTGATGAATCATGGATCAAATGTTTGGGGTTTATAATATCTAAACATCCGGAATACAAGACCAAGTATCAAGTTAAGTCCATTCACTTGTATATAACAAAATGGGAGTCCACTACGCCCCAACACCAAGCATTGTCGAAGCTATACCAAAACAATGAGCCGCTAGTCAAGCTCCGAGTCTACTACCGCGATGGTCAAGCGTGACCCTTTCCCTTACCTGAAAAGGTTAACAACTAAAGGGGTCAACAAAGTTGAGTGAGTTGCTAGATTAGTAAAGAAACATAACATACATGCATACAACAATAATCGACTAGTATATTCAACAATTAACATGATCGAGTGCTTAATTTAGGCTTAGAGCTAGCCCAACATATTGTTCAATTTAGGCTTAGAGCTAGCCCAACATATTGCTCAATTGAGACTTAGAGCTAGTCCAACGTGTTTCTCAATTTAGGCTTAGAGCTAGCCCAACGTATTGCTCAATTTAGGCTTAGAGCTAACCCAACATGTTCCATGGATATACAGGTGAGGACAAATGAAAGATTAACAAGTATAGTGAGGCTCAAGGTGCCTTACATATGGCCAATGAATCAACATGTAAGAATTGAGAACACATAAGCTACTATTATCAAGGTATTAACAATTAGCTCAACAATATGTTGAACGAGGAAAAGCAACAATATACATGAAAAATATGTAATACTAATGCTAGAACTCACAGTGATCGGTTTACAAGACTCCCAAGCCTTCCAATGAAGTCACCATAGCCTGGAGAATGGCTAAAGCTGGCAATCAAGCTCCTTTCGGCTCAATTCACCTAAAGCATTCATAACGCGTACTCGTAAACTCCTGAACACAATATAAGACTCTAAGAGTCTTCTATTAGTATTGGGATATCAAACCAAAAGCACTAAGTCCAAATGAGGCCTTACAAGTTCCAGAATGGATCAAAGGCCCTCAAACCCTTTAAACACTCAATTTAGAGGCATATTGGAAGTATAAGACCCGAGCACCGACCCCCGACCAACCAAAAAAACATATAGCAGCTGGAGGGTGGTCATGGCGCGACCAAGGGGGGTAGCGTTGTGACCTACTCACTGATTTCGTCCAACTGCACATTTAATGTCATTAATGCACTCAATTTCCCCCAAACCTCCATAAATGCTTCCAACATTCGTAAGGGACTTTTCCAACAATATATTTAGCATATTAAGGTTCCTTAAACACCTCTAAACATATTAGAATCATTTCATAACGTTCCATGATCCCATGGAGTTCATACGGACTCCGAACGAGTCCTAAAATGATCGAAACTCCAACCGACAACACCGAGCTCCAATTGAGCTTGTATCCAATTCTAACCAATCCCATAGCATTATTAAACATATTTGGGCTATGTTTAGACATTCAATTTATATTTAAACATTAAAACCAATCCCATAATGCTTAGGAACTCGTTGAAGCATTTCACCAAACATGTGGCGTGCGGTTTAGACTTAAAACACCAATTTGAGTTCTTGCATGTGTTATGTGTTTCCCGACTCATGAAGACACTTAAATAACACAATTGAATACTTTTTAAACACCTTAATACCATAACATGGCATTTCATTACTTCATGGAATTCATATGAACTCCAATTGAGTTCGAAAAGATCAAACCCAAACTAAGCCTTCAAAAGTCCAATTGAGTTCCTACTAACTTCCATTCAACTTCATGGCCATAAATAACATATTTGGTTCCTAAATTATCATTTACAACATGTATTTTAAAGCAACCCAACTTCCATACTCCATTGGAGCTCAAATGGAGCTCCAACTTTGGTTTTTACTCAAATCACCAATCCAACCCAATCAATCATGAATTTATGACTCAAATACATTTATAAACCATAAACATTAACCTATTCTTGATTTTAGAGTCATTTACTAACTCAATCCAACAAACCCATTTAGGGCTAAAATCTTCAAATGAAGAACAAAGAAAGGACATGAAGTGGAGATGGAAAAGAGGAGTGAAGAAGATGTTTATACCTACAATGGAGTCTCAATCTTCACCAAAACACTAGCCAAATTGTTGCAAACCCAAAACCCTAGCTCCCTTTTCTCTTTTTTCTCTTCACTTTAGCAAGAAAATCAAGTGTGTGTATGTGTGTGTGTGTGTGTGTGTTTTGGGGTGAGCGATTTTAAGAGAAAAGGGGGAGGGGATTTGGCCTTTAGCCACCCCAACCCTCCAACTCTTACCCATTTACAATACACACCTCTCTACAACTCATCTTTCAATAAAATACAAACCACATTACTACAATTCACATTTATTTAATAATTCAATATCCAAATAAACGAACTTGACATAATTATACTAAATGTATTCAAACATCACATTAAACCATTCTTATGTCATAACTAATTGTCATTTAATTGTTTTACAGATTTTGGGGTGTTACAAGACTTGATCATAAAAAGGGAGATTGTTAGACTTTATTAATTGAAATCAAAGTTGGAGGTTTATTTGTACTTATTTACTAGTTAATAGATCGGCTTTAATAGTTAGTTTTATTAGTTTATCTATAAGTAGGTTATTATGGTTTTATTATTCATAGGTACATAAGATAGAATACTTATAAGAGATAATTAACTTTGTCGTTCGTGATTAGAGAGAAAGAAATCTTTGTTCATCGTGTTCATCATTCAAGATTTATTAATTCATTCGGTTATTAGTATTTATTCTTGTTCTTAATCTTTATATCATTGTTTGATATTGTTTCATTTGATCATCTGGGACTGATACATGATGAAATACAAAGGAACTAGAGCATAAGTTGTAGTTATTAGTGTGTTTGGTGTGGATGAATAGAAGGTGAAAGTTAGTTTTTAGGATTTGAAATGTTATAATCTAAATTCATTTATCAGTGGCTTAAAATAACAAATTTCTTTATCCTATGAATTTGATTGAATAGGAACAAAATTTAACATTAATCTTTGTAAGCCAAAATTTCAAATACACTAAAACCAAATTCTATTTACTTCATGTTCTATCCAAGAGACAAACGACAAAGGTTAGGGTTGGTATGATGGAATCAAGAGAACGGAATCACATATAGTTTATAATTTGTTTTTATCACTTTTGGCAAGTGTCTTAATTCATAATGGTAGGAGTGTATGTAGAATTGATCTTAACAAGATTATAATTCATGGGTGTTGCGATGGGGTGAAATGAAATCTTTCAAAATAAACTATAACATCAATTCACATATTAAAAAGTTTGAAGAATGATAACTTAACTAATCAATTATGTTTAAATATATGGTTAAACAGTATATAACATTTCAAGTATTTAGTTTTATAAACTATGATACTTTTTATTTGTAATATATAATCAAACATAAATCAAATAAAGTTATTATAAGAATAAAATAATATCAAGAGGATCATTTTAGCAATATCTTATTTCAGATATTAATTAAGACTCGATCATTCCAGATATCAACAATTATTTTTCATTTTAAATATTAGTTAAACTCTTATTTTAGCAATGTTTTAATTTAAACATAAATTAAATATCAAGAGCTTGATTTGTTATATTAGTTAAATGGTTATTTTAGCAATGTTTTTGTTGGGAATTCGTATCGTTATTCATAAAAATTACGAATTCCGTACACGGATCATCAAGTAAAACATAAGATAAGTAAACGTGAAAGAATATAAAATCATACCTCTGTATTCGATGACAAGAATACACGAATGAGATGTTTTCGGTATCCACCAGTGATGACACGGTTGAGCGGCGCCCAGGTATGCAATCAAACACACGAAGAACGGGGAAAACCAAAACCCTTTTGGTTGGTTTTCTTTCTTGCGGCCGAAACTCACCAAACCCACACACACATTGTGTTGATGTGTTTTGTTTTGTATGTCCCCCACAATCCAGAGGGTTTCTGTGTGTGTGTGTCTATATATATATATATATATATATACATATAGGGATATATATATATATATATATATATATATATATATATATATATATATATATATATATATATATATATATATATATATATATCTATATGTATATATGGCCGTATGTATTTATTATTTAAGTAAGAGTTTTAGTTTCAATCAAACTTTAATATAATATATATATATATATATATATATATATTAATAATTATCTTTATTATTTAAATCTTATATAATTATCTCTATAATTATATATCTGTCAAATAATATTTATCTTTTATATATTATCTAATAACATATAAATGACTAGATAATTATTTATAATTATCTCTATTTATTAGTTTATAATTATTCATCTAGTTATCTAATAATTAGATGATAATATCAATTCAAATAAATACATCTTTTATTTAATATCCAATAATAAATAAAAGACTAGATAATTATTTAATATCATCCAAAGACAATAAAATCAATACAAAATCTAATATTGCATTTTTAATCCCCGTACTTTGAGATCTAATTAATCATCCATTAATTTATCTCAATGATCATTTCGTGTCATAACAATATCCAATATTATTTATTCAACAGTTTAATTGCATCTGCACAGTTGTGCTCATCGGTGTTACCCTCAAGTGTTTTATGAAATCATCCATGATGCAGTAGTAATGTCATGTTTACACACCATATACTAATATACTCCCACTTGTGTAAGACGACATACTGTCCTGCAGCATGCGCCTAAAGGAGGTCAAGGCTAGACACTTTAGACAAACAATGTCATAAAAATTCTGACTCCCATTCGGGCATTCTTGTTGAAACAGCCTTCCAAAAAAAAACTTAGGTTATATCTCATGCATTGCGATATTTCAATGTGAAAGCTAGGCATTGATTAGATCAACCGTAGCAAACACGATTATGTTTCTCGACTCCATGATCTCATACTAAACTGTAACAGACAGAGTAGAACACATCTGTTCTATCCGAACACAGCCATGCATTTCTGTCAGTATCGATCACCGAGGGGCCCAGAAATATCTCTTCTTAGTTAAAAGAAGGTGCAAATCCCATCTTGACTATCTAGGCCTTCAGCACGACTCCCATTGCAACCAGCCTCGAACCGTTATGTTCACCCAGTTATGTATGACGTACGGTTAGGCCAAGCGTACAACAGCACCCGCACTAAAGTACGTAGACATCTCAGGTACTAAGGATTACCTTTTTGAGACGACTCATGACTATGATCCACAAAGTGGTCTCAATCGGTGGGTCATTCCAATATTTGCTTGCAACAAATACCTGTGAATTTGGTTCAACCTTTGCTATATTCATCACCCATGAATATCAACCAAAAACCACAGTAGCCTTTTAATTCTCGTTGTGGTTCCCAAGACAACAAGCAGCTATGGAATAATTTTAGAATAACTTCAAATTTAGTCTTGGATTTCTAAAACATGCAAAATAGAACAACATTAAAGATATCATGTTGATCTCCTTTATCTCAAAAACACAACATGACTTTTATCAATTTAATGCTATTGTTCCTTTATCAAATGTAACGGTAATATGATCTATCGAAAAGTTAATTTCAGACATGATGTTAGTCGGAGTGTTCCCTAGTTAACTGACTTAACATCCATTATCGTTTATCTTTGAAAAATTACACTAGTTCTTTATTACAAGTTCTTGTAATATTATTCAGATCCATTCTGAATCTCCTTACAAATTTATAACCACTATCTTTAGAGGAACTGGTAAATCTCTCACAAAGACACCAGGATTAAAATTTAGGAGCTCTAGCAATTCAGATTAATTGCTACTAGTGATACGTTTAGATGTTTAGTCTTCAATCTGACAGTATGCGGTTTATCTATATCTTAACAAGATATCTCAACTTAACAACATTGTGTTCAACATTTGTGATATGTATCCATAACCACCAGAACCTGGTTATCTACAACATTTCGTTGTGGTGTTCCGTCAAGTTTGCCTACGATTGTTTAAACAAGGCAAAGGATATTACTTGACTAACCATCACACCAGTTGTATACATTTCACATGTAATTTTATAAAATGCGATCACTTTTTGTATAAACAATCCTGACTTATAAGTCTTTAATTGTTTCTGACAAGTTAAGAGAATTAAGCTCAATGTAACTCATTTACATTTAATTCTGCATTTTATTAGTTTCTATATAATCACGAATGATTATCCAACTCATACAATCTCTCGAACTGACTTTCAAGAATTAATAAGTTCGATGAAACTTCATTTGAACACTTGAACAATTTATACAACAACATAGTTAACCCTTTTTATCTGAATATGACTACTAGCTTGTCGAATCTTTATTGACAAGTTACTATTCAAGTTCCTCTTGAATCAATAGTCTATGATCATGGCTTTAATCGATAGGAATTTCAAGCAATAAATTTTCAACTCCAAAAACTTTATTTATTTATCCCAAAGTACTTGCAAGAAATTCAACTACAAAAATGTTTACTACACCATGATAAACTATTGATGACATGAAAAATTGTGTCCAGCAGAGTATTCTCTAAGATGTCTCTATGCTCCCACTGAATCTGTCATCTCGTTTCACTTCATTTTAGTCATTGTAGACATTATGCATAAACTTTGTTCAATTCGGTATCATATATCCAAGAACAAATAGAAGTGAATGATTCAGATACTCGAAGTCTCAGTGCGGTCAGCCCTGACCCTTTTCCAAGGACTTAGGACAATATCTTTTCCAGTGCCCAGTTTCCTGGCACTCAAAAGATTTTGTCATCCTTGGATTTGACTTCTTTAGTCTTAGGCTTTAGCTACTCCTTAGCTTTAACCTCCGACTTGAGAACTTGTTTTCCCTTCCATCTCTTTCTCTATCTTCTCTCCTTAATCATTCCCTCAGCAGTTGGAGCATCTGATGTAGCCTACTGATATCTTCTCCATGCATATTGTAATAAATTACAATTTGCTTAAATTCCTTCAATAAGGAATTTAGAATCAGATTTGTGGACATCTCCTGTGTCACGGGATACCCAAGTTTGATAAGGCGATCCAGATAACCTTTTATCTTCAGCACATGGGGTCTAACAGTTGTTACTTCTGCCATTCTACAGGATTTTAGAGTTCTAGTCGTATATGTTTCTCAGTCCAACCCTGAGTCTGGAACATATCCTTTAGCCGGCGATACATCTGGTAAGCTAGGACATCCATAAGGTTAGTCTGCAGCTAAGATGTCATGGTCGCTAGCATTAGACATGCAATATCGACCGCATCCTCAGAGTACTTGTTGTGAAGATTTCTCTCCTTAATTGCAGCAATCTCTACAGGAGCAGGTCCTAGTCCCTTTCCAGAACATACGACTTTCGCTCCATTCTCCGAACAATAGTAAGTTTTTATTCCCAGTCCAGGAAGTTGCCTATTTTCAGTTCTCCATAACCAGAATGGACCTCAAAGTAGCAACATGTGCTTTTGGGGAGGATTTTCTGTAACATCCTCAGGTTTAAGGTACTAATCCTAACTAATCAAAGTGCCAAGCAAGTATTATTTTTATGTTTATTTATGATTTAAATTAAAATCCTAATTACATGCTTTACTCACTTGTATTATGTGCTCTATGCTTTGTAACTTAGTAATCCACATGGAAGTGTATAACACTTTAAGCCCATTGTACAAGTGATATATGCATTTGAAGGATTGAAAATGCATAGAATAGAGAAGTTAATGTTGGAATGGAAAGTTGCAAGAGTGAGGGGTGGTTGGGTGTAACATGATTGACCAATTGAGGGTTTTTAATTCCCCCAATCGACAGCCCTCTTCCTCATTCCTTTTCCTTGAAGCTTCATGCACTTTTCACATACACATAGAGTTTTCTTTAGGGTTGGACTTTGTTGGACAGAATTGCCAAGTAGGTTGAAGTGTTGCAACCAAATTCATCAAACCTAAGGTATGAATATCCTTTCACGGTGTGCTCTTTTCTTCTCCAATTCCCCAACTTAATAGCACCCCTAACAAGCAGGTGATGAACCATGATATGATAAGCCAGGAGATTATAGTGATGGCTTAATATATTTTGGAAATTGCAAGTGCAAGAAATCACCTAAAAGCCATGGAATTTGAATTGATAGAGTTTGGAAATATTTGGTTTAAATCCAAGGATTTAATTGGTGAAATAGTTGGATTCAATGGTGTTTTGATGTTAAAGAATGTTTATATATGTTGTAGTAATCAAGTAGTACCTAAAAACTATGTTTCTAAGTGTTTGATATAGAAGAAATTGAGTTTGGAACGGAGACTTGGCAAGCAGGACGTCAAAAATCGCAAACTGGGCTGAGAACAGTCACCTGTACTGACTCATCGATTCAGATCTGTTTCAAGTGTAATCCTGTTTCCAGTGAGTTTTGACTCGGCGAGTCGCATTCCTGACGCGTCGAGTCGAGCCATTGTACAACCAAATCACTTGTTTTAAGCCCTATAATGATACTATAACCTCATTGGATCATTCCATACCTATATAACACATAACTTATCATCAAAAGTAGCCGATAAGTCTATAAAACTCAATAAAGGACCCAACGGTGCCGATTAATTCGGAATTTAAAACCGGAAACGCTTAAACACTTTAATTGAGTTCCAAACCTTGTAATATGATATAAAAAGCTTATGAATGCTTTACATATTATTGTTTGATAGGTTTGGATCTGAAATGTGTGCCGGTTATCGGTTTTGGACATTACGAGGCTTTTGAGCGATAATTAATACGCCAAGGCTGTTTTAGCCTATTTCAGTGAGTTCTAGTATTGATATGTGTGTTGCATACATATTTGCATGTTATTTTAATTATGACGTTGTACATAACTACTGAGCCTCATTTTATATGAAGCATTGCCTTAGTTGGAATTTTATTACTTGATCATGGCCTATGGCCAGCATACCTTATTGGATACGACTTATTACATACATTAACCTTCTTGTTATGCTTGAAGATTGTTCTCTTTATACTTAACCTATTCGTACTGGATTAACCCTTGTTTGAGCTATGCTCATTTCATTCCTCACTGGACGTCCAGATCATTATTATAATTATCAAGCGCCTTACTTTGTGTTTGTGCGTATAAATTCCTACTCCGCATGAGCTCGCGGGTAATTGGTCGGACTTCGGGCACCGGTTGGAGTTGCATAGCTGGACATGGATGTCGGTCTGTTGGCAACGGTGGTTTAGCATGTCATGCACCGCAACCTATGCAAATTAATGGGCTATGCCCACACTATTTTGTTAAAAGATATTGCACTTGTGATTTCATAATCATTTTAGTATTCTTACATGTTGTATGTTTTGCACTCCTTATCAATCTAGCAACTCACTCAGCAAATTTTATTTGCTAACCCCTCAAATTTCATGTAATACAGGAGGTGTTGATAAAGGAAAGGAGGTTGTTGGCTCTGGTTCTAGAGTTTGAGCAGACCATTACTGAATCCTAACTTTTGGTAAAACAAGTAGTGTATACATTGGGAAATTTTGGGTAGTTGTCTACCAAAACATTTGGTTATGTAACTATATATACCCCAATGTCTTTTGGGTTGATGATGATTGTAGATTATATAGAAGTATCTTGTAAATTTACTGTATGTTTTAAATTATAGCTTCTAAGCAAACAGGGATAAGGGTTCCGTGCGAACGGGTCATGCCCGATTTTCCTAAAAATCTTGTTAATTAGCATTAATTATATATAATCCCATAAACTAATATGCTATATTGAGATGAGTGTTTAAATTTGGTATCAGAGTCGATGTTCATTACATGAGTATAGTCGACGATACTCTACTATGAGCTCGGTTTCAGATGCTTATATTGGCCGCCTAGGCAACAATATTATAACATAGGTTAAGCTATGATTTGGCCTAGGACGGTTACGGGTATAGGTTAATAAACATATCTCTGTTTAACTAATACCTATGTACATGCTTGACATCATACAGTTTAATGGCTAGTCGTGCTGAGCCTAACCCCAACGTGGAGCTTAATCCCCATTCTGAAGAAGAGGAAGATGAACATTCCTCTTGTAATGAATTCACTGAACGGGAACTCCGTGTTCTTGACAAAGTTTCTGAGCTAACCATTTCCAGGCCGTTCAGACTGCTCTGAGTCAGTCCTCGGCCGAAAAGAAGAAGGACAAATCCGAGTCTTTCAAATCACGAAGGAGAGACCGAAGTCTTAGTTATAAGGACTTCACCAGCTGTGGTCCTCCAGTGTTTGTGGGGAAAATTGATCCAACCGCTGCTACTGATTGGATCAAAGAGATGGAATGACTATTCTGGGTAGCCAAAGTGGATGACAAAGTCAAGTATGCTTCCAACAAACTGAAGGAAGCCGCTACGCAATCTGGGATGAGGTTGTGACTAACATCGGTGCTGATATGGTAGACACCATGACTTGGGAATAGTTTAAGACTCGCTTCAATCGCAGGTTCTGTCCCACCGTGTCACTCCAGAAACTGAGAATGAAGTTTGTCAAGTTCCAGCAAGGATCGCTTAGTGTTAGCGATTATGTACGGGAGTTTAACACTAAGTTCCAGTTTGCCCAAAGTCTTATTGCTGGTGAAAAGCATAAGATTGAGTACTTTGTTGAGGGCCTTCGCCAAGAGATCCGGGAGTTCGTTAAGAACCGAAGGATTGACACTTATGTTGAAGCAGTGGAGTTTGTGCTTTCACGTGAATTTGAGGTGTCTCGTGCTGAACCTCAAGTGCCACCTCCTAAAAAGTTTAAACATGATAAGTCACACATTGCCAACCGTCAGTCTTCTTCCTTCTACACGAAGAAGCCTGATGCAGGCACTGTTTCTGAGCCTCAGTCGCAGGCTTCCTTAAAGTTCAAGATTCCGGCATATTCTGTCACTTAGTCCCAATCGTATCAACCTTCCCATTCTGAAGGGAAGAAACAATGTGATGATTGTGGGCTTTTGCATCAGGGGCCATGTAATACGACCAACCTTGTCTGCCATTGCTATGGGGAGCCAAGGCGTATCAAACCCAAATGTCCCCGAAGATATGAAAACTGTCTCAAATGTGGCCGCCTTGGACATTTGAGCAAAGCATGCTGGGCTCAAGCTCCAGAGGAAAGTAAGGCTTCTGTCAATAAGCCTTCACGTTCGGGCATTCCCTTCAATCAAAGAGGGACGAATCCTCGCGAGCTAAAGTTCGTGCCTTCTAGATGACAGCGGAGAAAGATAGAGAAGCACCTGATGTGGTTATGGGTACATTTCTCTTAAACTCTGTGCCTACTAAAGTATTATTTGACTCGGGTGCAAGCTTATCTTTTATTTCTAAATCAATTGTGCGTAAGCTATCTGTTGCGCCTGCTTTACTGCCATTTTTTTGTCAATGTGGAGATTGCTGATGGCCAGTCTATGACTATGGAAATTGTTTATAATAACTGTCAGCTTACTCTGATTATCACCACTTTTCTATTGATCTAATCCCTAAGGAAATGAAAGAATTTGATGTTATAGTAGGGATGGATTGGTTGGCAGCTCATGACGCCGTGATCCAATGGAATAAACAGGTCGTGCAAATAACCCCCCCGAGTGAAGTTAAGGTATTCATTTATGGGGAGAGGCGTAAGGGTCACATGACAGTGATGTCTGTTGCTAAAGCTCGTCGATGCCTTAATAAAGAATGCACGAGCTATCTAACTTATGTCGTTGACGTGCAAGCTGAGAAGCTGATACAGAAATATCAGTCTTAAATTTATAAACTCTAATATGACCGAATCGACCGATAAACTCTTGGGCAAGTGTAATCGTATAGCAATAAACTGGTAAGACCAGGATCGTCTCCACAGGGAACGAAAAATGCAATTTATACCAAATTATTCTAGCAAAAATAAAATGGACAAAATGCAAATGAGTAAAAAGGGGGTTTTGTTTTTAGATTTTTGGATACCGTTGACACGGTGAAGTAAACGAAATTACTAAAACTAAAATGACAATTAATAGTAAATAACGAAAATTTAAAAAAAAACTATGAAATAACTAACTACGAGATTGGAATCGAATAACTAGAAAGTATTTATCATTGAATCACTCCCCCTAGATTTGGTTCGTTTTTAAAGTGCAATTAATTGATAGAGTCTTTAAGAAATTTTGAGTTAACATAGACCATCAACCCTATTAATCTGATTATAACCTAATTTATTCAAAATACGCTAACTCTCGTTATTGGTGAATTGAACTCAAACTTTTATCTGGATTATTAAAAAAATCAGTTTCAACTATCATAATTTCAGAATAATTGTTTGCCCTAACTGCATTCAACCGTCATAATTTCAGAACAAGCAAACAGTCAGATAAAACCACTACACGCGCAAGTCATAATTTCAGAACATGACCAATGTAATGACAAACCACTCAATAATTGTTAAGATAAAAAATTCAAGATTCACGACTAGGCATAAACAAAACTCAATCAATAATAAAAACTAAACCTAAATCTAGGGTTCTTTCATCAATGACAAATACAATAAACTTAGCCCATGATTAAATTAATAACTAACAATAACAAATAACAAAAGAAACTAAACATAATTACTTTAAAATAAAAATAATCTAAAGCAAATTGATTATATTATTTTTTTACTGCGCGTAAGAACCATAAAGAAAAGAGAGAAATAAAATAAAATAAGATAACTAAATGTGTGTACCTCTTCTGCGCACACAAACACCACAAAAAAATAATGAATAGAAAAAGAAAACACAACTTTGTTGTTGTCTTGCTTGCGCCGCCCACAACAAAAATTAGACAAAAGAATTGAATGTTGTTGTTTTCTAATTCCTCCAGCCACCAAACACAAGAGAAAACAAAAGGAAAAATCAACAAATGAATTATTGTTTTCTCTTTTCCTTTGCACCGTCACAAGCAGAAGAAAAGCCCCCAAAAATAAAAACTAAATGTTGGTTGTTGTCGATGTCTTCTGCGCCGCCACTAGTAGAAGCAGAAGGAACAAAATAAATAAAATATTCAAGTTTTTTTCGAATCCCTTTTCTCCCCTCTTTTTGTGCGGCTCAACCAAAAATCCCCAAAAGAAGTATATGTCTTCTCCAATTTTAATTGTTTCCTTCTCCTCCCCTCTTTCACACCTCCGGCCCATTTTTTTATATAATAAAAACTTAACTAAACCCTATATTATAATATGGATTTTGGGCCCGTTGGGTACTGGACTTGGAGAGACTCAAATCTTGGACTTTCTTTGGACCTGCTTGCATGCTCTCATATTTTTCACTTTAAGCCCACATAATTATCTTATTTTCTTGTATTGTACCCAATTAAACCTGCAAATAAATTTGACAAGAAAATGAACTTTTAGTACCAAAACTTATATGTTTAAGCGCATAAAAAGAATGATATTGTTGAATAATTATATGAATAAATAAGACCATATCAGAAGCCAGAGGTGTCAAATGTTCCAGTAGTGCGAGAGTTCGCCGATGTATTCCCTGATGACTTGTCGGGATTGCCTCCCGATCGGCAAGTTGAATTAGGGATTGATCTGATCCCGGGAGCGGCACCTGTAGCCCGAGCTCTATATTGTCTCGCACCTTCTGAATTGAAAGAGATGATGACTCAGCTGCAAGAACTATTGATAAGGGATTTATTAGACCGAGTTCCTCGCCTTGGGGTGCTCCGGTCTTGTTTGTTAAGAAAAACGACGAAACGTTACGGATGTGTATTGACTATCGTGAATTGAACAAAGTAACGGTCTGAAATCCCTTACCTCGCATAAATGATCTATTCAATCAGCTACAAGGCGCTTCGTACTTTTCAAATATCGATTTACAATCTGGATATCATCAACTAAAGGTTCGTGAGGAGGATGTTCCCAAGACTGCATTCCGTACTCGATATGGTCACTATGAGTTCTTAGTGATGCCTTTTGGACTCACGAACGCTCTAGCCGCTTTTATGGATCTTATGAACCGAGTGTGCCGACCTATATTGGATAAATCAGGTATCGTATTCATTGATGATATCCTAATCTATTCCAAGACGGAATCCAAACATGCTATACACCTCTGTCAGATGCTGGAAATTCTTCGCAGAGAGAAGCTTTATGCTAAGTTCTCTAAATGCGAGTTTTGGCTACGAAAGGTATAAATCTAAAATAAAAAATATACGAACTTAAGTATATATAAGTATCTCAATACATAAGCATATACAAGTATTATAATAAGTATATACTAAATGTTGAATACAAATCTTGATAGGTTCAATTCTTGGGGCATGTGATCTTCGAGGAGGGTGTATCTGCTGATCCTTCTAAAGTGGAGGCTGTCCGCTCTTGGCAACCACCTTCTAATGCAGTTGAAGTAAGGAGTTTTCTAGGACTGGCCAGGTACTATCGACGCTTTATTCGTGATTTTTCTAAGATTGCAGTCCCCCTTACTTCTCTTACTCGAAAGAATGTGGTGTTTGCTTGGAAAGAGCCACAGGAAAATGCCTTTCAAGATTTGAATGCTCGATTGACTAGTGCCCCAGTTTTAGCCTTACCTGAAGGCACTGGCGACTTTATAGTCTATAGTGATGCTTCGGGTTTAGGCCTTGGTTGCGTTTTAATGCAAAAGGGTAAGGTGATCGCTTATGTCTCTCGGCAGCTTAACGACTATGAAAAGAAATATTCAGCTCATGATCTTGAATTGGCTGTTGTTGTATTTGCACTGAAGCTATGGAGGCATTACTTATACGGCACCAAATGTAAACTGTTCACGGATCACAAGAGCTTAAAGTATATCTTTGATCAGCAAAATCTGAATATGAGACAGAGACGTGCTTTGGAGTTGGTCAAGGATTATGATTGTGAGATCATTTATCATCCCGGCAAGGCTAATGTCGTGGCCGATGCACTTAGCCGAAAGGTCTATCAAGACCGTAAGCTGAACTTGAACTTCATTGTCGCTTATGTTACGGTGCAGCCATCTATTCTCAGAGATATACGTTGGTGGCAACACAACATTCTCCGAGAGTCTGCCATCAAATCCGAGCATCTTGTTGGTCAGGTTCATCTGCATTCGGATAATTCTCAGGGGTTGAAGACATTCAAGGGCCGTATATGGGTTCTTAAGCTTGGGGGCTTCCGTGATGCGATATTAAAGGAGGCTCATAACACACGGTATTCGTATCGCCCTGGGAGTACTAAGATGTATTGTGATCTAAAGGCTATGTATTGGTGGCCCGAGATGAAGCGCGAAGTGGGATCCTATGTTGAGAAATTCTTGGTGTGCTTACAGGTGAAAGCCGAGTATCAGAAGCCATATGGTAGTATGCAACTACTACCGATTCCTGAATGGAAGTGGTATCATATAACTATGGATTTCGTGACTAAGTTGCCGCCAGACTGCACGATAGTATCTGGGTGGTTGTGGACCATCTCACCAAATCGGCTCATTTCATACCAATTCGTGAGACCTATTCCATGGAACGACTGGCCCAGATCTACATTAACACGATTGTTTCTCTACATGGTGTTCCTAAATCTATCATATCCAATCGTGATTCTCATTTTGCTTCTCACTTTTGGGCTAGCTTTAAAGATGCCTTGGGTACTAAGGTGAAGCTCTGTACAACCTATGATGGCCAGAGTGAGCATACTATACAGACTCTAGAAGATCTTCTTTGAGCCTGCATCATTGACTTCGGTGGCAGTTGGGATACCCATCTGCCGTTGGTGGAGTTTACTTATAATAACAATTATCATTACTCTATAGGGATGCCACCGTTCGAAGAATTGTATGGTTAAAAGTGTCTAACTTCTACTTGTTGGCAAGAGGCTGGTGAAAAGCCTTTGACCGGACCTGAGATCTTGCAGGCTACGCATGATAAGATTCAGATGGTTTGGGATTATCTAAAGGCGGCCCAAGACCAACATAATGAATATGGCGATAAGAAGCACAGGACTATTGATTTCAAGGTGGGCGATCACGTCATGCTAAAAGTCTCGCCTTGGAAAGGAGTACTACAGTTTGGCAAGCGTGGTAAACTTAAACCATGGTTCATTGGGCCTTTTAAGGTCATCGAGAAGATCGGTGAACAGGCCTACCGTCTCGACCTCCCCGAGGATCTCTCAGGCATTCAAAATGTCTCTCATGTGGGCTATCTCAGACGATGTCTCATAGAGCCAGATTCGGCTGTGCCGATAAGTGATGCTAAACTCGATGACACGCGAGATACATTGAAGAGACCGAAGGCATTGTGAACTCAAAAGTTGTGAAGTTGAGGAATAAAGAAATTGAACAAGTTTTAGTCAAATAGAAGTATCATCGTCGTGCTCACCTTACATGGGAGACCAAGACTGAAATGATGGCTAAGTACCCCAACCTATGGCTTAATATATTTCGGAAATTGCAAGTGCAAGATATCACCCGCCATGGAATTTGAGTTGATAGAGTTTGGAAATCCTTGGTTTAAATCCAAGGATTTAATTGGTGAAATAGTTGGATTCAATGGTGTTTTGATGTTAAAGAATGTTTATATATGTTGTAGTAATCAGTAGTACCTAAAAACTATGTTTCTAAGTGTTTTATATTGAAAAAGTTGAGTTTGGAATGGAGATTTCGCAAGCAGGACGTCAAAAATCGCAAACTGGGCTGAGAACAGAGGTGACTCGGCAAGTCGCCTATACTGACTCGTCGAGTCAGATCTGTTTCAAGGGTAATTTTGTTTCCAGTGAGTTTTGACTCGGCGAGTCGCCTTCCTGACGCGTCGAGTCGAGCCCTGTACAACCAAAACACTTCTTTTAAGCCCTATAATGATACTATAACCTCATGGGATCATTCCATACTTATATAGCACATAATTTATCATCAAAAGTAGCCCATAAGTCTATAAAACTCAATAAAGGACCCAACGGTTCCAGTTAATTCAAAATTTAAAACCGAAAATGCTTAAACACTTTATTTAAGTTCCAAACCTTGTAATATGATATAAAAAGCTTATGAATGCTTTAATTATTATTGTTTGATAGGTTTGGATCTGAAATGAGTGCCGGTTACCGGTTTTGGACATTAAGAGGCTTTTGAGCGATAATTCTACGCCAAGGCTGTTTTAGCCAATTTCAGTGAGTTCTAGTATTGATATGTGTGTTGCATACATATTTGCATGTTCTTTAAATTATGACATTGTGCATATTTACTGAGCCTCATATTATATGAAGCATTGCCCTAGTTGGCATTTTATTACTTGATCATGGCCTATGGCCAGCATACCTTATTGGATACTTATTACCTACATTAACCTTTTTGCTATGCTTAAAAATTGTTCTCTTTATAGTTAACCTGTTCATACTTGATTAACCATTGTTTGAGCGATGCTCATTTCATTGGCCTCACTGGACGTCCAGATCATTATTATAATTATCAAGTGTCTTACTTTGTGTTTGTGCTTCCTACTCCGCATGAGCTCGCGGGTAGGTGGTCGAACTTCGGGCGCTGGTTGGAGTTGCACAACTGGACATGGATGCCGGTCTTTTGGCAACGGCGGGTCAGCGGGTCATGTACCGCAATCTATGCAAATTAATGGGCTATGCCCACACCATTTTATTAAAAGATATTGCACTTGTCATTTCGTAATCATTTTAATATTCTTACGTGTTGTATGTTTTGCACTCCTTATCTATCTAGTAACTCACTTAGCAAATTTTATTTGCTAACCCCCCACATCTCATGTAATGCAGGAGATGTTGATAAAGGAAAGGAGGTTCTTGGCTCTGGTTCTAGAGTTTTAGCAGACCATTACTGAATCCTAACTTTTGGTAAAACAAGTAGTGTATACATAGGGAAATTTTGGGTAGTTGTCTACCAACACATTTGGTTATGTAACTATATATACCCCAATGTCTTTTGGGTTGATGATGATGATTGTAGATTATATAGAAGTATCTTGTAAATTTTGTATGTTTTAAATTATAGCTTCTAAGCAAACAAGGATAAGGGCTCCGTGCGAACGGGTCATGCCCAATTTTCCTAAAAATCTTGTTAATTAGCAATAATTATATATAATCACATAAACTAATATGCTATGTTGAGATGGGTGTTTCATTTTCAAGTGGAGGAAGTGGAGGAAGGATATTGGTGTTATGTTTGAACTGTATGTTAATATGCTATTGTTGTTACTATTATTGTCAATGTTTAAACTGTTTCTACCTCTACCTCTTCCAACCATCTAAAATATTTTTCAAGGAATTAGTATTTGATTAACCATTAATAAATCAATAACCCAAAATTTAGAAAATGATTTATTAATACTAAGAACCCTTTTACTTATTCATGCACCCAACGGAGGCTGAACCTACATGAATAAGCTACTTAGGCAGACAACTTATTACCAATTACAACTCACTTGCAACTCTTAGTTCTTATGAGATTTCCAATTTCTTAAATTGATCATGTTTAATCTCATCCACACCTTGGGCAACAGTCTTACTGAGAAACCACCATTGACACATACCATATAACAACTGCAAGACAGTGGCCCAAGTCTTAGTTTGGATCCACAGTGCTTACCTCACAGCTTCCCAAGTTTGCGGCGTAAGCACCCAATGAAGGCTGAACCTGCATACGACGACCGGTCACCGTGAGTGCCACTCTATGGATGGTGTGCCGTGTCAAATTTTTTAATTTGGGTTTATAACCAGTCTCTTACCAAAAACTAGTGGCTAGTCAGGTTAGTCAGCGAGCAGGGTCCTTACGGTTATAAACCTCTTGGAAATTCCTACAACCACAGCCCGAGCGAGACTGTCCTAGACACCACCTATTCTGGTAAACAGTCAAGTTAATGTACCGGTTTTAAGAATTTCAACTCTTTGACCATATGACAATTTAAAAATAAATCTCTTTTTATTTGAAAAACTAATTTCATAAAAATGTCACATCTAACACCTGACAAAATAATGAAAGTTTCCAACTTAAACTTCCTTTTAAATACTTTAATTTTTCATCAAAAATGCTTGTTAGTTTTAATTTCTTTTATTTATCTACTTGGCACCACAACCACGCCGATATAAATAAAGCATAAAGAAATGGAACATACAACTACATGGTGACATAGCCTTGCCGAAACTAAATTGGTTTCCGAGAGCCATACAGACAAGCCAATTAGGTTTAAACCTAAGGGACAAAATCAACACACAAGACAATAAGGATGAACTCTTTCAGCTCTCACTAGCCTCAACATTAGATGATGTCTCCGAGCATCCTTGATGGATGACCTCCTTCTTGAATGACATCTTCGCAAAGATTTTTACATAATTTTTATCTAAATATATTTACCTATTTTCTAACATATTACAGATTATATCATAAAACCAGGATTTCAACGGCACGCAGGCGTTCCCAGAAAATAACCAATAATAAACATAGCAAACATTAAGATTAAATAAACAATCATCACATATAAAGAGGTCTCAAGGCTCGGCTATGTCACAAACATAAATAAGGCAGTAAAGCATATAAATAATCCAGAATTCATTTTCATCTTGCCATGAAAATAATTCCAAAACCAATTAATCTACCATTAATTGAAGTAATCATGTCCAATGTCGTTCTTAAATTAAATAGGTTTCGTAAACTCGAAATTTTGGAACACTTCCATAATTAGAAACTTTTTCCCGAAAAATTCAAATTCAATTCCATCTTTACATTATCTTTGGATTCATAATGTAACACCGTTAATTTCGAGGTAATTAATTAATTCGGGTCATTTAATTTAGTTATTAGTTTGAGAAAATAGAATATAGATTAGATATATATATATGTATGTATATATATATTTATAATGAATTTGATTTATAGATACATACATACATACATACATGCATACATACATACATACATACATACATACATACATACATACATACATATATATATATATATATATATATATATATATATATATATATATATATATATATATATATATATATATATATATATATATATATATATATATATATATATATATATATATATATATATATATATATATATATATATATATATATATATATATATATATATATATATATATATATATATATATATATATATATATATATATATATATATATATATATATATATATATATATATATATATATATATATATATATATATATGCATGGGTACATCAAAAAAAAAACATCACCATCATCATCATCCAATTTATCTCCATAAACCCTATATCTTATATATGTATAAAACCCTAACATTTTTTTTCCTTCATCTCAAACCCATACATACACACATTATAGAATCTGATTTTGAGCTGAAAATTAAGGTTGGAGCAACAAATTTCATCATCCTCATCATCAAATCAACCCACAACATTGCTAATCTTGAGGTAAACAATAAATTTACAACTAAAATTTAAATTCCCGTATTTAGTTTAGATTGATATTGGAACTCATAGAAATGAGTATAAATATAGTTTACAAATCTGAAAATGAGTAACCAAATAATGTTTATAATCATCACCTTCATCATTTTGGTTTAAAAGCTTCAATGATCAACTATGGAGGTTGTAGTGGGTATTACCTTTGAATCCAAAATAAACATAAAATCAATAGAAAAGTATATTGGACATAATGGGTGTGAGTGGGGTGAGTTTCAATCGGAGACGAAGTTAAGCGGCGGCGTGGCCGACGGCCACCGCCACCCTTCTTATCGGCGGCGTCTCTTTCTCTCTCTATTTCTTTTCTTCGTTTTCTTTTCTGGTTGCTCAGCCGAGAGGGAGAAATGAGAGTAAGGGTTGCGTGTGTGTTGGGTGCCGGTCTGAACGGCGCCGGAGACACGCCGGCGGTCGCACGGCGGCAGAGGGGGGGAGGCGATTCCAGCGGCTGGGTTTGTTTTTGCTTTTTTGTTTTGTTTCTTCTTTTTGTTGCAGCAGAGAAGAGGAAAGGAAAAGCGGGACCATTTCTTTCTTTTGGTTGGTTAGGATTATTTTATTTATTTATCTATTTTTTTTAAACTTCACCGAGAAAAAGGAAAAGGGAAAGCATGAGCCATTAATGTATATATATATATTTCTTTTTCTTTTCTTTACTAAACCCGGTTGGTTGTTTCTTTTTTTGTTGTTTTGAATTGTTTGTTTTGTGTTAGGTTAAGAGATGAGTTGGGCTCATGTTTTGGTTTAATTTAAGAGTTTTTGGGCTGAACATCTTTTATTTAAATTGTTGGGCCTTTTCAATTTAATTGGGTTTTTAAAATGATTGTTAATTTTATTAACATTGGGCATTAGCAAATTAATTGATTATGGGGTCATGTTTCTTATTAGATGGATTGGGATGATTAATTAACTTTAAATGGGCTATTAGGGTAGTATATTATATGGGTTGGTCATTTTATTACATAAAATTTAGTTTGGGTTAACGTGTGGGTCAAGTTAGAATGAAGTTAGTATTTATTTGAATTACCTATAAATAATTACATAGGTTTAATTATAAAGAACTATCTTTTATTTATATAAATTTGTAATATGTAAAGATTCTAATAAATCAAAGTACACTGATTTAGTCACCGAATTTTAATTAATAAATAGAATTGGATATTGGACATTGTAAATTATAAAAGTTAAGGATATTGATAAATAGGCAACATACTTTTATAGCAGGACTATAGTGGTTCAGTTGAGGCGTGTGGTTTTCAGTAGTGCTTTCAGCTGATATTCGGTTAGTTGCTTGGCGGGTTACAGATTGGCGAGCACTGTGAGTAATTGATTTAATTCCATGAATGATCATTTATAATATGTTTGTACTGGTTATCTGTTTCATTTCTTTTACCATGTTGTTCAATTCCACTGCCATGTTGCCTTTGTTATCTGATATTCTTTTCATCACCATAAGCTGCTATATGATTACCCTTTCCCCGGTATGCATACTGTGTATTTATGTGATGATTGCATCCCTGTGTGGCTGCATGTTATTTTTATACGCTGTAAGTCAGGTGTGCCGCAAGCTGTGTTACTGTGTATGCATTGCTGGGAAGGTCGGATGCTACACAGACTACCTATCCGTGGCCGCACTGCTGGGAAGGCCGGGTGCTTCACATGTTGACTTTGTGCCGATAATGGTATCATTCATGTTATTTATGTTTATTTGTGCTATTAAATCTGTTACTCGCTAGGCGACGGCATACCCCGGTTGTGGGGGCAATGTTTCAGGTTTAGCTGATAAGGGGAAAGCACCAGCTTCAGGGTCAAGAGTTTGAGGACTCGTGGTATCAGATAGACTTCCGCTCACTTTGTAGTTATTACCAAACTTGTAATTGGGATGAGTAAATTCCTAGATTTTCGATTGGGGGTGTAATAACTAGATAATTTTATTTAGCATACTCTAAATTTGATGTTTATGTTGCAGTATATAGTAAAAGTGTCACGGTGTTAGAACGGGGTGTTTCAATATCAGAGCCAGGTTTTGGTTTAAGTGAATTAAGTACCTTTTGGGTACTTAGTCTTAAACCGTAGGATGCATGATCACTATTAGCTTAAGTTATGATTGTACGAGTTCAACTCTACCCTGATAACCTTAGGAAATTGGGTACGGTTAAGATAGGATTTAACTGTAACATACATAAATATATATAAACATATACCCTTATGAGCAAGACCATAAACAAATCATGTAAGAACATAAAACAAATTTGGTAACTAAATTCATAAATTTAATTTCCGCGCTAGGGATGAAGTCGAGTGCCACGATATTCAATACTATGGAGCCTGTGAAGGCTCTGGCTTGGTTAGAGTGTTCAGAGAAGACATCTCACCTGAACCACTGTTTGGAAAGTGATATGGTGGAGTATATTGCAGAGCTTGTAGTGGATATATCATATACGTAACTAAATCGTCAAATAATTGAATAACTAAATTGAAATAATCACATAAGAGTAATTACTGAAATGGTAGAAAAAAAATGCATCCTCTATCATGGATTTAGCAAGTTATGATTTCAACCTTAATTAAGAGTTGTCTGAACTTTTGATTGTTGCATATACATGATATTAGTCTTGTTCAAATATGTGATTCGATCTCTATAATATTTCGGTCCTTCCATTTCTATTGTAGTTATTTTACTTATTCGTTACTTTGTTTGATTCATTCTCATGGGCCCATAACCTAAAGATGTTCATGATTGTGTATTCGTGTCAGTAATTGTTCATGCACTTGGTGCAAGCCTGTTGATTGGTCTATGTGATCTTTTAGAGTCTTTCCAGTTGCGCGCTTCACGCGAGAGTGTCTGTTCAATGTTTCTGTGATCACACCCTCGGGTGGTGGTATTCATTTCATCTTGGTATTTGTATGTTGTGCAGTTAAAGAATCTGACAAACTCAAAGTAATACTCAACGTGTAATGGATTTAAAAGAGTGTAACGTGAATCAAGACGAGAAAATGGGGCATAATAGGTTAGGGATGTAAAAAGATATATAAGAACACTGAAATTAATACGATATAACCTAACATGATGTACACAAGTTAACGAGCGATACTGTGAGTCTAATCGTAGCCGACGATGTATGATTGATTTGTAACTAATACACTGCTATAACTCATTTGTGAGGAATGGCGAATCCAATGCAATGATTAAATATACTAGCTTAAAAAAATGAATGGCGATCTTTTGATATTTAATAAAGATTTAAATATTTTAAACTTGATATTTCGTCAATATTTAAAATGAAACTTGCTTGATTTAAGTGGGTCTTTATACAAGGTCAAATAAATATAGTGGACTTATTGTGGGAAATAAAACGATACTGACACTATTGGAATTATAAAATAGTCTTGAACTCAAATAAACGAATAACTGTCACTGCCTAAAAAAAAGGTTTTAACGAATGATTAAACGGTTACTATGTAAACCTTGCAGTAACATACAAGTGTGATTGCACGGAATGAATTACTCGATTAACAACATTATGAAAAATTAGAATTTGTTCGCGTGAATAAATAATAATATTTGAAAGGATATTAATGATGATCATTATACTATAATATTTAGATTTAATATTTATCCATACGTAGGTTGTACAAGAATGATAAAGTTCAGTTTTGACCAAACGACCTGTCGTGAGGCTGTATTCGTTGACAAGTCGAAGGGCGGGACTATTTGGAATTGGGACAACCCGTAATGCTTCAGAGATTCGTAGCTTTCTCGACATGACCAGTTATTATCGGCGTTTTATTCGCATTTTCTCTAAGATCGTAGTGCCACTGATCGAGATGACGAAGAAGAATGTGCGATTCGTTTGCGGTAAGCCGCAGGAGCAAGCCTTTTAGGAGCTGAAGCAATGTTTAAGTGAGAATACGATTATTTCCATGTTTGAGGGCAATGATGATTTCATTGTCTACAGAGTTGCATCTTTACATGATCTCGGGTTTGTTTAGATCCAACGAGGAAGAGTGATCGCTTCTACTTCAGGATAGTTGAAAATCCACGAGAGAAACTACCTGAAACACCCTCCAACTAAAATAGATGTTTCACGAACAATTAACAATAATTATCGATAAATACTTGCGGAATTACGGTCAAATTTGAATTTTTTCAATATACAAAACCATCAACATGACTCACCCCACTTTGCCGCCTATCAAAGAGCAAAGTGTGGTAAATCACGGATCAAATGTTTGGGGTTTAATATCTATCATTCACAATACAATTTAAGGTTCGAGCTAAAGCTGTATGCCATCATATACAAAATGGGAGTTCACTAAGTCCCCAACCCCAAGCATCATCGAAGCTATACCCAAAATACAAGCTGCTAGCCGAGCTCCAATCCTACTATCATGAATCAAGCGTGACCTTTTCCTTTACCTGAAAGGTTAACAACTAACGAGGGTCAACAAAGTTGAGTGAGATGCTAGATTAGTAAGAAACACAATATGCATGTATGCAACGATAGTCAACTAATGTGTTCTATAATCAACATGATCTGATGCTCAATTTAGGCTTAGAGCTAGCCCAACATATTGCTCAATTTAGGCTTAGAGCTAGCCCAACATATTGCTCAATTGAGACTTAGAGCTAGTCCAACGTGTTGCTCAATTTAGGCTTAGAACTAGCCCAACGTTTCCATAGATATCCAGGCGAGGTCACAGGAAATATATACATAAATAATGAGGCCCTATATACCTCCCATATGGCCAACAAGTCAACATGAAAGTGTTAAAGCAACGAGCAATCAATATCACATGTCTACGATAGATACAATGTTATATTCGACAAGGAAACCGACAATAAGCAAAGCACATAATGTAACACTAATGCTAGAACTCACAGTATTTGGTTTACAAGACTTTCGAGCCCTTCCAACAAGGTTACAATAGCCCGGAGAATGGCTAATGGTTGCAATCAAGCTCCTTTCGGCTCGAATCACCTAAAGCATTCATAACGCGTACCCGTAAGCCCTCAAACACAATAATCGACTCCATGAGGGTCCTAAGGGTAATGGGACACCAAACCGAAAGTATAAAGTCCAAATGAGGCCTCACAAGATCCGGAATGGATCCAAAGCCCTCAAACCCTTTAAACACTTAATTTAGAAGTGTATTGGACGCATAAGACCCGAGCACCGACCCCCCGACCGACCAAAACACATTTCAGGGGCAGTAGGATGGTCATGGCGCGACCCAGGGGGGGTAGCGCCGCGACCAACAGCCTGTTGGCCCCCCTCTGCACCTGAAATGTCATAAATGCTCATAATTCCCACCCAACTCTCATAAATGCATCTGACACTTGAATGGGACTTTTCCAACCATATGACTAGCATAATAAGGTCTTTTAAACACTTCTAAACATAATAATATCATGTTCTAACATTCCATGATTCGTTGGAGTTCATACGGGCTCCAAACGAGTCCCGGAACGACCGAAAACTCCAACCGGCAACACGAGCTCCAAATGAGCTTGGACTCACTTCTAATCAGTACCATAACCCTATTTAACACATTTAGGCTATATTTAAACATTCCACTATGATTACTCATTAAAATTCAATCCAAACACGATTGTGAACTCGTTGGGGCATTTCACCGAACACTTGGTGTGCGGTTTTGACTCGAAGTCCCGATTTGAGTTCTATCAATTTCCACTACTCCCAAATGATTAATAAATCATTTATAAACATATTTGAACTCATTCCAAGCTCCAAAAACATAAAAACACCACATTTCATTCATTTATCAATTTGAGCCCTAGTTGAGCTCAAAGATGGGTTCCAAACAAAAATTAACACGAACCACCAATGTAGTTACATATTTTGACTCCATGTTGATCATTTAACAACATATTAAAGATTTAGAACCTTTACTAATCAACTCAACTTAAACCCATTTGGGTTCCATTCTCCAAAATAGATGAAATGGAGAAAATGAGGAAAACGGAGAGGAGTAGAAGATGAATATACCTTCAATGGAGATTAAAGATCCAAAGTTTAGTCTTCAATCTTGCAAAGCTTGCTCACTCCAACCAAACCCTAGCACACTCTCCCTTTTTCTCTCTTCTTTTCTTCCAAATGACAAAAAATGAATTTGTGTGTGTGTGCTAGGTGTTGGACGGCCAAAGGAAAGGAAAAAAGGGTGGCCTTTTGGCCTTTGGCCAATCCCCCCCCCCCCCCTCCCCTCCACTTTCACAATTTGGCACAATACCCCCCTCCCAATTCATCTTTTATTTGAAAATAAACTACAATGCTATTTAATGTAACAATTAATTAATCCAATACTCAAATAGATGAATTTGACATAATTATGCTAAATGGATTAAAACACAACGTTAAACCATTTTATGTCATACTAAATAATATTCAATGGCTTTGCAAATTTCGGGGTGTTACAATTCCTCCCTACTTAAAAGGATTCCGTCCACGGAATCAATTTGACTCAAACAACGCCGGATATTTGGCCTCCATCTCGGCCTTCGTCTCCCACGTCATTAAGGACCCACGATGATGCTTCCAACGAACTAACACCATCTCGATCTCTTTATTTCGCAACTTAGTGACCTTCTCACCCAAAATTGCTTCCGGCTCCTCAACATACCGCAACTTTTCATTTATATGTACATCATTCAACGGGATGACTACTTCGGGATTTATCGGACTCTTCTTCAAATAGCTCACATGGAAGGTGTCGTGAATACCTGCGAGCTCTTCCGGCAACTCTAATTTGTAGGCTTGAGCGCCTATGCGCTCGATGACCTTGAAAGGTCCAACATATCGTGGGCTCAACTTCCCACGCTTACCGAATCTCATCACTCCCTTCCACGGAGATATTTTCAACATAACCGAATCCCCGACTGCATGCTCTACATTCTTGTGGCGCTTGTCAGAATACGATTTCTGACGGTCTTGGGCGGCTTTAATTCGTTCCCGGATAATCTGAATTTTCTCATTGGTTTCTTGAATCAATTCTGGTCCCGCCAAAGGCTTCTCGCCAGCTTCACGCCAACAAGTAGGGGTACGACATTTGCGGCCATACAACGACTCATAGGGTGCCATCTTTATCGAGGAGTGATAACTATTATTGTAGGCGAACTCTATAAGGGGAAAATGAGTATCCCAATTTCCTCCCAACTCAATCACACATGCTCGAAGCATGTCTTCCATAGTCTGATTTGTCCGCTCAGTTTGACCATCAGTCTCCGGATGAAACGTCGTGCTCAAATTCACGCGCGTACCTAGCTGCTCTTGCATACTCTGCCAAAATCGCGAAGTGAATCGCTAGTCACGATCCGAGACGATAGATTTCGGAATACCATGGCACGACAATCTCATCAATGTACATCCGAGCTAGACGATCCAACGGATGATTTTCTCTAATTGGCAGGAAATGCGCGGACTTGGTCAATCGGTCGACAATAACCCAAATTGCATCGTGCTGACGCTGAGTCTTCGGAAGTTTCACCATGAAATCCATTGTGATATGATCCCACTTCCACTCGGGAATATCAAGAGGCTGCATACTACCTGACGGATTCTGATGTTCGGCTTTGACTTGCAGACAAGTCAGGCAACGCTCCACGTGGTTGCCAATATCCCGCTTCATTCCCGGCCGCCAATACTCCAATTTCATATCATGGTACATCTTGGAGCTACCCGGATGAATAGAGAACTTCGAATTGTGGCCATCTTCAAGGATCACATCCCGAATACCCCCAATCTTAGGCACCCATATCCGGTCCTTGTACAATTTCAAACCATTACTTCCGTCGACTAATGTTGCGCTTTGACCAACCATCCTTTTGGATTTAACATTTTCTTCCTTGTGGCCTTCGACTTGCCACTTCCGGATATCATCAATGATCGATGAAGTCACCACCACGTGGGTGAGAGCATAGCAAGTCGCCTCCGAATACCTCTTTCGACTTAACGCGTCGGCTACAACATTCGCTTTCCCGGGGTGATATAGGATCTCACAATCATAATCCTTTATTAATTCCATGGCTCGCCGCTGCCTCATATTTAACTCCTTCTGGTCAAAGAGATGCTTCAGGCTCTTGTGATCCGTAAAGAGTTGACATCGAGTTCCATACAAATAGTGGCGCCAAATCTTCAAAGCAAAAGTGACGGCTTCGAGCTCGAGATCGTGCGTTGGGCGACTCTTCTCATAGTCTTTCAACTGCCGTGAAGCATAAGCTATCACCTTTCCCTTTTGCATCAATACACATCCCAATCCATTTATGGAGGCATCACTGTATACCGCGAAATCTTCATTACCTTCGGGCAAGGCAAGGACAGGTGCCTTAGTCAAACGGGCTTTCAACGTCAAAAAGGCCTCCTCTTGCGGCTCTGCCCACATGAACTTTGCCTTTTTACGCGTCAAAGATGTAAGAGGGACCGCGATTTTTGAGAAATCCTGAATAAATCGCCTATAGTACTCGGCTAATCCAAGGAAACTTCGAATCTCTGAGGCATTTCGAGGCGCTTCCCAACTCTCAATAGCTTCGATTTTGGAGGGATCGACCGACACGCCCTCCCGAGATATGACATGACCCAGAAATTGCACTTGCCGCAACCAAAATTCACACTTTGAGAACTTGGCGTAAAGCCATTCCTTGCGAAGGAGTTCTAGGAGTTCCCTTAAGTGCACGACATGGTCCGCTTCCGACTTAGAATAGACCAAAATATCGTCAATGAACACGATCACCGATTTATCGAGCATCGGTCGACACGCACGATTCATCAAATCCATGAAGGCGGCTGGAGCATTAGTGAAACGACATCACCAAAAATTCGTAGTGAGCATAACGAGTCCGAAAAGCGGTTTTTGATGATAACCTGAACGAAGGTCAATCTTCGAGAAATAGGAAGCCCCTTGCAACTGATCGAACAAATCGTCTATACGAGGCAAAGGGTATTTATTCTTTATCATTACTTTATTCAACTCTCTATAGTCGATGCACATCCTTAAGGACCCATCCTTCTTTCTAACGAACAAAACCGGAGCACCCCAAGGTGAAGTACTCGGTTGGATAAACCCCTTGTCCAACAAATCTTCCAATTGGGTCCACATCTCCTTCATCTCCGAAGGGGCCAAACGATAACGAGCCCGGGCAATGGGAGCAGCTCCTGGCACCAAATCTATCTGAAATTCTATAGCTCTATCGGGTGGCAAACTCGGCAAGTCCTCCGGAAAAACATCCGGGAAATCACTCACTATGGGCACGTCCTCCAAACTCTTCTCCTCCTTCTTGGTATTCAACACATATGCTAAGAAGTTCTGACACCCCTTAGTAATGCTTCTACGAGCTTTTGCCATGGAATGATCACCACTTCTCCTTTACGCTTCTCCCCATAGATGAATATTTCGCTGCCGTCGGGAGTCATCAATCGAACAACCCTTTTGGCACACACGATACTAGCTTCATTTGCCGCCAACCAATCCATACCCACGATTACATCAAACTCTTTTGTGTCTATTGGCACAAGGTCAATCCCAAATTCATACCCATTTAAGGTGAGTTTACAATCAACATAAATCTGCGTAGCCACAACCGACATCCCATTTGCAACATCAATAGTCAAAGGTAAAGGCAACAATGAAGGCAATTTATCAAGCTTTCGTGCAAATGATTTAGCAATAAATGACACATTTGCACTGGAATCAAAAAGAACAATAGCAGGTAAGGAGTTCAATAGAAAGGTACCGGTAACAACATCCGGTGCGTCTCGAGCCTCCTCCGCGGTGATCTGGAACACCCGCGCATGAGCTTTTGACGCGTTCCCCTTTGATTGGGAGGAACCGCCACCAACTACCGACTTCGCTGCCGATGCTTTACTTTCTGCCGGCACGTCCTTCCGATTGGGACAACCCCACGATTTGTGTCCCGACTGATCACATACAAAACATTTATCCGCATATTTTGGGCATTTAGTACGAATGTGCCCCTCTTCCCCACAGCTATGACAAATGAGGGAACCCCGATTGCACTCCCCTTTGTGGAATTTCCCACACTTATTGCAATACGCGGCGGCATTATACGAGTGCCGCTTTGATTGATTCAAGGAGTACGACTGCTGCTTTGATGGTGCATGCGACTGTGTTCGAGAATCACCACCCTTAGAATGAGAGTGAGGAGCACGAGGCGGTCGATACGACCCTTGAGGAACCTCGGTCTTCAATTTCTTAGATGAGAGGGCATCAGGATCAACACGAGAGACTTCATACTCTCGGAAGCGAGCAAGTTCGCCGGCTTGATCAAATGTCTTGATCACTTGCATCTTCACCAATTCTCGAATTACTTTCCGAAGGCCCTCCACAAAATACTCTACCTTCTGATTTTCGTCCGATATCAGCGGCCCAACAAACATAGCCTTGGAGTTAAACTCCGCCAGATAGTCATCCATCGATAGATCGCCCTGATGGAATGTGAGGAAATCTCTCTTAATCTTCTGGATTGAAACGGCAGGACAGAATTTCCGCTTGAACCGGATTTTGAATTGGTCCCACGTCATGGACCTAATCGCCTCCTCTCCCAGAACTTCGACCTCCGCATCCCACCAAGTCAAAGCGGGGCCCTTCAACAATACCGTACCGTAAGAAACTTTCTTCTCCTCGCGGCAGTCGTTCGCACGGAAGAACTTCTCGATCTCTTTTAGCCAGTCCATTGACGGGCGAGCCCCGATCTTGCCATCAAATTCAGGAGGTCTACATCCCATGAAGGTTTTAAATAAACAACCCTTCTTGGACTTCGAAGATTTTTCCTTCTTCTTTCCGGTTTCCTTGTTGTTTCGGGCATCCTCTCCGCCCCCACTTCCCTGATTGATATCGACGCTCACTTCAGTATGAGCCTTGTCTTCTCTAGCCTTCTCCATCCGCTCATAGAAGGCTTGCATTTTCGCCTCTAGCAACAACTCCTGTTGTTGGGGTTTTGCTCCATAATCTCCGCCATCTTTTGGAGCATCCGGTTCTCTCTCGATTCGTCCTCCCTGGATTGAAAGGATTGATCATTGCCGGATTCATCCGACGCTTGAGGGCTCACTACCGGCTCATGGTTACGATTGGATTCGTGATCCGACATTTCGACTGAAATAAAACCCATGAGGCATTCAATAATTGCTCACACATAAGCTCAAGGGCGAATACATAATATATTTCGCAATATATAAGCTTAACGTCTACCCGTTAATTTCCCAAACCTAGGCCGAGTCAACTTTACGATTATTTTACTAGTGTTGCCTAGGTGGGCCAATGCTAGCATCCGAACCCGCGTTCAGTGGTGAGTGTCGTCGACTACACTCAGTCATTGAACACAGTCTCTGATACCAAATTGAAACACCCTCCAACTAAAATACATGTTTCACGAACAATTAACAATAATTATCGATAAACACTTGCGGAATTACGGTCAAATTTAAATTTTTCAATGTACAAAACCATCAACATGATTCACCCCACTTTGCCGCCTATCAAAGAGCAAAGTGTGGTAAATCACGGATCAAATGTTTGGGGTTTAATATCTATCATTCACAATACAATTTAAGGTTCGAGCTAAAGCTGTATGCCATCATATACAAAATGGGAGTCCACTAAGTCCCCAACCCCAAGCATCATCGAAGCTATACCCAAAATACAAGCTGCTAGCCGAGCTCCAATCCTACTATCACGAATCAAGCGTGACCTTTTCCTTTACCTGAAAGGTTAACAACTAACGAGGGTCAACAAAGTTGAGTGAGATGCTAGATTAGTAAGAAACACAATATGCATGTATGCAACGATAGTCAACAAATGTGTTCTATAATAAACATGATTTGATGCTCAATTTAGGCTTAGAGCTAGCCCAACATATTGCTCAATTTAGGCTTAGAGCTAGCCCAACATATTGCTCAATTAAGACTTAGAGCTAGTCCAACGTGTTGCTCAATTTAGGCTTAGAGCTAGCCCAACGTTTCCATGGATATCCAGGCGAGGTCAAAGGAAAGATATACACAATAATGAGGCCCTATATACCTCCCATATGGCCAACAAGTCAACATGAAAGTGTTAAAGCAACGAGCAATCAATATCACATGTCTACGATAGATACAATGTTATATTCGACAAGGAAACCGACAATAAGCAAAGCACATAATGTAACACTAATGCTAGAACTCACAGTGATTGGTTTACAAGACTTTTGAGCCCTTCCAACAAGGTTACAATAGCCCGAAGAATGGCTAATGGTTGCAATCAAGCTCCTTTCGGCTCGAATCACCTAAAGCATTCATAAGGCGTACCCGTAAGCCCTCGAACACAATAATCGACTCCATGAGGGTCCTAAGGGTAATGGGACACCAAACCAAAAGTATAAAGTCCAAATGAGGCCTCACAAGATCCGGAATGGATCCAAAGCCCTCAAACCCTTTAAACACTTAATTTAGAAGTGTATTGGACGCATAAGACCCGAGCACCGACCCCCCAACCAACCAAAACACATTTCAGGGGCAGTAGGGTGGTCATGGCGTGACCCAGGGGGGTAGCGCCGCGACCAACAGCCCTTTGGCCCCCCTCTGCACCTGAAATGTCATAAATGCTCATAATTCCCACCCAACTCTCATAAATGCAACTGAAACTTGAACGGGACTTTGCCAACCATATGACTAGCATAATAAGGTCTTTTAAACACTTCTAAACATAATAATATCATTTTCTAACATTCCATGATTCGTTGGAGTTCATACGGGCTCCAAACGAGTCCCGGAACGACCGAAAACTCCAACCGGCAACACCGAGCTCCAAATGAGCTTGGACTCACTTCTAATCAATACCATAACCCTATTTAACGCATTTAGGCTATATTTAAACATTCCACTATGATAACTCATTAAAATTCAATCCAAACACGATTGTGAACTCGTTGGGGCATTTCACCGAACACTTGGTGTGCGGTTTTGACTCGAAGTCCCGATTTGAGTTCTATCAATTTCCACTACTCCCAAATGATTAATAAATCATTTATAAACATATTTGAACTCATTCCAAGCTCCAAAAACATAAAAACTCCACATTTTATTCATTTATCAATTTGAGCCCTAGTTGAGCTCAAAGATAGGTTCCAAACAAAAATTAACACGAACCACCAATGTAGTTACATATTTTGACTCCATGTTGATCATTTAACAACATATTAAAGATTTAGAACCTTTACTAATCAACTCAACTAAAACCCATTTGGGTTCCATTCTCCAAAATAGATGAAATGGAGAAGATGAGGAAAATGGAGAGCCGTAGAAGATGAATATACCTTCAATGGAGATTAAAGATCCAAAGTTTAGCCTTCAATCTTGCAAAGCTTGCTCACTCCAACCAAACCCTAGAACACTCTCCCGTTTTCTCTCTTCTTTTCTTCCAAATGACAAAAAATGAATTTGTGTGTGTGTGCTAGGTGTTGGACGGCCAAAAGAAAGGAAAAAGGGGTGACCTTTTGGCCTTTGGCCAAACCCCCCCTCCACTTTCACAATTTGGCACAATTCCCCCCTCCCAATTCATCTTTTATTTGCAAATAAACTACAATGCTATTTAATGCAACAATTAATTAACCCAATACTCAAATAGATGAATTTGACATAATTATGCTAAATGGATTAAAACACAACGTTAAACCATTTTTATGTCATACTAAATAATATTCAATGGCTTTGCAAATTTCGGGGTGTTACACTACCCGACTCATGATTCAGAGTTGGCTGTTGCGGTATTTACGCTGAAGTTGTGGAGACACTATTTATATGGCACGAGATATCAACTCTTCACTGACCATACGAGCTTGAAGTACATCTTCGACCAGAAGGTGCTGAATATGAGACAGTAGCGTGTCATGAAGTTGATTAAAGACTATGATTGCGAGATCCTTTACCACCCTGGTAAAGTGAATGTAGTAGCTGATGTGTTGAGTAGTAAGTCCTATTCTGGTGTATTGTGTTGTGCGATGGTACGTCCCCCTGCGAAGAATTCTATGATTGCAGATCTTTTGAGATATCAGTCTGAGGCGTCATCGGCAGAGCATCTAAAGTCTGAGCGCATGGTTGGCTATCTAGAGCGTCTTTTTCCTGATAGTCGAGGGGTATTGTTGTTTGATACGCGGATTTGGATTCCTAGACTCGGTGGTTTATGTGATAGTTTTTTGGCTGTGGCTCATAATTTTCGATTATCTGTCCACCCTGGTACTACGAAGATGTATCGTGACTTACGTGATGATTTTTGGTGGCCCGGCTTGAAGCGGGATGTGGGTCGATTCGTTGAGCAGTGTACTACTTGTTTGCAAGTGAAGGTCGAGCATCAGAAGCCATATGGCAGTTTACAGCCTTTACCTATTCCGCAGTGGAAGTGGGAGGAGATTGCAATGGATTTTGTCACTAAGCTCCCGAAGACACAGCGACAGCATTATTGGATATGGGTTGTGGTTCACCGACTTACGAAGAGCACTCATTTCATTCCAGTTAGGGAGAACTATTCGATGGATCGGTGGGCACAGATTTACATAGAGGAGATCATTGCTAGACACGGGGTGCCTAAGAAGATAATGTCCGATCGAGATTCGCGGTTTACTTTCCGGTTTTGGCAGAGCTTACAGGACGAGCTGGGTACGCATGTAACTCTTAGCACAATGTTTTACCCACAGACAGATGGCCAGAGCGAGCGTACAATACAGACTCTTGAGGATATGCTACGAGCCTGCGTGTTAGAGTTCGGTAGGAACTGGATGCTCATTTGCCGTTGATCGAGTTTTCTTATAATAACTCGTATCATTCATCTATCGGCATGGCACCGTTCGAGGCGTTGTATGGTCGTAGATGTCATACACCCACATGTTGGCGAGAGACCTATTGGCGGACCCGAGTTATTGCAGATTGCGCACGACAAGATCCAGATTATTCGCGAACGATTGAGGGCTGCTCTGGATCGACAGAAGATGTATTCTGATAAGCGGCATCGACCAGTGGAGCTTGAGGTTGGTAGTTTTGTGATGTTGAAGGTGTCGCCCTCGAAGGGTATTATGAGGTTCGGCAAGAGGGGCAAACTTAGCCCTAGATTTATTGGACCTTATCAGATTACAGAGCATATTGGTGCGCAGACATATCGATTGGATTTGCCACCAGAGTTGGTCGGTGAGCACGATGTTTTTCATGTCAGTTATTTGCGGAAATGTCTGAAGAATGTCGAGGAAATGGGGCCAACTCAGGATGTTCAGATTGACCAGCGACTCAGATATGTCGAAGAGCCCGAGCAGATAGTTGATGAGAAGATCAACAAGTTGAGGAATCGACAGATAGAGATGGTCTTAGTGAGATGGCGGCATCACCATGGACCGAATCATACGTGGGAGCCAAAGACAGAGATCATGGTGAAGTACCTCGATCTGTTCAAATCTACTTGATCTCGAGGATGAGATCAATCCAACTTGTAAGAGATTGTAACACCCGTTAATTTCGAGGTAATTAATTAATTCGGGTCATTTAATTTAGTTATTAATTTGAGAAAATAGAATATAGATTATATATATATATATATATATATATATATATATATATATATATATATATATATATATGTATGTATGTATGTATGTATGTATGTATGTATGTATGTATGTATGTATGTATGTATGTATGTATGTATAAATCAAATTCATTATTAAAAAAAAAATTATGCATGGGTACATAAAAAAAAAAACATCACCATCATCATCATCCAATTTTTCTCCAAAAACTCTATATCTATATATATATATATATATGTATAAAACCCTAACATTTTTTTTCCTTCATCTTAAACCCATGCATACACACATTATAGAATCTGATTTTGAGTTGGAAATTAAGGTTGGAGCAACAAATTTCATCATCCTCATCATCAAATCAACACACAACATTGCTAATCTTGAGGTAAACAATAAATTTACAACTCAAATTTAAATTCTCGTATTTAGTTTTGATTGATATTGGAACTCATAGAAATGAGTATAAATATAGTTTACAAATCTGAAAATGAGTAACCAAATAATGTTTATAATCATCACCTTCAACATTTTGGTTTAAAAGCTTCAATGATCAACTATGGAGGTTGTAGTGGGTATTACCTTTGAATCCAAAATAAACATAAAATCAATAGAAAAGTATATTGGACATAATGGGTGTGAGTGGGGTGAGTTTCGATCGGAGACGAAGTTAAGCGGCGGCGTGGCCGACGGCCACCGCCACCCTTCTCATCGGCGGCGTCTCTTTCTCTCTCTGTTTCTTTTCTTCGTTTTTTTTTCTGGTTGCTCAGTCGAGAAGGAGAAATGAGAGTAAGGGTTGCGTGTGTGTTGGGTGGCGGTCTGAACGGCACCCGAGACACGCCGGCGGTCGCACGGCGGCAGAGGGGGTGAGGCGATTCCAGCGGCTGGGTTTGTTTTTATTTTTTTGTTTTGTTTCTTCTTTTTGTTCCAGCAGAGAAGAGGAAAGGAAAAGCAGGACCATTTCTTTCTTTTGGTTGGTTAGGATTATTTTATTTATTTATCTATTTTTTTTTTAAACTTCACCGAAAAAAAGGAAAAGGGAAACCATGAGCCATTAATATATATAATTTTTTATATTTCTTTTTCTTTTCTTTACTAAACACGTTTGGTTGTTTTTTTTTTTTTTTTGTTTTGAATTGTTTGTTTTGTGTTAGGTTAAGAGATGAGTTGAGCTCATGTTTTGGTTTAATTTAAGAGTTTTTAGGTTGAACATCTTTTGTTTAAATTGTTGGGTTTTCTCAATTTAATTGGGTTTCTAAAATGATTGTTAATTTTATTAACATTGGGCATTAGCAAATTAATTGATTATGGGTCCATGTTTCTTATTAGATAGATTGAGTTGATTAATTAAAATAATTGGGCTATTTAGGTAGTATATTATATGGGTTGGTCATTTTCTTACATAAAATTTAGTTTGGATTAACGTGTGGGTCAAGTTAGAATGAATTTAGTATTTATATAAATTACCTATAAATAATTACATAGGTTTAATTATAAAGAACTATCTTTTAATTATATAAAATTGTAATATGTAAAGATTCTAATAAATCAAAGTACACCGATTTAGTCACCGAGTTTTAATTAATAAATAGAATTGGATATTGGACATTGTAAATTATAAAAGTTAAGGATATTGATAAATAGGAAACATACTTTTATAGCAGGACTCTAGTGGTTCAGTTGAGGCGTGTGGTTTTCAGTAGTGCTTTCAGCTGATATTCGGTTAGTCGCTTGGCGGGTTACAGATTGGCAAGCACTGTGAGTAATTGATTTAATTCCATGAATGGTCATTTATAATATGTTTGTACTGGTTATCTGTTTCATTTCTTTTACCATGTTGTTCAATTCCACTACCATGTTGCCTTTGTTATCTGATATTCTTTTCATCACCATGAGCTGCTATATGATTACCCTTTCCCCGGTATGCATACTGTGTATTTATGTGATGAATGCATGCCTGTGTGGCTGCATGTTATTTTTATACGCTGTAAGTCGGGAGTACCGCAATCTGTGTTACTGTGTATGCATTGCTGGGAAGGCCGGATGCTACACAGACTACCTATTCTTGGACGCACTGCTGGGAAGGCCGGGTGCTACACATGTTGACTTTTTGTCGATAATTGTATCATCCATGTTATTTATGTTTATTTGTGCTACTAAATCTGTTACTCGCTAGGCGACGGCTTACCCCGGTTGTCGGGGCAATGTTTCAGGTTTAGCTGATAAGAGGAAAGCACCAGTTTCAGGGTCAAGAGTTTGAGGACTCATGGTATCAGATGGACTTCCGCTCACTTTGTAATTATTACCAAACTTGTAATTAGGATGAGTAAATCCCTAGATTTTCGATTGGGGGTGTAATAACTAGATAATTTTATTTAGCGTACTCTGAATTTGAGGTTTATGTTGCAGATTATAGTAAAAGCGCCACGGTGTTAGAACGGGGCGTTTCACAAAACTATATTTTTCTTAAAATATTCAATTAACAATTCAAACACCTTTGAAACTTAAACATACTATTTTAAGAAACTTTTTATTAAACGACCTTTAATAAATATAGTTATTATTTTCAAATAATATTGATAAATAATTTAAACTTCCTTTAAATAATCATTAATTAACTATTATCCAATTGAACACTTTTTAAAAATAAATAAACTTTATTTAAAATGTCAAATTTCTAAATAAACAAATTTACCAATAAATATGTCTTTTAAAAAAAATTCTTTAAATAATACCAAAAACTTTTCTTTATGGTTTTAAACGATTTCCACTAAAACGTTAATGTCGAGATTAAATCTCAAAATATTAAACCATGACCGAGCATGAAACTCAAAGTCACAATTTCGTCAATTTGAAAATAAAATCCTTAAATTAAACTTCATTTAATTTTATAATGCATTTTATGGAACTAAATATTAAAAGCATAAATTAAATCCAATTTATAAATTAAAATTACCATCAAATTTTATTAGGCTATAGGTTTCTAAAAACTTATGACAAGGCCGATTAAGAAAATGATGATATTAATTTCAACATTAAAACTTACCTTTTAATTAAAACCGATTTAATTTAAACGACGAATTATCGGAAAACGGTTACGAACCAACTTAGTTAACCGACTCATACTCGGGTTCAATAACCCATATGAACCGAAAAATAAGTAGGGTATTAAACCCTTTGATGGCTGAAATTAATCGAAGCCATTAATCAACTCACTTTGATTATTTCGATTTCCATATTCCAATTAATCGTTTAACTATCGAAAAGAATAATATTCTAACCGATTTGTGAATTTTATAAAACTAATAAAGTCTCTTACTTTAATTTTATAAAACCGAAAACATATTTACATATATTTTGTTACAAATGTCTAAATATTAATAACCAAACATTTTTGATTTATTGATTCGATTTTAATACATTAAATTTAATCGTTCGAGTTTAAACAGTGAATTAAACGACACGACGGAATAAACCATCCATGACTTCGGCTACCACATCATAGCCGAGAGGTCATGGGTCTCAACCCATGGCCGAAATCTCAAGGCTAGATTTCGTGAACCGAAAGTTTATTTCTCGACTTTAATTAATTAAATACTTTAAACAATCAAACATCAACTAAAATAAAACGAACTAATGTTTCAAAATCCCGAGCTCCGAGGAACTCCAAGGTTGGCCGAGAATCACCATGGGGTTTCCAAACCCTCTGGTCGATTTTCTCCAAGCCGAATCAAAACCTTAATCATTTTAATTATTGATTTCGATCGTTTAAACACTTTTAATCATAAAAATCAAAACTTTCAAGAACATTGGACATAAATACTTGAATAATACTATCATTATTTTTACTTGAGATGGCTCTGATACCATTGCTGGATATTCGTATCGTTTTTCATAAAAACATATACATTAATCGAATTAACGTACAACGGAAGCTTTTAAAACTTACGAATTTTGTACACGGATCATCAAGTAAAAACATAAGATAAGTAAACGTGAAAGCATATAAAATCATACCTTTGTATTTGATGACAAGAATACACGAATGAGATGCTTTCGGTATCCACAGGTGATGACACGGTCGAGTGGCGCCACAAACACACGAAGAACGGGAAAAACCAAAACCCTTTTGGTTGGTTTTCTTTCTTGCGGCCGAACCTCACCAAACCCACACACATTGTGTTGGTGTGTTTTGTTTTGTGTGTCCCCCACAATCCAGAGGGTTATTGTGTGTGTGTGTGTGTGTGTGTGTGTGTGTGTGTGTGTGTGTGTGTGTGTGTGTGTGTATATATATATAGGGGTGGGTTCAATGGAAAACCACTATGCACCTGAAAACTATGGAAACCTACGCATACCGTCCGATTTGGTGCATTTAATGAAAATGCGGTGGCATGATCGTAAATAAGGTGATGCATCACGCGGGATTTTGATGCACCACGCGGGGAATTTGATGCATTTGTGGTGGTGCAGTGCGGTTTTCACAAGTTTTCACGTGCATGGTGGTTTTCCATTGAACCCCCCTCTATATATATATATAATCATGTTCATCAGCGTACCTATGAGATTCCAGCGTACCCTAATGTGAATGATCATTCGCGTATTTTTTTTTTTGAATAGACATGTATAAGACAACATTATTAGACTTTTTTTTCAAAAGGAGCAACATCATAAATCTTGTGAATGGTAAAAAAGGATTATGTGAATGATCATTCACACCCATTCACATGGTGTGAAATGACCATTCACATAAATATGCTTTGAGCATTCACATAATTTTTAAGGACACAGAAAGTGTGAATCTATGTGAAATTCATATATCATGTGTATAACATTAAATTAAACATGGTTATGTGAAAAAAATTCTAAAAAAAAGTTTTTTAAGGTTGGTACCTTCGGGTGCACTTGATTTCGAGAGGTCCTTATTTGAACCTGACTATATATATATATATATATATATATATATATATATATATATATATATATATATAGTGAGAGAGAGAGAGAGAGAGAGAGGGAGGTTTAATTGAGAACTTTTATGCATCGAGGTACAAAAGAACCTGTATCATCCATTAGATCAAAAAAATTGTATGGATTAGATTAATGGCAAAAGGGTAAATAGTTGGACAATTTTATGCATCTTGTGCATTATAGAATCAAACAAGGAAGGGCATTTTGGGGAATGTACATGCCTCATTAAATTTAATATTTCAACAAATAATCAAATAATAAATTCAATTGATACTTTTCCAAATTTAACAAAATTTACACAAATTCAAAAAAGATGATGGAGATCGATGCATTTCATCGTTAATCGTGTTTATCTATGCATCGTGTTCAAAAGAGACGCATTTAACAAAAAAAATACACAATTCATTTATGCATCGTGTTCAACTTGTTCATCATTCATCTATGCATCGTGTTCGTCGTTCATACTCTTCATTCATCGTGTTCAACTTGTTCATCGTTCATCATCCATCTATGCATCATCATTTTTCGTCATTGTTCATCATTCAATTATGCATCATCATTTTTCGTTGTTCATCGTTCATCATCCATCTATGCATCTTCATTGTTCATCATCCATCTATGCATCATCATTATTCATCCTTCATCATCCATCTATGCATCGTGTTCTTCATAATCATTATCAGTTGCATCTCTTGTTAATGTTCATTATCATTGTTGTTCATCATTAATCTTCGTCTTCAAATCATTATCACTATGAAAATCATGAAGAACACAATTATAAAGAGAGAGAGAGAGAGAGAGAGAGAGAGAGAGAGAGAGAGGAAAATGAGGAATGTAGTTAATATGATATTTTAATTCAAAATGTAACTCCTAATTATCTTTTAATGATTTTTAGAAATAAATTAATTATCATATCTTTAGTTTTCCCTAAATGTCCTTTGTGCACCCTTGGTAGATTATCTGATGCACAAAAGTTCCTCGAGGTTCTCGATGCATAAAAGTTCTCAATTGAATCTCAATATATATATATATATATATATATATATATATATATATATATATATATATATATATATATATATATATATACAATTATTTTGGGACGTCGGAGGGAGTAATTTATACATGACTAGATAATTATTTATAATTATCGTTATTTATTTGTTTATAATTATGCATCTAGTTATCTAATAATTAGATGATGATATCAATTTAAATAAATATATCTTTGTTTAATATCTAATAATAAATAAAAGACTAGATAATTATTTAATTATCATACAATGACAATTAAATCAATACAATATCTAATATTGCATTTTTAAGCCCCGTACTTTGAGATTTAATTAATCATTCATTAATTTAATCTCAATGATCATTTCATGTCATAAACAATATCCAATATTATTTATTCAATATTTTAATTGCATCTGCCTAATTGTGCTCATCGGTGTGACCCTCAAGTGTTTTATAAAATCTGTAATGATGTAGTAGTAATGTCATCTTTACACACAATATACTAACAGTCTTAATTTAAATATTAATTAAATATCAACAGCCTCGTTATATATATTAGTTAAATGGAGTGAATCAAAAAATATGGAAATAAAATAAGGTTTTTATTTTTTTTTATTACATTTTTATATTAGTTTTATTTAAGGTCGTACATGCAATAGTAACACACTTTTTTAAAGGTATCTATATGGTAGATGAACTTTCTTACTCATACTTTGCATATAAGTTAGTTTTTCGTTCTAATATATGATACATTAGTACATAGAGATTGGATGAGAAACAGGACTCTGTTTCTATAAATAAAAAAAAACTAGACTCTATGAATAAATACATAATTCTATTACTGCTTTAACTCAATCCTCAATTAAATATACGTTAACTTATGGACGCGCGTTAACGTTGAAAACGCGCTGATTTTCATAAATAGTTATATATATAACTTTCATCACCATTTTAAAAGATGCTACCTCTTTGGTTTTTTGTATGCATTAAATAATTTGTCCTTATTATTGATGTGTATATATATAATTGTATATATGTGTGTGTAAACATCTAACATATATTCATAACTAGCCTTCATGCTCACTTCTGCTGCAGATCTCTGAACTGATAATTGAAGAAAATAAACATGTGGAAGCTTAAATTATCACAAGCCGACGATGGTCCATTTATTCAAACCGTAAATCATCATATTGGTAGGCAGTTTTGGGAATTCGATCCACATGCAGGGACTTCTGAGGAAAGATCTCAAATCGACAACGTTCGTGAAGAATTTACTAGAAACAGGTTAATTGTGAAGCATAGTTCTGATCTTCTGATGAGATCCCAGGTAAGTAATGATTTAGTAAATTAATTAATCATGTCTTCGAGCTCTCATGTTTAACGTATCAAGTACAGTTTGCTAGCGAAAATTGTATTGAAATGAAATTAGAAAAGATAAGGGATGAAGAAGACGATGAAATCGTAGTAAAAACGTTGAAGAAAGCATTGAGGTTCTACTCAAGTCTTCAAGGAAAGGATGGGAGTTGGCCTGCTGATTATGGTGGTCCTTTGTTTCTTCTTCCTGGCCTGGTAATGTGGTTTTTAATTCATGGAATTTTAATTATTTAGTTTAAAACTGAACCAATAATTAATCTTAATAGCAACCTATGTATATATATCTTTACTGTTATTTAAAACTAATTAACTATTTAGACTTGCTAATCACGGACAACCAACTTTTCATTTTTTAACCTATCTGAGGAACCAACTATATATTGTTTATCCTTTATTATTTTTATATTATGCTTCAAGTCATTTTGTCTTTACGTACGCATGCACACAGATATCTACCCTTGGTTTTACTTCTTTCTAAAGGAGTTTATGGAATTAATATTGAGTTCTCAAAGTTAAAAAAGGGTCGATTGGATCTTGATCAATTATGGATTTATGTTTGGTTGGGGGGCCAAAATTCATATTTCGAAACATTAATCTGAGATCTACTTTTCCTAAGATAGAACAAGAGCTACTTCATTTGGATGTTCTTGATTGCGATTAGCGATGGCAAAAAGAAAACGAAAAAATCATACCCAAAATGGGAAATACCGAAACTGAAAGATACCAAAAACCCAAATATCTGATATTTTGTATAAACTCTCTTGCCCTTTTCTCATTAATCAACAATCATATAAATAATACAAAGGGAATAATGGGCCTCAACCCAAAATACTAAATGACATCTATTATAAAAGTCCGTTATTATAAAAGTCCGTTAATAGTCCCCCGCAGTTTGAGGAGGAGAACGAACACTCAAACTGGAACGAAAATCTGCAAAAAGCTGATACGGAAGCCCCTTAGTGAATATGTCGGCATACTGAAATCTGGACGGCACGTGTAAGACGCGAACATGACCGGCAGCTACTTTATCCCGAACAAAATGAATGTCAATCTCAATGTGCTTGGTTCGCTGATGTTGTACCGGATTTGCTGACATGTATACGGCACTGACATTGTCACAGTAGACTATGGAAGCCGTTTGGAGGGGAAAGTGAAGTTCGCAAAGAAGATTCCGTACCCAAGAGAGTTCAGCAACAACATTAGCAACACCTCTGTATTCTGCCTCGGCACTAGATCTGGATGTGGTATCTTGGCGTTTGGTGGACCAAGAGAGAAGATTATCACCTAAGAACACGCAATATCCAGATGTGGATCGACGAGTGGCCGGACAGCCTGCCCAGTCAGCATCAGTATAGGCGGTTAGCTGGGAGGTGGTCGAACGGAAAAGCTGAAGCCCAAGATCAATTGTTCCATGTATGTAGCGCAAGACACGTTTCATAGCATTAAGATGTGGTTCACGAGGGTCATGCATGTAGAGGCATAGTTGCTGAACTGAATAAGCAATATCCGGTCTAGTGAATGTGAGGTACTGAAGGGCCCCGGCTAGGCTACGATAAAGAACTGGATCAGACACGGGGGGGCCTTCAGGTCCTAGTTTGCTGTCAGTATCAACCGGTGTGCGACACGGATTGCAGTTAGCCATGTGAACCCGTTCTAAAATTTCCAAAGCATACTTGGATTGAGACAAGAAAAGATCTGAAGCTGATCGAACCACTGAGATTCCAAGAAAGTAGTTAAGTGGACCGAGGTCGGTCATAGAAAACTCACGATGATGTAAAGCAATGACTTTCTGCAAGAGAGGCGAGGAGGAAGCGGTAAGAATGATGTCATCAACATAGATGAGCAAGTATGCAATATCTGATCCCCGACGAAAAATAAACAGAGAGGTATCGGTTTTGCTGTGAGAGAATCCAATGCGAGTGGCAAAATTCGCAAATCGTTGAAACCAAGCACGGGGGGCCTGTTTAAGGCCGTATAATGATTTCTGTAACAGACAGACATGATCAGGATGTGTGATGTCTTTGAATCCCGGGGGTTGATGCATGTATACCGTTTCGGATAAATGCCCGTTGAGAAAGGCATTTTTCACGTCAAGTTGGTGAATGGGCCAGTTGTGACAGACCGCAATGCTCAGAACGGTACGTATGGTGGCTGGTTTGACAACCGGACTAAATGTTTCGTGACAATCAATACCCTGTTTTTGACTTCGACCATTGGCTACCAACCGAGCCTTGTAGCGATTAAGGGAGCCATCTGCATTAAATTTGTGTCGAAATAACCACATGGAGCGAACTATATTAACACCTTTTGGTCGAGGTACAAGTTTCCACGTACTGTTTTTAATTAATGCATTAAATTCATCTGTCATAGCATTGTGCCAATTGGGAATTTGAAGAGCTTGAATATGAGAAGTAGGGAGGGGAGCAATGTGAGACGCAAGGAGGTTCAGACGTTGAACAGGTTTATGAATGCCGGATCGAGAGCGGGTGACCATGGGGTGAGAGGGGTTTGCGAGAGGTGGGGGTAGGGTGGTTTCAGGGTGAGTAGATGAAGAGGGGGAAGTGGGGTTGAGTTGAGGTTGAGTTGGAGAGTTATTGAGAGAGTCGGTGGGAGGAGTTTCAGCGATAGGTGATGTAGAGGGTTGTATGACTGTGGGAGGTGGAAGGGGAGTGCGTTGAGGAGACGTGAGAATGGTACGAGCAATAGGGCAAGGACTATCGACAAATGAGTAGGATGGGGGGTAGAGGTAAGTGAGGTGTATGGAAATTGGGATTCATCGAAGGTTACGTGACGAGAGATTATGATTTTGTTGGTGGTAGGTTGAAAGCAGCGATAGCCACGATGATCAGTGGGGTAGCCGAGAAAGATGCAAGGGGTGGATCGAGGTTGTAATTTATGAGAGGGGAAGGTGTGAGGGTAACATAGACAGCCAAAAATTCGAAGATGGTTGAAGGTTGGTTGTTTGTTGAATAGTTTAGTGAAAGGGATTTCATTATTGATTGCAGAAGATGGTAGAATGTTTAGTAAGTGAACAGCCATAAATAGGGCTTCGACCCAGAAATTAGGAGGCAGGGAGGCTTGGAAGAGGAGGGTGCGGATATGATTGTTAATTGTGCGAATCATGCGTTCAGATTTCCCATTTTGTTGAGAAGTTTTTGGGCATGAAAAACGGAATTGAATGCCATTATTTTTGAACAAAGTGTGTTGTTGAGAGTTATCAAATTCACCGCCATGGTCACATTGGAAAGCTTTTATTTGTTTATTGAATTGGGTTTGCACATATGCTCGAAATTGAACAAATTTTGAAAACGCATCTGATTTTTGCTTAAGCGGATAAACCCAAAGAAAATGAGTATAATGATCAAGAAAAAGAACATAATAGTTAAAACCACCAACACTCGGAATTGGAGAAGTCCATAAATCCGAATGAATAATATCAAAAGCATTATCAACCACAGTACTAGAAGAAATAAACGGAAGCTTCACATGTTTGCCAAGTTGACAAGCATGGCACAAAGTCAAAGGCTTTGTATTATTACAACGAATTAAATTGTAAGAAACAAGACGACGTAGCACTTCCTCGCCGGGATGACCGAGTCGTTGGTGCCACGTGGAATGACTGAAGGAAAGAAAAGCAAGCTGGGTATTGGTGGTGAACGGGTACAGATCTCCATTGCTATCACAGCGGTGGAGTAGCTTCTTGGTCAGGTAATCCTTCACTGAAAAACCAAACTCATCAAATTCAACTGTACATTTATTGTCACGAGTAAAACGACGAACAGATATAAGGTTTTTGACTATTTGGGGAGTGACAAGGACATGTTTTAAGTGAAGGGGATGAGGGGAGGATGACAAGATGCTATGACCAGTATTAGTAACAGGAATGGAGGCTCCGTTGCCAACAAATATAGATGAAATTAATGCATTATTATTAAAAACAGTAGTAAGGTTACTTGTACCTGCCGAGAGATGTGAAGTAGCGCCTGTATCCATGTACCATCCAGAGTCCTCACCCGGGGAGGGTGGCTGCAATGTCATTGTGCTGAAAGCTTGTGGAAGAGTAGTGGGCTGATAAGTGTAGGGAACAAAGGTCCAGTAACCATGTTGAGAGGGTGGTGGTGCAGATGAGGGAGGCAAAGGGGGTCGTGGGGTAAGTGGTGTGGGGCCGAGAAGACCGGGGTTATGAGCCGCAGGGGGTGGGGGTTGGGGCCTTGGGGTATGTGGTCGTGGGTGGGTGTTATGTGGTGAGTATGATGGTGAGTATGATGGATTGGGTTTAATATGGAGAAATCGACACTTGTCACCAAAGCGACACGGGCCACGTTGGTAGTTTCGACATATTTGTTTCGGAGCCGGGTTAGGAGAGGATGAGGCAAGGAGAACTGTTGGAGCAGAAGGGGTATCATGGTGGTTGGCTCGAGTTTGTTTGCGGTTTAGGCGGGATTCTTCTAGGGTGAGCATGGAACGGGTTTCAAGTAGCGAGGGTGGGGATTTGCTATGGCGAATAATACTTGCAACATTATCGTATTTATCTCCTAAACCAGCCACAACATACATAACCAAAGTTTTTTCTTCTATGGGTTGGTCTATATTTGCAAGAAGATCAGCAGCTATTTTAATTTTCTTAAAATACTTAGCAATAGATTGATTACCCAATCGAGAGATCGGAGTTCTTCTTGAATTTCCAAGGCACGAGCTTCCTTGTTATCGTGGAAAAGGTTGTGTAGATCGGTCCAAACAGAATGGGAGGTCGCGTTCCTTTTCAACACTGTTTGCAGTAGGGAGGTGGAGATCGAGCCATAAATCCAGACTTTCACCAGGGAATAATGGTCCTCAACCCAAAATCATATAAATAATACAAAGGGAATAATGGGCCTCAACCCAAAATACTAAATGACATCTATTATAAAAGTCCGTTATTATAAAAGTCCGTTAATAATATTTTGCTCTGTAAACTGAAAATCATGTTTAAGATATGGGTTCATCAGAAGAATCCTGATTAATTAAAAGAATTGATGTGAATTGTGATATACGAAATAAAGCAAGGGTATGTGGTTGAGCTTGATCGATACATTTTCTACCTTGTTACAAATTTCCATGAATTCAGTCACTTAGTCATGAAAAAGTGTTACAGAATTTAGTAAACAAACATATATATAAGTTAATTGCAGATCATTGGATTGCACGTGATGGGGGCGAAGGACACCGTTTTGTCCATTGAACACCAAAGAGAAATCCGTCGTTATATTTATAATCATCAGGTGCTAGTTAAAAAATATTTTAAAGTTTTCTTTAATAAAAACCAAATATTTATTTCGAAAGTTTTAATTTCTTTTCTGCAGAATGTGGATGGAGGATGGGGTTTACACATAGAAGGGCATAGCACCATGTTCTCTACCGCTTTGAACTATGTGACCCTTAGATTACTTGGAGAAACAATGGATGGTGGTTTAGGCTCAGCAATGACTAAAGCTAGAACCTGGATTCTTGACCATGGTAGTGTCACACATATACCATCGTGGGGCAAACTGTGGCTCTCAGTAAGACTCTAATTTTTGAAACTCAAACCAATATTTACATGTAAAAAAAAACATATGTTTAGTTAAATTTTATTTTTAAGAAACATGCTTTTAAAACCAAGCATGAAACATGATTACCAAAAGTCAAATTCTATACTAGACAATCGTGCCATTCTTGTTTATTATAAACTCATAACAGATACCCTTAAAATATTGTTGATTGTGAATAGTACTACTCTATAAAAGAATTAGACAATTCTTCAATATTGTCTATATATCTAATATCCCAATTGGTATGGTACATAGCAAAAAAAATAAATAAATAAACATAACTTGATTAAACTACTTGTCTTTCATCTAACCAATTGTTTGTGGGTTTGAGAGTTGAGATGGGTTGAGCCATATGTTCATGCTAATTAAATTAGGTACTTGGGGTATATGAGTGGAACGGTAACAATCCGTTAGTACCAGAATTGTGGCTTCTTCCATATTTTTTCCCTCTACATCCAGGTCTGATTAATTATTACAGTTTTTTTTTTTTGATGTTTTATATTGTGAATGACGTATATTAAACGTATATTTTCTTTGACTCAACAATATAGGAAGAATGTGGTGCCACACAAGGATGGTATACCTACCAATGTCATATTTATACGGTAAACGCTTTGTCGGGCCAATGAGTTCTATTGTTTTGTCATTAAGAAAAGAGTTGTATAAGACTTTTTATCATCAAGTTAATTGGGATTTGGCTAGAAATCAATGTGCCAAGGTAACCTAATTAATTTATCATGCGTTTTCTTTTAGATGTTTTGGATTGAATAAACATTTACAAGTTTTTTTGGTTTTTTTTTTTTTTTTTTTTTTTTTTTTTTTTTTTTGTTGTAGGAAGATTTGTATTATCCCCATCCCTTAATACAAGACATTTTATGGAGTGGTATGAACAAGATTGTTGAACCTCTTTTGATGCAATGGCCATTTTTAAAGCTTAGAAAGAAGGCATTGAAGACTGTAATGCAACATATACATTATGAGGACGAGAACACTCACTATATTTGCATCGGACCTGTGACTAAGGTACAAACATGAATAATTCAATTGTTTTTATCTGTCATTCTATCATGAAAAATGTTGTTAAAATGGACAAATTATTACATAATATGTAAAAGTTCTTACAACACTTGTGTTGGTCTAATTTATATCACAATACCCATGTTATCTAGTTAGAAACTGTAACAAATATCTACCAACTCGTCTCACGGCCAAATGAATAAGATAAATTACGTAACACATAGCTAAATGACATGTGTCAATGTTATAAATTCTATGTCCTCAACCACTAGAGGTTTTGAACGATATTGTTCTATGACAATACACTTATTTATAACCGTAACATTTTATACAAATTTTAGTAAATTTAGAATCTTTTGCTATTTCATTTGGCAAGTTCACTAACTATGATTTATCATTTGAGCTTAAACCCTGAAAGATAACCCGCCTTATATGAAAAATAGGTGCTCAATATGTTATGTTGTTGGGTGGAGGATCCAAAATCACCTGTAAATAAATTACACTTCTCTAGGATAAAAGACTATCTTTGGATAGCTGAAGATGGCATGAAGATGAAGGTTTGTATCCTTCCAATCATTTCTATTACCGGTTATAAAGGCTACGTACAGAATTTGCACCATATATCTTGCACTCATAAGTGTTTTTAACTTCTAAGATTTCAGGGATACAATGGATCGCAATTGTGGGATTCTGTTTTAGCTGTTCAAGCAATACTAGCAACCAATCTTGTTGACGAATATGGTTCCATGCTTTCAAAAGCACACAACTTTATTAAAAATTCACAAGTATATCAATCTTACATATGTTTTGTATTTTTACACGAGTGTATGTGGCGCTAAATACTTTTACCAATGTTTATGAAGGTTGGAAAAAATTGCTCTGGTAATCTTCAGTCCTGGTATCGTCATTTATCACGCGGTGGATGGCCATTTTCTACTGCAGATAATGGTTGGCCAGTATCAGATTGCACTGCAGAAGCTTTGAAGGTATATATGCGACTTGATCTTTACATAAATTTAAATCTAGTTTTTGTCGTTGTCAATATTGTTGATGATAGTGACCATGAATCGATTATGATCTACTTAGCACTAATTAAAAACAGTGTACTTATTGATCGTCAAAATCGTCGATAACGATCAGAATCAGAAACAATGTTAATGTTACCATAGGTTAATGATTTAACAAATGCGCTAGATTCATCCTCAAATTTAATTATCGTTCTTTCATTAAAATCATTCTCTTTTCACTAACAAGAAATTATTTCAAAAATTCACTCGATTCATTTTTAAATTTTGTTAATTTAGGTTAACATTTGTTAACTGTATTACACGTTCATATAATTGAGGGATTTCAAGACATTACATCAAATGCCTAAGGGGGCGTTTGGTTCGCAGATTTTTTTCCTTGGAATTTGCATTTTGTCAAAGGATTTGCATTATGCAGCATTTGCATTTGTCAGGATTTTATCAAAGATTCTACATTATCTTTTAGGAAAAATTTGTTTATCTGAAAAATGCAAGGTAACTGGGATTTAAAATCCTAGGGGGGAGGCTGGGTTTTTAAATAACAAAGAAGGAAGGTATTTCAGAAATCTTGGGATTTCAAATCCTTACTGAAATCTGCGAACCAAACACAGGTTTTTAAATGCAAATCCCAAGGAATCCCAGGAAATCCGCGAACCAAACGCCCCCTAAGATTTCATAGTTACGCTAAAACAACTTGTATCAAAAGTTTGAACCGTTCCATTAATTAAATGATTCTATTTAATGTTTAATTATAAAGTATAATTTACAATTTTTAAACATAGCTTTATATTATATTAGTCCTTCACAATGATGAAATTTTGATCATTTACAAAACTAAATATAAATACAACTTACACATATGATTATATTCCAATTCATATAGACGATAAAAAAAATCCCACAACTCACATCAAATTTCATAATATATAATAAAGTTTAAGAATCTAAAAACTTCATGCAAATCAAATCTAAATAAACTGAGCTCAAAAAATCAAATCAAACCGGATGATGACTCCATTAAAATAATGCCCATGATGGGACTTTTTCTTGTATCCGTCACGGGCTACCGATCAATATTACTAACTGCTTTCATATTTTTCCCGATAGATTATCGGTCGGTAATTCAACATAAATATTTGCGGTAGTAAAGTGGTTTGACAAAACTAAAATGACACAGATTAGCGAGGGTTCAATTCACCAACACATCATCAGCCAGTAACCCGTCAATACTTACCAACCGATTACTGACGATAGTATTAGTAGTCGGTAAAAACACAACATCTAGTAGTGATATATGGCATGATGTTCTAAAACCATGTATTATCACACAAAATTCCCTAATCTTATTGCATGATGATGATGATGATGTCGGGCAGTAAGCCTTCAGTAATTACCAACCGATTACTGCAATAGTATTGGTAGTCAGTAAAAGCACAACAACTGGTAGTGATATATGGTATGATATTATAAAACCATATATTATCACACTAAATTCCATTATCTTATTGCATGATGATGATGACGACGACGACGATAACAACCACAATGAATATGATGACGATAGTAGACAGTGGTGATGTTATCACAAATGTCAAACGACATAGTTGGAGAAGAAGTAGCACCAGATTGTTTATATGATGCTGTTCATTTACTTCTAACTCTTCAGGTAAAAGTATGTGTGTGCATGTGTCAATTGTAAAAATAACAATAATATTTGCGTTTGTACCGTTTATAGTAGCATTATTTATTTTTATCATTAGTTGTATCAACTCTTGTATTAGTTAATAAAATTAACTTTTATATTTTGTATTATTAATGATACCATTTATTTATATATTTGTTTTATCATTTATAGAATGGAAACGGTGGATTTTCGTCATATGAGTTGATGAGGTCCTATGCATGGTTAGAGGTACGTATATACATACAATATAGGTAACATAAAATACAAAAATTAATAGTAAAAGTAATGTGAAATTTTTAAGGTCAAAAAATATAACATAAAATTTTAATTTTTACCAAAGAAAAGTATTGATAACCAATTAAGAAATAAAATTTTAATGTTATGGTATTTTTTGGTTAAAAAAAAATTACATTTGGTTATTTTTCTTGGCCTAAAATTATATTGCATGTCCTTTCTCAATCAAAATAAAATTTTACGTTATCAATTTCGGCCTAAAAAATTTTTATTTTCTACTTTACAAATAAATTATATATTACAAAATTCTTTTCTTGGTTATAATTAAATGCATAATTTGCTTATTAAATTATATTTAACCTTTTCATTTCTCTCTCTATTGTAGATATATGTACTATCTATTAATTTTTAAAATTTTTGGTTTTAACTTATTTATTTTTTATTTTTAATAATACAAATTTATGTTTTCTATATTTTTTGTATTTTATCCAAAATTTATGTGTATTGAATTCATTTATATGTATAACAAGTTTATATATGCTCGTGCAATATCACAACAAGTTATTAAATTATATTCAATAAATAACTTATAATGAATGTTTAAAATGTAAAAGATAAGAAAGCATAAGTTAATAATCAAAGATAACAATGTATAAAATACATGACCTAGAAAAGCTAATATAACACGATCAAGTAAAGTTAAATAAACATCTACAAATTTAATATTATGATTCATTTTTCGATAAAAATAACATTTGATTATCTTTTCTTGGTCTTTAAATTAAATTTATTTTCTTTCTGGACAAAAATAAAATATTATGTTACCTTTATTGGACTAAAAGTTTTCATGATACATATATTATCAAATTTTATAATTTATATTATCTATCGTGGCAATTTTCCATTTTGATAATTACATTTCTTAAAAATGAGATTAATAAAATTAAGCATAAAATTTATAATTAATTAAATTAACTATAAAATAAATGCTATTTAAAACAGTAAAAGATAGATACGAAAAAGAAAGAGCTATATTTTCGACTATTTCGAATAATTTAAATAATAGCCATTGATATATGCATAGATACATTACATAAAGTTTGTTTTTGATAAATAATTTAAACATCCTTACGTATTATAATTATGAGTTATATGTCAAAAATAACAATAAATATGTGTACATTTTCTGTTTATATCTACATTATTTATTTTTTATAATTAATAGCAACAATTTTTATATTGTTTACCATTATAGTCATTTTTGACCTGAAAATCGGTTATAGCAGGTTATCATCCATTAATAGCAACAAATTTTATATTTTTACCGATAATAACAACAACGTTTTATCATTTTACTGATAAAAACAACAACTTATATCTTTTTGCCAATAATAGTAACATATCGAATTAAAACTCTCGTTATCTTAAACTAGTTATTAATTTAAAAAAAAAAAACTAAATTTATGAAAACCGAAAAACACTTAAATAAGTTCATAATTCATTTTATGTTCAAATTTTGTTAGAAAGAGAAATCAAATATAATGTGTGTCTTTGAAAGAGATTGCGAACATGTTTTTATATAAACATTAAAAAATGAAGTGTATTTTGATATGTCATATTGTCATGTATAACGGGTTTTGTTCGTTTGATCGATCATCCAGTAATTGCTTGATCGTGCAATCTCCGGTAACACCCAAAACATCTCATTTGAATTGTTTTTGCTTATATTGTTGGAATAAAGGTACATATCTATTCTATTAATGATTATGTCTTGTTCCTAGTTTTCTGGATGCAATCTTATTTTTATGGTTTATTTTTAATTCTGTTGCGTTGAATTTTGTTTGAAAATTACTAATACGTTTAGATAAATCCTAACAATGTATTTTAGATTCATTACATGATAATATGACATATCAAAATATTTTTCCTTTCTTACCGTTTATAAAAAATTATTTATTATTTCTCTCATTACCGCACATTTCAATTGTTCTAACTATAACAAAATTTGAACACAAATATAGATCATGAAGTTATTTGAATGTGTTCTCATAAATTTAGTTTTTTTTAATAATAATAAGTTAAAGATAAATAACATTTTAATTTGATATATCGCTTTATTGATATAAAATCAAAATTTCTTGTTATTATCGGTAAAAAAAAATAAAACGTTATTACTATTATTGGTAAAAAGATAAAAGTTGTTGCTATTAATGAATAGTAACGTGCAAATCATAGCAGATTTCTAGGTAAAAATGGATATAATCGGTAAAATAAAAAAATAAAAGTTATTGCTATTAATAATACAAATATAAATAATGCAACTATAAACAGTAAATTTTTTAAAAAAAATTGTTATTTTTTACGTATAACCCGATAACTCTAATTGCTAGATTTCATATGATAATAGTATAACTAATGATATTTACGTGATTTGATTAATAGTAATGATACAATCAAATATCTTTCTGAACTATACGTACCAAAGAACAACAGGGACTAAAAGTAGATTGAGTAATGAAAATGGTAAAATGATTGTTTTTAAAATAACTTTTAAATAATTAAAGGTAAGTGATCGACCTTGGATTGTTTTCACAAACAAATTGTTTATCTAATTTTCATAGACGAATATAATTTTTGTAATTTTAGGCAACCCATATGAACCATCTATGTAATTTTCGTACTCTTTTGTTTATAATAATGATCAAATTAACTATATATGAAACGTACTTATAAACATTTGTTTCATCATATGTAGGTGATCAATCCTGCTGAAATATTCGGAGATGTCATCGTGGATTATCAGTATGCTCATTTGTCTGCTACACTTTATACTTTCAAGTCATGAATCTTTTTTTAAGTATCTTATGGTATACTTACCAAAAAGATACATATAATTACAATTTAGGTATGTAGAATGTACGTCGGCCGTGGTACAAGGCCTAAGATCGTTCACAAAACTCTACGTAAACCACCGGAGGATGGAAATAGAAGTGTGCATCGACAAAGCCATGACATTTATTGAAAACTCGCAATTACCTGATGGTTCATGGTTATTTATTCTTCTCTTACAATATATCTATGTTTTTTTTTTTGTATCATCGCCAAATCCTTAATGAGATCAATACGATCGTGATTGCCGTATAGGTATGGATCATGGGGAATTTGCTACACTTACGGAACATGGTTTGGAATAAAAGGATTGGTTGCAGGAGGTAAGACATATGAAAACAGCCATCATATTAGAAAAGCGTGCAATTTTCTACTCTCAAAACAACTTTATTCGGGGGGATGGGGAGAGAGCTACACTTCATGCCAGCAAAAGATATACACAAATATCACAGGGAACAAATCGCACATCACAAATACGTCGTGGGCTTTGCTAGCTCTTATTGAGGCGAATCAAGTATGTTATATAGTTTAAAATTATTCATGTTTATTTGTGATTCAAAGTACTTACATTTATATGCATTGATCATTGTGGTTAGGGTAAGAGAGATCAAATACCACTCCATCGTGCTGCAAAAGTACTTATTGATCACCAAATGAAAAATGGAGATTTTCCGCAACAGGTAAGTTCATCTGTTTGTGTAATATATTTGAAATTGTACATGTATGCCATTTTCCGTTTATCAAGTTTTGAGATTTACGTCATTAATTTTTTTTTTTTTTTTTTTTTTTTTTTTGCATTAATTGAATTTACTTACTTTCGTTTTTCAGGAAATTATAGGGGTGTTTAACAAGAATTGTATGATAAGTTACTCATCTTACCGAAACATATTTCCCATTTGGGCTCTTGGAGAATATCTTAATCGTGTGATCAGGATTAAATCACTCAACTAATATGTATTATATATTACCTTCATTTCGTATTTGTATGTCATTGTTTAGTATGTGTAATAAGACAAGATCGAACTATTCTACACTATACTGAAACCAAAGTTGTGGAAAACTTAGGGTGTGTTTAGCAATCGATAATTTTCGGTTTGGTATTTTAGTAAAATTGAAAACATGATGGTTTTTAAGAATACACGTTTTAGAAATGAAAATGTGTTAGATGTGTCATAAATAGTTTTTGTCTTTATACTTTTTCACTCACTTTTATTACATAGATTGGGTGGACTGAATTGAAAACAAAATGTGAAAACCTAATTAAAAATGTGTTTCCAACTTCATTTGTAATTTTGAAAACTAAAAACTGAAAATATGAAGAAAAAAAGTTACGTATTTGCACGGCCGTCTCATGGATTTAGGAGGTCCTGTGTTTGTGATTACAACATAGTCCCTTAAATATTTTAAATAGTAAATTGGTCATTTTGGGACACAATTTTAATAGGCAAAGTGAAGTTATGAATAACAAAAAAAAAATTAATGAGAAATTAAAATAAATAATACGAATCAAATTGAATTTGACATGAATTCCATTTTAATGTCCCGATGCACAACGTATAGATGTCAAATATAGGGTATTTTTATTGGTCTAATTTAGATCTTTATTATGACCGTGAGGCCCTACAAATTTGGGAGGCCATGGGCGTTCGAGCCTTCCGCACACCCTAAAAGACGCCCCCGCGTATTTGAACGCTTTTTGACACTCGTGTTATTGAAAAAAAATTTCATTGTAAACATATCAACGAACTAAACATTCGTGGTTCAAACCAAACCATGAGCCTTTCCCGAGAGATGAACTAATTAAAGATCGAAACCTCTACAAGTTAACACAAATCGCAAGAACACCAAACAAACCAATAATAACGAGAAATAGCTTCATGATTCTTCTCCCTTTTCTCTCGTACTTCTTGTGTTCCTCAGTGATCCATTATCCCACAACTTCTCAAAATTGATTGATCACCTTCCCGGCCACTATCAATTCAAATCCCTTATAAAATTTCAAAAACCAAACCACCATCCCACTATAACCAAATTCATCAGTATCATCTCTTATGTCTTCTAGCAATCAAACACTCAACAAAAGCTAAATCCTTTCGCAAATCAAGAAAAACATGCAAGAATCATGCATATAAAATCGATTCAGTAATAGAAACATTCTTATATTAGAGTAAATTATAGAAATAGTCACTATGGTTGGTTTAAAATTATCATAACGACCCTCAACTTCTAAAATTACATAAATAGTCTTTCAAATCATTTGCTTTCAAAGAATAGTTTTTTCTTTAGTTAGTTGAATGTTAACTTTTTAGAAATTATATATGTTTTTATTCTTTTTATTGCTACAAATTTAATCCCTCTCGGGTTTAAAAATCGGGAAATTTATGCAAAAAAATCATAAAAATATAAAAAAATTTCGATTAAGTCCCCGTTTTATTTTTTTTTCCTGATAAGTCCCCGTTTTATTTTTTTTTCCTGATAAGTCCCAAAACTACGTAAAACTTTCAAATTCATCCGTCAACCTGTGTTATAGCTGGTTAACATACTCAAACCTATTTTCTAAAAACCACCAAAGTATAAATTTTTTTCGATCAAGTCACTCACTAATTTTTTTTTTGTTGTTATTATTATTGATAATCTTTTAGTTATAATAAAACTATTTATTTACGATTTTATATTTTTCTTAATATTTAAAATTATTTTTTATATATACTTTGGATATTTATTTATCTTTAGATTACAACTATATAATATATCATTGTTTATTTAATATTATTATATGAAATCTTTTAATTTTGTACTTTTCAATATAAGAAGACGAATCATTCTTATTTTTTTATTTTTTTCAAACTTTTAAAAACAATGATTTCTTCCAATTTCATCTTCCAATAATAATAAATAGTTATAACAATTTTCATTCGAAAAACGGAATGGGTTACAGGTTGTTCAGTTTGAAAATAAAATCCATTACGTTTTTTCAAACGAAAATAACTACACTATTTATTAATGATTAAAACTTAAAAGTGCATGAGCTTGTTGTTTTTTCCGATCATAAAAAATCAAAATCAAAAAGCTATAGCTATTTTAGTTAAGGGTTCATCATTTTTTTGGATCGTCAATAAATAGTTGTAGCAATTTTCGTTTGGAAAAATAACATGAGTTGTAGTTTTATACAATAAAAAGTTTAAAAATTGGAATGAATCATACTTTTATTCATTTGAAATAATTAAAAGTTAATTGAAGTTTTTTCAGTTGAGGGATATATAAGACAAAATAATTTAGTTGAGGGACTTAATCAAAAAAAATCATAGCTTTATAAAATACATGTCAGCAATTTGCAGTCTACTCATCAGGTTACCGGTAATTTTTTTGAAAAAAACACAAAATTTGTGATTTTTAATTGGTTAAGGGACTTATCAGACAAAAAAAATTGAATAAGGGAATTAATCGAAAAATAGTTGTACTTTGATGGCGTTTTGCGAAAATTTCCCTTAAAATTCATTTCGGTCCCTATAATTTTTTTTGACTTTTTTTTATTTTCTTTATACATTTACTAACCTTTACGTTTTAACTTTTTATTTAATGTGTTTAAGAAATCTAAATTTTATTATTAGTTTTAGTTTTAAAATATTTATCTAAATTTTTCTATAATTATTTTCTTTATACATTCACTAACTTTTATCAAAATTTCCCTATAATTATTATTATCATAATAACAACTAATTTTTTACAATAAAAGACGGTTCGTAATATATAAAAAATACATATATATATAAACGATTTATATAACACCATCTCTTTACATATAAAAGTCACGTCAATATAATATCATAAGTGGCATTATCGCAATAACTCTATATTACACATGTCAGGAGATAACGCAAGTGATAATTAAAACTTTAATACATTATGTTCACTGATAAGACCATAATATTATGTGTTTTCGGTATCATTTAAGGCTTATTTATCCACATGTGCTTCGTAACTACCATACTTTTACTCCAAAATTGTGTTTCAGGGTCAAGAAGTCAAATAGAAGCAGCTCGATAAAAGTTAGCGCGAAATGAGCCGGTGGGGGCGCAGACCTGCTCCACCCTATGCCCTCAAAACAGAACTATTGGAGTTAGAGAGCACTTCCAGCGTAGCCCTAGCCATACCCCCCAATGCAGGGCCAGGCGCAAGCCTACGCGTGGGTCTACACTCGTGCGGCGTGAAAACCCTACAACCGCTTTTTGACGACCAAAACCCTAAAAACCACGTCCTCTATAAATAGGGGCGCATGTCATTCGTTTTTAGAGGTCCCGAAATATTGAAAACATTGGCGAAGCCCTGCTGGAATTGATTCACGGATCGAGTACGAAGAAGGTGTAATGCAACCATTCATCTCGTAGAAGCCCTACAATGATTTCCCTAATCGTTCCCGGTGAAGAACACACGATGAGAGGCTAAACGCTCCATAGCCATTTGCGGAGGATCTACGGCTAAGTTTTATTTACTTCAATCTCTTTTTATGTATTGACTTAATTTTGTGATACTTGAATATTTGGTGTAATGCAAATGATATACATTTGGTTGTTTTTATGAGTAAATGGTTTAATTGGTAAAAGCAAGATAGTTCATAGTGATTTTATTATTTGTGTCGAGTCCATTAGTTTAGGGATTAAGACAAGTGATGAATGTTGCATGCGCTATGCCGAGATTTATTGGTTAAAACGTTTATGATTAATATGACTAAGTAATTGGTTATGTCTATGTGACCGTTGCATGATATTCAAGTGGGTAATAACTTATGTCATAGTGATTTCGTAAATGGTTATCTTTAATTCGATTTGTTAACTAATTGCTATTTGCGTGCCTCTGTTTTAGTAGTAATTTAGTCATAATCACCGTTCCAAACAATCACTCAATTCATAATTTAATCGCTTTTATAAACTCAAAGAAAATAGCAATTTAACCCTAATTCACATACGCAATCCCTGCGTATTCAACCCTTACTTCCCTATACTAGTAGGTAGTTTGGACTATTTCTACGGGCCATTACGACGACTCGTCATTCATAGATGCTCAGATGTCTGATACAGATAGTCAATGCGAATAAATTAACATACAATGTCTACCTGTTAGTTATCATATACACGCTGAGCAAATACATAAATGCATATTAACAGTTTTCCAAAAACTAATATCAGCACACAGCAGTTACATGTACAAAATCCTGATCAATCCCGGCTCCTACTTCTGCGGCGGCTGCGGCTGTGACTCAACTTTCTGACTGCCTGGGACACATTGGACTCAAAAATGTAAGTTGGGAAGCTCGTGAGTACGCGAGGGTTAGACTCTACAGAAATAAACACATAGCACATAGAAGCAACAGATAATTCAATATCATAACTAAAGTACGCCTCATAATCTCTAAAGTAGTCTTTGAACTCAGTGCACATCTAAACTCAAGGGGACGTCGTTCCTCAGATAATAGACTGCACACATCTGTGGTTAGCACTCAATAAGCACAGAGCGACCTGGCAATAACTCTGTCATATATATACGGTCTCATACTTCATGACTGGTTAAGGACAGTCAGCATGCGCAATCTCTCATCGCGGATACTCTGGAAGTGATCTCAACTCAAATACACATAGCACATATAATAAAGGTAGAAAGAATCATACCTGAGGCGCCACATCTCGGGCTCATACAACACATCACAATAGATATACAGATACAACTCGTAAAATAAGTGCGCTTTGGAAAAGAACTCGAGTACTCACCTGATCACTAACAATCAATCTTAACCGAACTCGCCTGATCTTCTATCGCGCGCTCAACTCGCTGTTGGCTCGACCCTATATATAAAATGGATCCCAGAATATTAATTCAAAACCCAACCGATACGCACAACAGACCCAAATACAGACCCTTTAACTGAACTGGTCCCCAAAAGTAGTCCCAAAGTGGCCTCAAAGCCCAAAACCAAGCCCCGCCGAAAACACAAGGATCACAGCCCGCACTCGGGTCATCGCGGCCACGCTTAAGGGATTGCGACAGCGATCCGACGCGACTGGTTCTGCTCTGTTCACTGATAATGGTGGTTCCATGGGTATAATACCCCCAACAACACGATTTCCAGCCTAAATAACTCATAAGATTGCTATCAAATTGAATGCTTTCTTACCTCAAGAATTTAAAAATGATGAAAGGAATATCAGCAACCAGATCAATCCTTGTGATCTTGTTCCCTATTAGCCTTTGCCGAAACACACACACATCACACACACTTTCACTTTCTATTTTTAGCAAAGAAGGGGAAACAAGTTTTCAAAAGGGAGGCTATATATATACTTTCCATACTTAGTAACCCCGTACCCAATAATCCGAACCCTCCCATTTTCAGTATTAATATTAATTTAATCCGTTTAACTCTATGATCCCATAATTATTAATAATCCTCTAAAATTACAATTCAGTGCCACGTATCTCTTAATCCCGACGTGTATAAATCCACTAATCGAGATTTTATTCGACCAACACGATAATAATAAATTAAATATCCAATAAAATAAATCCACGTACCAGGCTAAATCTCAGGATGTTACAAATCCTCCCCACTTACAAAGATTCCGTCTTGTAATCTAACTCGAAGTCTGAAATAACTGGGAATAGCGACTTCTCATCTCTGACTTACGCTCCCAAGTGGCGCTAGTACCCTTATGATGTCTCCACTGAATGAGTACTAATGCAATCTATTTATTCCTCAGATTCTTCACCTTCCGGTCAGTAATCACCACGGGCTGCTCGACGTATCTCAGCTGATCGTCAACGGTGATCTCAGACAACGACACATACTCATCATCTTTGGCCAAACACTTCCTCAGATGACTCGGCCAACTCTGGAGGTAATCTCAATCTATACGCTTGATCCTGGACTCTAGCGATAATCTCAAATGGGCCGATGTATCACGGACTCAACTTACCTCTGTGTTTGAATCTGATAACTCCCTTCCACAGTGATACTTTTAGCATAACTCGATCCCCAACTCTAAACTCAAACTCGATCATACGACGGTCGGCATAACTCTTATGTCGACTCTGTACAACTCTCATGTGCTCGCGAATCACTGCCATCTTATCACTGGTCTCCTGCAGCATCTCTTGCCCGCTAATAGGTCGTTCTCCGACCTCACCCCAACACACAGGGGTTACACATTTACGTCCACATAACGCCTCAAACTGAGCCATCTGGCGTGGTAGTTGTTGTTATGCGCAAACTCCACTAACGGTAGGTGCACATCCCGACTACCACTAGAGTCAATCGCACACGCTCGTGGCATATCCTCAAGAGTCTGATTCTTGCGCTCTGTCTGCCTGTCTGTCTGAGATAGATACCTTGTACTCAACTGAACTCTCGTGCCCAACTCCCTTTGAAAACTTTGCTAGAACCGCAAAGTAAACCGAGTATCCCTTTCAGACGTAATTGATTTCGGAATCCCGTGCCTCCATACCACCTCATTAATGTACAATCGTGTCAACTGATCCATAGTAATAGTGCAGAGAACTGCCAAGAAGTGTGCACTCTTTGTTAGTCTGTCCATAATCACCCAGATCATATCATTACCTCTAACCGTGTGTGGAAGTCTAACGATAATATCCATCGTAATATGGTACCACTCCACTCGGGGATTTCTAATGGTTGAAGGTGACCGTGAGGCTTCTGATGCTCAATCTTCACACGCAGACAAGTCATACACTCCTCAACATAGCGACCCACGTCTCTCTTCTTCCCTGGTCACCATTAAACTCTCGCAGATCTCTATACATCTTGGTGCTCTCAGGGTGGATAGACAATCTCGATCGGTGCGACTCATCAAGTATCAGCTGGCGAAGATTCCCAACTCTCAGAACCCATACTCTGTCATGAAAAGTAAAAAACCCTCTGTCATCTCTAATTAGAGTCTCAACATGTCCAGTAAGCCGCTCTCTCTTTACAATATCTGCTCGTAGACCCTCTTGTTACACGAATCTCAAACTCTCAATCAGGGTCGAAGTAATCTCAAGTCATGCAGCTCGGGAGATCACAGTATGGTCGCACGCGTTACGGCTCAACGCATCAGCCACTACGTTCGCTCTATCCGGGTGGTACTGGATCTCGCAATCATAGTCCTTCAATAGCTCTAAACTGCGTCACTCTCTCATATTCAATTTTTTCTTATTAACAGATACTGAAGACTCTTGTGATCGGTATACACGATAAACCGAGACCCATACAAATAATGTCGCCAGATCTTTAGCACAAACATAATGACATCTAATTTGAGATCATGAACAGTGTGGTTCTCCTCGTAAGTCTTCAAATGTCGTGACGCATACGATATCACCTTCCCCCTGTGACCCGACAAGTCGACCTATAGATGTGCAAGTTGCAGCTACTTGTTTTTAATCAAAAATTTTCCAAACTCGATTTTAGCCACATGCAATCCATGAAAATGTTATATTAACATATATGGGGTGTTTCTAAATCATTTTCCCATCATTAACACTCATTTATACCCAGATTTGACCCAAACATGGTGAAAAACTTCAAGAACACATACGTTCATAAAACTTCAAATTTCTTACCTTTTTGATCGATTTAGTGAACTTTTCATTAATGTTGCTTCTAAGAACTTCAATTGATGTTTTCCAACTATAATAACATACATGCAACATCAATTTATCAGATTCAAAAATCCAAATTTTGCATTTAAGTTCTTTCAAGAACACTCCAACTAAAAGATTACATTTCTTACCTTAATTAACACTTGAATCACAATATTTTCAGCTTTACTCCACGAATTTCTTCAATTAATTTCGAATTCCAGCATATTTAGAGACAGTTTGTGTGTGTGTGTGTGTGTGTTTGGAAGTGAAGAGTTGAAATAAACTCTTAAAAGACTAAAAGTCTTTTATTCATCATTTTCTGTAATTGTCATAAGTGGTCTCTCCACTTATCTGATTTCTTTAAATAAAGCTTCAATCTTTATTTTATCACCACTAACACTTATATTTCATCATACTTAATTAATAAATTTGAATTTCTAAAATTTCTTAATTACTTAACATAACAAGCAACTTTTCAGAATTCCGAATACATAATTTTCATACATAATCCAACTTGATTATATTAAATACAAATTTAAGCTAAATACTCTCGATTACAACAATTTAAATCCTAGGATGTTACAGCAATCCTCGAAAAGTCCTAGATAAAGCGGCGATCCGCAAGACCCAGAAAACTACGTACCTCTGGCACTGTGTTGGGCGGCTCCCAACTCATAACAGCCTCTATTTTGCGGGATCCACTTTGATACCCTTGACGCTCACCGCATGGCCCAAAAACTGCACCTTACGTAGCCAGAACTCACACTAGGAGAACTTTGCATACAGTCTTTCCTTTCGTAGCACAGTTAAAACCTCTCACAAGTGATGCTCGTGGTCATCGGCACTCCTCGAATAGATCAGGATGCCGTCGGTAAACACAATCACGAACCGATCCAACATAGCTCTACACACCATGTTCATCAAATCCATAAAAGTCGCGGGTGGGTTAGTCAGTCCGAAGAGCATCACAAAAAACTCATTGTGTCCATATCGCGTCCAAAACGCAGTCTTCGGAACATCCTCTTCTCTGACTCTCAACTGATGGTAACCAGATTGCAAGTCTGTCTTCGAGAAGTAACTCGAATCCTGAAGCTGATCAAATAAGTCATCAATGCGTGCAAGTAGATATCTTGTTCTTCAATGTCACCTTGTTCAGCTCTCTATAATCAATACATATTCACATGGTACCGTCCTTCTTCTTCACAAATAACGCAGGCGCTCCCCACGGGGATGAACTTGGACGGTTAAATCCACGATCTAACAGCTCCTGTAACTGTGACATCGTCTCTCGCATCTCAGTAGTTGTCATCCTATAAGGCGTCTTAGCTATAGCCACCGCTCCCGAGATCAAATCAATACGATACTCAACTTTTCGATCTGGCACCTGGCGGTAACCCAGGCAACCTATCTGGGAATACCTCAAGGAAGTCTCTGATCACTAGTATATCCTTTAGGTCTTCTTTTCCTTCCGGGTGTTAACAACATAAACCCAGAAAGTCTCGCACCCCTTAGCTACATACTGCTGAGCTCTGACCATAGATACAATCCCAATCTCGCATCGACGTTGTACCCCATAAATAGTCACACTCTCACTGGCTGAAATGGGTATGCGGGTCTTCTTCTTTGCACACAGAATATCGTCTTGTCTAGCTGTCATCCAGTTCATACCGACAATCACATCAAAGCTACTGATCTTAATCGGTAGCAATCAATCAATAACTGGTGTGCATCGATCTCTAATATACAATCTGTGTAAATCTGGCTCACTAATGTCGTACTCCCTTCAACTTTCTCGATAATCAATGGAACAGACAAAGCAGTAGATAAACAGAATAATACGCACAAAAAGTAATAGACACCTATGAGCGGTCTGCTCCAAAATCAAATAACACACGTGCACTAAGCCCATTCAGAATATACATAACGGATACCACATCTGTCGCCTCTCGTGCCACCTCAGCTGTCACCTGGAATACTCGACCTCGGGCTCTAGGTTCTGGCTTGCGACGGCACGATGAAGCGGGCTCGGCTCGAGTCCCACTCGTGCTTACTCCCGGTGCAACTACCCCTATCTCTAGGAAATCCCTCGCTATATGGCTCGGCTGCTCGGGCATGCACGACCTGGCATGATGAAGTCGACACCTCTGGCAATCTCTCTCACCAAAAGAACTATCAGAATGACTCCCTGACGGTCGGGAACCCTGTTCCACACTGCTCTGACTCGGAGCACTGAACCGTGAAGTCTGACTCTGGCTGGGCACCCCATACCTCTGACTCTGGCTCTGGCATGATCCTCTCGACCTCTGGTCTCTGCCCCTGTCTCTACTTTTATCTCATTGAGACCCGGAACTCTGTCCTTGGAATCGCCACTAATCTGGCTGTCTGTCTCTAGGAGCCTCTCGTGAATATCGTCAGTAACTCGGGACTGCTTAGATGTCCCCGTCCTCTGTCGCTGTGTCGATGGATGCTCCTTTGGTTTCTCTATCTCTCTCTCTCCCTCATACAAGCCATCTCTAAGGCCCTAGCAAACGTGGGAGTATCATGCAGCCCAATGAACTCATGGATATCAGATCTCAATCTGTCAATAAAAACATTTGTCTTCCGACTTTCTGTTTCAATGTGTTGTGTGGAAAACTATGAATACTCATTAAATTTATCCACGTACTTCTGAATGGTCATCTCACCCTACTGTAAGTGGAGGAATCGGCGCTCCATCTATAGTCGCTCATCCCGGGGAATATACATTAACTCAAACACGGCTATGAACTGATCCCAAGTCATAGCATATGCAGCAGACGGCGTCATAGAAGAGTCAATGGAATTCCATCACTGGGAAGCCCCGCCTCTCAACAGATACGTCGCATAATCGATCATATCTCTAGGGTCTTCATGCGCGATCCAAAAAGCTGCCTCTATCTCTTGTTCCCAGGTTATCGCCACACCTGGCTTCCCTCCGCCTCGGAACTCTGATGGGGCTCCTGTCATGAAGTCCTTGAAGGACCCACCTCTATGTGTCGTGGAATCTGAGGCACCCGCCCCTGAATCCATGCCTGTCACTCGGAGAGCACCCCCCCCAATACCCTTACATGTACCCTGCTGGGAGAAGAACTATGCCAGAATATCCAGAATATCATACTTGCAGACATACTCGTCGCCTGCACCTGAACCTTCACCTTGATCTATCATATCAACCTGCACAAACCGGAGTAATAAGATAACAATAGATCACCCACCATTATACAATAAGCTAGGTTAAGTTAATTCCGCTAGAATCAGTCTCAGGAGTAATTCCCAAGGATCCGAACACAGTTTAAGTTCAAGCATCCGCTAATGATACTCAGACTTTAAACCACAAGCTCTAATACCATCATGTAACACCCTCTCTTTACACATAAAAGCCACGTCAAAATAATATCATAAGTGGCATTATCGCAATAACTCTATATTACACTTGTCAGGGGATATCACAAATCACTGATAATTAAAACTATAATACATTATGTTCACAAAAGCTCGGATGTCTGATACAGATAGTCAACGCAAATAAATTAACGTACAATGTCTTGCGGCTAGCTATCATATACACGCTGAGCAAATACATAAATGCAGATTAACAATTTTCCAAAAGCATTATCAGTATACAACACTTACATGTACAACATCCCGATAAATCCCGGCTCCTAATTCTGCGGCGGCTGTGACTCAACTTTCTGACTTCCTGGGACACATTAGACTCGAAAACATAAGCTGGGAAGCTCTTGAGTACGCGAGGGTTAGACTCTATAGAAATAAACACATAACACAACACATAACGTATAGAAGCAACAAATAACTCAATATCACAACTCAAGTACGCCTCATAATCTCTGAAGTGGTCTCTGAACTCAGTGCACATCTCAACTCAAGGGGACGTCGTTCCCCAACTAACAGACTGCACACAGCAGTGGTTAGAAGACCTGGCAATATGGGACACGACACGTATATGACACGAAATTTTATGTACAGGTTTGGTAAATTCATGTTTCGTGTCAAAACAGGTTGACCTGTTTTTGAAATTTGTGTTTCGTGTCAAACACGAATTTACCTGTATAAACACGTATAAGACACGTGTAAAATATATGTGACACGGATGACACGTCTAAGACACGTTTAAGACACAGAATTCAATACTTTTGAAGTGTTGTTTGATACTTGTATTTATATGTTTTGGGATTTGGAATTATATATTTTGTGAGAACTTGGATTTATATGTTTTGGATGTTGGAAACTTGGAATTAGATGTTTTGAAAGATGGAATTTTGGATTTATAAGTTTATATTTTTTATAAAAATTCATGTCTAATTCGTTTACAGGTTGTGTATTCGTATTTTCGTGTGACACGACTAAATTGCGTGTCGTGTCACATGTAACACGAAATTTTTCCGTGTCGTGTACAGGTTTCATAACCAGACACGTCTTTTATTTCGTGTCGTGTACAGGTTTGGCAAATTCGTGTATGACATTCACACGACACGAATACACGAATTGTCAGGTCTAGTGGTTAGCACTCAATAAGCACAGGAGCAACCTGGCAATAACACTGCCGTATATACAGTCCCATACTTCATGATTGGTTTGGAATAGTCAGCCTGCGTGATCGCCCATCACGGATACTCTGGAAGTGATGTCAACTTAAAAACACATAGCACATTAAATAAAGGTAGATAGAATCATATCTGAGGCGCCACATCTCTGTCTCATAAAACACATCACAATAGATACAAAGATACAACTCGTAAAATAAGTGCGCTTTTGAAAAGAACTCGAGTACTCACCTGATCACTGCCAATCAATCTCAACTGAACTCGCCTGATCTTCTATCGTGGCTCAACTCGCTTTTGGCTCGAACCTATATATAAAATGGATCCCATAATATTAATTCAAACCCAACCGATACGCACAACAGGCCCAAACACACACCCTTTAACTGAACCGGTCCCCAAAAGTAGTCCCAAAGGGGCCTCAAAGCCCAAAACCAAGCCCGGCCCAAAACACACGGATCGCGACCCTCACTCGGGTCATCGTGGTCGCGCTTGCTGTTGCCGTCGCGCTCAAGCAATCGTGGTTGCGCTCACGATCTCGGCCACGCTTTTAATCATTGGCCGTCCTCACCTCCACTGCCCTACACCTATCGCGGCCACGCTTAAGGGGTTGCGATCGCGATCCGAGGCGGCGGGTGCTGCTCTGTTCACTGATAATGGTGGTTCCAGGGGTATAATACCCCAAACAACCCGATTTCCAGCCCAAAAAACTCATAAGGTTGCTATCAAACTAATCCCTACAGGCTTAGTAGCCAAATCCCACAATATATCAACATATATATGAATTTAAGTTGTCAAATTGAATGCTTTCTTACCTCACTAGCTCAAGAACTTGAAGATGATGAAAGGAATCTCAGCAACCAAATCAATACTTTTGATCTTGTTCCATGTTAGCTTCAGCCGCAACACGCACACAGCACACACACTTTCACTTTATATTTTTAGCAAAGAAGGCGAAACAAGTTTTCCAATGGGAGGCTATATATATACTTTCCATATTTAGTAACCCCAAACCGAATAATCTGAACCGGATATCACATTTTCAATTTTAATATCAATTTAATCGATTTAACTCTGTGATCCCATAATTATTAATAATCTGCTAACATTACAATTTGGTGCCACATATCTCTCAATCCCGACACGTATAAATCCATTAATCGGGATTCTATTCGACCAACGCAATAATAATAAATTAAATATCCAATAAAATAAATCCATGTATCAGGCTAAATCTCGGGATGTTACAATTTATATACTTCAAATTAATTAATATAATTAATATAATAAGTTAAAAATTAATAATGTTATTAAAATGTAAATAATATAATAAAGAAAAATTAATAATGTAAAAAATTATTAAGCTACCATCTAGGACCATATACATAATTAATTGCTAATTTGAAGTACCAACTCAAAAGGGTAAAAATGTTATTCTAAAATAATTCAACGGTTAACTAACCAATAAGAGACCAACAATAAAAATAAACCGTTAAGTCGGTGACTATTTATGTAACTTAGAAAGTTAAGAAATCGTTTCCATAACATTTAATAAACCACATAGACCAATGTAAATTACTCTTCTTTATTGTTATTACTAGTTTATGAACTCACGTATTACGTGAATAAATTTTAAGAACTAATTATTAAATAAAATATATGTAAACTTAAAATAAACCATATAATGTTAAGTCTTATAAAATCCAAAAGTACAGTTATTCGTCAAATATATTATTTATATATCCTTTTACATATTCATGAACACTAGTTACTTCTTTTAACATTCTTTTAAATTTTTTACTTCTAAATTTATATATATATTTAATCGATATAATTTTAATTTTAATTTTACATAAAACATAATGTTTATATATTTTTTTTATAGTAAATAAAATGTTATGAAATATTATTTTATTAATATTGTATTATGTTTACTTTTTAAATATTTAATATTGTTTATATGATTTGTAGTTATTTTTAATATATATTAATAAGTTTATAAATAAACAACTAATATATTTTTTAATTAAATATATATAAGATATAATTTGGTATATAAGAAATAATATATAGTGATTATGGTTTATATTCATTAATCTTTATAGATATTAGAAACAATGAATTATATTTATCTTTTATTTTATTTTATTTTGGAAAGAATAGTATTTATCATTTATATATATTTATTAATCTTTATAGATATTAGATAAAATAAATTATATTTATCTTTTACTTTATTTTATTTTAGAAATAATAAAGTGTAATTATCTTTTTAGGTGGAACGTGGTGATGTCATGCAACAATTTGTGGTCTCTTTTATTATATAGATTATCTTTTTAATTAATTTTTTAAAAAAATTAATAGAAAAACACAACTTTATTGAATAGTCAAATTTCACTAAACCAAAAATAAAATATTAACTAGAGGACTTTGGTGTACCCCACATTTAAGGTTGAAGCATGTTTGAGTGCCAAACTTTAGTAAGCTTCAAGCCTTAGCATGCTTTAGCCTTCAGCAAGCATCAACGTCTAGCATGCTTCAGCCCTCAACAGGCTTCAGCATCTAGCACGCTTTAGTTCTCAATAGACTTCAACCTCTAGTGCGTCAGCCTTTAGTAAGCTTTAACCTTTAGCATGTTTCAGCCTTCGACAAGCATCAGCCTCTAGCGTGCTTTAGCTACTAATAGGCTTCTTTACCTCTAGCCTTCTGCCTTTGGCTTACTTACCTCCAACCTTTGGTCTTCAGGCTACACAGGCTTTAACATCATCACCTCAAGCCTTTGGCTTTCTCATCATCAGGCCTCAAGCCTCAGGCCTACACAGGCTCCAGCCTCCAACCTTCGGCTAACATAAGAGCCTTTGGCTTCCTTACCTCTAGCCTTCAGTCTGCCTACATAAGCTTCAGCCTTTGGCTTCCTTACCTCCAGCCTTCGGCCTACACAAGCTTTAGCCTCTTCACCTCAAGGCTTCAGCCTCCTCATCTCCAGACCTCAAGCCTTTGGCTTAGACAGGCTCCAGCCTCCAACCTCCAACCTTCAATTTGCATAGGATTCAGCCTTTGGCTTCCTTACATCTAACCTTTGGTCTTCAGCTTACACATGCTTTAGAATTAATTGGCCTTCCAACCTCCAACCTCTTTATTTTTTGCCTTCTCACATTTCTATCATGTCAATGATTTTGCTTCCACCTTCCATACTAGATTTGTTACCAGCTCCAAGCCAAAATATTCTTTGTATTTCAATTCCATTAGTGATGGTATCATTTAATTAACAAAGTTTAATGGTATGATTAAGAGGTTTCGAAAGACATTCATACATAGCTCACGTTTACTTTTTCATTGACTTCTTGGTTGTTTCATATGTAGCACATGTATAATTCTAATTGTCATCAATTTTGAGATCTTGACTGCCATATCTTATTGATCAATAGATTCTTCAGCGAAATCAAACATAATTTCCAATCTTTTTTCAAAATATGGGGGTGGGTCATAAGATTCTTTTAAAAGAATGTGTTTTTCCCAAAACTCCCTATCGTGTGGAGGATATTTCTCCATTTTATTTTTTGTAATGGAGAATATTTACTTTTGACATGTGATGTCGAGTTCAATCTATTCGAAAATTATTATGTAACTTCATCTAGTAACTAATTGCTATTACTATTATATTTGTATCATCCAACCTCGCTTCAGGAGTGAGACTATGGTACTGGACACATTAGTATCAAGTAGTTCGAATGCTATTTAATCTCATATTTTTTGGACATACTAGCCATCGTGTATTTTCTATATTAACTGTCACTTAACCCAAGATCAACAATGGGTAGAAATAAAAACACATGACAAAACTAATTACTTTGTTGCTTTTGATGCGTCATCCTAAATTTCCTAATTGGTTTTGGTTGTGATCTCAATTACATGTATCAATGCATGAGTTAGTAAAAATTGCATGTCACTCTAAATCCAATACAATCATTACCATAACATTAGCCAAGTTATTTAGATTATGTGGTTGATTTTAGACATATGTATTCAAAGCGTGGGGTTCTCGATGACCTGTTTACAATAAACCTCAACTTCAAAACTCTTTTCATATACACAGTATTTGTGGTACATGGTTAATGCTTTCAATTTTAACTTTGCTACATTAGATTGTTAGCATTGAGCTATTGTTATATAGACATAACATATGTCTGCTTAGAGTAACTGAATAAGCTCAAGGTTGAAACTATATTACTCATTGTGTAATTCACGCATGTCCTACTACTCATAAGAATCATTGTGTTAGCATGCTAGATTCAAAGCTAAAATTTGTATTTATGTTTCAAGTGGAGTTACCATGTAAAGACTCATTTATGGGTAAAAGCAACAAGAAAAATGTGTTAGTACCACATACAATGATGTAAGTTTAGGTAGTCTAGGAATTCTAATATCTGATTATTTCACTTTTGACAAGGAAAGTTTTTACTCTAATAATTACCTATGTTTTTATAATAATGTTAATGCACTTATGATATATGTCATAGAAGAATTGCACGTATGTTCGTATCTAAGGCAACTCAAAACATTTCGATAGCTTGATTTTTTAAAAATCGAAAATCATAATAAATGATCATGGTTCACAGAGATCCGTTTTGACCATTTAATACATGTTTTCCTTGTCGGATTTGGTTTATTGTATATTCAAAACTTTTTTGTTGCTACTGCAATCTAAGACATTTGGAAGCAATATGTTTGTCATTACATTCATGATCCATCATGCTTTATGCAAACACACATAATATGCATACACGAATTGCATAATAATAGAAGACATTAAAATATCGATATAATCTTATATCTACATGTTAATCATCATTTGATTACAAGCTAGCTAGCATACATGTACATTATATATTGTGAGTCATTATAACATATAATGCTTATTTTTTCCATATTTGTTGATTAAGTATTTAATTAGTGAACTTAGTTGAAAAATGAAGCGCATAGTAAAAAATTCATAGTTGTAGTTTTGATGTCTTTACAAACAAAGTTATATATAGAATTTACCTGTTCAACTCGAGTATATTAATGACAGCAATCTGCCATCAAATTTCTCAACACACGATTTAAGAATTTATCATTCCTATCGACTTCAAAATATCATTTCATGCATGTCTTTACGCACTGTAATATTGATCAATCATAGTCGGTGATCTAACACCCTATTGGCATGATATTATGCTTTGAACAGGATTACATCATTGTTGATACTTTTAGCTTTGGTGGATATACAATGAAAATGTCACATGACATAATGTTGCACACAACTAAACCTCTAGCTTTTGCAAGGATAAGGTAAAACGTTTACATTTTATATTCCTATTCGACGATGTCAAATCAATAGACCTCTCATATTACCAATAACTTATTGTTTCAAAATTATATCCATTAATTTCTCATTATTTGAGTTTAATCCTACTAACAAAAATTAGTTGCATTGAACTGGGGGACGCTCATATATGCTTAATTTGATTCATTTTGATGCTTCCTACTTAAAAATCTTATACAGTGAAAGAGCATATAGATTTTTTATCGTGTTTCTGACATGTTAAATCGAAACAAAATTTGCATGCATACACATTGCATATACCATCGTGTATCTTATTACCGATGTATAACATGAAATAAATAATTCCGAAGTAACCTTTTACCTAAGCACACACTCAATTCCTGGTTGGAAGACAAGGGCATCGATCCCTTCGTACTTATATAAACATGTGTATTATATGCATGGCTTAGATCCTGCGTGGAAGTCATGGCTAAGCCCCTCTGGCAATATACCTTAGTGTGTAATTGCAACTCCACTAAGAGGCGAGGGCTCATAGCCTTCGACACTACTTCTTAATGCGTACCTCTGAACACCACTGAGAGAAACTAAGAGATATGAATACACATCCATTTAAATTCAAAATAAGTGCTCGAATTGATGGATCCGGACAAGAGGGCTCTAATGCCCGCCCCTACCACATAAGAAAGGTTCAAATCCCTTATTAACTGATGTTAAAAGTACAAATCTCATTTGTAATATCTTTTATATAGATTACTATGGTTATTGTTATGTGGCTAACAAAAGTTATGCCAACCTTGTGTATTACATTTGTTGCTGCAAAGACCTCAATCACAAGCAAGAATGATTTAAACACCGACACAGGCATAATGTAAAGCATATTTATAAGCCATGAGTGATTGTTCTAATGCAAGACAGATCATTCCGGACTGTGGGGAGGGGACTTAATGGTATAACCACCTATTGCTAAGCTCTTTCTGCTAGATCTTAGTACGACATTGATCACTCCTGGTGCGATATTGCATGAAAAGGTAAATTTATCTATTCTGGATTTTCTATAAGAAATGAAAGTAAATCTTATAGATATCAGTAAGCTCACTCCGAGGATCTCTTGTCGTACCGCAGTCACTCTCAATGGGCATTCTTAATATGATATCATTTACGATGGTACAACATCCTAATTTCTTCTTATCCCATATATAGAAAAGTAAACCTCTTGCGAGTATGCGTAAACATTAATTTTCAAAACACAAGTAAAAATTTCACCGTCTTGTGTGACGTCATAACACAACAAGCGTGTTCGGTGTCCATGTTCATCGATGCATCCCATGCAACCTGTTTCACAAACTAGCAAGGCTTTAAGCAATGACACGTAAATTGTGGAAGCTTAAGTTGTCACAAGCTCACGATGATCCATTTGTTCCAACCGCAAATCATCATATTGGTAGGCAGTTTTGGGAATTCGATCCACACGCAGGGACTCCTGAGGAAAGATCTCGAATCGACAACTTTCGTGAAGAATTTACTAGAAACAGGTTGATTGTGAAGCATAGTTCTGATATTCTGATGAGATTCCAGGTAATTAATTACTCATTAAGTTATATATAATAATTAACTAATCATGTCTTGGAGCTCTTGTGTTTATAACATATTTAATGCAGTTTGCTAGTGAAAATTGTATTGAAACGCAATTAGAAAAAGTACGAGACGAAGAAGATGATGAAGAAATCGTCGTAAAAACGTTGAAGAAAGCATTGAGATTCTACTCAAGTCTTCAAGCAAAGGATGGGAGTTGGCCTGCTGATTTTGATGGTCCTTTGTTTTTTCTTCCTGGCCTCGTAATTTAAGAACTAATGTTTTTAATTCATGGAATTTTATTAATTAGTTTAAAACTGAATTTAACCAATTAAATTAATTACAACCTATTTATATATTTTCTCTGTAATTCAACCAACTATTATTACTGTTATAGTTAAGATATTACGGGTGTTATTCGTTTTTTAAGATATTATATGTTTAAAGTCTGAAATTTAAGAAGCGATCTTAATATTTGAAATCTAAATCACGTCTGAAATTTAAAAGGGGGCAATTCTATACACAAACCTCACTCGGTTGCTAATCACACACTCCCTTCTAAAGTGAGAGGAGATTAACTTTTAATCATTGAGTATCACGTCATTAACAAAAGGAAGAATTTCATATATACCCCTCCAAAAGTTTATAATATCATATATACCCAACTTAAAATTTTAATATTATATATATCCTTCCTAGACATCATAATATCATATATACCCAATTTTAATACTTAATATCAAATATTGCTCTTTTAAACATCATTAATATCATATATACCCAAATTCATTAATTTAATTATTTTTAGAACATATAAACCTCATATTTAATATTGATTATTAATTAATGACCATTATGCCCTTATTTATATCTTCTTTCAACTAAACCTTCAAAATATCATCTTTATCCAACTTAAATTAAAATATATCCCTTTAAATAATTTTATATAATTTATTTTTGTAAACTTTACTATGTAAATTCTTCGTAGTAAACATTAAAATTAAAAAATTGTATTATATTTTTGTTCGTTTGTGGTCAAATCGTATCGAATTATTATATTTTCTTATTTGTTTTTTTCCTGCAGTTTTCTATATACAATTAATTGATTATATATTATGTTCTTTCTTTTCTTTTTCTTTTCGAATTTATAGCTGTATTGCATTTTTTTTAATTTAGTATGTATCTTTTATTTTCTATATACATTAGTTTCTATTTTTTTCAAGTTTTCTTTCGTTTTATAATTACTGTTTTTTCTAGTTTACTTTTTTTACTTTTTTATATTTAATCTAGTATTTGAATTATAATTTGTTATCCAATTTTATTAGTTGTATATTTTGTGTTAACAATAAGATTATATATATTTTATCCTATATATTTAAACATATAAAATAACATTGGATTTTAATATAATAATCTTAACAATAAGATTATATATATTTTATCCTATATATTATACAAAAAATATACACAAGTAATAAAATTGGATAAGAAGTTATAATTCAAATACTAGATTAAATATAAAAAATTAAAAAAAAAAACAATAATTATAAAATGAAAGCAAACTTGAAAAATATAAAAACTAATGTATATAGAAAACAAAAGATATATACTAAATATAAAAATAAATGCAATACAGCTATAAATTCGAAAAGAAAAAGAGAAGAAAGAACATAATATATAATCAGTTAATTGTATATAGAAAATTGCAGGAAAAAAAAATAAGAAAATATAATAAGTCGATATGATTTGATTACAAACAAACAAAAATATAATACAATTTTAATTTTAATGTTTATTATGAAGAAATTTACATTGTAAAGTTTACAAAAATAAATTATATACAATTATTTAAAGGGATATGATATTTTAATTTAGTTGGATAAATATGATATTTGAAGGTTTAGTTGAAAGAATAAATAAGTATGGTATAATGGTCATTAATTAATAATCAATATTAAATATGAGTTTTAAATGTTCTAAAAATAATTAAATTAATGAATTTGGGTATATATGATATTAATAATGTTTAAGAGAGATATATGTGATATTAATTATTAAATTTGGGTATATATGATATTATGATGTTTAAGAGAGATATATATGATATTAAAATTTTAAGTTGGGTATATATGATATTATGAAGTTTTTAGGGGTATATACGAAATTCTCCCTTAACAAAAATCATGTGAGTAAAGGGGTGTATGATTAGTAAAAATTAAGAAAATCGGAAGTGTACATATAGCAATGCCCTTTAAAAGATGAGCTTAAAGTCTAAAATTCAAAATTTATGACTAAAAGTAAATTGTAAGTTTTAGCTTAATTACATATTATATTTAATTAATTTATATAATCTGCATACTAAATATAATTCAATATTTTAATTATTTATAGTGGATAATATTTTTTAATATGAATTGAATTTTCGTAAAAAGCAACATATATATTGATTTATGTTGAGTTAAACTAATTTATACAAAGAAATATAAATTAAAATAATTTAGTAATTTAATTTAAATAAATAATTATTTTTAACTTAAATTAAATTATTTAATTAATTAAACTGAATATAATATTTTAATTAAATTAAATATTAATTTAATTTGGAAATAAAAGGTTTCGGAACTTTAATTACAGATTTTAGACGAATGTCTCTCTTAACCTCATATCTGATTTCAGAAATTTTAAGATCTTAAGTTTGAAATGTAACAAACAGTTACAAAATCACTTTTGATTTGTGTTAGTGTATGGTGTGTAAAGATGACATTACTACTGCATCATGGCTGATTTCATAAAACACTTGAGGGTCACACCGATGAGCACAACTGAGCAGATGCAATTAAACTATTGAATAAATAATATTGGATATTGTTTATGACACGAAATGATCATTGAGATTAAATTAATGTGTGATTAATTATATCTCAAAGTACGGGGACTAAAAGTACAATATAAGATATTGTAAGTGATTTAATTGTCATTGGATGATAATTAAATAAATAATTATCTAGTCTTTTATTTATTATTGGATATTATATAAAAGATTGATTTATTTGAATTATAATTATCATCTGTTATTTGATAATTGGATGGATAATTACAAACAAATAAATAGAGATGATTATAAATAATTATCTAGTCATTTATATATTATTAGATAATATATAAAAGATAAATATTATTTAATAGATATATATTTATAGAGATTATTATATAAGGTTTAAATAATAAAGATAATTACTAACATATATATTATTATATATTAAAGTTTTAATTAATATAATATATATATATATATATATATATATATATATATATATATATATATATATATATATATATATATATACACAATCACGGTCATCAATGGTAGGGATATATAGATTGGGGTTCGATTGAGAACTTTTGTGCATCGAGGCACCATTGAGAACTTTTATGCATCGAACAATCTACCAAGGGTGCACAAAGGGCATTTATGGGATATTAAATGTATGAAAATTATTTTTAAATTTAAATGTTTTTAAGATAATTAATAACTAAATTTGGTATGAAAATCACAATTAACTTCTTTCCTAAAATCACTCTCTCTTTCTCTCTATCTCTCTCTCTCCTCTCTCTTAGCCCCCTCTTGATTTTGGAAGAGATGAACGATATGCATGCTTTATGTTTGTATGAACGATTAATGTTTATATTATGATGTATTTTGATTTTGGAAGAGATGAACGATATGCATGACTTTTTTTGAAAGAGATGAACGATACGAATGAAGAGATGAACGATATGCATGTATTTTGAGTTTGTATTATTTTTGTTAATTTTGGAAGTGTAATAATTAAATAAGGATTGCATAATTCCTGTTTTACCCCTCCACGAATTTTATTATGTGCACTTGATGCATAAAACTTTCTATTTAATTACCCTTTTGCCATTTGATCTAACCCACACATTCTTTTCATCCAATGGCCAATGGTGGTTCTTTTGTGCCTCGATGCACAAAAGTTCTCAATGGAACCTCCCTCTATATATATAGATATATTTAATGTTGGTTGATGTGATTTTTTCACGCCACACACAAACCCTACGGCCGCAAGAAACAAAAACGACCAAAAGGGTTTGGTTCTCCCGTTCTTCGTGTGTTTGATTGCATACCTGGCGCCGCTCGATCGTGTCATCACCGGTGGATACCGAGAGCATCCCATTCATGTATTCTTGTCAACGAATACAAAGGTACGGATTTTATTGCTTTCTAGTTACTTATCTTATGTATACTTGATGATCCGTGTACGGAATTCGTAATTTATAAAAAGCTTCCGTTGTGCGTTAATATGATTAATGTTTTTGTTTTCATGAAAAACCATACGAATTCCCAACAGTGGTATCAGAGCCATCTCAAGTAACATAATGATAGTATTATTCAAGTATTTATGTCCAACGTTTTTTTAAAGTTTCGATTTTTAATAATTAAAAGTGTTTAAATGATCGAAATCGATAATTAAAACGTTTAAGGTTTTGATTCGGCTTGGAGAAAATCGACCAAAGGTTTTGGAAACCCCATGGTGATTCTCGGCCTACCTTGGAGTTTTTCGGAACTCAGGATTTTGAAACCTTAGTTCGTTTTATTTAGTTGATGTTTGATTGTTTAAAAGTGTTTAATTGATTAAAGTCGAAAATTAAACGTTTCGGTTCAGGAAATCAAACCTAGAGATTTCGGCCATGGGTTGAGACCCTTGACCTCTCGGTTGTGATGTGGTAACCGAGGTGATGGATTATTTGTTTCCTTCATGTCGTTTAATTCACGGTTAAACTCGAACGATTAAATTAAATGCGTTAAAATCGAATTAATAAATCAAAATTGTATGGTTATTAATATTTAAAATTTGTGACAAAATATATGTTTTGGTTTTATAAAATTAAAGTGGGAGACTTTATTAGTTTTATAAAATTCACAAATCGGTTTAAATATTATTTGATTCGATAGTCAAACGATTAATTGGAATATGGAAATCGAAATAATCAAGGTGAGTTGATTAATGGCTTCGATTAATTTCAGCCGTCAAATGGTTTGATACCCTACTTATTTTCGGTTAATATGGGTTATTGAACCCGCGTATGAGTCGGTTAACTAAGTTGGTTCGTTTCCGTTTTCCGGTAATTCATCGTTTAAATTAAATCGGTTTTTATTAAAAGTTAAGTTTTAATGTTGAAATTAAAATTAATGGTAATTTTAATTTATAAACTAGATTTAATTTATGCATTTAATATTTAGTTCCATAAAATGCATTATTAAATTAAAGAGAGTTTAATTTAAGGATTCTGTTTTCAAATTGATGAAATCGTGACTTTGAGTCTCATGCTCGGTCACGGTTTAATGTTTTGAGATTTGATCTCGACATTTACGTTTTTGGTAGAAATCGTTTAAAACCATAAAGAAAAATTTTTGGTGTTATTTAAAGATGATCAAATTTTTGTAAATTGTTTATTAAGAAAATTGACATTTTAAATAAAGTTTGGTTATTTATTTTTGAAAAGTGTTTCAATTAAATAATAGTTAATAGATAATTATTTAAAGGAAGTTTAAATTATTTATCATATTATTTGAGAATAAAACTATATTTATTAAAGGTTGTTTAATAAAAAGTTTCTTAAAATAGTAAGTTTAAGTTTCAAGGGTGTTTGAATTGTAAATTGAATATTTTAAGAAAAGTATAGTTATGAATCCAAAGATAATGCAAAGATGGAATTAAATTTGAAATTTTTTCGGGAAAAAGTTTCTAATTATGGAAAATGTTCCTGAATTTCAAGTTTACGAACCGTGTTTAAATTTAAGAACGATATTGGACATATTTACTTCAATTAATGGTGGATTAATTGGTTTTGGAATTATTTTCATGTCAAGATGAAAATGAATTCTAGATTATTTACAAGCTTTACTGCTTTAGTTATGTTTGTGACATAGCCGAGCCTTGAGACCCCTTTGTTTGTGATGGTTGTTTTATAATCTTAATGTTTGCTATTTTTTATTATTGGTTATTTTTGGGAAGGCCTACGTGCCATTGGAATCCCGGATTTATGATGTAATCTGTAATAGGTTAGAAAATAGGCAAATGTATTTAGATTAAAATTATGTAAAAATCTTGGCGAAGATGTCCATCAAGAAGGAGGTCATTCATCAAGGACGCTTGGTGACATCATCGGATGTTGAGGCTAGTGGGAGCTGAAAGAGTTCATCCTTCTTGCCTTGTGTGTTGATTTTGTCCCTTAGGTTTTGACCTAATTGGTTTGTCCGTGTGGCTCTCGGAAACCAATTTAGTTTCGGCAAGGCTATGTCACCGTGTGGTTGTTTGTTTTATTTCTTGATGTTTTATTTATATCTGCGTGGTTGTGGTGACAAAGTAGATAAATAAAAGAAATCAAAACTACAATCATTTTTGATGAAAAATTAAAGTATTTAAAAGGAAGTTTAAATTGGAAACTTTAATTATTTTTTCAAGTGTTAGATATGACATTTTTATGAAATTAGTTTTTCAAATAAAGGAGATTTATTTTAAAATGTCATATGATCAAAGAGTTGAAATTCTTAAAACTGGTACATTAACTGGATTGTTTACCAGAATAGGTGGTGTCTAGGACAGTCTTGCTCGGGCTGTGGAATTTCCGAAATGTTTAGAACTGAAAGGATCCTGCCCGCGGACTAACCTGACTGGCCACTAGTTCTTGGTAAGAGACTGGTTATAAACTCAAATTAAAAATCTGACACAGCACACCGTCCATATAGTGGCACTCACGGTGACCGGTCGTCGTACGTAGGTTCAGCCTTCGTTGGGTGCTTACGCCGCAAACTCGGAGAGCTGTGAGGTAAGCACTGCAGATCCTAAGTGAGACTTGGGCCAGTGACTTGCAGTTGTTATATGGTGTGTGTCAGTGGTGGTTCCTCAGTAAGACTGTTGCCCAAGGTGTGGATGAGATTAAACATGATCAATTTAAGAAATTGAAAATCTCATAAGATCTAAGAGTTGCAAAGGGGTTGTAATTGGTAATAAGTTGCCTGCCTGAGTAGCTTATTCATGTAGGTTCAGCCTCCGTTGGGTGCATGAATAAGTAAAATGGTTCTTAGGATTAATAAATCATTTTCTAAATTTTGGGTTATTGATTTATTAATGGATAATCAAATACTAATTTTTGAAAAATTGTTTAAGATGGTTGAAAAAGACAGAGGTAGAAGCGGTTTAATAATAACAATGACAATGACAGTAATAACAACAATGATAACGTCAATATCCTTTTCCCACTTGAAAATCCTCCCCAAAAGCACATGTTGCTACTTTGAGGTCCATTCGGGATATGGAGAACTCAAAAGTGGCAACTTCCTGAACTTGGTGTAAAATCTGACAAATGTTCTGAGTACAGGGTGAAAGTCGTATATTCTGGAAAGGGCACCAGAACCTGCTCCTACAGAGACTGCTACAGTTGAGGAGAGAAATCTCCACAAGAAGCACTCTGAGGATTCGGTCAATGTTGTCTGTCTAATGCTAGCGACCATGACATCTTGAGCTGCGGACTAGCCTTATGGACGTCTCAGCTTGACAGATGTATCGCCAGCTAAAGGATATGTTCCAGACTCAGGCGCGGACTGAGAAAGATATACGACAAGGGTTCTGAGCTCCTGCAGAATGGCAGAAGGAACAACTGTTAGATCCCATGCGCTGAAGATGGAAGGTTATCTGGATCATCTTAGCAGACTTGGGTTACCCGTGACACAGGACATGACCACGAATCTAATTCTCAATTCCTTATTGAAGGACTTTTAGCAATTTGTAATTTGTTACAATATGCACGGAGAATATGATCAGTGGGCTGCATCGGATGCTATAGACTGCTGAGGGAGTGATTGAGGAGAGAATATAGGGAAAGTGACGGAAAAGAAAGAAAGTTTCCAAGCCGGAGGTTAAAGCTAACAAGTAGCTAAGACCTAGAACCAGAGAAGTCAAATCCAAGGATGACAAATTCTTTGAGTGCTAGGAAACTGGGCACTGGGAAAGGAATTGTCTCAAGTACTTGGAAACGGTCAAGGTTGACCGCATTGAGACTTCGTGTATCTGAATCAGTCACTTCTATTGTTCTTGGATATGTGATACCCAATTGAACAAAGTTTCATGCATAATGTCTGCAATGATTAAAATGAAGTGAAAAGAGATGACAGATTCAGTGGGAGCATAGAGACATCTTAGAGAATACTCTGCTGGACACTATTTTCATGTCATCATTAGTTTATCATGGTGTAGTATACAATTGATTGAATTTCTTGCAAGTATTTTTGGGATAAATAAAGAATTTTTGGAGTTAAAAATTTGTTGCTTGAAATTCCTATTGTTTAAGATTACTAAACCATGATTATAGACTATTGATTCAAGTGGAACTTGAATAGTAACTTGTCAATGGAGATTGGACAAGCTAGTAGTCATATTCAGATAAAAAGGGTTACCATGTTGTTGTGTAAATTGTTCAAGTGTTCAAATGCAGTTTCATTGAACTTGTTAATTCTTGAAAGCTTGTTCAAGAGATTATATGAGTTGGATAGTCACCTGTGATTATATAGATGAAAATAATAAAATGCAGAATTAAATGTAAAGGAGTTACATGGAGGTTAATTCACTTCACTTGTCAGAAATAATTAGACTTGAGAAGTCAGGATTGTTTAGACAAGAAGTAATCGCATTTTATAAAATTACATGTGAAATGTATACAACTTGTGTGATGGTTAGTTAAGTAGTAGCCTTTGACTTGTTTAAACACTCGTCGGCAAGCTTGACGGAATACCACAACGAAATGTTGTAGATAACCAGGTTCTGGTGGTTATGGATACATATCACAAATTTTGAACACAATGTTGTTAAAGATATCTTGTTAAGATATTGATAAACCGCATACTGTCATATTCAAGACTAAACATCTAAACGTATCACTAGTAGTAATTAATCTGAATTGCTAGAGCTCCTAAATTTTAATCCTGATGTCTTTATGAGTGATTTACCAGTTCCTCTAAAGATAATGGATATAAATTTGTATGGAGATTCAGATTGGATCTGAATAATTGTGAATTCAAATTTCTAGCAATTCATTCAACATTAAACAATTCATATGAACAATTATCAATCCAACACATTATATTGAATGATTAAAGAGAGAAATATTACATTGAGTTCTTGGCTATCTTGGACAACAATCTTCTTCTCTCTCTACTGTTCTAACCGTATGTGTGTGTGTAATCTTCGATTCATCCTTCATCAACAGTACACAGATACCTCTTTTTATACTTAATACTCAAGCTTTGAGTATTTACAATCCAACCCCTATACTATTGAGTAATTACAATTATATACAATATAATTGTTTCATCTCTATTACTTATTCCCAACATTCTCCCCCTTAGAGATGAACACAATTATTAAAAGTAATATTCATTTTAGCTCTACAAATATTGTCCCTAACAATCTCCCCCTTAGAGATGAAATCAATTTTCTGATAAAAGATCATTTCAGGGACTTTTTCGTGAATATTCTTCTTTTCTCTGATCTCTGAATCTTCTTCTTTTCTTTATTTGACTCTCTCTGATCTTCACATATCTTCTTCTCTGATCTTCTCTTTTCTTGTATTTTCTTGTAAGTATACTCCCCCTTGAATCATGAATAGCTTTTTAATTCTCTCCCTTGATCAATTCATTTGATATGATGTAGCAATTGTCTTCAGTTGACTTCAATCTACTCAACTGTTGTCTCTGAACTTTTGTTTTTCTCCCCCTCATGATGATCATAAGAATTATGAAAATCATGCAAAATCTTCAGAGACATTAATTCATTGAAGTTTACAGTAGCAGAAATACAACAACAATTACAATTTCAAAATATTTCAAATTGACTTTCTCCCTCTCAAACTGATATCCTCTCCCCCTATACAAAACCAACCTAACTCACTCTTCCTCAAAAATTTCACTCCCCCTCGAATTGATACTTTAGCTTTTCAGAATAAAAACAAAGCTTTTCAACTTTGGGGAAAATGAAACACATTCATTTTGTGAGAAAATGAGTCCAGGTCCACATAGGATTCCTGTTTACACAATAGACAAAATCTATGTGACCTACGTTCAGCGCTGGCATGATAGTAACACTGGTAGGATTTCCAAATAGTCATCGTGAAATCCTTTATCATGAAAGAATCACTCATATTTGTTCCGGCTTAGTCACTTTGGACTAGCAGTTTATAGTCACGCAGACTGATAGACTCGATGTGTCCTAAAAGTGTATATAATCAGCTCTAGACACAATGTGCATCAAATGAAATTGGAGACCGGAGCAACTGTCTTCCTTGTTTCAATATCAATAATATCCAAATGATATATCGATAGAAATGTGTTATATCTCCATAATTATTGAAACAGAAATCTTTTGAGAGATAACTGAGTAGTTGGTGGGGTTAAGTGCATGCGTCACTGGGTCCATGACGTCTTTTTAAATATCAAGTCACCTAGGGCTTGATAGATTATGTGGATTACCCAGCAGACACAGTGTTGGTAGGATTTTATTTTCTTCAAATCCTTTCTCAACACTCAGCTCTCAGCATTTTTCAACTAAGCTCCCTCCGGCTCACTTTTAAGAAATGAATTCAGTCAGCTTTATAGCAAAAGCATGATCTGATGCACCACCATCTCCTTTCAATATCAATATCCCTCTCATTTACATTTTATCTCTGCTCGACCCTGTCAGTATCCCGTGATAACCGACACTTCTCAACTAATAAACCTAAAGAACCCTCACCCGCACAATCTATAGATGGTTTGCTCCTTGGGTAGGTCTTTCGGTTCTGGTTAGACCATAGAAGCGAAATTTATGCCTATCACTCAGATTGGTGCATAAACGGAGTCAGCAGAAAGATTTTCGGTAATCATGTGATATCGGAGATTATATTCATATAATTTGGGAGATATCAGATTGAAATGGAAATTCTGATATATGATATGAGAAGAATCAGATTTTCTTGAAAGATTTAGCACATGGGAGATAACGGGAGAATCCAGTATAAATTGGAAGAGTTATAACAAAGAGAATCTCAGAAGAAATGAGATTATGAAAATCAAAGAGATTAGATCAATTAATCTCAATGATATATTCAGAGAATCAAACAAATATTTCTTTTCAGCTCAAAACTTCTTTTTATGTGTGTGTCAAATATTTTCGTGAAAAATCACACATAGTTTTGAAAAATGTCATCGTCAAAGTGCATCTGAAACTCCCCCTGGAAATAAGCAGACACAGTTAGTCAACTCATAGAAATGAAACAAAGAGCAAAAAATTATAAAAATAAAACTCCCTATTTGTCAATTCAGCATCAGAGTTGAATGCAGGGCAGGAATTCCAGAAAGATTCGTCTTTCAGAATCGGGTTCTAATCTGAAGTGTTTAGAAGCCATATGTCACGGAAGCTCGGGTTTCAGTCTGATGTAACTGAAAGCCTTTGACTCTGGTTCATTGAAGTCCGGGTTCTAGTCTGAATTAACTAGAAACCACTTTGAGTTGAAGCACGGGTCTTGACCTGAAGTAATCAAGAGCCTATTGAAATGAAGAACGGGTCCTTATCTGAAATGATAAGAAACCTATAACCTGCAAAATTTAAGATGTCTTTGGTATCCAAACAGATTTGGATCCAGACTTGTTAGCGCTCTTGGGTACCCATTTCAAAACAGGTTTTGGTACCCACTTGTACTTGGGTTTAGGTACCCATTGCATGTTATAACTATCAGCTTCTCTTTCAAACGCAGAAAACAAATTTCTTTGAGTATGAGAAAATTGAATATCTGAATTTCTAAAGAAACTTGAATTTGAATGATCAGACTTTTGCGAACTCTTCTTTTTGAAAAACTGTCCGGTTCTTGCCTGTTTCTGATAATACTTGGTATTTTTCTGTGAAAATGTTTTCTGATTAGAATGACCAGTATTTTCAGAAACTTTAAGAAAATTTGACTTCGAAGATTCACCGGTGTAAATCTTGACCGGAAGTTGTTCAACAATTTTATCTTTGCCGCTGTGTATCTTTAACAGATACTTAAGTTTAAGATCTGAAGAAGGATCAAACTTAGCAGAGTTAGTTAGATTCACTTCACTTTCAGAAGACAAACCAGAGTGATCAACATTGGATTTTAAACACACTGAAGAAGGGGTCTTACTTAACCTTTGACTCAGTTGACGAAGTAAACACATGTAATTGTTTTGTAAGATGAAGTATCTGATCTTCCAAACTTTTGATAATGACTAAATTTCAATTTCTGTCATGATCAAATGATTGGTAATCAGATTTAAAAGATTGTTCTTTGATTAAGAACATTTGTCTTTCATCTTCAAACAATTCAGATTTTGATTTAAAATCTTGTTCTTTAAGTAAGAACTCATGTCTTTCCTTCTCAATCAAATCTTTAGTTAAAGACAACTCTTGTTGAAGAGCAAAAATTTCTTCATTTTTGTTTAAAATACAATTCTGATCAGTTGGTTTTGTCTTACAAAGTGTATCTTCAAGATCCTGAACTTTCTTATAAAGATCAGATCTTTCAGGCAAAAGATATTTCAGTTGAGTTGCATTCTGAAAATTTTCTTGTTTCAGCTCATCAAGTTCTTTAAGTAATTCAGATATTTTCAATTGATGAGCACAACTCTCAGAGTTTTGTTTTTCTTTTAAGCTTTGAATTTCTTCATTCAATATTTGTACGTCACGTAACGCCAAATGTTTATCAGTATTTAACTGAATGAGAATGTCGTAATTGTTCTTACGAATCTTTTCAGATTCAGTAAGTTTGAAAATCAGCTCAGACTTTGACAATTGTTCAAATTCCATTATGAATTACTGAAAAATGAACTTCCAAGATATTTTATGGAAAAATGAGTGAATTCTAATAAAACTTTGAGAATTATATCTAAAAATGATAACTTGTGAAAAATCAGCTCGGAAATGACTTTTTGACGTTGAAATTTTAGATTTTCTGTAGAAAAATGCCCGTAACTTTTTTCTGGAGTGGAATTGGCGTATGGTAGGCCTTCTAACGATGTTCCAGTCAAAAGTTATGGTCAAATTAAGCAGCAAAGGTCAAATACTCAAAACTCGAATGATATTGGATGAAACTCGAATGTATAAGAATCAAACTCGATTGATGAAGACTCAAACTCGAATAAAGAATCACCAAACTCGAATGAATAAGTATAAAACTCTAATGATTGAGTATGAAACTCGAATGAACAAGAATGAAACTCGAATGAAGAAGGTATTAAACTCGATCAATTAAGCTTGAAACTCGATCAATTAAACATGAAACTCGAATGATTAAGGCTTAAAACTCGAATCATAAGGCATGAAACTCGATGAATGTATTATCAAACTCGAAATAAGCATATATCAAACTCGAATGAAGCATTCAGCAAACTCGAATGAAGCATTCATCAAACTCGAATAAAGCTTTCATAAAACTCGAATGCCTTCTTTATAAAACTCGAATGCCTTCTTTATAAAACTCGAATGCCTTCTTAATAAAACTCGAATGCCTTCTTTATAAAACTCGAATGACACTATGAATATAGTTATGTCCGAGTTTTATCATTTTTCAACAAAAACAAGATCAGATTCGAACTTTTTCAACAAAAATCCATGATTTGACCTCAAATTGATTTCGAGGGTTCGTTTTAATAGCAGAAACAACTTTTGTGAAATCACTTTGGCTAATTCTCGATTAAAAACCAAAAATTGACCAAAAACCTCAAGAACACACACTTTTTCAAAAAATCTGAAATTTCTCAATTAAATTCTGTGTGTTTTGAGATAATATTTGATGTTTATGTCATCAGATTCGCCTTTAAATTTCACACCTTCGATCCAAAATTCAGATCATTTCATCCACAGAATCAAAATCCTCAATTGATTTTCAGATTTTCAAAAAAATGAATATAACAGTGTTCTAAAAAAAATACGATTTCAGATTCAAAATTCACTCAAATTCAGCCATATTAGGCTCTGATACCAATTGTGAATTCAAATTTCTAGCAATTCATTCAACATTAAACAATTCATATGAACAATTATCAATCCAACACATTATATTGAATGATTAAAGAGAGAAATATTACATTGAGTTCTTGGCTATCTTGGACAACAATCTTCTTCTCTCTCTACTGTTCTAACCGTATGTGTGTGTGTAATCTTCGATTCATCCTTCATCAACAGTACACAGATACCTCTTTTTATACTTAATACTCAAGCTTTGAGTATTTACAATCCAACCCCTATACTATTGAGTAATTACAATTATATACAATATAATTGTTTCATCTCTATTACTTATTCCCAACAATAATATTACAAGAAGTTGTAATAAAGAACTAGTGTAATTTTTCAAAGATAAACGGTAATGGAAGTTAAGTCAGTTAACTAGAGAACACTCCCACTAAGATCATGTCTGAAATTAATTTTTCGATAGATCGTGTTACCGTTACATTTGATAAAGGAACAGTAGCATTAAATTGATGGAAAGCATGTTGTGTTTATTGAGATAAAGGAGATCAACATGATATCTTTAATGTCGTTCAATTTTGCATGTTTTAGAAATCCAAGAATAAATTTGAAGTTATTCTAAAACTATTCCATAGCTGCTTGTTGTCGTGGGAACCACAACGAGAATTAAAAGGCTACTGTGGTTTTTGGTTGATATTCATGGGTGATGAATATAGCAAAGGTTGGACCAAATTCACAGGTATTTGTTGCGAACAAATATTGGATTGACCCACCGATTGAGACCACTTTATGGATCATAGTCATGAGTCGTCTCAAAAAGGTAATCCTTAGTACCTGAGATGTCTACGTACTTTAGTGCGAGTGCTGCTGTACATTTGGCCTAACCTAACGTCATCCGTAACTGGGTGATCATAACGATTCGAGGCTGGTTGCAGTGGGAGTCGTGTTGGAGGCCTAGCTAGTCAATATGAGATTTGCACCTTCTTTTAACTAAGAAGAGATATTTCTGGGCCCCTCGGCGATCGATACTGACAGAAATGCATGGCCATGCTCGGACAGAACTGATGTGTTCTAATCTGTCTGTTTCAGTTCAGTATGAGATCAGGGAGTCGAGAAACATAATCGTGTTTGCTACGGTTGATCTAATCCATGCCTAGCATTCACATTGAAATATCGCGATGCATGGGATATAACCTAAGTTTCTTTTTGGAAGGCTGTTTCAACAAGAATGCCCGAATGGGAGTCAGAGTTTTTATGACCTTGGTTGCCTAAAGTGTCTAGCCATGACCTCCTTTAGGCGCATGTTGCAGGACAGTATGTCGTCTTACATAAGTGGGAGTATGTTAGTGTATGGTGTGTAAAGATGACATTACTACTGCATCATGGCTGATTTCATAAAACACTTGAGGGTCACACCGATGAGCACAACTGAGCAGATGCAATTAAACTATTGAATAAATAATATTTGGATATTGTTTATGACACGAAATGATCATTGAGATTAAATTAATGTGTGATTAATTATATCTCAAAGTACGGGGACTAAAAGTACAATATAAGATATTGTAAGTGATTTAATTGTCATTGGATGATAATTAAATAAATAATTATCTAGTCTTTTATTTATTATTGGATATTATATAAAAGATTGATTTATTTGAATTATAATTATCATCTGTTATTTGATAATTGGATGGATAATTACAAACAAATAAATAGAGATGATTATAAATAATTATCTAGTCATTTATATATTATTAGATAATATATAAAAGATAAATATTATTTAATAGATATATAATTATAGAGATAATTATATAAGGTTTAAATAATAAAGATAATTACTAACATATATATTATTATATATTAAAGTTTTAATTAATATATAATATATATATATACAATCATGGTCATCAATGGTAGGGATATATATATAGATATACTTAATGTTGGTTGATGTGATTTTTTCACGCCACACACAAACCCTACCGCCGCAAGAAACAAAAACGACCAAAAGGGTTTGGTTCTCCCGTTCTTTGTGTGTTTGATTGCATACCTGGCGCCGCTCGATCGTGTCATCACCGGTGGATACCGAGAGCATCCCATTCATGTATTCTTGTCAACGAATACAAAGGTACGGATTTTATTGCTTTCTAGTTACTTATCTTATGTATACTTGATGATCCGTGTACGGAATTCGTAATTTATAAAAAGCTTCTGTTGTGCGTTAATATGATTAATGTTTTTGTTTTCATGAAAAACTATACGAATTCCCAACAATTTGAAATTTAAAATTTAAGATAAATTAGGATCTGAAAATATCAAACTTTGTCTTTGTGTACACAAATATTTAACTCAATTAGTTACCACCTTCTAAAGGAATTCCTCCTTGTACATTAGGCAAAAAAGTTTTAGCTTAAAACACTATTTATAACTGGCTATTGCTATATTTCACCTCACACAAAATCAAATAATTAGATTTAATAATTAGATTGTGCTATTGTTGGCTAGAGAGATTAAAAAATATATTATTCATGATTTGATATTGCTAAAATGCACTAGAGGAAACTTTATAGAATTACTATTAATAAAAAGGATTCGCTAAAGTATGTCATTTAATATTGCTTTTATTTGATTTTTGTAAATCATAATTATTATAAGTTTTTGTTCATCACACTTTATATTATTAAGTTTAGATGATTTAATTTACTTTTTTTCTAAATTCTATATATAATGTTGAACACTAAAAAAAATATTAATAAAAAAATTAAATTAATCTTCAATGTATTGTTATCTTTAATTTATTACGGGGTTTCAATTGTTACATATATTTCTTTATAGCAACGAATGAAACTAATGGTATGTCGTGTATATGTGTGGTAGAAATTTTTTTATTGACAACTTTGAATCTAATTAACTTATTTTAAGTTTTATTAACGATTTATCTTTTATATTCCGACTCATACCATTAAGAATGTCTCGAGAAAGAAAATATATAAAATGAAATATGTTTGCTAAAATATATAAACTTTGATATATGATTAACCTACCATTTTTGTTTATCGCAATTCTAACTTAATGTGAATTTTTATTTAATGTGATTTTCAACATTATTCTTCTCTGTTAATTAACAAGTTTATTTGATGATAACTATGTCATTGTAGATTTTAAAAAGAATAAAATATAATTATTTTGTTTACAGAAATTCTACACTTTTAAATGAACATCGAACTTTTTTTCCTTATTAATTTTCTCTAAAATTTTATATCTCGGACCTTTCTTTTCCATTGTAATTTATTTTGATATTTAATTCATTATAAATTTAACTTTATATTCTTTTTTTATTGTAATTTATATGCATTAAATTCAGTTAATTTTTACTATTAAACAATTTTAAAGGTTAATATCAAAGTTATATATAATATGCATTTTAAAAAAGTTAATATTACTTTTTATTTTTATTAACTTTAAAATGTATTTATATGTTTCATATTTATTTTATTAGTGTATTCATTATTAATTACATAACTCATACCGCTACAACGCGCATACTTGTCAAATATCATTGAGTTTTCAAAGTTAAAAAATTGGGTTGATTGGACATTGATAAACGATGGATTTATCTTTTGGTTGGTGGGGCCAAATTTCAAATTGTGAAACGTTAATTAATCAGAAATTAATCTTCTTTATTAAGATAGATTAACAAGACCTACACGGATGTTCTTGAATGCAATTATAATTAGCAATGGCAAAAAAAATCAAAAAATGGCCGAAAATAAGAAATACTAAAAATGAAAGATACCAAAAATATTGGTCATCTCTAATATTGGTTCGTTAGAAGAATCATTATTAAAAGAATTGATGAAAAGTGATTATGAAATAAAGCAAGGGTACATAGGTGAGCTTGATGGGTACATTTTCTAGCTTGTTAAAATTTTCCAAAAATTCATTGTTACTTATTTATGAAAAATAAATTGTTAGAGAATTCGGTAAACAAACATAAGTTGATTGCAGATCATTGAATTGCACGTGATGGGGGCAAAGGACACAGTTTTGTCAATTGAACACCAAAGAGAAATTCGTCGTTATATATACAATCATCAGGTCATAGTTAAACTAAATTTTTCAAAAAAAAATTCTTAAAACCGAATATTTATTTCGTATCTTTTAAATGCTTTTTGGCATGTAGAATGCGGATGGAGGATGGGGTTTACACATAGAAGGGCATAGCACCATGTTCTGTACCGCTTTGAACTATGTGACCCTAAGATTACTTGGAGAAAGAATGAATGGTGGTTTAGACTCGACGATGACTAAAGCCTAAACCTGGATTCTTGACCATGGTAGTGTCACACATATACCCTCATGGGGAAAACTGTGGCTTTCTGTAAGACTCTAACTTTTAAAACTCAACGAATACTTACAAGTAAAAGAAACATACTTTTAGTCAAAATTGATTTTAAGGAACGTACTTTAAAACTGAGTAGTCTTAATTTGTAATCGTAATATAATTTCAATACATTAGTTAGTTTTTTTTTTTAGTTTAGAGCTCGTAAGAGACACGATTACCAAAAGTCAAATTCTAACTAAGGTAATCATGTTATTTTTTTCCCTTTATAATTAAACTTATAACATGTACCCTTAAATATATTGTTGCTTTTGAACAAATTTTCTCTATAATAGAAATTGGACAGTTGTTCAATATCTATATAATATAATATCCCAATTGATATACATTGTTGGGTACAAATTTATATAGAGTTGTAATCAATTTTATTGTAAAAGTTCAAGGGTTGTTTGTGTAAATCCTCAATACTTTGTATTGTGTATAAATAGGAGTGTATGTGTGCTGTTATGAGAGGAATCGAAGATTACATACACACATACGGTTAGAACAGTAGAGAGAGAAGAAGATTGTTGTCCAAGATAGCCAAGAACTCAATGTAATATTTCTCTCTTAATCATTCAATAGATTGTGTTTGATTGTTAATAGTTCATATGAATTGTTTAATGTTGAATGAATTGCTAGAAATATGAATTCACAATTGGTATCAGAGCCAAATATGGCTAAATTTGAGTGAATTTGATTCTGAATATGTAATTTTTCGAAGTACTGTTTCATAGAAAGTTTAAAAATTCGAATATCATTTTTGGATTTTGATTCTGTGGATGAAATGATTTGAATTTTGGATCGAAGGTGACGTTTTTGAGTGTGAATCTAATGAGATAAATTTCAAATTTTAATTCCAAACATACAAATTTTAATTTGGAATTTTCAGATTTTTTTTGAAAATATTGTGTTCTTCACGTTTTTGTCTATTTTTGGATTTTTAATCTAAAATTAGACAAAGTTGTTTAACAAAAGTTGTTTCTGTGTGAAAAACGCACACTCGGTCATAATTTGAGGTCATTTGGTGAATTTTTGTTGAAAATTGTGTTTTTAAACTTGATTTTTATCTGTTTCTTATCAAACTCGGGCAATACTGAACTCATAGTGTTATTCGAGTTTTAAAAAGAAGGGATCGAGTTTGATAAAGCTTTGACCGAGTTTTATAAAGCTTTGACCGAGTTTCATGCTTATTTGATCGAGTTTCATGCTTATTTGATCGAGTTTCATGCTTATTTGATCGAGTTTAATGCTTCATTAATCGAGTTTTATGCTTCATTAATCGAGTTTCAAGCTTCATTAATCGAGTTTCAAGCTTCATCATTCGAGTTTCATCAAGCTTATTCGAGTTTCATTCTTTTTCAATCGAGTTTCACACTTAACCATCCGAGTTTCATTCATGATCATTCGAGTTTCATTATTCTTCATTCGAGTTGAGTCCTTATTCATTCGAGTTTCATCATACTATTGACTATTTGACCTTAGCTGCTTAAATTGGCCATAACTTTTGACTGGAACATCGTTAGAAGGCTTACCATACGCCAAATCGAAGCTTGAAAAGAGATCTACATTTCTAGAACAGGCGTAGCCGGTTCGGTATATTTTCGAGGCCCAATTCCACTCCAGAAAAAAGTTACGGGCAATTTTATACAGAAAATCTGAAATTTTAACGTCAAAAAGTCATTTCAGAGCTGATTTTTCATAAGTAATCTTTAACTAAAATAGTTTTTCAAAGTTTTATCAGAATTCACTCCGTTTTTCCATAAAAGATCTTGGAAGATTCAATTTCTAGCAATTCATAATGGAATTTGAACAATTGTCAAAGTCTGAGCTGATTTTCAAACTTACTGAATCTGAAAAGATTCGTAAGAACAATTACGACATTCTCATTCAGTTAAATACTGATAAACATTTGGCGTTACGTGACGTACAAATACTGAATGAAGAAATTCAAAACTTAAAAGAAAAACAAAACTCTGAGAGTTGTGCTCATCAATTGAAAATATCTAAATTACTTAAAGAACTTGATGAGCTGAAACAAGAAAATTTTCAGAATGCAACTCAACTGAAATATCTTTTGCCTGAAAGATCTGATCTTTACAAGAAAGTTCAGGATCTTGAAGATACACTTTGTAAGACAAAACCAACTGATCAGAATTGTATTTTAAACAAAAATGAAGAAATTTTTGCTCTTCAACAAGAGTTGTCTTTAACTAAAGATTTGATTGAGAAGGAAAGACATGAGTTCTTACTTAAAGAACAAGATTTTAAATCAAAATCTGAATTGTTTGAAGATGAAAGACAAATGTTCTTAATCAAAGAACAATCTTTTAAATCTGATTACCAATCATTTGATCATGACAGAAATTCAAATTTAGTCATTATCAAAAGTTTGGAAGATCAGATACTTCATCTTACAAAACAATTACATGTGTTTACTTCATCAACTGAGTCAAAGGTTAAGACCCCTTCTTCAGTGTGTTTAAAATCCAATGTTGATCACTCTGGTTTGTCTTCTGAAAGTGAAGTGAATCTAACTAACTCTGCTAAGTTTGATTCTTCTTCAGATCTTAAACTTAAGTATCTGTTAAAGATACACAGCGGCAAAGATAAAATTGTTGAACAACTTCCGGTCAAGATTTACACCGGTGAATCTTCGAAGTCAAATTTTCTTAAAGTTTCTGAAAATACTGGTCATTCTAATCAGAAAACATTTTCACAGAAAAATACCAAGTATTATCAGAAACAGGCAAGAACCGGACAGTTTTTCAAAAAGAAGAGTTCGCAAAAGTCTGATCATTCAAATTCAAGTTTCTTTAGAAATTCAGATATTCAATTTTCTCATACTCAAAGAAATTTGTTTTCTGCGTTTGAAAGAGAAGCTGATAGTTATAACATGCAATGGGTACCTAAACCCAAGTACAAGTGGGTACCAAAACCTGTTTTGAAATGGGTACCCAAGAGCGCTAACAAGTCTGGATCCAAATCTGTTTGGATACCAAAGACATCTTAAATTTTGCAGGTTATAGGTTTCTTATCATTTCAGATAAGGACCCGTTCTTCATTTCAATAGGCTCTTGATTACTTCAGGTCAAGACCCGTGCTTCAACTCAAAAATGGTTTCTAGTTAATTCAGACTAGAACCCGGACTTCAATGAACCAGAGTCAAAGGCTTTCAGTTACATCAGACTGAAACCCGAGTCTGAGAGACAAATCTTACTGGAATTCTTGCCCTGAATTCAACTCCAAAGCTGAAATTGACAAAGAGGGAGTTTTATTTTTATAATTTTTTGCTCCTGATTTCATTTCTATGAGTTGACTAATTGCGTGTGCTTATTTCCAGGGGGAGTTTCAGACACTCTTTGACGATGACATTTTTCAAAACTATGTGTGATTTTTCACGAAAATATTTGACACACACATAAAAAGAGTTTTTGAGCTGAAAGAAATTTTTTTATGAATCTCTGAATCTATCATTGAGATTAATTGATCTAATCTCTTTGATTTCATAATCTCATTTCTTCTGAGATTCTCTTTGTTACAATGCTTCCAATTTATACTGGATTCTCCCGTTATCTCCCATGTGCTAAGTCTTTCAAGAAAATCTGATTCTTCTCATATCATATATCAGAATTTCCATTTCAATCTGATATCTCCCAAATTATATGAATATAATCTCCGATATCACATGATTACCGAAAATCTTTCTGCTGACTCCGTTTATGCACCAATCTGAGTGATAGGCATAAATTTCGCTTCTATGGTCAATCCAGAACCGGAAGACCTACCCAAGGAGCAAACCATCTATAGTTTGTGTGGGTGAGGGTTCTTTAGGTTTATTAGTTGAGAAGTGTCAGTTATCACGGGATACTGACAGGGTCGAGCAGAGGTAAAATGTAAATGAGAGGGATATTAAAAGGAGATGGTGGTGCATCAGATCATGCTTTTCTCATAAAGCTGACTGAATTTAATTCTGAAAAGTGAGCTGGAGGGAGCTAGGTTGAAAAATGCTGAGAGCTGAGAGTTGAGAAAGGATTTGAAGAAAAGATAATCCTATCCTACACTGTGTCTGCTGGGTAAACCACATAATCTATCAAGCCCTAGGCGACTTGATATTGAAAAAGACGTCATGGACCCAGTGACGCATGCACTTAACCCCACCAACTACTCAGTTATCTCTCAAAAGATTTCTGTTTCAATAATCACGGAGATATAACACATTTCTATCGATATATCATTTGGATATTATTGATATTGAAACAAGGAAGACAGTTGCTCCGGTCTCCAATTTCATTTGATGCACATTGTGTCTAGAGCTAATTATATACACTTTTAGGACACATCGAGTCTAACAGTCTGCGTGACTATAAACTGCTAGTCCAAAGTGACTAAGCCGGAACAAATAAGAGTGATTCTTTCATGATAAAGGATTTCACGATGACTATTTGGAAATCCTACCAGTGTTAACATCACGCCAGCGCTGAAAGTAGGTCACATAGATTTTGTCTTTTGTGCAAACAGGAATCCTATGTGGACCTGGACTTGTTTTCTCACAAAATGAATGTGTTTCATTTTCCCCAAAGTTGTAAAGCTTTGTTTTGTTCTAAAAAGATATAATATCAATTCGAGGGGGAGTGAACTTTTTGAGGGGGTGAGATAAATCTGTTTTGTATAGGGGGAGAGATGTCAGTTTAAGGGGGAGAAAATCAATTTGTAATAATTTTTGAGTTGTAATTGTTGTTGTATTTCTTCTACTGTAATTTCATTGAATTAATGTTTCTGAAGTTTTTGCATGATGTTCATAATTTTTTATGATCATCATGAGGGGGAGAAAAGCTGAATTTCAGAAACAACTGTTGAGTAGTTTGAAATCAACTGAAGGCAATTACTACATCATCTCAAGACAATTGATCAAGGAAGAGATTTAAAAGCTATTCATGATCCAAGGGGGAGTGTGCTTACAAGAAAAGAGAAGATCAGAATAGAAGAGATGTGAAGATCAGAGTGAGACAATAAAGAAGAAGATTCAGAGATCGAAGAGAAGGTGCAAGAAAAGTTTCAAGAAAGAATGTTCAAGTTCCCTGCAATGTACTTTAATTTGAAAATTGATTTCATCTCTAAGGGGGAGATTGTTGGGTACAAATTTATATAGAGTTGTAATCAATTTTATTGTAAAAGTTCAGGGGTTGTTTGTGTAAATCCTCAATACTTTGTATTGTGTATAAATAGGAGTGTATGTGTGCTGTTATGAGAGGAATCGAAGATTACATACACACATACGGTTAGAACAGTAGAGAGAGAAGAAGATTGTTGTCCAAGATAGCCAAGAACTCAATGTAATATTTCTCTCTTAATCATTCAATAGATTGTGTTTGATTGTTAATAGTTCATATGAATTGTTTAATGTTGAATGAATTGCTAGAAATATGAATTCACATACATACTGGAAAAAAAAAAATTGATTAAACTAGTGTCCTTTCGTCTAACCAATTGAGCCAAATGTTCATTCTATATTAGGTACTTGGGGTATATGAGTGGAACGGAAACAATCCTTTACCACCAGAATTGTGGCTTCTCCCATACTTCTTTCCTTTACATCCAGGTCTGATTAATTTATCACAGTTTTTTCATTCTACTGTTTTATACAATGAACGACGATAAAAAAAAAAAGTATTTTCTTTGACTCGACTATATAGGAAGGATGTGGTGTCACACAAGGATGGTATACATGCCAATGTCATATTTATATGGTAAACGCTTTGTCGGGCCAATCAGTTCTATTATTTTGTCACTAAGAAGAGAGTTGTATAAGACTCTTTACCATGAAGTTAATTGGGATTTGGCTAGAAATCAATGTGCCAGGATAACTCAATTAATTCACATTTCTTTTTCTAATAGGTGTTTCAAATTTAATCAAATACTTAAAAGTTTTTTGTTTCACTTTTTTTTGTTGTAGGAAGATTTGTATTATCCTCATCCTTTTATACAAGACATTTTATGGGGTGCTTTGAACAAGATTGTTGAACCTCTTTTGATGTTATGGCCATTTTCAAAGCTTAGAAAGAAGGCATTGAAGACTGTAATGCAACATACACATTATGAGGATGAGAACACTCATTATGTTTGCATTGGATCTGTGAATAAGGTATAATTATGAATAATTCAATGTTTTTTTTTCATCGTTCTAGCACGAAAAAATGTTGTTAAAATGAAAGAATTATTTACATAATGTGTAAAAGTTCTTACAACACCTGATTGGTCTAATTCGTATTAGATTCCTATGTTATCTAGTTAGAAATTCTAACAAATATTTAGTAAAAACAAGGGTGACCCAACGACTCATCGGGCATCCACCAACTTGTCTCGCAACCAACATGAAAGGGATAAATTACGTAACATATAGCTAAGAGACATGTGCCAATATTTGATCCCTAGACCTCCACTATAGATTTCATCTCCCAACCACTAAAGCTTTTGAACAATTGTTCTATGACAATAAAATCATTTAAAACTTGAAACATTGGTACAAGTTCGAGTAAACTTAGAAGCTTTTGCTATTTCTTTTGGCATGCTCACTAAACTATATATGATTATTTTTCTGGTAGTTTTCTTTATTTTTTTGGTTTATTTGAGCTTAAACCTGAAACATAATTCACCTTATATGAAAAACAGGTGCTCAATATGTTATGTTGTTGGGTGGAGGATCCTCAATCACCTGTAAACAAACTACACTTCTCTAGGATAAAAGATTATCTTTGGATAGCTGAAGATGGCATGAAGTTGAAGGTTATTTTAGCATCCATCCAATCATTTCTATACCGCTTATAATGGCTACAAAAATTCAACCATATTTCTTGCACTCGTAATTGATTATAATTTCTAATATCTTAGGGATACAACGGATCGCAATTGTGGGACTCAGTTTTTGCTGTACAAGCAATACTAGCAACCAATCTTATTGACGAATATGGTTCCATGCTTTTGAAAGCACACAACTTCATTAAAATTTCACAAGTATATCAATCTTACATATGTTTTGTATATTCTACTCGAGTATATGTGGCGATAAATATTTTTGCCGTTGCTTATGAAGGTTCGGAAAGATTGCTATGGTAATTTCCAATCTTGGTATCGTCATTTATCACGAGGTGGATGGACATTTTCTACTGCAGATAATGGTTGGCCAGTATCAGATTGCACCGCAGAAGCTTTGAAGGTATATATGTGGTTTGATGCTCATCTATATTAAAATCTAGCTTTTGTTGTCGTCATTATTGTTAATGAAAGTGACCATGAATCCATGATGATCTACTACTAAAAATGCGGTGTAGTTACCATCCTCCTAAACCATTGGTAAATGGTCGAAAACATAAATGAGATTTACTGACCATTTTCCAACAGGTAATAGCTACCGATATAGGCAAGGACGGAACATAACAAAGACTAGGAGGGGTTGTGACCCCTCCAAAACTTTGAGCACTAACTATAATTTTATATGTCATTAACGGATTAAAAAAATAAATAAGTACGTTGCCCTTCCAAGATTTTAGAACAAAAACAATAATGCTTGTAGAATTGTGCAAAACTAATGCTATTCGTATTGACTATATTTGGCTTGCAGATACCAAATATAGGGTGTAGCCATTTGATCACAATGCATTATTGCATGATTAAAATAGTAATTAAAATAAAAAAAATGTTAATTTATAATTATGACTTGATCAGCATATCGTATGTCAATAGGGCATTGTAATATACATACTCTTATTCTAAATTTTTACGAGTCATACGTCATCCTATCTCACATGTTTTTTTGTAAATGACGTGAAATTCACTTACTAAACGTATTTTCACTTTCACATTAAGATGGGAAAGTAAGATTAAAAATGGATGTACATTTAGAATTTACAGTGTAAATATATTGGTAATAGTTGAATTTTGGATAAACTATGGGCAATATATTTGCCTCATTAGTTTAGTTTATTGAATTCATTTTAAAGTTAAGGTCGTACGATACCAACGTGCTTTTCAAAATGTATTGATATTGTACATGAATTTTTTTTCTTACTCATATGGTACGTTAAGTTTTTTATATTCAAATAGTACATCTACTTTAGTTTTCTGTTATAACATATTTATATAGAGTTCGGTTGAAAAATCGGATATATTTGGATGAAAACCCGGCTTTCAGTAAAATGTATCATACTGGAATAGAGAACTAAATCATGTGTATCATATGGGTAAGAAAAAAATTCATGTATCATATCAATATATTTGGAAATGTATTTTGTTATTGTACGTGCAACCTTAACCCTTCGTATTATATATAATCTTATTGATGTGATTTATATATTAAAAAAATATATTTTTTAAATTAATCTTTTTCCCCAAATTTTACACTATAATTTGAAAATTGTAGAGTGAAAAGAAAATTATACACTCTATTAGAAAGGGAAACTACCCCAATCATGTTTATCATGGAAATTTTAATGTTGACATTTTCGACCCAATATATGAGTAAAATAGATAAAAAGCTAAGTTTAAACATAATATTTTGGTAAAATTAAAATTCTAGAAAATGAGGTATTAAACAAATTGTTTTTTCGAAAAATAATTCAATATTATGTAAATTTTTTGTGTTTTGATCGTCACCCCGTTTTGACCCGTTTGCTTGAATGGGTCGGAATTGTCACCCTACCGCCCCCAATCCTAACGGAAAAGAAAAATACTACTCCCCATTTTTACCCATTGTCTAGCTATGTTTAATTTTAAACAAAATCCTTCAATGACATGTATATAGAAGTGTTGTTTAAGCCACGTTTAATTAGTGTTCTTTTATTAACAATAATTTATTTTAAAAATCACCCAATTAATTTTTATTATTGTCGATTTAAGTTGACATATGTTAATTGTATTACACGTTCATATAATTTAGGGATTTCAACACGTTAAATGATTCTATTTAATGTTTAATCATAGTTATAAAGTATAATTTGAAATTTTTAAATATAACATTACTCCTACACAATGAAGAAATTCGTACCATTTACAAAATTATATATAAATACAACCTACATGTATGATTATTTTCAAATTCATTTTTTGATATTTGTTAAAATATAGATAATCAAAGTGATCAAAGAATCCCACGTACAACCCAAATCAAAATCCAAAATCTATAATAAAGTCTAAGAATCTAAAAACTTCATGGACCCATCAAATCAAATCTAAATAAACTGAGCTTAAAAAGGTTAAATCAAACCGATCGATGACCCCATTTAAATTAATGCCACTAGCGGAAGCTAGTTTTTTCTTGTATCCGTCACTGGCTATCGATCGATATTAACGTGATGTGATAAAACCATGTATTATCACAATAAATTTCATTATCTTATAGCATGATGATGATTATTATTATAATGATGATGATTGTAGACGTTGGTGATGTTATCGCAAATGTCACCCGACATAGTTGGAGAAGCAATAGCACCAGATTGTTTATATGATGCTGTTCATTTGCTTTTAACTCTGCAGGTAGAATTTTATATGTGTGTGTGTGTGTTTGTGTGCACTTTTAATGTTAGTTTAAACAAAATAATTTTGAAAAAAAATAATTTTAGTCTTAGTTCTACCATATATGTGATTCTACTATGAGCATAACGGATGTAAACGAGCCCGAGTCCGTTTAAGCTCGAGCTCGGCTCGTTTAAAAGTACCAGGCTCGAGCTCGAGATCGGCTCGTTTCGAGCTTTGTATGTAAAGCTCGAGCTCGGCTCGTGAATAATTTTCCAAGCTCGAGCTCGGCTCGGGCTCGACTCGTTTATTATATATATAAACTTTTTAATTAATTTTAAATAATCTTTTTATATAATATATATAACTTGTTATTTTAATATATTTATATTTATTTAATCTATATATTATATATCTATTAATTTAAATATATATTTATATATAGGCTCGTTTAAGCTCGTTTAGGCTCGCGAGCTCGACATGTGTAGCTCGGGCTCGAGCTCGTTTATTAAACGAGCTCGAATTTAGGCTCGAGCTCGGCTCGGGCTCGTTTAATTCGAGATTTTAACGAGTCGAGCTCGAGTAGCTCACGAGTAACTCGGCTCATTTACACCCCTAAGCATATCTTATATATGTACACACACGTGTGTGTCAATTGTCAAATATAGAATTATTTTTAGTTTTTTATTATCGTTTTCGGTAACATTATTGTTTTTTTATCATTAATAGCATCAAATTTTGTATTTATATAACTAATAGCATCAACTTTTATATTTTTATATCATTAATAGCATCAACATTTGTATTTTTTTAAATTTGTAGCATCGACTTTTTTAAATCTTTGCTATCAACAATAAAAAATATATAAATTGATACTATTAAATAATAAATATTATTATAAATGATTAAAAATATATTTTTATCAATTGACCCTATATATATTTGAGAAAAGATATATTGTTAGTTGTATCAAATCACTTATTATTGTTGTAGAATGGAAATGGTGGATTTTCGTCATTTGAGCTCATGAGGTCCTATGCATGTTTAGAGGTACGTATCTATCTCTATCTAATTTATTAAAAAAAAAAGTGAGTACATGTAACTTGGCGTTTAAATAGATTGTCATTTGGATTAACTAGAATATGACATGTGTATTTTATAATTTCTATTAATAAAATAAAACTAAAGTAATATATTTATAAAAATTCTCTGATTAGAGATTATGTTTAAAAAACTCATGAATACCGTTTCTTATCTTTGAATCTCTCTAGTATCTTCTTATCCAACCATTATCTCCTACTTTAGCTTTTTATCGAAGTTTTTCATCCCAAGTAAAGAAGTTTAAACCCGTTTATTTAAGTAACACGAGTAATAAACTAGTTTAATAGTATAGATAGATTTAATTAATTATACAAATCGTAGGCTTAATGTAATTTCTTATTAATCTCATTTTTAAGAAATGTAATTTTCAAAGTCTAAGTTCTAGATGTTGTTTATTTTAATTTTACTTGATCGTGTTATATTAAACTACTAGTTTATTACCCGCGTATTACGCGGATATTTTTTTAATATATATAAAATATAATAAATAAAAAGATAAAGATATAAATATTATTTTTTAAACAAAAGTATATAAGGTGATATTATTATTTATTATGACCTATTAATTTTGTATATTTCTAAATATATATGAAGAGTAATTATTTTCTTATATATTTTTTTAAACTTTTATTATATTATCTTACGATTAATAAGTTAGTAGATTATTAAATTTTATTTGATTTGATTTGATTTGATTTGAATTTGAAAGTGGAATATATTAGATTTGGATATATTTAATTAATAAGTTAGTAGAGTATTAGATTTTGTTAGATTTGATTTGATTTGAATTTAAATATGGATTATATTAGATTTGGATAGATTTGATTTAAATTTCTTTATTCTTTTTAAAATCTATAACTGCCACGTGTCGATTCATGGTGACGACACGTGGCTTCACCAGAAATGAGTATAGTTACTCTTTTAATAGTATAGATAGATGTCATGTATTTTATACATTGTTAACTTTGATTATTAAAAATATAATAAAGTTAAAAATTAATAGTTACTACAATAGAGAGAGAAACCAAATATTTAAACTTAATTTAATAAATTTTAACTATAATCAACAAAAGAATAATTTGTTAATATATAATTTATTGTAAAATCAAAAATAATTTTGATAACTACGACTAAAACTAAAAATTAATTAAGTAGTTGAAGAACAAAAAATAAATTATAAATTATTATTTAAAAAAATATCAACAGCCAAGTAATAAACTAGGAAACAAAATTATAACTTTATAAGACCATTTATGTAGATGTAGTATTTTTAACTTAAAAAATATCCTTTTGTTGATATTAAACAAACCAAGTGAACTATTTTTAAAGGGATATTGCGAAAAAACCCGAAACTTGTCAGTTTTTTATGATTAAAATCTCAAACCATTTTTCGTTGCATAGAAAACCCTAAACTCACTAAAAATCAGTAAATCAAGGTTTTATCAACGGGTAACCGGTTGAAACTGGTTATTAATCCTACGTGGACCGTTAAATAACCTACGGGGAATAAATTTTAATTGTTAACCGGTTGTCAAGTATTACACATCATTTAAACCACTCGTTGATGATGTAATTCCGTTTAAAAAATACAATTAAAAATTATCAATGGGGGTTTAAATGATGTGTAATACATGACAACCGGTTTTCAACAATTAAAATTTATTCCACGTAGGTTATTTACCGGTCCACGTATGATTAATAACCGGTTTCAACCGGTTACCCATTGATAAAACCTTGATTTACTGATTTTTAGTTAGTTTGATGTTTTCTATGCAACAAAAAATGGTTTGGGGTTTTAATCACAAAAAACTGACAAGTTTGAGGTGTTTTGCACAATTATCCCATTTTTAAATGGTGGATTTTGGTAATATGAGCTCATGAGGTCCCATGCATGTTTAGAGGCATGTAGTTACTCTTTTAATGAAATAGATAGATGAGTAATTCATATGTCACGTGCATTTTTCTTCTTTGATTTGTCACATGTTGCTCTCTTCTTTTATCACTTCATTTAATTAATTTAATTTAAATTTTAAATCAATTTAAATAAATCTAAATCTAATATGATAATTTAACAATTAAATAACTAATATTAAACAAACTCAATTATTCTTATAATTATTTATACATATTTATAAATATTTATTTTAAAAACTACATATTTATAAATATTTATTTTAAAAACTAAATGTAATACATGAGTATTAATATATTATTAAATTAGATCAAGTATCAAATAATATATTTTATCTATTGTGATAAAATAGAAAGAATCTGTCACATGTCACTTGTATGAAACGAGTTACTAACACCCGCGCGTTGCTGCGGGGTAAAAAATAATTAGTTACAAAAATAAATATAAAAACAAATGAACAAAAATATTTTTCAAGCAATTCAAATAACGAAACACAACTGAATCAAGATCGAATAGTGAAATTGGAATACTGATATAGATTCAAGAAGCAACACAAATGATACTGTATTATCATTGATTTCTAGATTTTGCAATGTTAAAATTACAAACAACGTCTTATTAAATTGGATCGGAACCAGATTTAATTAATTAAATATTCATACCCATAATTTGAAAATTTGACATTGATTAGATTTAATCGTCAATTTAATTTGTTGCTTTTACGATCAAATCAAATATATTTATAACGATCATGTCTCTAATACATTGATCAGGGTTGCTCAACGATATAGTAGTAGTGTTCAACATTATACATTATCATATTTAATAAAAAATAATCTAAACATTAAATAGTAACATTTTAACTATAAAGCAAATTCATTAAATTTTGTATCGTGCATTTGAATTTTAAAGTCTTTTTCATACAATTAAACATACCATAATAGTTTCAAAAAACAACTCCAAACATAAGTATAAAAATTTGTTTGTTGGTCAAATATATATTACTTTCTTCTTAAATATAATCGGCCAAAGATTCTATTTTATAATTTCGTTCACATTTGTATCAAAGCAATGTGATAATGGTAAAGTGATAAATCTAAATGGTTTAAAATTTTAAGGTGTCGATTTAATCGGTTTAAAATGAAAAGTCAAATTGAAGACGAAAAAGATTATAAACCTATTTATATTTCTCGATTTTTATGTAAAGGTCTGACAAACCAAAGTTTGATGATTAAAGTTGTTAACAATAAATCTCAAAGATGTTATATGGACCTAAATTTTTAAATCGTTTTTGGTGTAATTAAAAATTAAAACGATAATATAATTGATACGTTAAATAAAAAAATTTGAGTTGTCTTAGACCATTTGGAAGTTTTTTTAACTCGGTCAGATTAAACGTTAGATTTTTATTTATTTAAGTTCTTTAATATTTTTAACTTTAATTAAAATCTTGGCTCATAAATAATTTTTTTAATAATTTATTAAAGTTAATTAACACTAAAAATAAAGTAGAGTCAATTACATAAATGGTCTTTGTGGTTTGATCAACATAAATTTTTTTTATTATAAATGTATGAACCAGTATAAATAATTATAGAGAAAAATTTTCTTATTTATGAAACCTTTAAAAAATAATTTCTAAACATAAACTATTTTTTATTATAATTTTTGAGAGGTTTACACTTTCATTAAATTTAATTAATACTAAATATATTCTCTATATATACATTTATGAAAGCGGGTTCTGCCGTTTCAAGTGATTTTCATGTCTTTTTGACCCCTATTTACTATTCATAGTTGGGTTCTTATCTTCTACATGCGGTCTACCTTCATTCAATGCATCCTTCTCAAGATATCAGGGGTGATTAAGAAAATTTCATATAGTTAAATTTAAGTTACTTTGTTTTAATTTATTAAACACCAAGTCAATTGACATTTCTACACATGGAAAAAATTTGGTATTAGTTTATAGATTATAATATTTATAAATTAATATATTTATAAATTAATTAATAAATATACTTTATTGTATTCGTACACTATAAAAACTTCAGGGTTATGATAATATATGCTGATAACTTTTGGGATTAATTTTTTTTACTACAAAAATTAATAATTAGTCATATAATTCTAAATATTACGTAAGTTCTAGATTAGTGAAAAATTTTATAACATGATGTAATACGTGTACTCCTTTTTAATTTTTACTAACCATTTATCCCTCTTCTTACATATTTTTTTTTGTTAATAACATCGAACCTACTAACTAAATTTAAATCTCTCTGTCATATTAAGAAGGGAACGTTTTGATAGTACTATGAGAGAGAGGGGGGGGGGGGTAGAATTAGGAGTGTATTCATATAGAAAAATTCTTTATTTAGAATTTCGATAGAGTCCAAGATTATTTAATTATATATTTTATGACGATAATCGTTTATCATATTTCATAACATTTAAATATGTATAAGTATGTTTTGTTAAGCATCAAAGTTAAGTTTCACAATAACCACATACTTATGACAAAGACATTATAGAATTTTAATATCACAATAAGCAAATATTAATGCTATGGCTAAAAAAATATTAATATTTACTATAACAATTAATACTTACATTAATCAAAATTAGATTATCACACAGTATATTTTCATATTATCCTACAATTGGATAAATGAAATATAGCCGTAGCGAAGCACGGCCGGTCACTATACTCATTTAAATCATTTAGGAACCAACATAAATATAAAAATTCTTTTCTTTTTTATAATTCATTAAAGTTAATTAACACTATAAAATAAATCATTTAATTAAGAGTAAAAATAGTTTTAAAAAATTAATTACAGAAATGGTTCTTGTGGTTTCCATCAAAATAAGGGTAAATTGGTCATATTAGAAAAATTAATAGGTTGAGAGACCAAAATTGCAAACAAACTATGAAATTAAGGACCGTTTCTGCAAAATTGAAAGTTCAGGGACCAAATCCAAATTTTAAGACAAACCACATGGACCATTTTTGTAATTAACTCTAAAAATTATAAATGATACCTTATTTTAATAAAACAAATATGTCTAAAATTATTAATATTTTTAATCAATCAGAAACAAAAAACAAATATAATAAAAAAATCAACACTTACATATATATATATATATATATATATATATATATATATATATATATATATATATATATATATTACATTTTTTTGAACGAAAACATTTCGAATTAAATTGGTTCGTCGTTTTTCCATTTCGTTATATTGGAAATCGAAATGATTATCGTTTATTCTACTAAATTATTATAAATTAGATTGTTTGTTTGTTATTTACATTTGGTTACATAAAAAATCGAAATGGTTATTCGTTTTATCTGTCCAATATACTTAATTTTAATTGGTCTTTTTTTCCATTTGGTTAATCATTTTGCTGGAAAAATTGAAATGTTCTTCGTTTCTTTTTTTTAAATATTTTCGCTCGGAAAAAAAAGGAATCATTTCAGTATTCAATTTAATTAAACGAAATAAAACAACCTCTTAATCTAATTATTAATGTTTTTGACCGGAAAAAAACATTTAATAACTTTGATTTTCAATCTAACCAAACGAAAAAACGACTAACCATATTTGTTTTAAATATTTTTGCTCAGAAAAAAATAACAAACCATGTTAAATTTAAACGATTGGAAATAACGCCCAACTAATTTAACTATAAATGTTTTCACTTGAAAAAAACAAAGAACTCGATCTAAATTTTAAGTTAACCGAACGGAAAACAACTGATCCATCTATAAATTATTCCGATAGAAAAAAAGATAAATTATTTCACTTTTTAATTTTTTAATGGATTAAACAATGAAACTTTTCAAAGCTTAATAAATATTGAACTCAACATTTTTTATATTTATATATTTGTAAATAAAAATATTCATTTTGTACGACAACTTCTTCAATATTTGATTAGATATTTAAAAATTGAAAATTTTTGTTTTTACCTCAATTTGAAGAATTAAATAACATTGTTTCATTTTGTTTTGTTTTTTGGTTTTTGCCTTTTGTCCCTGTAGTTTATATTAAATTTTAGATTTGGTCCCTAAACTTTCAATTTTTTAAAATTAGTTATTATTATCAAGGTTTACATTCAACATTGTTACTTATCTATTAACTTTAATTAAAATATACATTTTGTCATTGTTTATATTTTTTTCCAATCTAATTAAAAATTATAAACAATACCTTATTTTAATAAATCAAATAAGTCTAAAAATATTAATATTTTTAATCAATCAAAAACAAAAAATAAATATAATAAAAAACATCAACACTTATATATATATATATATATATATATATATATATATATATATATATATATATATATATTCCATTTTTTGAACGAAAACATTTCGAATTAAATTGGTTCGTCGTTTTTCCATTTCGTTAAATTGGAAATCGAAATGGTTATCGTTTTTCTACTAAATCATTATAAATTAGATTGTTTGTTTGTTATTTACGTTTGGTTACATAAAAAATCGAAATGGTTATTCGTTTTATTTGTCCAAAATACTTAAATTTAATTGGTCTTTTTTTCCATTTGGTTAATCATTTTGCTGGAAAAATTGAAATGTTCTTCGTTTCAATTTTAAGTATTTTCGCTCGAAAAAAACAATGAATCATTTCGATATTCAATTTAATTAAACGAAATAAAACAACCGCTTTATCTAATTATTAATGTTTTTGACCGGAAAAAACATTTAATAGCTTTGATTTTCAATTTAACCAAACGAAAAAACGACTAACCATATTAGTTTTTAAATATTTTTGCTCAGAAAAAATGACAAACCATGTTAAATTTAAACGATTGGACATAACGCCCAACTGATTTAACTATAAATGTTTTCGCTTGGAAAAAACGAAGAACGTGATCTAAATTTTAAGTTAACCGAACGGAAAACAATTAATCCGTCTATAAATTATTCCGATAGAAAAAAAGGGCAAATTATTTCACTTTTTAATTTTTTAACGGATGAAACAATGAAACTTTTTAAAGCTTAATAAATATTGAACTCAACAATTTTTATATTTATATATTTGTAAATAAAAATATTCATTTTGTACAGCAACTTCTTCAATATTTGATTAGATATTTAAATATTGAAAAATTTCTGTTTTTACCTCAACTTGAAGATTTAAATAACACTGTTTCATTTTGTTTTGTTTTTTGGTTTTTGCCTTTTGTCTCAAAAGATGTATATAAAATATCAGCTTTTGTTATTCATAATTTTTGTGAAAAAATGGGTTTACCATGAAAAAAACCAACATGTTTTTTATATTATTGCGGTATAGCCTCTTTGTGTTACTTTTTACCAATAAAATCCACAAATTATTTATTTGTTTGTGATTTTTGGAACTATTCTTTTTACCGAAAAAAAATCATTAAATTTGAGGCTTTTCGTGGCATGTTGTTTTTTTGTGGTAAATACAGGACTGATTATGTAAAAAACAATGTTTTTCGAAGCCAGAAAGAAAACAATAACCTAAGGACTTGTTTAGGAAAACATAATATGGATGGACGAAACCATAAAAAAGCATAAAAACATATTCTTTTATTGTTTTGTACATATAAAACCCTAAAAAACAATATACTTTAGACATCATCAATTGAGTCATATCAAATTCGTAAAAAAAAAAAATGTAACCCACTAATGCTTAAATACATAAATGCACTTACGTTGTTGTCATCATTAAACATGTTTTTATTTCTTAACATCATACGTTACCGTAAGCGATAAAAACCACATATTTATGACGGATACCCGCAGCAATGCGCAGACAACCATAACACTAGTTTATTACACCAGCGGTCTCTGCTTTCCTTTTTGTTTTCATATTTGATCTTGTGTTTGTTAAATTGAACGAATCTGTCGTTATAATTATGAAAATGACCAATTTACCATTTTTTCACTCCCGAGTGTTTTAATGAATTTTCACATTTGGTCCTTTAAACACAATCTATTATTCTATTTTTTGTTAGTTATAAACATTGACTTGGATTTTTCTAAACTTAATAAGAAAATGTATATATAAAAATACAAAATCCTTCTTCCCCTTCGTAAACTAGGGGTGAGCTCGGTACCGTACTGAACCGAACCGGTACCGATCCCGAAAATACCGAAACCGAATAATTAGTTTTGGAAGAACCGAATACCGAACCGTATACTTTTATATGGTGCCGGTTCGGTTCCGAATACCGAATTTTAGCTAATTTAAGAACCGAATACCGAACCGAAAGTACCGAATACCGAATTTTAGCTAATTAAAAAACCGAATACCGAACCGAATATATTAATTCGGTATGGGTCGGCACCGGTACCGGTTCGGTACTGATTCGGGTTCGGAAATGGTACCCGTCGCTCACCCCTATCGTAAACATCTTCAACAATGAAAGTTTCACCATCATCTTCAACAATGAAAGAGCCACAATCACCCATCTACAATAATGGTGGTTCGACCTCCCCAACGAGATGAAAACCTTCCAGGAATGAGGCATTAGATTGGGTTTTTAGATTTCAAAATCAAAGGTTTCAAGATCTGGTTTCAATTCTCTCCTCATTCTCTCTCCACCGTTCTTGGAATGCTTCAAAATCTATGGTTTTGTATGGATTTTGTTTCAGATCTCGATTGTTTCGTTTTGAATATAGCTACGGGTTTTGATCTCATGTTTGTTTCTGCGTGGAATATGTACAGGATTTAGGTATTCGTTTCTTTTTTAGTTTGATCTCGTATTCATTTCTGTTTCTAATATGGGTTCGATTTGCTTTAAATGGGTTCTTAATCTGGGTTTCAACTGATGGTGGTTCTGGACCATGATGGGTTTGATTATTCGATTTACGGGTTTCATTATGGAAATGACTTCGATTTAGAGGTTTGATTTTCAATTAGATTTGTGGGTCAAATCTTGGAGCTTGATTGAGGATTAAATCTCAATTTCAGATCTGAGTTCATAGCTTGAAATCAAGTTCTTGGATTATTCTGGGTTTGAATAATGTTCTAGTTTGTATTTCTACATTGAAATCGATTTCTTGTTCGAATCTCGATTGAAATCATTTTTTTAGCTTGGCTTGTTGGAGGACAGAGGTGGTGACCAGAGAGTCAAACGATGGTGACGTTGGATAGGATAGATAGTAGAGGGGTGAGCTCGGTACCGTACTGAACCGGTACCGATCCTAAAAAATACCGAAATCGAATTATTAGTTTTGAAAGAACCGAATACCGGAACCGTATAATTTTATATGGTGCCGGTTCGGTTCCGAATACCGAATTTTAGCTAATTTAAAAATCGAATACCGAACCGAGAGTACCGAATACCGAATTTTAGCTAATTTATAAACCGAATACCGAACCGAATATATTAATTCGGTACCGGTTCGGGTTAAGGAAATGGTACCCGTCGCTCACCCCTAATAGATAGTGGTGGTGTCGGAGTTTCTATATTTCAGGCTCACTTAATTTTCTTCGATGAAGACTTGATGAACAAAATAATAATATATTAAAAATTACTTAAATATAAAAAGGGGAAATTGCGCAAAAAACCTCTAAGTTGGATCATTTTTTGCGATTAAAACCTCCAACCTTTTTTCATTGCACAAAAAACCTCGAACTGGTTAAAACTTTGTAAATTTGGGCTTTTTTCAAAAAATCTAACTTGCAACCGGTTTAGCCGGTTGCAACTTGATGATGTGTAAAACTTTTAAATACATTTTTGCGTAAAAAACCTCCAACTTGATTAGTTTTTTCAATTAAAACCCCACATCATTTTTAATTTGATAAAAAACCTCCAACCAACAAAGATAATTAAAATTGAGTCTTCACTGATTGCATTTTGATAACATGGATATTTATTAAACTTTTATTTATCAAACAAAAAATTCATTTTCCAATGAAACCTCCACCCTCTAAGCTAGCGAACCTCACTGCTCTAACTATCATATTTAGATGCTAAAATGAAATATAAATAAATGAAATTGTACATAAAGCTGAACCTAAAAATGCAACTCGTTAACACAAAATGAAATCGATTCCATCGGCACAATTGAAGTTAAAATTTAAGATTAAACGGCAAAAGATAATCGAACATACATACATAAAATAAACAACACTGAACATAAAGATGAGATAGAGTAATCGGAGTTGCCAGATGTAGAGAAAAAGAGAAAAGGTAAATATAATTGTTGGTTAGAGGTGAGAAAAATACAGTTAAGGGTTTTAATCGAAAAAGTCACCAATGTCGGGGTTTTTTTATGCAAAAGTTCAGTTTAAGAATTGTACATGTAGTGCCACGTAGGCGCCACGTAAGTCAGGTTTGCCATGTGGACGTCACGTGTGTGCCATGTAAGCATAACAACCTATTATAACCGGTCAAGTCTTAATTTCAAAAAATTTTACCGGTTAGAGGTTTTTTGTGCAACAAAAAATGGCTAGGGGTTTTAATCACAAAAATGGTCCAACTTTAAGGTTTTTTACGCAATTATCCCATATAAAAAAGACTGAAAGTGTTATTTTATAAAAGGGTAGAATCGTCTATTTATTAGACCAAAACCGCAAAGAAACAGTAAAAGTAGGAACAACTGGTGTAATAAATGAAATTGAGAGACAAATTCCATATGTATTGAACCACAGGGACCATTTATGTAATATACTCTATAACTAATGATACTTACATAATTAATTAATAGTAACAATAAAATTAAAAAAAATTAATAAAGCATATACAGTTATTTTATATAATACTTATCATTTATACTTTTAGTAATAATGTCTTAAAAATTTCAACTTGGTTAATTTTATTTAACCCAACTTTTAAATCGTTTTTGTTCATTAAAAGTTTGTTAATATAATTCAATTAAGGCCTCGTTTGTTTTCCATTAAGAGCCTCTTAAAATTGTCTGAACTCGTCTAAACTTCAGATTTATAATTAATTAAGACTGATCTATAATTAATTAAAACTGTTTATTTAGGTTTAATATTAAGAGGTTTAAACCTCTTAAAATCAAGAGGAAGACTTTGGTTTGAAAATTTTTTTTAAGAGGGTCTTTTCTTTATTTTTTTTAACCCTAATTTTATGTCCTCCAAACCACATGCGGACTTACATTGGAAGGAGGGGTAGCCCGTGCAACGGGTCCCCTCCCAAATAATTTCGTTTCATAGTGGAAAATTTTAAAAGAATTATATGTGCAACTGACGATTTTTTATGTGTGCAACTTATAGTATCCAAAAAAATTATGTGTGCAACTTAAAATAATTTGATACCTCAAAAAATAAGTTGATTACCTAAATAACTAAATAAGTAATTAATTTCAATAAATCAACAACATCTAATAATATTTCTAAAAATTAAAACTCAATAAACCCAATACTAAATTCTAAACTCACTAACGCAATATTATTTTTAACACAATTTCAAACTTAATAATGATTTTAATTTCTAAACCCAATTCTTTAACCCTTTTAGCCTTAATGCACTTTTGAAAAAAAAAAGCGGTGGAAACAAGAAGTGACAGCATAAAATTTTAAACGGTGTTCTAATTTGTGCGGTTGAACATGAAATATTTTCTATGATAACAATTGAAACTTTTATTGATCGATTCCATAATATGAAAAGTCAAAGAGATCAACTGTGAGAGATACATTCTTAACATAATTACTTATATTTCATAACAAATTGTATTTTTATGTATTATCTATTATTCTATTTGTTACTTTAAGATTATAATTTTAATTTTAAATTATAAATATCCATGTGTTGACACGACCCGACCAAAATAATCATTTTAATTTTGCGATGAAAATTTATACAACGGGTCCCTTAGGTGGCTAGGTCCGCCACTGCTCCAAATAAACAATCTTAAGATCATCTCTTAATTTCAGATTTCAGATCTTAAGACCACTCTTAATTTCAGATGTGGTTTTCAGATTTCAGACATTTAACATCTTAAAAAATAAATAACATGTAAATTGATTGACCCAGTCGTATGAGTATCAAAAATATAACCCAAAAACACTATATAGATAGGGTAAGTGGGATCGAATCCACAGGGAATGATAGGTCGCTAAACTAGTTCAGAGACTGTTTGGATTAGAATTGAAATCATTTGTTTCGAACTAATTTCCTACTGTAAAACTACTATTGTTGCAATGTCACACACGAGAATTGAATTAAAGAAGTTCACTGGAAGAGAAAGAGGGTGTTTGCTCTCTCGTTATACACACTATGGCAATTCAGAATGTTAGGGATTCCATTCACATGAAGTGACATGAATTTACAGCTTATGTTCCAAAACAACGTATACCACTCTATTGACTGTCTTCCTCCCCTATAGAGAGTGGGCACAACCAATGACATGGATATCAACCATTTCAGATACACTTACTGTTCACTCACATTTATTCATACAAATATAATCCCTTTTACAGTTTCCCTATGAATGAATTGGTTTTCACGACAAATATTCTTAAGACGAAGTATGCACCGTCTATTAATTGTCTTCCCCACATTAATGAGCCGGCACAACTAATGATATTACTATACCCCGTTACATACAACACCCGTTGATTACAACCATTCATTCACAAATAAGATCCACAACCCCTTTAAGCGCAATTGGAAACTGAAATTAATTAAACATTCATTCAAACCATAGTGTGCAAACTAAAGAACAAACACCACAAAATATTTAGCCAAACATAGCTTGGGTTAACTTACTAACAATGTCAAACACAGATGAAAACATTAAAACTACCGATAATGTGTAAATACAATCGATCGGATGCCAATGCTTGATCTTCGTTTGATTCCAGTAGCTTTCCTCCTCTGATTTTCCTCCCAAAATCGCACCTTTGTGTGTGTGAAACTGCCCAAATGCGAACCTCCCTGAAAATGGTAACTGCCTCCCTCAAAAACTGCAGGTTTCGCCACATTTCCGCACCAGCGTCGCCCCCGGCGTCTGGGACGCTGGCTAGGACGCTCAGACTCTGTTTCAGGGAGTTTTGGGCGTTTCCTGGGCGTCTGGGACGCTGGCTAGGACGCCCTGCACGAAATTCCCCTTTCAAGCTGCTATTTCCTTTACTTTCTTGCCAAGCAACTGAAAACACAAAAACCTACATTAGCAGTACCAATTATCTCATATTTACACACTAAAACATAACAAAAACACATGAAAATAACAGTGATTATATCACTGATCAAACCTCCCCAACTTACACCTTGATCGTCCCGAACAAGGCATCAAAACAGAGACAAAAAGGATGAAACGATTGAGTTTTCCAACTTTAAAAGCGTGAACTTGTGGCATGATAAAACAGTGAATGATTAAATCAAATGCTAACATGTTCAATCTATGGGTTTTCCTTTCTAATGAATCCGTAGGCATTGATTTTTAGCTCAAGGTTACGAGTTATTCACTTAACACCCAATTGCACATTCATTTTAGAGCACTTTTCTGCTCTTTTTCTTTTGATTCAATGCTAACACTTACAGCCATGGCCTTCTAGCAAGTTCATGTAACGGGATTTGGGTCAATCGATCCCAAACCAGACGGTCTTAGGTGATTAGGCATGACGGTACCCCACAGACTTAATTTCCCGAACTCACTAGGCCACATGCTAGCTTATTCAACTCTCCCCTTTCTTTTCTTTTTATATTTTGAGATTTTCCGTGCAATGTATACCTTACTCTCCCCCTTATTGCCATCAATGCCAAAGATTTATTAACGAAGGAATCAACCACTATCTCCCATGCTAAACACTTATACTCAATCATACTTCCTTTTCATCAACCCAAAAGCCACTTTCTTTTAAAACTATCAAAATAGGGTGCTCACCCCTCTTAAACTCTCATCTTAACACTTTGCACAAACCAATCATGTATAAGCAGTAAAGGAGTGATCATGATACTACCACCATAACAACAGTTGCAAATATAAACTAACACCTAAGAAAACTACTGAACTGAAAAATGCAGTAAATTAAATGACAGAAATGAAACGAAAGTACCCGATATTAGAGTCGCCTCTCATCTAGGATGGTGGCCCAAAGATGCCACTGAAGAAAGCCGCAAAACCATGTTGATCTCGTGTTTGGGGTGCAGATGGAGGCTGATGAAACGGTGCCAACGCAGGATGTGGCACCGGGTTACCCGTGCTCCTGTCAATAGTCTCATAACTTGGTGCCTGGTACCTATCGAGTGGTGTGTAGGGCAGGCTGGCCCTATAATCACTGTAGTGCCTCAACTCGTCCTCGTACTGCCACTGCTGGCTGTACATGTATGCATTCAGGAATGCACCGGCCCTTACACCTAGGTAGATGTCGTCTAACTGCCTCCTCTACGCTCCTACTTCAGACTGCAACCAATTAATTTGCCTTTGCTACTCCTCCATTACCCTATCTTGTCTCTCTGACCTCTCTCGTTGCTCAACTCTCATGGCAGTGACTTCCGTGCTCAAACTCGATAACATCTGTACAATGTTGCTTAAATCTCCTGCCTCACCCCTCCGAACTGCTCTGCTTTGTTGTCTCTCCATTCTCTCCTCTTCCGGATATGGTGTCACCACACTTTTCTTCGTCTCAGTGTCATAGATCTCGTACCCGTCCTCGGCTTCCCTCAGTACAATATCTTTCATAGAGCTGACCTTGATCCATAAACTACTCTCCTTGATGAACTTAGCAAGGGTATTTTCAGCCATAGCACCTTTTACCTTCAGGTATCTGGACAACAGCCACATATGAGGTATAACCCGTCTCTCCCGGGTGTTGTACATATTCCACAAGTCGTCCATTACAACCCAAGCAAAGGATAGAGGTTCCTCTCCGGTCAGCAGGGCATGCATAATACTAACATCCTTCAATCTCACCTTGCTCAGATCTCCTGACCTTGGTAAGATATTCGTGATCACGATCTTGTGAAGTACCTTGGCCATCGGCTGCAAATCACCTCGTTTGAAGTCCCTATACTTGGATACCCGATCCCTGGGAAGATCAAAAGCTGCCATCACCTTCCTCAACCAGACCTCGGAGTACATCATCCCTGTACCGGCTAAATATCCCTCGGTTCTATACACATAAGGCTGTCTCTCACCGTCTCTCATGCATCCAGTGTCGACTGCAAAAACTTCCCTCAACTCTACGACTGACATCCTAATCTCTGTGTTGCCCACTATGCCAATTAGGGTATAATTACAGTCATCGACCCCTCTCCCGAGTCGTAGGTTTGACATCCATTCAGCTACCACAAAGGGGTACAACTCCTCTCCGCCTAAGTCCAACACTCTCTCCCAACCCAAGGCTTGAAACAACTCGACCACACCATAATTGCCGAATTCATCCCTATCTAGCTTCTTCTCATAGACGAACTTCGTGTCCTCCCCCCATTTCTCCATAAACAATTCTGCCCTAATTCTCTCATCATGCTCGGACAGAAGCTTGGTTGAATCCCATACAGCAGGAGGACGCACATCTGGTGTGGTTGAAGCTGTTTTCTTTCGCTTTGCAATGCTCTTTTGCCTCTGAGATGATGATGCTCCCGACATATTGAATCCTGAAATGCACAACAATACACGCAACCATGGTAATGAACTGTTAGTATCAAAATACTAGTGTATCCACATATAGCCTGCTGCTCACAACACGGTTTCCTGTTACACATTCATCTCACATATGCTAAAAGGCACCAAAAATCAAAAAAAGTGGACACCCCCTCCCCAACTTAGAGGGAAGTGATGTCCTCATCACAAATAACACAGATAAGCAACACATATAGGTACAAAATCACATAATCAGATATAGAAATAGCAACCAGCACCCAAGCATCTTATAGGCAATAGCAAAAGAAAGAAACAGTGTCAGAGTTAAGTACACAGAATATTGCTCATCGCCACACACGGCGGAAGTAATCATCAACCCCAAAAGAAACAAAATGTTATCATGTCAACAACCTACGAAACCAAATCCATGACCTTGGTGCACCACACTTAACTACACCACATCCTTATCCTCCTCACGAATTGGAGCTTTGTCTTTCCGTGCGATTTCCCTCCTTGCTAACACCTGCTGCTCCCGCAACTCAGCTTCATATTTGGCAGCATCATTTATTGCTTCAGCCATCTCGTATAAGCGATCAACTTTCTTCTCCACGAGTTCCAGAGTGATCATTACTTGGTGCTGCATCTGCTCATGCATTCTTCCTACTACAGCGGTGAGGTCCTGAATGCTCTTCTGCATGCTTTCCAAAGTGGTGGTATTGGATGATGATTCACCAAGTACCTGATCGGGGGAAACAGCTGGAGAACGAGGGCGGTCCAAAGTAGTCTCGAAGCCACTCATCAAATCCCGAATAATAGACACATCACCTGCTCGGATGAATTGAGTACGGCTAAAAAGTTGCTTTGTGAAGTATTTTTCCCGATCAGGGATCAAAGCAAAACGTGGAGTGGAGGGAAGTGTGCGCATACGTTCCAGAAGTTCCGATATCATTCGGACGTGTACAAGTTCAGTGCAGCTAGAGGAGAGTATAGAGTTCCAGATGTTTGCCAGTACCAAATGACTCAACGAAATACACGGTGATCCAGTCAACAAAGCATTCACAACCACGATTTCTTTCACTTTCACGCTTGTAGTGTCGACATTTCGGGGCAGCACATTATACAACACAAGCTTCCATAACACCTTAGCTAAGGGCCTAAGATCTTTACGTGCGTGGGCATTATATGTTCTAGCCTGAGTGGGAGTGAGTTCAAACACGGTCGTCAAATATGTCTGCCAAATTCCCGGGGACACGAGAGGAATTTCCTTTAGACTGTCCTCATCCCATATCTCGTGTTCCAAGATGCTTCCATCAGCTGCAGTAGGTGCATCAAAACCCAAGAGTTGCTTCAACGTCTCCGCGGAAATCTCAACTTCATGACCAGCTACTGTTGCCTGAAGAGTTAGAGGTGCTAACAGGTCACCTCTCTTCCTTGTGACCGTAGTGCAAAACTCCTCCAATGCATTTTGGTATATCACATCCTTAGTCCAGTCTAGAGCCGCTGACCAACCTAAGCGCCCAAAAGCGTCGAAAACTCCGTAGTCTTTAAATTCGTCCCTATGCACACCTTTTTCCAAAAGGAACTTAAAATTCGAATCAATCTCCAACACCTCCACTGGTTGTTCTACTTCTCGTACTGGAGAAGGCGTTGGAGACACGGTTTGGCGGGAACGCTTTCGTGTGCTGGATGTTGCAGTTTGTTTCTGCTTCCTCGCTGAAGCCCTAGTCATGGCTATAGACAGTGATACAAATCATATCAGATGCTATGCCCCACGTGATGGATCGAATGCATATGATGAATGCCTACTGGAAGTGATGATGGACAATGCACTCTAACCCTAGGTCAATGAAATCCTGTGCTTACTAAACACCATGACCACTGTGGGTTAGTGTGGTTTGACCTTAAAAACATGTACCCACATGGTTAGTGTAGCAACAACCTGTTCAACATCTCACCCCTCCCCAACTTAGTTGCAAAGGGGGAGGTTACTACCGCTATTACTGAAATTCTATGGGTGAGAGTACCCAACACACTCATAGGCTGGAGCATACACCATCAACGCTATCACACACTCACATTGACCACAAAGAACATATACACGCATCATGCCACTTAATCACATACAACCCATAGCAAACAAGTTCACACAACCCTAGCTTCTAAAATCGGACCCCTAACTTCATAAAACCGCAAATGTGCGTGATGTACATGCAAGATACGAGAAATACAACCACATACATACATGAGCAACATAGAATTCCAAAAGTCACACACAAATCCACAAAAAGCCCTAATCGGTTCATGAAAACCACAAGAGAAGCATAAATGCTAAAGATGAACTTGAAATTGTTACCTGATCGATGGAGAGAAGGAAATGCGTGAGGGATGAGATCAACAATGGAGGAAACCGTCGGCTTCGCAAGAGAGAGGGACGAGAGCGTTTTAGAGAGAGAGGGAGGACGGTAGGTGCGAAATAAATGAGGTGGGTGGGAGTTTACATGACGAAAATCGCTTGGGCGTCCTACCCAGCGTCTAAGACGCTGTCCAGCGTCCGTGCGCCTATTCTCGGCCTCCTAAAGACGCTATCCCTCGGGTTTACAATTTATTCCAGCGTCTAAGACGCTCACTTAGACGCCGCCCACTTAAGCTCACATGTCCCCGCGTCCCAGGCGTCCCACCTGGCGTCCCAAACGCTACTCAAGCGTCTGAACCTCCTTCAGGGCGTCTTGGAAACGCTCACACTCTGTTTTGTAATTTATTTCAACGTCTAGGACGCCCACTCAGACGCCGCACACTTCAGTGCCCATTCAACCTGCATCCCAGCGTCTTGCTCAGCGTCCGCGACGCTGCCCTAGCGTCTCAAACCCTTGTGGAGCGTCTTATCAACGTTATCCTTCTGTTTAATAATTAATTCCAGCGTTTCCAACGCCTACTAGGACGCTGGTGCTCCAAATTCACTCAACACTCGTTCTACCAGCTTTTCAACTCCCGTTTGCTCAATAACAGCCACTCCCGCTCATTTCCAAATTAAAAACACACATTAAATTAACTAAAAGCAACTTTAAACAACACAAAAAAAAAACAACCATTTTCGTATGGAACACGACTATACTTAGCACGTATAGCAAGCCTTTAAACCACCTAATTACTTAGATGGACGAGTTTAGTCTCGTGAGGGTTTGCAGTGAATATACCCACAAAATTCGTAGTCATTTTACTTACAGAGATGAGTCGATTGGCTCTTTGAGAGCCACTACCTCTATCAAGGTTGCTTGATTACCGTCAGTGCTTACCGGACCTTCAACGTACATCTTGAGCCTATGACCATTCACAGTGAACGAATGTCCATGTTTAAGATCCTTGACTTCCACAGCTCCATTGTTATACACGTGAATTACCTCATAAGGTCCCGTCCATTTACTCCTCAGCTTTCCTGGAAACAATTTATTGCGTGAGTTATAGAGCCAAACCTTATTGCCGACTGCAAAAGTCTTCCTTCTCAAGCATTTATCATGGAAATGCTTCGTCTTTTCCTTGTAAATCCTAGCACTTTCGTATGCCTCCAATCTGATCTCTTCCAATTCTGCCAATTGAAACTTCCTCATCCTTCCTGCATCAGAAATATCAAAGTTAGCATTTCTAATTGCCCACGTAGCTCTATGCTCTAACTCTACAGGTAGATGACAAAGTTTCCCATAGACTAGCCTATAAGGTGACATTCCAATAGGGGTCTTGTATGCAGTCCTATAAGCCCATAATGCGTCATCTAATCTCAACGACCAATCCTTGCGATTAGGCTTAACAGTCTTTTCTAAGATTCTTTTGACTTCCCTATTGGAAACCTCAACTTGGCCGCTCGTCTGTGGGTGATAAGGAGTGGCAACGCGATGAGTTACCCCATAATGCTTTAACAAGGTGTGAAACTGAAAATTTTTAAAATGAGTTCCCCCATCGCTAATAATAGCTCGGGGAATCCCATGGCGTGAGAAAATGTTCTTTTTCACAAATTTGCACACCACCTTGTTGTCATTATATCGCGTTGCCTCAGCCTCAACCCACTTAGAGACATAATCTACGGCCACCAAAATATATTCAAAACCAAAAGAGACAGGAAAGGGACCCATAAAATCTATTCCCCAAACATCAAAAATTTCTACTTCTAATATGGGAACCATGGGCATTTGATCTCTCTTATATATCCCCCCAACCTGTTGGCATCTCAGACAGGACTTAACATACTCATATGCATCTTTAAACAATGAAGGCCAAAAGAAACCACAGTCTAACACTTTATGGGCTGTTTTCTTGGCACTAAAATGCCCCCCACATGCTAAACTGTGACAATGAGTAAGGATATCAAGTTGGTCCGTCTCCGGAACACATCTTCTAATCAACTGATCAGCACCAATCTTGAAAAGGTCAGGATCGTCCCAGATGTAATACTTGGCTTGAGCGTAGAAACTTTTCCGCTGCTGTGACGTCCAATGGCTCGGTGTCTTACCTGTCACAAAATAATTAACCAGATTAGCAAACCACGACAATTTAGACACAAATAACAGCTGTTCGTCAGGAAAAGATTCCTTGATCACTTCAATGGAGTTTGGAACCAACGTGGGCAGCCTTGACAAATGATCAGCCACCACATTCTCCGACCCCTTTTTATCCCGTATCTCCAGATCAAACTCTTGCAATAATAAAATCCACCTAATCAGTCTTGGCTTGGCATCCTTTTTGCTCAAGAGGTACTTCAATGCACTATGGTCCGAGTAGATTATCACCTTGGCACCCCATACATAAGCACGAAACTTGTCTAAGGCATACACAACCGCCAATAACTCTTTTTCTGTGGTAGTGTAATTCTGCTGAGCCTCAGAAAACGTTTTGCTGGCATAATAAATCACAACCGGCTTCTTATCAACCCTCTGTCCCAGCACTGCTCCCACCGCGAAGTCACTTGCATCACACATGATTTCGAATGGCTTCGTCCAATCGGGTGACTGCAAAATGGGAGCATCCGTAAGCTTAGCCTTTAATAGCTCAAATGCTTTTAGACATGCTTCGTCAAACACAAACTCAGCATCCTTAGCTAAAAGATTACACAACGGCTTTGAAATGGTGCTGAAATCCTTGATAAATCTTCTATAGAATCCCGCGTGCCCCAAGAACGATCTCACCCCTTTAACACTGGTTGGTGGTGGCAAAGATGAAATAAGCTGAATTTTTGCCTTGTCCACTTCCATACCTTTCTCAGAAACTACGTGGCCTAAGACAATACCCTCCTTGACCATGAAGTGGCTCTTCTCCCAGCTCAACACCAAATTCGTTTCGGTGCATCTTTTCAAGACTTGCTCCAAATGGTACAAACAACCCTCAAACGTCTTATCAAAGATAGAGAAATCATCCATAAAAATCTCTAGCGAGCCTCCTACCATATCTGAGAATATCGCCATCATGCAACGTTGAAACGTGGCAGGAGCGTTACACAACCCAAATGGCATCCGTCTATAGGCGAATGTCCCGTAAGGGCACGTGAACGTGGTCTTTTCCTGGTCATCAGGGTGGATAGGAATCTGATTGTACCCTGAATATCCATCTAGAAAACAATAGTACTTCTGGCCTGCCAGCTTCTCAACTATCTGATCTATGAAAGGTAACGGGAAGTGATCCTTTGATGTGGCTGCATTCAACTTCCTATAGTCAATGCAGACCCTCCAACCTGTTACTGGTCTGGTTGCAATTTGCCCATCTTCGGTGTTTATCACTGTTACCCCCGACTTCTTGGGCACGGTCTGTGTAGGGCTGACCCACTGGCTATCAGAAATGGGGTAAATGATACCCGCATCTAACCACTTCAACACCTCCTTTTTTACCACTTCTCTCAAGTTTGGGTTGAGTCTCCGTTGTGCATCCCTTGATGGTTTACTATCAGCCTCCGTGATAATTCTGTGCATACAAATGGTAGGACTTATCCCTTTTAGATCAGAGATTGTCCAACCCATAGCTGCCTTATGCTTTCCCAAAACTTCAATCAGTGCCTCCTCTTCCTCTTTTGTCAAATCCGAAGCTATAATCACTGGCAAACTCTCTTGTGGCCCCAGAAATACATATTTGAGATGTGTGGGTAAGGTCTTGAGTTCCAGTGTAGGAGCCTGCTCCAAAGATGGTTTGTTTGACTCCGGGAGATTTTCTGGTAGCTTCTCAAACTTGATTGACCATGGAGGTTGCTTACTCGGCTTTGTTCCTCCAAACATCTCTTCTAAGCTCATCAACCAACCCCAATCAACCTTTTCATTCTCTTGGCATGACAATGCATATCCCAACTCATCCCTGCTAGTCATGAGTGATGTCTGTGATCCTGCTAACTCATCAAGATAATCTATAAAATAGCACTCTGAATCATCAGAAACATTAGAAACAGCATTGAAAACATTTAACTTCAACTTTCTATTCCCGAAGGCTAAGTCCAAGGCACCCGTCCTACAATTAATTTGGGCATTAACAGTGGCCAAAAATGGCCTACCCAAAATAATTGCGGGCTGGTTATCCCGACTTCTTTGATCTGAATCTAACACAAGAAAGTCCACCGGGTAATAGAAATCCTCAACTTTTACAATCACATCGGTTAACATGCCCCTTGGAATCTTAGTGGATCGATCAGCTAGTTGTAACACCACATCTGTGGGTGTTAAGCTTCCTAAATCGTGCTGATCGAATAAGTTTCCAGGGAGTATGTTAACACTTGCTCCCAAATCTAGCAATGCTTTTTTAATTCTAATATCACCTATAGTAACAGAGATAAGAGGTGAACCTGGATCCTTAAGCTTGGGTGGCAATGAACTGGAAACTACTGCACTTACCTGCTCCGTGAGGTGAATTTGCTTCGGCAAAACCGTAGGATACTTGCGCTTCTGAGTGCACAAATCTTTCAAGAACTTTGCATATGCCGGAATTTGCTGCAATGCTTTCACCAATGGAATGTTGATCCTTACCTGATTGAATGTATCCCATAGATCCTCTATCTGTGGCCCTTTCTTCCCATACATTGGTCTATTCGGGTCCTCTAGAGCTGATGGGTATGGAGGTGTCGGTTCAGGCTTTGGCTGCTCTTCTTTTTGCACCACAACCTCCTCAAACTGAACTTGCTTCTTCAACTGTACCTCCTTCTCAGATTCTGAATGTGGAGTTTTCTTCCCATCATCTATAGTCTCCTCAACATCACTATCTTCATCTTCCACTTCCGGCATCACAACTTTGTTATCAACCTTCTTCCCACTTCGCAAGGTGGTAACTTTCTGCAACTCACTCACTTCGTTCAACTCTTCCACCTCATGTACTGATTGTTTTTCTTTGCCTTTTGAATGAGACGGATTGACTTGGGTATTGCTCGGTAATCTTCCTTCATCTCTTTTCGTAAGCTGATCTGCGATCTGCCCCATTTGCTTCTCTAGACTGGCCATTGACTTCGTCTGCACATAGGATTGTTGCTTTAGGTAATCCATAAGCTGATCCATCTTTGAATCCTTAGGAGCTTCATGAACAACTGGTTCCTTTTCTTCCTTAGTACCCGATGATGTACCACCATAAAAATTCCTACCCTATGGGTACCGACTCCCTTGATCAAATCTGGGTTTTGGATACTCCTCGGCTCTTTGATCATCTCTCCAACGAAAGTTAGGATGACGCCTCCATCCAGGATTATAAGTTTCTGAATGAGGGTCAAACCTATCTTGCCTTGGTCGAAAACCCGAGATCTCACTTGCTTGCTCGCCTTGCACATGATAGCAAAATTCTGAAGTGTGAGTGTACTCCCCACAAGTGACACACATCACCGGTAATCGCTGTTCCATCTGCTCCTTTTTCATCAACACATCCAACTTCTTGCTAAGAGCTTCCATATTCGTTGTGACGTCCCTTTTCCAAGCATTGTCAATTCCCAATACTTGAACTCCAATTGGCGTTTCAGACCCGGCTTGCACCTTTGACCCCTTAGCTAACTGTGCCAACAATTCCCATGCCTCATCATGCTCTTTGGCCAAGAACGTACCCCCCGAAGCTGCGGTAATCATATTTCTGCTCTCTTGGCTGATACCATCAAAAACGTTCTTCACCAACATCCACTTGGGTACCTCATGATGTGGACATGCCCGTAACATCTCATTCAGTCGCTCGAAAGCCTCATGAAATTGTTCCCCCGGCTTTTGCTTGAAACTGGTGATGCTATTCCTCTTCTCAGTGGTCTTACTAATCGAATAAAACTCGTTGAGGAAAGCCCTCTTCATCTCCTCCCAGTTACGAATACTGTTAGCTGGTAGAGACGTGAACCAGTGCTTTGCTTTATCCTTAAGAGAGAATGGGAACAATCGTAGTTTGAGAGTATCTACGGGTAGTCTTTGCACTCTGTTAGCTTTGCATATTGCTGAAAATTCTGCTAGGTGATCGTATGGTTCCTCGCTCTTTGTTCCATGAAAATGAGGAATGATGCTGAATAAGTGAGTCTTTATTTCCGGTTCATTCTCAATTTCAGGATACAGTATCGGTGACATATCGGGAACATCACCCGGTCGGTAGTGGGACTCCACAGTCCTCCTATCATCCGCCATATTTATGTTGGGTTCAGTGTCACTATCAGGTTCCTCTGAATGTATGGATTGCTCTTCTGAATCAGATGTCTCCAGTGTGCTCGGATTACCACTGGTCTCTCCACTAGGCCAATAACCTCTGTGTAGCTTCCTCAATGAGCGAGCAGTCCTTTCAATTTCTGTTTCGTATTGCAATGGAGAAGTTCGCCCGGAGTAACGAGTATGCATATACCTGAGATACACACACACACGTGAAGATTCTGAACTTTGCTGTTCAGAATGTTAAAGAAAATGAAAAATACTAAAAATGAAACTAAACTAAAACAAAATTAACTAGCTACTATAAACAAGGATATTTACAGAAACAGTTAATCCAAACTACTTTAACAAGCGCTGCCATTCCCCGGCAACGGCGCCATTTTGATGGACCCAGTCGTATGAGTATCAAAAATATAACCCAAAAACACTATATAGATAGGGTAAGTGGGATCGAATCCACAGGGAATGATAGGTCGCTAAACTAGTTCAGAGACTGTTTGGATTAGGATTGAAATCATTTGTTTTAAACTAATTTCCTACTGTAAAATGCTATTATGGCAATGTCACACACAAGAATTGAATTCAAGAAGTTCACTGGAAGAGAAAGATGGTGTTTGCTCTCTCGTTATACATACTACGGTAATTCAGAATGTTATGGATTCCATTTACATGAATTGATACGATTATGCAACATATGCTCCAAAACAACGTATACCACTCTATTGACTGTCTTCCTCCCCTATAGAGAGTGGGCACAATCAATGACATGGACATCAACCATTTTAGATACACTTTCTGTTCATTCGCATTTACTCATACAAATATAATCCCCTTTTACAGTTTCCATATAAATGAATTGGTTTTCACAACAAATACTCTTAAGACGAAGTATGCGCCGTCTATTAATTGTCTTCCCCATATGAATGAGCCGGCACAACTAATGATATCGCTATACCTCGTTACATACAATATCCATTGATTACAACCATTCATTCACAAATAAGATCCACAACCCCTTTAAGCACAATTGGAAACTGAAATTAATTAAACATTCATTCAAACCATAGTATGCAAACTAAAGAACAAACACCACTAAGTATTTAGCCAAGCATAGCTTGGGTTAACTTACTAACAGTGTCAAACACGGATGAAAACATTAAAACTACCGATAATGTGTAAATACAGTCGATCGGATGCCAATGCTTGATCTTCGTTTGATTCCGATTGCTTTTCTCCTCTGATTTTCCTCCCAAAATCGCACCTTTGTGTGTGTGAAACTGCCAAATTGCGAACTCCCTTGAAAATGGTAACTGCCTCCCTCAAAAACTGCAGGTTTCGCCACTTTTCCGCACCAGCGTCGCCCCCGGCGTCTGGGACGCTGGCTAGGACGCTCAGACTCTGTTTCAGGGAGTTTTGGGCGTTTCCTGGGCGTCTGGGACGCTGGCTAGGACGCCCTGCACGAAATTCCTCTTTCAAGTTGCCATTTCCTTTACTTTCTTGCCAAGCAACTGAAAACACAAAAACCTACATTAGCAGTACCAATTATCTCATATTTACACACTAAAACACATCGAAAACACATAAAAATAGAAGTGATTTATATCACTGATCAAATGTGTACCATCAGATTCTAAGGGGTGGTTCGAATCTATGCCTAGATTCAAATGTGTACCATCAGATTCTAAGGGGGGGTTCGAATCTATGCCTAGATTCGAATGTGTACCATCAGATTCTAAGGGGGGGGGGTTCGAATCTATGCCTAGATTCGAATGTGTACCATCAGATTCTAAGAGGGAATTCGAATCTGATGCATGGTTTCGAATCTAACCCATTAAATTCGAGTTTAATGCCTAAAATTGAGAAATATACTCTCTAAACTTGTATATTTTGAATGAAACTTATAAACAACACATAGAATGGCAAGAGTTATTCAAAGGACAATGAATGAACATGAAATGGGTTCAAACTTTAGTTATAGTTCGAATTTAGATATGTACCCGAAATGGGGAAAAATATCACCAAACTTACGAAACTTGATTTTATGGATTTAAACGGTTAATGATATGAGGAATTGTTGTAATTGATATAACAGGTCCCTTGTGGTGTTGTTTAACCCACAGTGGGGTACTTGGTGGATCCGGTTGAAAGCCCGAAGAGAAATAATATCAGTTAAAAGATAAATTACGCACCCACTGTGAGTACAGTAGATTTCGCATGTTTATATTTGTTTTATGCAAGCTTTGCCTGCTGAGACCTGTTGTTTCATTGATTGTTTGGAATTCTACTAACTTGCGTAGATATAGATGCACATTCTTACTTGTTGCATGTCCTTTCGGTTGTTGTGCATCTAGTGATGGACCGGTGGGTCGCATCGATTACTCTGATGTTACTGCGCTATATGACGCTGGAGCTGATCCCTCCAGGTCCGGTAGGCAGTATGTCATCCCCGATCGTACGTTTGTCTCAGATGGTATGTATAAATGCGGAGCTTTGGGCTCGAAGGGGCTGCGGCTCTGGTCCGTACTTGGTGTACGAAGAGAGTATACGACGTTTGTCGTCGGGATTACTCTTGGGCTTCATAAAGACTTATAAAATGCGTAATCTATGTATTCACTAAGCATTCTCTTACGTTTTAGTTGTTGTATTTTTACAGGCAAAGGAAAATCTACTGCTGGACCTTCTAGTTAGGTCGTTTGGAAGATTTGGGAGACTCGGCACTATTTAATCGGTAATCGTGATTTGGACAATGTTGTAATATATTCTGGATGATTGTAATAAATGTATGGGTGTGTAGACTTAGACTTGATACCTTATAGCACCGTAGGGTGTTTAACACTTGTTGCACTACTTTATTTATGTTTTTAATGCTTCCGCACTTAATTTAGGTTATCAGATCATTATGTTATTGTATGTTGGTGATTAATCCTGGGTGTACTGTAATTGGTGGTTGTTGTGGCAAGGGTGTCACAAAGACCGTCCGTCCAACGGTCGAACTCACCCCCACCACCCACTTGGTTTCCCCTCAAAGGGAAACCACTTCATTTCACGGGGTTCTACCACATACTCCATCGCCCTCTCATTCGGAGAGTGGCGGTGTTGAAAGAGGTCACACTCCTTCCCAGGTGACCGCACTTCATTCCATCACGATTCCATCCCCCCAAACACAGACACAGCACGATGCCTCCGTGGCATCCCCAAGAGCTGCCTTCGTGGCAGCTCCTCAAACTTCCGGATCTGCGCATCCTATTCAGGAGCCAGAAGTGACGGAAGGAAGACCGGAAGTGGCTCCATCAACGCCATCCACTTCCGGCCATCTCCCAATCAATTTGGAGATGCTAACGGCAGCTTTACGTGCTGCCGGCGTGATTACCTGGGCTGACCTGGACGCCCAAAGGGAAGCCGCCGAGGAACGTCACACCGCCCTACTTTCACTAATCAAGGGTCAAACCCTCACCCAGGTTTATTTTATTTGCAATTTATCTCATACTTTAGGTTATTGACAAACTAGCTTTTCTTCTCCCCACACCTCTCCTTGTCTGCTTCTTCCTCAAATCTGTCTTTTTTGTTTGATTTATCCAATGGAGTGGTTATGGTGAAATCTATTGCAGATTCTATTTGTTTCGGGTTAGAAAATATGATATGGGTTTGGTGAAACGGGTACGAACCAGGAACAATACAATGGCGGTGAGATGAGAGGGGAAGTCGACACCTCGTGAAGGAGGCGGGTACGAACCAGGAACAATATGATATGGTTGGTTGATGTATGGTTGGTTGATGGTCGCTAATTCAGATATTCAATTATGAATTTGACATATGGTTATTATTCCACTCGCTATAGGAATTGCATTGTGTTCAAGGCCAAATGGCTTCTGAGAGATCAAGATGTGCTGATCTGGAGGTTTTTCTTCCTTTTTTTTCTTTAACCTCAATGAATGATTTATATTTATAAGTTGTAGTGTGCCTTCTTCCTCATGGTTGCTACTTTTTTTTTTCACCCATGATATTGCTGCAATTTCCATCTTTTGATGCCCTGTACTAATTTTCAGCAAACATTTAAGCTAAAATGAATTGTTTGTAAATGGTCATCATTAGTTTTTGCTCTATCTCCCTGTTGCTCTATCTCCCTGGTTTAACCACTGATTGTAAAGTTGTTGCTCTTTTCCATTTCTTTGTTATGTATTTTTTAAAATGAAGTGATAAATTGTTGATAAAACTGGTGAATTGATCTACGGTTCTTCCCTTTTTAGGAATTCTCAGAGATTTTAGCCTTAAGGAATTAGATTTCTCTTTCTGATGCATGTCGATGAAGTGGTTGCTGCATGTTACACTATAATTGATAGCTCTGTGGGTGCTGACCAATTTAATTACAGATGTTCAATCTATTTAATTCTCGGAGGCCTGATGAGAATATGAGATGAACATTTTCAAAGGAGTTAGCAAGAATTGCCTATTTATGACAACTATTGGCTCTACTATTGTCTTTCAAGTGAGACACTCTTTCTCTAAACACCACACACACACACACACTTTGCATCATCTAAAATCACATTGACTTGTGCATTTAGGTCATGATAATGGTGTTCTTGGGAAAATTCACAACTACGGTCAGGCTTAGTTGGCAATTGTGGCTTGTCTCTATTGGAATTGGCCTTCTCATGGTGGTTGTTTTATCTTGCACATCTGCTGCTTATGCATTCAATCATTGAACATGTTTTTGGCAATATAGATAAGTATGCCTATGTGTACATATTATTTGAAAATAAAGTTTGTATGTTTGTACTCTCATTAGAACCGATAATAAGTATATTAGAAATGTCCTATTTATGATAATTGGAGACCCTAAGGAGGACCATGAAAACATTAGATCGATAAAAGAGGGATTCTTGCTATCTTAAAAGGAGAAGATAATGAAACTGAATTAATTAAAAAAAAAAAGATAACACATCCAAATTAGGTGCACATCACAGATGTGTATCTTTGATTAGGAATTCTGTACTCTGCTGGGTATGCAAGTCGAACATTTCTGGGATTGCTTTTAATTATAATGATTTTTGACGACGATGCACACCTGCCTAACTATAGTTTATTTTAACCAATTTAGACTTTGCTTTTTAGACCAAAAAATAAGATGAAACTCCCCTGTTCTATTCAGATATCATGTCGCTTCCTGTAAGCCATCTTCTGGAATTCGCATAGTTAAAAAAATTTAAGATGTATGTGTATTCATTTTTGAATCATTCTTTCACGACAACAGATATAGAAAAATAGTTATGTGAGTCACATTTTCAAAATACAAAAAATGTAAGATTTTGAATATTTTTCATTTTTGCATCATTCTTTCAAGACACTGGTGATGACGATGATATATGTGATATTCTTCGAGGCGATCTCCTTGCATCGGTAAGCCTCTCATTTAACTCTTGAGTATGTTTCATTTTTGTCTAACAATCAAAGTTTTCTAAATGTGATTCCAGTACGCTTCTTGTATTTGAATCATGAAAAGAGTGTAAGAAACGAAGGAAATGATGGAATTTAAGGAGATATCACCTGAAATGGCTATGTTTGCTTTACATTTGCATAAAAAGGGTACTTGATGAAAGCAACTTTCCTCCTAAAAACTTGTTTGATGTTTCTTGCTTTGAGAATAGTTATAGCAGGGAATGCTTGAAGTTTGCCGCTGAAAAGTTTGACATGGATAACCGTGAAATCTACAAGTTTAAGTTATTCACCTTTTGTTTTGGTTTAATACAAAGTAGCTGATAAGTTAATTGCTAAAGACAGGAAATGTTGATTTATTGATGGTGTTAGAAGTTTGTGCAATGGAGAAATCCTAATGTTGAAACAATAATATTGCACTTATTGCGTTTGCATTTAGCTGTATGAAATGAAACATGAATCACAAAGTCTTTTGCATCTAAACCACTCACTTCACCAATAAGAAATTTAGATCCATACCTGCCAGCTCTACCTGCAGTATGGATTATATATGGAAATATCAAGGTTTAAAGGTCCACTAAAGCAGCTGGAAAACAGGAAGCAACCCTACCCACCATGAGATCATTACAGATTCAAAGAGTAAGCATAAACATATTTATATATATCTTAAAACTTGTAGTATGGAATGGCTGGATTTTCTAAATTAAGACACACACAGGCTAAGCCAAATATTGAAACTTATATTGATATGTTCTTTTTAACAGAAAGTCCTTGCTATCATTATGACATGTTGATTTTTATTTTGTAACGCATCAGCCTTTCTATTGTAAGATTTATTAATTGTTAATCCCAAGTTTTGCGTTGGTATAGGGCCTTTCTGAATTAATATTTGCGATATTTGTTGCACCTTAGATACTTGTTGCACCTTTTAGAAACACTTAATAGAAACATTCATGCATATTTTCTACTGAGTTCTTGGGTTGGTACATGCGATTTGGACCTACACCTCGAGTGGTATGTGTCTTGGCCATCTTGACTTCCGTTTCAATTGATTTTCTGCTCCTCTTTTTAATTTATCTTGACTACTGCGCCACTGAAGTCATTTATACTTGGCTAATGTTGATTAGAACAGTTTTTTCCACTCAAGTACTTGGGACCTACCAATGCTTAAATGCCTTGCGATATGCAGATTATAACTGAAGAGATGAACTTGATAGGAGATTAGAACTTGGGCCTCAATCCATTGACGTTTGTCATGAGCTTTGTGTGCTACCTCGTTTTATCGTTTTATCACTTGTACTTTTACAAACACCATGAATGGTGCTTTTTATTGTTTCTATGAATGCTTTACAAAACATCATGATCTGTGCTTTTTTGTGTCCAGTGTATTCAATTAAGAATTTTTTTAAATTATAATCTATGTTTATTTGTTTTATATTTATTAACATCAATCTTCTTTCGACTTTTATCAGTTTCTTGATGGCGATAAAACATGATATTTGGAGCCACACTGCAGATTTGACACCCACAAATACTAGGCCAAATAAAAAATCTCAAGGACCGTTGCAGGCATTGCGATTCTTACTTGATCCACATTTTCTAAGTAAGTTCTGGTTTTTCAGACGCAACAACACGTTTTCATTTAGATTTCCATATACGTGAAATAAGTGTCAAGAAATTCTATGAGTTAGTATATCATAACTATATATGCAAGAGGTGCAATGTGCATATATTTTCTTCATTTTTGCATGCAAGCTGTATGGCTTTATTGAATCTGCTATTGTTGGGAGTTATATTTTTGGTTCATTTGTTAGCTAATAATTTTTTAATGGGAAAAATTATAATAATGAAGCTCTTCTTTACATCTATGAAATTTATGGTCTGTGATTTGGTAGGTGGCATCAAATAAAAATCAATGGGAGAAAGAGTTCCCATGTAATTTTGGTCCTGTTTGTTTGCTTGTGATGCTCATTGTTCGTTGTTTAACTTACTACATCATAGCCCAACATATTTTCAATTTGCATAGATCAAGTTTGTTATAGATCATGTTCCATATAACATAAATAAAATTATTAGAACTAAAATGAAGATTTGTTAAAATAAAATGGTATAAAATCTAAGTATATATTAAATACCAAATCATTTCACTTCTTTAGGTATCCATTGTAAAGTGGAATTACCAGACATTGAAAGATGGGGCTAAGATCAGGGTGGCTTAACTCTGAACTGATTACAGATCTGCAGTTTGCAAGGAAGGAGAGAGGCTACATAGATGTTTTAATTGAAGAACAAGCTAACCAAATGCTAAAGAAATGGTTAAAGACCAACTGCCATTCGTGTTATAAGTTGCATTTGAGTTTACTAAAGAATATGATCATATACCGGAAAAAGTATGTATAATTTGTAATATAATTCTCTCCATTTATCATTAGAATTATGAGATTGAGCTCTAATTGTTTTTATAAACGTTTATGATAAAACATGACAAAATGTTAGAGATGATTTTAAGAATAAAGCTAGAAAAGCATGTTAATCTTAAAAAAAGTTATTTATTTCCATGAGAGTCGTGAATCTGTAGTTGTTGGACTTCAAAGTTATAAGTTATACTTTAATTTATATGTAGACATTTCATTGTTTCTTGACCATTTAGTTTAATCAAAATCTCATGTTCTCATCTAGTGACGACAAAGAGAAATGTTTCATGTGGTATATACTTGATCCCTTTTTTGTATTACTATTAGATTTTCTTGTTGTATGCTTACTAATATTAGTCAATTTAAAGCATCATGCATGTAGCTAATTTAGTTCTCATTATTATATAAATTCCCTGAACCCAATTTACTAAACAACAATCCAAACATAGATGTGGCTAATGTGTCTACATCCAAACTTAAGAATATCATCAACAATATGCCGATCTAATGACATAATGTTACCCACAATCACTTTCATGTTCTTTGTCTTTGGAAAAATAGTACGCTCCACAACGAATATACTACAAAATGAAAACTATTTACCGCCAAAATGAAGACTATATACGAAGTGCTACAGTATGAAACACCATGTTGGCAAAAGAGTATTCTTGCCGAGAATGACTTTATGTCCATCCGAAGATGATATGTTCCCGTCTAAATTGAAAGGAAAACAATTTTCGATGTGACTTAACTTTGCTATAACAATCAATAAAGTTTAGGGACAGACAATTCTGAATGTTGGTGTTTATGTGTTTGAGTTATTTTTATTGCATGGACAACTTTACGTGGCACTGTCTAGAGTTGCATCAAGCGACAATACAACGTTATTGGTGAACTTTGTCAAGAAATTCAATCATGAGAGGGTCTACGCATCAAATATGAGGTATCAATAAAGCTTGCGTCATTATTAAGGTACCATTATAAAGGTAATGTTACACATATGTTACAATATTGTTTCCATTATAAGTATCAACCTTTCATTTTTTGCAAGATATACTTACAAATGGATTGTTCAAGTAAAACATTATCACATTTAGATTTTATGGATGGATAAAATGGATGGATAAAATGACACATGTTTGTAATTTTTTTTATCACTAATATGTTTAATCAAATTTTTTTTTTTTTGACTTGACTGACATTGAAACTTAAACTATTTCTCATTTATGTAATTTAAAGATATTATTTATCATCAACATCTATGATATGCTACTAAACGAAAATATTATTAAAAAATTAGTGTTGCCATCGCCGCTTTGCGCGGGTACCTTACTATATATATATATATATATATATATATATATATATATATATATATATATATATATATATATATATATATATATATATATATATGCATGTGTGTGGTTTGAAAGCCAAAGAAAAAAAGGGGTGAAAAGGAGCGGTGCCGCGCGGGGAGCAGAAGCCGAGTGGGGTGGGTTTCTTGCGCGGCCGAATTGCCGGGGAGGTGTGGCCGGCGGCTTCGGGGGTGAGGTGGCAAGGCCGAAGCCCTTGCGGCTTCTGTATACCCTTTGCTCTAACAAAATGACAACCGTAAGTACTAAAATTGTAATTTTGATGGGAAAAGGACGATAATCATAATTTCTATATAACCACATAGACGAAAAATGTAATTTACCCTAAAATAAAAGCCAATAATCTGAAGATTGAAACACCAAAAAATTCCTCAATAAAATAACGTAATATTCAAATGAGTTAATTGCATATATGGTCCTTTATATAAGTTTCGGTTCGGTTTGGAGTTTTTGAGTTTTTGTGTATGACGAAACCGAAACCGACCCAAAATTTTTGGTTTTTGAAAATCCATTGTCCAAACCAAAAGGTTTGCATATTCGGTTTTGGCTTTTTACGGTTTCGGTTTAGATTTTGGTTTTTGCCACATCCATTACAGATTGGTGTTATGTAAATCTGTATTCGGTACTCTTGGCACATACTCTATGTCTGTATATGGCTCTTAAATTGTCTTGAAAGCATTTGAAGTAATTTGTTTTGGGGAGGATGTTTCAATTTAAAAAAATCCATTAGATTGCATGGAAATATACTATTGTATCAAAGGAGCAGGGGAGATTTGGAATAGTTTACGGACTTTAAACTTGGCTCTTCTTGCTAAGTGGTCGTGGAGGTTGAAAATTGGTTCAAATCTATCCTTAGTTTTCATGGGCTCAGAAAAAATATACAAGTTAACCCATTAGTCTTGATGATAGGAGGAATTGGAAAGTTATTGTCTCTATGCAAAAGCAAATGGATGAGCAAAATATAGACACTAAGACACGTCATCCCCCTTCCAATCTGATCTTTCATCTTGGGCTGACGGCTCAATATGTTGGGGTTGGGCATTAGAAAATTCAGGTATGTTTCTTTCTTCTTGCGATCTATTGTGGATTATATGAATTCTTATGGGCATCGAGGGTTGCAAATCAATTGGATGAGCTCAGTTCAAGCTAAATTAACATTCTCGCATGAACGCTTTGTTCGTTAAAGAGGATTGGAAAGGACATGAGGGAGAAGAAAGCAATGGGAAGGAGATGAAGTCGTTTCTATCATTTCCCTCACAGTTTTGGGAAGAAGAACAGCGGAAAGATTTTACACGGACGGTTGGCTACATGTTATAATTTATCAAGGAGAGGAATTGATTATTATTCATCTTTATGTCCATTATGTGCTCCTAGTGTCCAAAACTGAAGATCATCTTTTTCGAGAATGCGTTGTATCTAGGAAGGTGCTAGCAAACTTTAAGCTTTGATGGGGGGATAAGAGATCGATCCTGGGGACAGTTCGACATCCTCATCAATTTATTGGGGGAATGCTCCGGGCTTCAAAGACAAATAGACAATCGCCTGGAGGTGAACAATTTACCTAGGAATCAAATTCAAAGTTAGTCGTTTTTTTTGGGATTATTCTAGGCGTAGTATACAAAGAAATTTAGTTTGTTGTTCGGGTCAACATGTTGGATTGTTGGTGCTATTCAATAAAAAAAGTTAATAATTATTGACAAACATTAACTAAAAAATAATGTTAAAAAGAATAAAAACAAACATCTTCAAACCTTTTTTATTTCAAGAAATGGTTCAATAAGATATATAGATTTTTCTAGAATTGGTTCAATACGATATATAGATTTTTCTTAATACCTATAGGTGTTTAGATTTGTGTTTAAAAAAGTATTTGAAACATTTTGGAAACTAATAATAATAATCAAATAATAGCTGTGAGAAAAAGTGTTGCGCAAATGTAGTGTTTGGTTTAGTTTCTGTTGTTTTTGCTATCATAATTATCAGATAATAAGTTTTTAAAGTTTTTAAATTTGCGTTTTAACTTGTAAAATGTAAAATAACCAAATAATCACTACAAGCAAATAAAATACATTTTTTAAATTATGAAAAAAATGTGTAGGATCTAAACACAAATAATCTCTTTAAATGTGTGCAATCCAAACACTTTAAACCAATTATTTGCTTTATTTGTAACATAGTAAGCTGTAGTCTAGTTTACAAGACAAAACCAAACACCCACTTAAAACGGATCAGATCTATCAACCAACTATTATTAAGCTCGAAAGATAGAACTCAAAACCAAAAAAATAAACTTTAAACCGAACACCAATTTTGCTAAGCTCATAAGATTTAAATGGCTGACTGTGCCATCAAGAAAATAGTTATCATAATAACCATATATGAAGTAACACATACATAATACCATATAATCAAGACCATATATGAAGTAACACATACATAATACCATATAATCAAGTACCAAAATCCGATATAAAACTTAATTGGACCTTCACCCATTTGCCAAAGACCGACAACTGAGAATCGAGGGTGATTCATACTCTAATACCATTTCGCCTCATATTTCTTCCTGTCCTTCTTCCTCTTCGTCCCCATAATAATCTCCATCTTCATCTGCTGTCGCATCTTGGTACTGTTGATACTCCGATACCAAGTCATTCATATTGCTTTCCGCCTCGGTAAACTCCATCTCGTCCATACCTTCACCCGTGTACCAATGTAAAAACGCCTTCCTTCTAAACATAGCAGTAAACTGCTCGCTCACACGCCTAAACATCTCCTGAATTGATGTCGAATTCCCAATGAATGTTGACGCCATTTTCAAACCCGTTGGTGGGATGTCACAAACGGTTGATTTAACGTTGTTTGGAATCCATTCGACAAAGTATGATGAGTTCTTGTTCTGGACGTTGATCATTTGCTCATCTACTTCCTTCGTGCTCATTTTGCCTCTGAACATGGCTGATGCAGTTAGGTATCGTCCGTGTCGTGGATCGGCTGCACACATCATGTTCTTAGCATCCCACATTTGTTGGGTAAGTTCAGGGACTGTTAACGCTCGGTATTGTTGGGAGCCACGTGAAGTTAGAGGAGCGAAACCCACCATGAAGAAATGGAGCCTGGGAAACGGGACGAGATTCACTGCAAGTTTTCTTAAATCGGAGTTCAGTTGACCCGGGAATCTGAGACAACAAGTTACACCGGACATTGTTGCAGATATCAAGTGGTTCAAATCTCCAACTGTTTGATAAAACATTGACACAAAATCAATCAATCTACAATCTTGATATTTTTAAATTGATGAAATCACCAAAATTTGAAAACTTACAGCTTGGAGTAGTGAGCTTGAGAGTCCTGAAGCAAATATCGTACAAAGCTTCATTATCAAGAACCATACACTCATCAGCGTTTTCGACCAGTTGATGAACCGACAACGTGGCATTGTACGGCTCCACAACTGTATCGGATACCTTTGGTGATGGGAAAACAGAGAAAGTTAACATTGTTCGATCTGGGTATTCTTCCCTGATCTTCGAGATCAAAAGGGTTCCCATACCAGATCCTGTTCCCCCTCCTAAAGAATGACAAACTTGAAACCCTGCATGACATAAAACCAAAATCAAAATTAAAAACAAAACACAATTACCCATTTCCCCTAATTTTAATAAAAACTCTAATTTTAAACAGCATGGATCCAGATCAGTATATGGGATCGGTTACTCACACAAACAGGCGTTTTAGAAACAAGATCGGCTATAGAAATCAGAAAACGCTCATCAAACAAAATCATAAGGCACAAAAAGTGTAAATCACGAGATCCACTTCAGAAATTACAGAGGGTTTAAAGATCCAGATTCATAAACACAACAGACTCTAGATATCAGAAGACGTTCATCAAGCAAAATCATAAGGCACAAAGGGCGTTTGACGAAATGTCTACGAGATTAAATCACGAGATCGACAATAGAAATTACACACATAGTTCATGGAACGAAGCCCGTAATGAAGACAAGCTGTTTGATATAATGTCTGAGAGAAAAATAACTAGAATCAACTACAAAATTCATATTTACCAATTCAGGAAACAAAACCCTAATGAATTAAAGGCGTTCAATAAAACGAGTAAAAGAAAAATACCTTGAAGACAATCGCAATTTTCAGCCTCCTTTCTTACAACATCAAGAACAGAATCAATCAACTCAGCTCCTTCAGTATAATGACCTTTCGCCCAGTTATTTCCAGCCCCCGATTGACCAAAAACAAAGTTATCAGGACGAAAGATCTGACCATAAGGACCAGATCTGAGACTATCCATTGTACCAGGCTCAAGATCCATAAGCACAGCCCTTGGAACAAATCTTCCACAACTAGCTTCATTGTAATAAACATTGATCCTTTCAAGTTGCAGATCTGAATCGCCACCGTACCGGCCAGTTGGATCGATGCCGTGTTCGGCACAAACAACCTCCCAAAACTTAGCTCCGATCTGGTTGCCGCATTGGCCTCCTTGAACGTGAAGAATCTCACGCATTATTGGATGAAAAGAAATGAAAATTCAAGTGTAGATGGAATTGAATCAGCGTTTGGAAGAGTGGTTTGAAGAGTGAAAAAAGTATGTTGTGGGTGAAGGAGAGTGTTTGATTGATATTGATTTATACAGGTGTGGGTGGGTGGGTGGGTGGGGTTGGGGTAGGGGATGCTGAGGGGGGAGGGGTAGGGGGCTTAACGGTAATTAATTGGGGGTTTTCAGAGTGATAAATTTTGAAATAAGAAGCGGGATGAGTTGTAACGGTCCGGGTTATAGATAAATGGGCCGGATTTTAATGAGTTTAAAAAATATGGACGACAGCTGTCTTAGAAACACATTTATTATAATACTAAAAATTTTGAAAACTAGGGGGTGTTTGATAGCCAGTTATCAGACTCTTATCAGAGATAACCTATTATTCGATAAGAGGAAATACTGATAAGTGCGTTTGATACGCAGAAGACATAAGAGTCAAAATTATCTTATCATGTCTTATCAGGATAAGACTTTGATATGCTACTTATCACATAAAAAAAAATACACGTCTCTCCCACCCCACCCCACCCCACCTCACCCTCACCTTTACCCCATACCTTACCTCAACTACCCTACCCCTACCCTATCCTAAACCCCCTACCCTACCCTACCACACCCCACCCCACCCTCCCTCAACATACCCTACCCTCAACCACCTAATCTCACCATACCCTAACTACCCTTAACTTACTTATACCACCCCATCTCCATCTCCACCCTTAACCCTACCCACCCCACTCTCATACTTACCCTATCCTACTCTACTCCACCTCTACACTAACCCATCAAACCTACCCACCCCACCTCACCCCTCCTTATCCCACCCCACCATACCCCTATCTCTTCCCACCCCTACCCCTCAAACCTACCCACTTCACCCCTACCCTGCCCCTCAAATCTACTCATCCCCACCCACATTACCCCTCAACCTACCCACCCTACTCCTACACCATTACCCTACCCTATTTACCCCACCCCACCCCTACCTTACCTCTTACCATATTTATTATAACAAGAAATATTCCAACACTTTTTGATAAAATTTATTATTTTTCAATAATATATCTATATAATTATAAACTTAAGTTATTTGGAAGTTAATAAACGTAACCTTATAAACTTGATTATAACTTATAAACTTTAATTGTTATTTGATTCTTGAAAGCATGTTGGTTATATGTTTATTGAATGCATTTATGTTACTTGATTATAACTTATAAACTTGAATTGGTTTCTTACTTAAATATTGTTAATGTTATTTGAATGATATTAAATGTTTACATAGATCACTTTGATTCAATGATATATATTTTACTTGATATTTGACTTTAATCAATGATGTCTGTTTGGTTTTGGGAATTAATATGTAAAATTAATAAAAATAACAAAATCAGATACTTTATAAAACAAAAAAACTTATTGAATTCTCTTATCAGATCTTGGTATCTATCAGGACCACCTCTCATCAATCATAAATGAAATCAGACAATTAACCTCTTATGCAATCAAACAGCACCTAACTCAATACAAACAAATGACAAAAATAATAACAAGTTTTGTCATTTTTATCATTTATAGTAATATTATTTATTTTTTATCATTAATAACACTAATTTATATATTTTTTTATCGTTTATAGTAACAAGTTTTTGTTTTCAATCAATAATAGTACTTGTTGACTTGCAAACCTGTTTAATTTGGTCACCAACAATTTTCAGTTATCAAAAATTGTAACAACTTTTTATATTTTTATCAATAACAGCAAATATCAAATTAATACCTAAATTTTTTATTTTTTAAGTTTTCCAGGATTTCATAAACACCAAAATAAACCAATTTATGTTTCAAATTTGTTGTGAAATTTTATAATATAATTTTAACTTTTATTTTCCTATTATCATTTATTTATTTAAAGTTTATTTACTAATATTATTATCATCTTTGGTGACTATTTCTAATTTCATTAAATTTATTTATTTACATTTTTTTATTTTTTTGTAATCTTATAAAATTTTTAACATATATTATGAATATTTAAATACGATCACTAATATTCAATTATTAATTCACGATTATATATAATGTGAACGACAAAAATATTACGAATCATTCCAATTTTCATTTTTTTCAAACAAAAAAATTACAAACTATCCTTTTTTTAGTTTTTCTGTAACATCCCCAAATTTCTGAATTATATGTAATGTAACAATTAAGATTCAATTTATATGTTTTGATGATTTGAGATACAAATTAAAATAAAATCTGACATAATGAATATATCTATCTATATATCTATATATTATAATAAAGCAAAACAATTCATGCCACATGTCGCTTCCACAATGCACGAAAGTTTCATTTTCCCGCCTCTTTTTCCTAATTTACTACCTTAACTTAATTACATTAAATTTTTATTTTTATTTTTTTGTATTAATGAATTAATATTAAATTAGATATTGCAACATATTAAATTAATGCTTACCTAAAATAAATATGTATCATTATTATCATTTATGATCATAGTTATATTCAAATGTAAAGCGTTGTGTTAATTATTTTGCTAACAAAATTTAAAATAACTTAGATAACAAAAGTTAAATGTTACATGATGAAACTTCAATTATGAATATGATAAATTTTTATTATTGATTTTCAGAGATTCCATTATTATATTTTATCATTTTCAAAATATATATGCAAATTCAAGAAATGGAAGCTTTTTGTTTCTTACATTGATATTTTATATTTGAAGTTAATACAAATTAAAAGAAACATCCTTTAGCAAGCACACATTATCTGTTTTTAATGATAACAAAGTTTTTGTTAGATTGTATTTTAATTGATGGAAAACAAAGTCTAGGGGTTGTTTTGTATTTCTTCTATAGTTGTGAAATATGTATATAAATAGTAGGTTTGACTTTCAATAGAATATAGATCTCTGACATATCACTTTTTGTACGAAAACGGTTACTGACGTATTTGGATTATTCTCTCAGCTTTTGTAATCGACATTCTCTGCTATTGAATCATTCGGTTAGTTTTGATTACTGAATTGTTATTGTTCTTGAATTGTTATTTGTTTGATATGAAACTGTAAATTACAATTCGTATCAGAGCTTTAGGGGTGAATAATTTGATTCTGAGATTGAATTTTTTTTCGATATTGCTCACTGTTCTTGAACAATTTTTTTTTTGAAAAACCCTAAAATCACTAAGGGTTTTTAATCTGTTGATCATAGACAGTGAAAATTGGATCGAAGGTAAAGGATCAAAAGACGAATCAATTGATTATAAACTTGAATTGATTCACAAGACACAGAAAAAGATCTAGGCATTTTTGTCAAAATTTGAAAAATACAAAGTCGACTACTGTTCTATTCAAAAAGTCCATTCTAGATCTATTTTTGGACAAAGGTGTTTCACAAAAAGTGTTTGTATTCAAAATCCTCATCTTCGATTGCAATTTGAGTAAAAATGGACAAATTTTTAGATTTATTTTGAATTTCAGACTTGAAAATCTGAAAATATTAAGAAACTCGAAATACACAGATCATATGTGTCATTCGAGTTGAAGACTTGTGAAAATCGAGTTGACAACCTGTGTCAATCGAGTTGGATATAAAGTTGGTTCGAGTTTAAGTGAGAGATCATTCGAGTTTATGAGAAGTTTGAATTTTATTCGTGTTTCAAAGAAGACAAATTCGAGTTTTTCAAAAGACTAATTCGAGTTTCACATAAGAATTGATCGAGTTTACTATAAAACTCAAGTATCTAAACATCACTCGAGTTTCCCACCAAAATCATTCGAGTTTAGTTCTAAACTCATTCGAGTTTAATTCCAAACTCATTCGAGTTTAATTACAAACTCATTCGAGTTTCCCACCAAACTCATTCGAGTTTGATTCCAAACTTATTCGAGTTTAATTACAAACTTATTCGAGTTTAATTACAAACTCATTCGAGTTTCTCATCAATCTCATTCGAGTTTGATCCCAAACTCATTCGAGTTTCACATTATACTCATTCGAGTTTCACTCTAAACTCATTCGAGTTTTATACTTAGATCATTCAAGATACATACAAACATTATTCGAGATTTTTTTTGCAATACATTAACAACAAGTCTACTCAGTCTCTGATTCAATGTAAGTCTACCTAACACAGATCTATCTAGACGCGAAACCGTCAACGAGTGCGGAATCCTCGTTAACGGGTAGACGGAAGCAACTCTCAATCAGAAACACGGAGACTATCAGAAGCTGAACGAACGACACACGAACGATCCTACGAACTGATTTTCTCCGAAACGACACAAACGCTGATGATAAACTCGAGATCGCTTAATGCTTAATCACTCTCGAATTCTGCAAAAAGTCTGATAATTAATCGAGTCTATCCCTAATTATAGAGGCTAATTCGAGTCTGTTATGGGCCAAACTCGAATCCGGCCCAAGGCCCATTAGAGTTTGTCCACATTGACACTCTCGAATCTGCCTTCATTCGAATCTAGTATCACATTCGAATCTATCACAGATTCGAATGTCAAACCTTATAGAATTCGAATCTTAACTAACATGTATATGAAACTTATGTTTATGCTTGAATTAATCTTTGATCTTTATGTTTGAACTTCTTGTAATATGTTACATCAAGTTCAAACACACAATCAATAACTGACAAACATATATAAACATATATATCAAACACTCGTTAAACCACAATGTTGAATATTACTTAAACCAAAATGTTAGATTGCTTAGACTGCTATCGTCACACAGGGTGTACCAACAGACTCCCCCTTGACGATAGCTTCTAACTATTTACATCAAGTTTAAGTACTAGAACTATATATACTACTGCCTGCATATAAACCAGCATCTATACAAACTTTTACTACCTTCTGGAACTTCCTGGCTTCAGATCTCCATGCTTCAATAAAGAAGACATGCTGATCATGTAGCTTCTTCAGGTCGTCCTTTGATAGATTTATTAAGTGCAGTGGATCATACACTCTCAAAATCACTTTGTCCTGTGTATCTTCCATGACTGCTTCTGCTGTGTCATTATCGACGTACCACCATTTCATGTTGCTCAAAATATTCTGTGGCATCGTCTTCATAGGCACCTTTTTCAAGCATTTGACTGGTCTATAAACCATTTTGGCCCAAGGCCTTCTTGTATGAGGATCTATCCTTGATCCATCCTCTACTCTTCTGCCTGATCTCGGCTTAAGTCTCTCAAACTTTCCCGAACGACCCTCTTTTCTTATTATTTTTGCCATAACTTCAGCATACGGGTCCTCGCCGATATTGATCAGTTCCTTCCATGCTAATTCCTTTACTTCAATCTTGGGCAGTGAATTGAATGCTTTTAGTGTTCGCCTCAAGTATTGGAGGCCATCTCTTCTTTTCAGAATAAACAGCTGCAGTTCTCGGTCAAAGAACCAGCTTATAATCCCTCCTGAGAAATTTCCAGCACCCGGAATTCTCATCTTCTTTTTCATCTTCAGCTGTTCTTTCTTTTCTTCCTCTTTAAACCAAAGCTTTATCAATTCAGCTCTACATGGCTCTTTCTCTGCTTCTTCAAGTTCTATGTCTTTGACTGAGGCTATCTCGATGTCATGAATATCTATCACATTGTGATTGTTGCCCACATATAATTCCGTGATAGGCTGTGAATTAATTATCACCTCGTTGACGTTATCGTCCTCGTCCTCTATCACTTCGTCGTCAGATTTCCAGTCAACAATCTCCTCAGGAATGAATTCCCCTTCCTCCAACTCTTCTATTTCATCTTCAAAGTCAAATTCCATTAGCTCTTCCTCAATGTATTTTAGCGCATCTATCATGTCGCTATCCAAAGTTCTTGAAGAACCAGCCTCTCCTCTTTCACCTTCTGTTTGACTTGGCTCCCCCTGAGATTGAGCAGCCTGAGCAGCAGAAAAATCTACTGGCTCATCCTGTCTTTGAGAGCTGGGACCATTGCCTTGGTTATCTTCTTTATCATCATCCCTCGGCCTCTGTACTTCTTGATCACGGCACGACGTCTCCCCCTGAGCCTGTAAATTTTTCATTAACTGCTCAATTAGGGAGCGCATCGCCCTTATCTCAGCTGCCTGATCGCAGACAAAAGTCTTTAACTCTACATTCTCTCCCTGAACGTTTTCCACAATCTTTTTCAAATCGGCATTCTCTTTATCAAGATTTGCATTATGAGCCTGAATTTCACCGATTGCCTTTGTGAGGCTTAAGATTTGGACATTTTGGAAGTCAACGCGAGCTTTAAGCTGCAGAAACCTTTGGTTGTCGGCGTATGTGGTCGAGGTTGATGGGATGGATTGAATCGGAGTTGGAATGATTGGCGATGGGATATACGGTTCATCTTGAGGTGGTGGTGGTGGAATGGTGGTTTGAGGTTCTTGAGATTGAGGGTTTTGAGGTTGCGGAGTTTCTGGTTGTTCTGCTGAGGCGGAAGACGATCCTTGCATAAATCTGTGACGCTTGGCCCGTTGCCTCGTCACTAATTGCGCAACTTCTTCCTCTTCAAAATCAGAGTCATCAGACTCTCTTGATATTCTCCTCCTCGAAGCTTCTTCATTTATTACCAACCTTGATCCATATGTTCCTATTTGAACATGAGGTTCAACTTCTATCTCCTCCATCTCTTCTGATTCTGTGGCAGATGATGACTCATCATTACCAGTCTGCTCTGGCACGTATTCATCAACATCTCTCAGCACATCTTCTCCCTCTGGAGGCTCAAGTAGTTCTCCAACTAATGCTGCAGCTATTTCCTCATTGGCATGAGGTCCAGACGCCCAGATTTCTTCTAAAGTTTGGGCTATTTCCTCGGATTCTGGAACGGCACTTGAAGGCCCTGCTTCCTGTACCACTGGCTGCTGACTTGAAGAAGGCCTAGATGCCTGAGTCTGACTCGCAGTAGCTCTTTGTCTTCGCCTTTGAGGCTGTGCTCGCGGTTGTTGTCTTTGTTGTTGCGGTGGCTGCCTGGGTTAAACTTCAACTTCCCCTGCCCAGTTGGCAGTATCTGGGGCTTCAAAATTCCTATCCAAAATAGCTCCAAACAACGATCCCTCGACTGGAACCGCCAACTTTCCTCTATGTGAGGAGCAATCGGCAAAAATCCTTTTATCCATCATAGCTACGCTTTGGATCTCATTTGACTCCGGCAAATTCGGCAATAAATGCCTGATAAGCATCATAATGAATCGAGGATACAGCAGAAATTGTTGCTGCTCTGGAGCGGTGATTTGATGTACGAATTCGGAGAAAAACATTTCCGAAAAGCTGAAAGGCCGATTATACACTAATGCGATCATCCCAGACTGGATCTTCGAGACTATATAGTCAAAACCGGCTTTCTTTGCTGCAAAGCAAACCATAAAGACGTGAGCCAAAAACCTCCATTGGCCAATAAGCCCGCTCTTCATATAAGAAGCCTTCGTCACATCTAGGCTGTAACCCATTCTCTGAAATGCTGCCTGCCTAATACTTAGTGGAAAGTCAATAGGCCCAGCTTCTTCTTCCGGAGATCCGAGCTGCAACACTTGACGCAGCATATCGGCGGAAAACACTAACGGTTGCCCTGCGATCCTTGTTCTTAGCACTGTCGGGGTGACAGAGCAGTTCACCTGAAGATGATCATAAAATTGGCGAACATAGGGAATTACAATCTGAATATTATGGGATAAGGCAAAAGCTATCCTGGATTCAACAAGAAAATCCATTATTTGACGAAATCCCTGCGCTTCAGGGATATGATGATCATACGGAATGACCATATTATGCTTCGGAACGAATGCACGAACAACCATATCTGCACAATAAATAAACTGTTAGATTTATTAAAAATCAATAAACTTGCCTAAATTCAAATTTGTTTTATTTTGAACTTGATTAAGTACAAAATCCAACACAAAAGAATTTTTACAAGTTTAATAAATTTAAATTAAATAATTCAACTAAAATCACATATTCGAATTAAACAGATTCGAATAAATCCCTTTTCGAGTTTGATGACAGATTCGAATCTAGTGTCCTTCTCGAGTTTACTGACAGACTCGAGAAACCTCTGGAACAGATTCGAACCGTCGGCCCTACTCAACACCAAAACTCATGATTTTAACCATTTTGAACTTAGGAAATCACATACATTAGTCTAACTAGGTTCTAATCACAGATATGTGCAATTAATTTGACTATTTATCGGTCCAAACTTGGTAATTTTGTAAAAACCCGATTTCAACCCTTAAACCTTCAAAAATCTATGATTTTGCCTAAAATGATGTATAAAACTACATGAATCTTGTACAATCCAGTTGTTTGTACCTAGAAGTATCTGTAGAATCGAACACTAAGGCAGGAAACTCGACAAATTGTCGTTTATGTTGAAATCGGTAGATTCGAGGAATAGATTCGAGGTCGCCTAAATAGATTCGAGGATATTGATTCGAAAACAGTAAGGAGTAAATGATTTCACTGTTAACCTATATATAACATCTACCTTCGAATCTATGGCCAGACTCGAATCTACTGACAGATTCGAAACTTCTCAATTTCGAGTCTGTCCTAAACTCGAATAACACCAAAACACTTAGAAAATTTTTTGAAAATTTTGAAATAACATCAACTTTTTCAACCTTTTTCTACGGTATTGTGTAACATGATAAACTATGCCAAATCTTTCACCCTAAGCACAAGATATTTCACGCAGTGTTTATTTTATCCAACTATGAATGCACCCTCAGTAATTTTTGACCTTTTTCCTAAGTAAAAACTAAAATAAAATAAACTAAGGTAAAATAAAATAAAATAAAATAAAATAAAATAAGATAAGATAAGTAAAAAATAAAAATTTTAAAATTTGACTAAAAATTTAACTAAGACTTACGCTAAACTTATTAAAATTAACAACCTATGCTAAACTCTAAACAAAATATTTTTGATGAGTATAGTCTAAGAAAGGTTCAATCAGATAGTGGTGTCGGATACTCACTATCAGTACTTAAACTTTCACACTTAGGAATTTTTGATTCCTTTGATTGTTTGTCGTGACATACCCATTTAGCCGATTGTTGGTATTTTACCCCTTTAAACATTCTACATTTCGGAATATCCCTTGGCATTTTTATTTATCATGAAATTATCTTACGTGACTCAGACATAGACATACTTTTATGATCAAGGCATACAGACTAAGATTCTAACTTGTTGGTATTCGCAAACTTTCTTTAAAAGACAAACATCAGACACAGGTCTGTATTTTCATACAACAAAGTGTCTTAGTTTGACTTAAAGTTTATTCTTAAAGCTAGCAAGACAGCGGTGACAGGTCTGTACCGACGTACAACAAAGCGACATATCTTGCACACCCGAATCTAAACAGAGGCAACAGGTCTGTACTTACGTACAACAGAGTTACATGTTTTCGACTCTCAATTTTGTATGATTTTTCTATTCTTTCCATTTTAAGATGTATTTGATGTTGCCATACATCCCCAGAAAGTTTGCATACCTCATTTAGACTCAAAGTTTGTATGTCTTGTACATAAAAATTAAGACCGATTGGTCATACATCTAAGTCAGCGACACGTTTGACTTTTCCTTGAATATTTTATTTGCCTTGAGACTCCCTATATGTATTATGCCTACCAACACATCAAACTAAAATAAAATATAACACTTAGAATTTAGTTGCATTATGTGTGAAAGCCTAAACACTTAGAGTTTGTAACGACTGTGCTAATTTTCGTCACTTTGAACCTATGCATCTAAGACTTAACTCTTTTTCTGATATTCTCTTTTTTTGTATTTTTATGATTTTCTCTCTTTTTTCTTTTGTTTTTCATAAGAAATAGCAATAAAATAAGATAACCTACTAACTTACTAAAAATAGAAACTTACTAAAAATAGAAACTTTCCTAAATTAGCAGACTACTATAAAGAAAGAAATACTACGACTATAAAAGAAAATAAACTACTACTACTAAGGTCAAATTACTCTGGGTTGCGCATTCCATTCAGTTGAATTAAATACTCAAACCGTGACTTATCAAATGCTTTGGTAAATAAATCTGCATTATTATCTTCTGTTGCCACTTTTACCAATTTGATTAAGTTCTTTTCAGCACACTCACGAATAAAATGATGCCTAATGTCTATGTGCTTTGTTTTGTTGTGTTTAACTGGATTATTCGTTATAGCAATTGTAGATTGATTGTTTATCCTAATTGGAGTTTGAGTGTAAGCCAAACCGTAATCCCGCAATTGTTGTTGTATCCACAGAACCTGTGAGCAGCAACATACTCGGCCTCGCACGTTGACACGGCTACCGACGTCTGTTTCTTGCATTGCCAGGATACCAATCTCCCTCCTAGGAACTGACAACCTCCAGTTGTTGATTTGCGCGTCAAGCTGCATCCTCCGTAGTCAGAATCCGTGAACGCCTCCAACTCTAGATCTCCCTCCGCGTGATACCAAAGTCCCAGCTTCGGTTTCGACTTGAGGTATCGTAGAATCCGCTTCACAGCTTTCATGTGCATCTCCTTCGGATTTGCTTGAAACCTAGCACAAATACACACATCAAACATGATGTCAGGTCTTGAAGCAGTTAAATACATAAGTGATCCAATCATGGCCCGATATAGTGTCGGATCCACATCGGTATCACTTTCAGTACCCGGTCCGAGATTGTGATTCACTTGAATCGGCGTGCTGAAATGGGCAGTCAACTTTGTTCCTTCCATCCCGAAACGCTCCAATATGTCATAGACATACTTCGTCTGATGGATAAACATCCCTTCCTTCTTCTGGTCAACTTGTAACCCCAAAAAACAATTTAACTCTCCCATAGCACTCATCTCGAATTTCGACTTCATCACCTTCTCGAAATCTTTGCACATCTGTTCGTCTGATGATCCAAAAATGATATCATCGACATACACTTGTACCAAGATAAAATGTTCTCCCTTCCTCTCAACAAACAGAGTACTATCTATCCTACCCCTTTCAAACCCGTTCTCTAATAAATGGTTGGATAGAGTCTCATACCACGCCCTTGGTGCCTGATGCAATCCATATAGAGCCTTATCTAAGCGATATACTCTATCAGGATATTTTGGATCTGTAAATCCGGGCGGTTGTTCTACATACACCAACTCCTTCACTTTCCCGTATAGGAAAGCACTCTTAACATCTAATTGATATACCTTAAATCCCTTGAAGGAGGCAAACGCTAGAAACAACCTAATGGCTTCCAGCCTTGCTACTGGTGCAAATACCTCATTGTAATCGATTCCTTCCTCTTGGTTGAAACCCTTTACAACTAGTCTAGCCTTGTTGCGTGTGACTATACCCCGATCGTCTCTTTTGCACTTAAAAACCCATTTGGTTCCTATGGCAACTTCCCCTCGAGGTAATGGAACTAACTCCCACACTTCTATTTTCCTAAACTGCGAGAGTTCTTCCTGCATCGCTTCAACCCAGGAGTTATCCTTAAGTGCCATTTGCACATTCTTAGGTTCTACTTGCGATATGAAACATGAATAGAGACATGTGTGATATGCCTCGAAGTCATTTATCATCGACAACAACACAGTGTTGTTATTTAAACTACTCCTAGTCCTCACACCCTCGTTAAGATTTCCTATGATGCTTTCTATAGGATGGTTCTTGTTGATCCTAGAGGTCTCTATGTCATCAACCCTTAGATTATCTCCTAAGTTGGATCCTATTTCACCTAATGGGGGAACAGGCTCAGTTTCTACATTTTCCTCCTCGTGGACACTTTCCTCAGAGTTGAAACTTGTTGCTTGAGTCTGATTCTCAGTGGTAGGTGCTTCAGGAACATCGACTCTGGAGATCTATCTACAGTCGCAGTAGGCTCGGATGTGGATTCAAACGTAGTCCTCAGAAAGATATGGCCATCGTCATTCAGATGCAACGTCACCATGTCCTTTTTGATTGTACCTGCATTATCATCCAAATGAATGTTAAATGACTCAAATAATTTATCATAGTCAAATATCCATTCCGGACCAGTTTGGGGTTCATGTGTATAACTAGTGACTTCAATGTTATACACAATCTCTACCGTACCATTTGTTTTATTAAAAACCCGTTTGTTTGGTGAGTTCGGCACATAACCTAGGAAGTATCCTTCGTCAGCCTTTTCACCAAACTTCGGTTGATGTTTTGTACACAATAAAGTGCATGGTACCCCAAACGGTTTGAAGCCAGTTAAATTAGGTGGCCGTTTATTCAAAATTTCATAACAGGTTTTGTTTAAAGATTTGACAGTTAGGACCCTGTTTAAAATGTGACATGCGGTATTCACTGCCTCCCCCCAAAACATGGTTGGAAGCTTTGAATCCGACAACATAGTCCTAGCTGCCTCAATTAGTGATTTGTTTTTACGTTCGGCCACCCCATTTTGTTGAGGCTCATATGGTGCACTGAATTGATGCACTATGCCCTTTGATAGGCAATATACACCAATTACAGTGTTTTTGAACTCAGTTCCATTATCACTACGTATTCTTTTAACCCTTGTTCCGTAGGAATTCTCCACTTGGTCTAAGAATCCGATGAGCTTGGAAGCCGTCTCGTCCTTTGTACCTAGAAAGAAAACCCAAGAAAATCGTGAGTAATCGTCAGTGATAACTAAACAGTACCAACTACCTCCTATACTCCTTTTGTTGATTGGTCCAAAAAGGTCCATGTGCAACAAATCGAACGTTGAGGTTATGGAGTTCTGCGTCTTGGACTTGTGTGTCTTCTTATGTTGCTTGCCCTTCATGCACGGTAGACACTTGTCCTCGAACTGAAAGCTCTTCATAGGCACACCTTGCACCAGTCCATTTTTCGTTATGTAATTCATCTTTCTTAGGTGCAAGTGAGCCATGCGTCTGTGCCACAGTACCGATTCCGTCTCCGAAGCTTTGGATAATAAACAAATTGGCCCCATCGAAGTCTCCGGCTTGTTCATATCCAGCATGTACAAGTCATTCTTCCTTGGTGCCCGCATCAATACCCATTCTTCAGGAATCTTGAATCCAGGTTTTAGCACTAACGCCTCAGTGTCCGTGAATAACACTGAATTCTTCTTATCACAGATTTGAGATACACTAATGAGATTATGAACCAGTTTATCAACGTGATAAACTTGGTCCAACTTGATCGTCCCATTAGTGACCACTCCAGTACCCATGATGTCTCCTCCTTTGTTACCCGCGAATGATACGAATCCCCGATTCCCACCCTTGAAGTCTGTAAGTAGACCTCTTTCCCCTGTCATGTGACTGGAGCATCCACTGTCGACGAACCATTTGTTGTTTGGACCTGTGGTAATCTCCTGCACATGAAAGAAAATAGGTTAGTTATCACGGGGAACCCAAGCCATAACTGACTTGGTTATACCATTCTCGTCCACATACTTGAACTCTTTCAAATACCCATCTCGCCTTTCAGGTGACTTGGGTCGTTGAACAGGAGTTTGTTGTGGTGCCGAGTGATTTAAGTTCACTCTTTGCCTTTGAGTAGGCATTTGTTGTGGAGCTCTAGAATAATTCCTATTATATTGCATTTCGGACTGTGATCCCTGAGCTCTTACCGGTGCATAATGTCTAACTGGAGTATGAGACCTAACTGGAGTGTGTGCCCTGCTAGGTGTTGTGCTCCTATAGACTTGTTGTGGTGCTGACCTAGATTGATTAATGACACGATTCGGTGAATTTGGTTTAATCACTTCCTTTGGTCCAACCTTTACCGGTGTGTTTTTCACAACTTGTTTGGGTGCGGCCTGCACAGTTTTCTTGGTACTTTGAGAACTACTGGTGCTCGCCACATTTGGTGAGGGCTTAACAGGTGTTGGGTTCACTGTCTTAGGTGTAACATCGGCTTTCCTAAGCGGACAGTGAGAAGCAACATGCCCCTTTTCATGACATCTGAAGCAAGACATCTTATCTATGGACTTTTTGTGTGTTCCATTAGACTTAGGTATCTCACTAGTGTCTTGGTCCTGTTGAACATCTATCGCGACTGGTTCATCGTCTTGATCATTAAAATCAATTTTATGTTTCACTGCAGGTGTTTCACTGGAGGAAGACACAAATTTGACTTTCTTAACCTTGACGGTTGTGTCAGTCACCTTAGGTGTATTATTTATTACAGGCTCTGGTGTCGGTGTAGGTAGGTCCTCTAAGTCTACTGATTTATCAGTTTTCTCCTGAGGTTGAGACACATAGTTTGCATTAAAAGGTGGAGGAATTTCGTGAAATCCTAGACCTACAGGTTTTTTAGACTGGCGTTGGGCGTCTAAAACTTTCCCTAGGTTCAGGCTTGAATTCCTAAACTTTTCTAACTTGCTATTCGCCTCGGCTACCTTTACCTTTGTTTCAGCTAGCTCTATGTCTTTGTCCTTAAGACTCTTGGTCAAGGCCTCTACGTGCTCATACATAAGCTCTAACCTAACGCACTGCTCACTCAGTTTGTCTTTCAGAACTATTACGTCTTGAGCATCAGCCTTAAGTTTTTCTTTAAGATCTTGCTTAATATCGTTTAGGCTAGCGTTATCAGCTTTTAAATTCTCATTTTGAGCAGTTATGGATTTATGTGATTCTAAGACTAAATTTAACCTATCATTAGAATTAACACACAACGCACATAATTCGCGAAAAAGAGAGTAAGTCAGACTAACCTTTGAGTTATCGGATTCCACGTTGGCCATCTGAGCAGCAAACTCCAGAACTGTCTGATCATTCGTCTTCTCCACCCACATCGGACTGCTGTCCCTTGTGGTCTGCTCTTCACCATCACACCCAGTTTCCGTGACTTCAGCCATAAAAGCCCGAGCATTTGACTCTGGATGTGAGCTCCAGTCATAAGTACCGTCTAGTTGTCTGTCAGAAGTGACATTGGATAGTAGACCAGCTAGATTGGCTTGACCGGCAGATGAACTTGGAAGGTATCGTTGTTGAGACTGAGTCTGAAACTGTCCCTGATGCTGACTTTGCCCTTGGTATGTATCCACCTTCGGTCTCTGACATTCTCTGGCGAAGTGTCCCAGACCTTGACAGTTGTAGCACTTGACCTTGAACTTATCAAATCCAATCCCCTTATTATTCATCGTCAAATTCCTCCCAGTTCTTTTGATGAATCTCTTAACCCGTTGGGTTACCATGGCCAGTTGCCATTTTAGATCCATTTCCTCAAGATTATCAGGGTCGACCTGATCGTAGTCCTCATCCCAGAGAGCAGGATCGTTTATCTTTCCCTGAACGCAGTTCCCGTAAGCGGCCACAAATGAAGCAAGCAGATTCAAATGTTCTTCCACTGATTTTGCGCTCATGGGCATCTTCAAGTAGCTCTGAGATGTCGTTGCCTGAGTTGCTTGAGGTTGAGGTTCTTCCGATCTTCCTAATCCTAAGAACGCTCTGTTCAGCGTGTCATCAGACTCTGCTGGTGACGTCGTTTCTCCGGTGAAAAACGCTGTAGCAGTCTTCAGATCGGCGGTCGCTGAAGGTTTTGTTGATTTTCCAAAATACATTGCTGGATTCTGGACTTGGTCGTAATCCGTTTCAGCCTTCAGAAGCTCGAAATGATATGCCCGCAACGTTCCCACGATATCCTCCAGAGATTGGGTATAATACTGATCCTCATTTAGCTTTATCATTGCCACGTACATAGCCCATTTGGCTGGTAAGGCATCAAGAAGCTTGTTGTTCTTGTCGGTGTCAGAATACTCAATCCCGTGACTCTCAAGCTCCGTCAATAGATGATAGAAGCGGGTGATAGTATCATCCAGCTGTTCATCCTTTAACGCCTTGAAAATCGCAAACTGTTTTCAATAATTCCGTGCGCTTCCTTCGTACCCTTGGATTACCCTCACACCTTTTCTCCAGTGACTCCCAAAGTTCTTTAGACGTCTTTTGAGTCCGAAATGTGTGTAGTATATCTTGAGGCAACGCCATTCGAATTATCGAAAACGCTTTGTTCTCAGCTTCATAGAGTTTCTTATCATCTTCCTTCATCATCTGATAAGATTGAACTCTCTGACGGCCTTCAACTTCAGAAATTGGTGGAATATATCCTTCATCGATACACACCCACATGCGCATGTCATTAAAACGCACGAAATCGGTAAACCGATCTTTCCACCAGTAATAATCCTCGAGTTTCATCAGCTTAGGCGGAGTGTTTGCCTTCTCGACCTCGTGGTCCATTTCCAGGAATTTTTGAAGATTTGACATCTTTTCGAAAGTAATTGAATTGAACTTAATTAATTTAATTCGAAACTAATTTGAATTAATTCGTTCGAATCTAGATAGATTCGAATATAATTTGATTCCAATTTATTTGGGATTAAATTCGATTAAGTGTTGTAAGGCAATTAAATTCGAAACTAATGACAGATTCGAAATTCCTCAGATTCGAAGGTCAAGACAAACTCGAAGACACAGTAGTTTCGAAGCTCTATTCGATACTAGACTAAATTCGAAACAAACTCGAATAATAGCAGACTCGAGAACCTATTCGAAACTAGCACAGACTCGAATCAAACTCGAAAATAAAATTTATCAAACTCGAGAGGAGCGGATTTGGTTAGACTCGAGACTAAGTGTAACCCTAATTACTCCTAATAGATTCGAGCGCCGCAAACTCGAAAAACGGCTAACACTTCGAATTCTTTACGTTTTGCAGATTAAATCAATATTTTTTCAACGAAAAATATTGATTTCGATCAAAAACGTGAAAAATAACAAAGTATTTCCCGGATAAGAATTTGCTATACTCGAAAAACACGAAAAACACGAATTTTGAGAGAAAAACCGTCCAATAGCGTCAAGAAACCTAGAATGTATCTAGATGAACACGAAGAACACCAAGAACACTCCGTAGGCTCTGATACCACTTGTAAGGTCTACCTAACACAGATCTATCTAGACGCGGAACCGTCAACGAGTGCGGAATCCTCGTTAACGGGTAGACGGAAGCAACTCTCAATCAAAAACACGGAGACTATCAGAAGCTGAACGAACGACACACGAACGATCCTACGAACTGATTCTCTCCGAAACGACCGCTGATGATAAACTCGAGATCGCTTAATGCTTAATCACTCTCGAATTCTGCAAAAAGTCTGATAATTAATCGAGTCTATCCCTAATTATAGAGGCTAATTCGAGTCTGTTATGGGCCAAACTCGAATCCGGCCCAAGGCCCATTCGAGTTTGTCCACATTGACACTCTCGAATCTGCCTTCATTCGAATATAGTATCACATTCGAATCTATCACAGATTCGAATGTCAAACCTTATAGAATTCGAATCTTAACTAACATGTATATGAAACTTATGTTTATGCTTGAATTAATCTTTGATCTTTATGTTTGAACTTCTTGTAATATGTTACATCAAGTTCAAACACACAATCAATAACTGACAAACATATATAAACATATATATCAAACACTCGTTAAACCACAATGTTGAATATTACTTAAACCAAAATGTTACATTGCTTAGACTGCTATCGTCACACAGGGTGTACCAACATTCAAGTTGATTATTGTTACTAACAAGTTACTGTGTTGTAGATTTCAGTTGATCATTTCAGTACTAGTCTGTGTTTCAAAGTTTGATCAACTTTCAACTGTTGATCAAAATTTTCAATCTCAATCAAAGTTCATCAGATCTTGGACAGTTTCCCATATATCAATCAAAATGTCAAAAGACGCGCTAGCAATGGGATCAGAAACCAAACCCCCAATTCTATACAGGGGTGAATATGTTCAATGGAGGGAGAGGTTTTTTGAATTCATTAGCTTTCATGATCTATCAGAAAAGATGCTGAAATCCTTAACAGAAGGACCAACCACTTTCATGGAAACAATCCCTGGAGTACCAACCGGTAATCCCCCAATTCCACCAAGGACAGTCGAGGTCACCAACCTAACTGAGGCCCAAAAGAAGAGAAAATTAGGGGATAAAACTGCCAGGAAGTTACTTCTGATATCCATCCCCAATGATATTTACACATGCCTCACAAACACAAAAACTGCTAAGTCAAATTGGGATGAAGTGTGTAAACTGATGAGGGGATCTGATAGAGCTGACACAAACAGGGCTAGAAACAGCCTAATGACGTTTGAAAATTTCAGAGCCCATGAAGGAGAACTACTGGAAAACACTTACCTAAGGTTTGTGAATTTGGTAAGTGAAATGAAACGAAATGGAGTGACAAAGTCCAATCTGGACATAAATGTCAAATTCCTAAATGTTCTGAATCCTGAGTGGGAGAAATATGCTATGATTATCCAGCAAACAAAGGATATTGAAGAAATGGATTTTCATATTATATTTGAGAACCTCAACAACTACCAAGAGGTTGTGTTGAGGAAAATATCAGGAAAGAAGAAAGCCGAGAAAGAAACTGCTGATCCATTGGCTCTACTGGCAGAGAAAAAGTACAAATAGAAAATGAAAAAGGAGAAAAGAGCCGTAGTCAGCAGTACATTTTCCGAATCAGAATCCTCCGATTCATCTACTGATTCAGAGATAGAAGAAATGAAAAAGCAGATGGCACTGCTAACAAAAGCATTTCAAAAGAAATTCTACAGAACGCCAACCAACAATAAGATGCGCTACAAAACAGGCTCGAGGAAAATTGAGAAGAATGACAAATATGAGAAATCTGGAGAAAGCAGTGGAAGAAAGACTGACAAATATGAAAAGTCAGACAAGTCAGCAAAGAAAGATTCAGAACAGAAATGTTACAACTGTGGAAAACCAGGTCATTATGCCCGAGAATGTAGATCCCCAGTAGTAAAAAACTCAGACTACTATACGAGAAAGGCTCTCTTAGCCAAAGAAAAAGAGTCTGGAAAAGCTCTTATGGCAGAGGATGACCACTGGTTGCAGTTATCTGAAGATGAAAGCAATATCTACTTCACCAACACTATATGATGTCAGATACAAAGTATCTGACAAAAGCAATATCTACTTCACCAACACTATATGATGTCAGATACATGAACTTAGGATTAAAAATGGCATCTATGAAAGCCTCTGATGAAATAGAATCTAGTGAAGAAATAAAAAGATTACGATCAGACAAAATGTAAAATTCTGGTGATTATACCAGAATAAATGAATCAAGTAATATTCATGATATTAAAGAAGAGTACATTCAAACATATTCTGAAAAGGATTTGTCTGAATTACCTACTCAATCTCAAAAAGTTATATCTGCCATATTCAATTTTAGAAATGATAAATTCTGATCTAGAATTGAAAATTAAAAATTTTGAGACAGAGAATGGAACTCTCAAGGCTGAACTAAGAACTATGGAACAAAAGTTACAAATACAGCCTAAAAACATAAAGTTGTCTGATCCAGAATCCTCAACTTCTCTAGATTCTATAAATTCAGAAAAGGAATTTGATCTGTACATGCACTCTGACTTTAATTCATTAGAGCAAATGTTTGGTAAAATTGATGAATTTATCAAACCTTTGCATAACAAACAATCAAATGATAATAAAGAACCTGTTAAAATTCTGCAAAGAATTTCTACAGATTCTTTAAAATCATTTGAAAATTCACCATTATTACAACAAAAGAAGGAGAAAACAAAAGTTATTATTAATACTCCTAACTTTGAAAAAGGTGAATCGTCTTCATCAGCGGACTCAATTGCACTAAAAGTCCAATCTTCAAAAGGTATGAGAAATTTACAGAAGAAACAAGTATCTAAATCTACTAATTCTCATACTTCTTTTATGTCAGATATCATTGTGAATGGTTTGAGAAAACAAGTTTGGAGAAAGAAGAAAAGAGAACAGAAAAACAAGAGTATAAAACAAGAGTGGCGCGTGAAGGACAAAATTGTTACAGATAGAAATAGCAACATTGAACATTATGTCTGTAATAATAAACTTGTTAATAATTCTTGTATAAAGTTTTCAAGAACGGACTTAATTGCTTTGAATCCTTGTGCTGGTAAGCCTTCAATTGTTAAATCTAATAAGCTCGTCTGGCAACCGAAGAAAAAGGACTCATTTTATGAACAGAAAAAGGTTTCACAGAAAAGAATTTCAAAAACAATTCCACCACGAATTGTACAAAAATGGATACCTAAAAGAACAGTTCAAAAGTGGGTACCTAAAACAACATCAAATAATAAGCTAAAAGCCATATCTGTTAGGAAAACAAATAATACTTTGCAGGAATTACCTAAAACAAAAGTACCCAACTACAAGTGGGTACCTCATGTGCTACTTCGTCTTATAGGTAAACCATGTCTGGTATCTTGACTCTGGATGTTCCAAGCATATGACCGGACAAAGAGACACACTCACGGACTTTGTAGAAAAGTTCTGTGGGACAGTCAGATTTAGAAATGATCAGTTTTGTCCGATCAAAGGATACGGAAGTCTCAAATACGACAAAATTACCATCCAAAAGGTTTTCTATATTGATGGTCTTGGACACAATTTGTTTAGTATTGGACAGTTGTGTGATAAAGGTTTAGAAGTCAATTTTAAAGCCAATCGGTGCAGCATCAGATCCGAAGAAGGAAAGGAAATATTGGCAGGAAACAGGAAAACAAATTTGTACTCCATTGATTTAGCCTCAATTAATCTGAAGAAAGATGTCTGCTTAATGTCAAAAGCTACATCTAAAACAGCATGGCTGTGGCATCGTCGCCTTTCACATCTGAACTTTAATGAGTTAACCAACCTAGCAAAAGGAGGGTTAGTTAAAGGGCTGCCAACTCTCAAATTCCAAAATGAGCAGTTGTGTGCCGCATGTGAAAAAGGAAAAATGACAAGAGCTACACACAAATCCAAAACTGAACACTCATCCACGAGAGCACTGGAATTACTGCATATGGATTTGTGTGGACCAATGAGAGTACAAAGCATTAATAAGAAACGATATGTATTGGTGATAGTTGATGACTATTCACGATACACATGGGTTTTCTTCCTGAGGTCCAAATCGGATGCAACCGAAACTATCATAGACTTCATCCGGAAAATACAAGTGAAATTGCAACTCACAATTCAAACAATCCGCTCAGATAATGGAACAGAATTCAAGAACAAATCGCTTGACTCATTTTTGAATTCTATAGGAATTACACATCAGTTTTCAGCAGCTCGAACTCCACAACAAAACAGTGTCGTTGAAAGAAGAAATCGGACACTAGTGAAATCAGCTAGGACGATGCTGGCATATTCAAATTTACCGTTATTCTTATGGGCAGAAGCAGTCGCAACAACTTGTTTCACACAGAATCGTTCAATCATAAATAAGAGATTCGGAAAGACTCCTTATGAATTGATTAATAAACGAATACCTAATATTAAATTTTTCCATGTCTTTGGTTGCAGATGCTTTATTCTAAACGACAAAGATAATCTTGGAAAGTTTAATCAAAAGGCAGATGAAGGAATATTCATCGGATATTCAAAGGAGTCGGTTGCCTTCCGTGTGTACAACAAGAGAACCAAGACAGTCAACGAGAGCGTGAATGTCAAATTTGATGAAGGAGTGGTAATGGCTTCTGAACACACCAGTTCAGGACCCGAACCTCAAACGCAGACTTCATTGGAGTCATCTGAACAAAATGCTGAACACTCAGAATTACATAAGTTGTTTGAGAATTTTTATGAAGACTATTTTGAAAAGCCGAAAACTAATGTTCTAAATTTGGTGCCTGACAGGATTACTGAAGATCCAGTCGTAGTCTCTGATCTTTCTCAACAAAAAGTTTCAGATGAAACTGGAGAAGCCTCAACAGCAAATGTGCAGTCGACAACTGAGATTGTACAACCCATTGAACCTCCAAATTCTTCTGAAACCCCCATAACTTCTGAACATTCAGAAGCTCCTACCTCAGATGTCCCACCTACTACCTCTAAAGTAACTCCCCAACCAACATATCTAGATCGTAATCCTAATCAAGACCAAATAGAACCGTTTCCACATAATTTTAAGTGGACAAGAAATCATCCAATAGAAAACATTATTGGTGATCCATCCGCGTCAGTCCAAACCAGAAGGGCCACCATAAATGAATGTCAATTTTCAAATTTTCTAAGTAAAATTGAGCCCAAGAATGTAAAAGAAGTACTTCTGGACGCTGATTGGATTGTGGCGATGCAAGAAGAACTGAACCAGTTCGAACGGTTAAAGGTCTGGAGACTTGTTGAGCGCCCAAAAGACAAATCCATCATAGGCACGAAATGGATCTTTAAAAACAAGAAAGACGACCATGGAGTAATCATTTGGAATAAAGGTCGTCTCGTTGCCAAAGGATACAGCCAATAAGAAGGGATTGACTACGATGAAACGTTTGCCCCAGTTGCACGAATCGAAGCGATTAGAATGTTTCTAGCTTTTGCCGCTCATAAAAACTTTACAGTTTATCAAATGGATGTTAAAACTGCGTTTTTAAACGGGGAACTAACAGATGAAGTATATACATATCAGCCCGAAGGTTTTACTGATCCTTCGAGACCTGATCATGTATATATTTTAGATAAGTCGCTGTATGGCCTTAAACAAGCACCGCGTGCTTGGTATGATGCACTTTCAACATATCTGTTGAAATGTGGATTTAACAAAGGTGCAGTTGACACAACCCTGTTTATAAAACGTTAGGGGCCGGATATCACAGTTATACAAATATATGTAGATGACATAATATTTGGGTCTACAAATCCAGAATTTTGTAAGAAATTCGCATATTTAATGTCCCAAAAATTCGAAATGAACATGATGGGCGAAATAAATTTTTTCTTAGGATTACAAGTAAAACAATTAGCTGATGATATTTTTATCAATCAATCAAAATATATACAAGACATGTTAAAGAAATTTAACATGGTCAACAGTACTCCTATGAAAACTCCCATGGCTCCGGATTCAAAGTCAAAACTCGATGAGGACATTTCGGGGAAACCTGTAGATGTAACTCACTATCGAGGTATAATTGGGTCATTAATGTACTTAACAGCTAGTAGACCAGATATTATGTTTGCTACATGTGTCTGTGCAAGATATCAGGCGAATCCTAAAGAATCACATTTAAAAGCTGCGAAAAGAATTCTAAGATATCTCAAAGGAACTCCAAATCTTGGTTTGTGGTATCCTAGAGAATCTTCGTTTAATCTAACTGCTTTTTCTGACGCTGATCACGCAGGTGATAAGATGGACAGAAAAAGTACGTCTGGAGCAATACAGTTCTTAGGTGACAAACCCGTATGCTGGTCATCCAAGAAACAACATTGCGTCTCATTGTCTACAGCTGAAGCAGAGTACGTTGCTGTATCTTCTTGCTGTTCTCAGGTGTTGTGGATGAAGAGCCAACTGCGCGATTACGGGTTTACACCAAAGAAAATACCAATCTACTGTGATTCTCATAGCGCAATAGCTATTGCATCAAATCCGGTGCAACATTCAAAAACAAAACACATTGACATTCGGTACCATTTTATAAAAGATCATGTAGAAAATGGAAATATAGAATTATATTTTGTGCCTACTGAATATCAACTAGCTGATTTGTTTACCAAAGCGTTAAATGAAAAACGGTTTAATTTTTTGGTATACAAATTAGGTTGAATCGTTAAGATTTAATAATTCAGTAGTGTCAATTTATAATTTATAATTTTCATTTTTTATTGATTTTAGTCTGATGTTAAATTCTTGAATCTTAAAAAGTTAATATTCTTTGGAATTTAACAAGATCTGGATTGTCATGTGCAGGGGGAGTAGAAAATAAATTTATCTGATTGTGTGTAAATCTGATAAAATTTATATGTTACTTTGTAGGGGGAGCTGAGCTGAGAAAAATGATATACATTTGAGGGGGAGCAGCATTCAGAAATTAAAGGGGGAGAATTTTTGTTTTTCGTTTAGTTCATTTTTTATTTTTTTTTCTTGTTGTTTTTGTTAAGTTTTTGTGTGTGTTTAAATTTTGTTTGATTTTTTTTAAGTAATTTTTTGTTGTTGTTGTTTTAGTTTACTAAATTTTTTTTTTAAGATAGTGGGTTATGGAAATTAAATGGATCTAATAATGAAGATATTTGGGCCGGTTAGATTTTTTTTTTCAAACCAAGGGCCGGGTCAAAGGGTTCTATAAATTTGAATTTCAAATTTCAAAAACATTTTCTCAAAAACCGACTTTCCATCTTCTTCTACAAAAAGTTTCTTCACTCTTAAGAAACCTCAAACCCACAAATATCTTCGAAAGACTCAAGCAAGATTACAATGAATTGTGAGTAAATCTGATTGTGTATTGTGTTTTACATAAATGTATTTCAATATCAGTCTTCATATGTATATTATGTACGTATTTTTCGTGTTTTGTGTGTTAATGGTTGTAAGGTCTACCACTGCAAGATCTATCTAGACGCGGATCCGTGAACGAGTGCGGAATCCTCGTTGACGGTTAGACGGACAACTCTCAACCAACGGAAACACGGAGACTATTTGACGCTGAACGAACGACACACGAACGATCCTACGTACTAATTCTCTCCGAAACGGCACTCACCTAGCTGATAAACTCGAGATCGCCTCTTGCTTAATTCCTCACGAATTCTGCAAAAAGTCTGCTAATGATTCGAGTCTATCCCTAATTATAGACCCTGATTCGAGTCTGTTGTGGGCCAACCTCGAATCTGGCCCAAGGCCCATTCGAATCTGTCCATGTTGACAGTCTCGAATCTAGCCCATTCGAATCTAAGGTCTCATTCGAATCTATCTCAGATTCGAATGTATTCCCTTAAGAAATTCGAATCTAGCCAAAATACTTAAACTCTTAAGTGATGAAACTTATGTTTTAACTTATGCTTGAGTTAATCTTTGACCTTTATGTTTGAACTTCTTGTAATATGTTACATCAAGTTCAAACACACAATCAATAACAGACAAACACATATTAAACATATATATCAAAACACTTGTTAATACTCAGAATATTACTTAAACCATAATGCAGATCGATTAGACTGCTATCGTCACACAGGGTGTACCAACAATGGTGATTCATGATTGATGTTCATAAAACTCAAATTAAATGTGTGGTATGATGTGTTGTATGATTATGAACATGAATCTGTAATTTCATGGTTCGAAACAATCCACACAAACAGAAATTTGGATTTCAATGTTAAAAAGCTTCGAGTTCAAGTTTTTTTCTGAAATATGCATTTTTAACAACTTAAATGTTGTTTTTAATCGAAGTTCAGTAAAACAAAAATGGTTAAAATGTATTTTCGAGGGGGATACAAGTTTTAAATCACTGAAAAACTACAAGGAATTAATTTTTGATTATTCAGTGTATAGAGGACTTGAAATAAATACATAAAGAACTTCTCGAATAAAGGCTTCATTCGAGAAAGTCTAAGACTCATTCGAGTTGAATCAAACGATATTCGAGAAAGTCCAAGAGTCATTCGAGTTGCTTTCAATGATACTCGAGAAAGTCCAAGAGTCATTCGAGTTGCTTTCAATGATACTCGAGAAAGACCAAGAGTCATTCGAGTTGAATACCATGTGACTCGAGAAAGTTCAAGAGTCAATCGAGTTGGATGAAAAGTTATTCGAGAAACTTTATATGTGATTCGAGTTGACTAAGTTTGTTGGACTTAGAAAATTTCAGAACTTAAGTCTCGATTGATACATAGTCCGAGAACACTTATATTTTATTCGAGTTGGGGTAATGTTGTTATCGAGAAAGTTCAATCTTCATACGAGTTGAGTGTTAGACATAATAGACATGGTCCATATACTCTTGTTTCATTCGAGTTTAACATGTATTTCATTCGAGTTGGACAAATTGATCATTCGAGAAACTTCAAGACTTATTCGAGTTGCATCAAGAACTATTCGAGTTGTTTCATGTTATGTTCGAGTTTATTCCAAGTTATATTCGAGATAGTCTACATGTCATTCGAGTTGCTTCATAGACTTACTCGAGTTGGGTCATGTATTATTCGAGACTAATAAAGAGTCATTCGAGAATGTTGTACTTTCATTCGAGTTTGAAATGAAATTTTTTCTAAGTGTTGAATTTTTAATGCTTTAAGAAAAATGTCACATTTTTTTAAAGAAATTATAAAAATTTGTAATTTTCTAACACTGGTCTCTAAACGATTGACTCTGGAGTCCTGTCAATAATAGTTTATTATTGTCTGGAATCCCGATGCCTTAAACAGAAAATCACAAATTTTTATAATTTCTGATGAAATGTTACAATTTTTCTACTCTAAAGGAGTTCATTTGTTTAGCTATCTTGACTAACATGATGTTTATTTGGTTACAGGTGTTCAAATGGCATCTTCAGTGCAGTCTCAGAATTCCAATTCATCTGATTCCCATTCATCATCCAATCATACTCTCGTATCCACACCTGTTCGTTCAACTTCTGTTGCCCGTCCCTCACCTTCAAATATCATCCCAGATAACCAATTGGTTAAACCTAAACATTGCCTACCTTTTAGAGATAATAACCATCGTTTGGATACCAAGGTTATTAAAGTTAGTCATCCTATCATAGTTGACATTCTCAAAGGCCATCCGTTAGGTTATCTGCTTCAATATAAACCATCTATCCCACAGGTCTACCTACAACAATTTTGGCACACAGTCAAATTTGTTCCTGCTGATGGCAATCACCACTTCAAAGTAACCATAGACCAATTCAAAACCAAAATCACTCTAGCCAGACTTCGTCACAATCTATTTCTTCCAAGACGTATAGACACAGTTAACTTTCCTGAGTTGGCTGATTTTGAAGATTTTGTGTCGGATGAGGAGCTAGTTCATGATTTGATTTGCCTGGGCTACTCAAAGCCACTACCAAAGAGCTCCAAATTTCATAGGAATGGTTTGAATGGGGAATGGTACACGCTATTTGACATTATCAATAGGTGTGTGACTTCTAAGCATACATGCTGTAACAGCCCGTAATTTATTAAATATAAATTACAACATCAACTTTGGATAATTAAGCAATTTTGTCCAATTATTAATAATTAACCGAAAACATGAATTTTAAATAGTTAATTATATTAAGTTATAATTAATTATGAAAATTGCCCCAAATTAGCTGAAATAAATTAAATAATTAAATTTAGCTAATTGACAAATTAAAGACGTGAAAATTGACGATATGGACTAAAATGAATAAAAGTTGGCCAATTCCAGAAATTCAGTAGAAAGTCTGAATTTTTCTCTAATTCCTATAAATAGAGCTTGAACCCTCCTTTCCTTAGTTTGGAAAATCCTGAATTCTTCCTTGAGACCCTCTCTCTCTACAACATAAACTTCTCTCTAAATTTTCTCCTAAACGGTTCGTCGGATTCTCGTGATTTATACGCCATCGGATAGATATCGTCGAGCTCTACAATAATCTGTCATTGCATGTTCGTTTTGGTCCTGATTTGAGGTAAGATCGACCCCCTTTTCTGTCTTTTGGTTCGGTTTTGAAAGAGCAAACTCGAGTTTGCTCAAATTCTATTCATTCGAAGCTGATTTGCTCTCGTTTAGGACCTGTTTTGGCTTGGAAAACACCTATAGTCGAAGGATATAGCTTGGACGAAGGTTAGTAACTATCTTTCCCTCTTTTATGTTCAAGTTTAGTTGTTAAAACCTGGAAAAACGATGAACAAGAAGAACAAATTCGAGAAATTCATGTATAGACTCGAGGGTGTTGAATTCGAATATGATCAGTTAGACTCGAAATAGTGGTCTTCGAATCTGATAGCTAGACTCGAATGATTGCTGTTTCGATTCTATCTCCTAGACTCGAATGATGCTGCTTCAATTCTACTTCCTAGACTCGAATGTTGATGCTTCGAATCTAACCTCCCCCCTAGACTCGAAGGGTGCTATTCGAATCTGTACCCTATTCGAATCTGTTGCCTTTAATTCGAATCTGTCTAAATCTGATGCTGTTCGAATATGGTTTTGTTCCAAGCCTAAGATTAATTCCTAAATCGGATTAAGTTATTAAACAATCGTAGGTAATTGAAAGTATCTTTTGAATATGATAAAGATCACAAGTTTCATGATGCATAACTATTTTATGCATAACTAAATTATCAGACCTTGTATGAACTCTTAAAAATCGTATGTCATGATTCACCTTGCTAATAATGCGATCGGCTTTGTTTCAAGGCCATATATCTGTAATTATATGGATCATATTAATCTGATAAGAATAGACTCACTTTGGGACGTTAGGAACTACCACAGACTCGGCTTCAAGAAATGACAATAACCTGATCATATAATTGAGGATTATATAGGTCATGTTACAATCTCGACATTAATATGTCAGACTTGAAACTGAACTGCAGGAACCCGCCGATTTGACAGAGTAAATTGAACAGCTTAATTCGTTAAGCACTATCTGACTAAGGACTACTGTGAGTGACAGATTTCATTAATTACTTGCATATGTTATGATACTTATTGGTGACTGTTACTGAACTGTATGGAAACTTTTGTTATTGCTGCATGTTTCTTGAATACTTTATTGTATCATAGAGACTTACTTTTGATATTACTGAAGCTAGACACCTGAATTGCCTTGAATTGCATGTTTACTTTTACATTTTATGTAAATACTTATCATGCTTACTGCTTACTTGACTGTTGATACATTTGCCTCTGCATACTGCATAATCTGATCGGACCGAATGCGAGATCTCCATTCACAGGAAGGAATTCTGCAGATTCCTTTCCTATCTGACTCGTTTCCATACACTTCCCGTAGGGCTTCGGCCTTACACATGGGAATACAGATTGGGTTGACTCCCAAATCTTTTGCCGTCTCTGACGTGTTGACTTGCCGACATGAGCTGATAGTATGTTATATATGTATGGTAACTAATGGTACTCTGTTAACTCACTAAGCTATGTTAGCTTACTCTGTCATGACATCTCTCTTTACAGGAAAAGCTGATAAGGCCAAGACCAAAACAGGTAGTTCGTCCCAGGCTAAGTGAATCTGGATACTTGATGATTGCAGACCCTTGGACTTATTGCTGATGCCTATTTTGAAAAGATATTTGAGGTCTCGGGTAGCTTATTCAGTCTTCCGCACTCTGATTGAAGATTTTAGAAGCTAGTTTAGACCACCATTTAATCTTTAATATATTTTGAAATTAAGTATCTTGTAGCTTTTATTTGAATCAGGTAAGTGGACCTGTGGTATCAGACAATAGTAATATTTATTACTTAATGAAATGTACTTTTATGACGTGTACTGTTCGTGGTAACTTGGATGTTACACATGCATCGACAGATGTAGTATTCATTGTCTACGGATCTTTCATGGAATCACGTTTAACAAGCATTATGATTATACTCAGTGCATCTGGGAGGACTTAAAGGAGATTGTTCTTGCCAAAACAACAAATAGAGCAAGAAAGTTAGTTCCGCTCCAGAGGTTCATACAAATTCTCATCCGAGGAATTTTACGAGCAAATGAAAATATTCCGAAGCGAGCAAATTCACAACGATGTCCAGATTATGTGATGACGAGTTTACACGAAGTGCCAGATTCTCCAAATGCAAATATCATGCCGATCCCGGAGTCGTTGTTAAAATATGCAGATCAAGAGAGTGAGCATGTGAGATTATATAGGATAGATCATGCTCCAATAGAGACTTAGGAGCTGGGATCTCTTACCCAAGGAGCTTTAGGACGAGAGGAACCTCAGCACGGGGCTGAAGTTCAGGGTGACCAACCTGTGAGTGAGGGAGATGACGTTGTAAGGGGAGGTGAGGAAGAGGTTCAGAAATCTGATTCCGAGAGAACTTTATCGGATATTCAAGAAGAAGAAGGTGAAGGTGATGATAATGATGATGATGGTGCTGATGGAGGTGATCATCATGAGGGAGGAAGTATGATGATGGATATAGTAAGTATTGCTGAAGAGAGTGTGAGGGATTCCTTAAACCTAGAAAGCCGGGGTATAACCACATCTCCTGTTAGCTCTCCTATGAGAGTTAGCATTGAAGAAGTCAGTATCCCACTGACGACTGCACACCCAACCATCCACTCAATCTCCTCTCAACAGGAGATTGTTTCAATTGAGCACCGGGGTGAACCATATAGTCTATCCAAGAGTCATTTGGACTTGATGGATATTGAAATAAGTACACAGCTGCCCGAGTGTACGACATCAATTCAATCACTGAGTGTAGATCCTATACAGCTTAGGACACTAGAGTCAACTTCATCTGTTGAAGTCAGTGTGGTTGAACTTCGTGTTCCCACTGAAACATCCTCAGCAACGGAAGCATTTGTTGCTCCGTCGCTTGAAGAGGGTGGAAGTCCAGTCAGAGCGACTACATTGCCAACTCTGAGTACTGGCCACACATACGTACTTTTCACAAGTTCGACTGTCGTGACAACTGGAAGTCTACGTGACCCAGTGGTGACTCTATCCCCTTTTGTAACTGAATCTACATTGCATCAAGCATTAAATGCAGCTGTTGCTGGGGTGAATACGCATGTATCTGCTCAGTTGTCTAAGGTGATGGCACAGATGTCGAATATTCACAAGTTTTTAAAGGGAAAGTCTGTTGCAGAGGAATCGATGAAGCAATCTGAGTCAAATCAAGCAATCGATGAATTAAAGGAAGAGTTGAAAGAGTTTGTGTTTGAACAATTTGATGAAATGCGAGAGCACATGATAAGTTTGGAAAGCACAGTGATAACTGCGTTGGGCAATTTATTAGAAAGGGTTGCAGCAGTTGAAGAAACATGTAAGGCTCAAGCTTCCTCATCCAAAAGGAAACATGATGAGCATGATGAGGACTCCGATGATGCTCCTCATGAGGGGGAGAAGAGGAGAAAGCTTGATGAACCTACACCTGGGGTTTTGATGATAACGTACCCAGAAAAAGAAGCTGAAGTTAAAGAGAGAGAAGCCGGGGGCACAAAAGAATCGGCTGGTGAACAAAGTGAGCTGGGATTGATTCTTTATGAAGATGTTCCAGTTCCTTTGAACATTCAGTCTGATATTTACAATTTTAAAGAATATAATGATTCTGATGACGATGTTCAAGTTAAACATCAAGAGTTGAGTATTCAAGGAGTAGAAGAAGAGAGAGAGAGGAATACATTGAAGTTTCTGAAGATGATGATGTAATTACTTTAACTGATATTGATTTTAGAGCAGAAAGGATTGAAGAGGAGGAAGGATTAGTTCAGGAGATCTTGAAAGATATTGAATCGACACCAACGGTTTAAAAGCCTGAGGTGGTTATTCAAGTTAAGGAAGAATCTGAAGAGTTTCCAATGGAAAATGTGGTTATTCAAGAAAGGATTGTGTTAAATGAAGTTGAGGTGATGGAAAGATTCTTCAATGAATATGTGCTGGCAGATGAGTCTCAAAAGCAACATAGACTCAGATTTGAAGCACAACAAGCCGTTCAAAGAGAAATACAAGCTAGACATGCTTACACTGTTGAATAAAGATGAGATCAGTAAGAAGAAAGTAAAGAAACTTGAGCTTCTAGAGAATAGATCAGCAGAATTTATCAGAAAAAGGAACAAGATGCCATACATCGAAGATATTCTGGAAAAACGAATATTTTGCAAGAAACAAGCACCATGTTCTTTTCTCAAATTATTTAGGGTTTTAGAGCCAAACATGCCAAATCTGGTCAACTATGCCAGCTTTCTTAGAAATAAGACACAAGAAGTTGAGAAAGTTAAGAGTGAGTTCAGGATAGTTGATCTGGTGAAAATAGAAAAGGACAGATTTGTTAAGATTTTCTATCCGACGTTCACTGTTACTAGAGCAGATGGAAACACGTATACGTTCACAGAAGCGGATATGTTCAATATGCACCTGGTCGACATTGAAAATCTAGTTGATGAATTGTGCAGAAACAAAAGAAATGAACACTGCAGATTTGCACTTAAGACACTTTTTCACTTCATGCATACCAAATTGGTATTGATGTCAGTGCAAGATCTACAGATAGGTGTTGAACGAGGTATGAGGAAGATAAACATGGCAGCTCCTCACAGAGATATCAAGTTTGCTGGAGAATTGAAAGAATTCCAAGTTATCATGGTAAAGCATCCAGCTGTTATGTACAGAGATAGAAATAAGAAGCTAAGGGCTATGAGAAGTGTAGAACTGAACAAATTTTCAGATGGGACTCTGAACAAAGTTTTGAGTGGTTTAAAAGGAAAGCTTGCAACTGATAAAAAGAGAAAGACGAAGAAAGGAGCTCTATCTGTGAATGACCGAAGACTCATGGTTGAGTTCATCTCAAAGATTGAATGGAGGCTCTCGGATCGTAAAAGCATTAGAAGATTTGAACAAAAGCTTGGTTTGTCAATTTAAAGACTTTGCTCTTTCCATCAAAGGGGGGGAATGTTAGATTGTATTTTAATTGATGGAAAACAAAGTCTAGGGGTTGTTTTGTATTTCTTCTATAGTTGTGAAATATGTATATAAATAGTAGGTTTGACTTTAAATAGAATATAGATCTCTGACATATCACTTTTTGTACGAAAACGGTTACTGACGTATTTGGATTATTCTCTCAGCTTTTGTAATCGACATTCTCTGCTATTGAATCATTCGGTTAGTTTTGATTACTGAATTGTTATTGTTCTTGAATTGTTATTTGTTTGATATGAAACTGTAAATCACAGTTTTTTATGTCATATCAAACAACTAAGTATTTTTTTATCTATAATTTAACTAGCTTTCAATTTTTCTATTTTAATTATACATAAATTTTATAATAATTTATTAAACTATAAAAAATTATGTATTTTCTAAATCACCCAATGTAATACATGGGTCTCAAACCTATATTATAATAAAACAAAACAATTAATGTTATATGTCACCTCCACATTACAAGAATATTTTCTTTTCCCGCATCTTTTTCTAAATTTAACACATTAACTTAATTATATTAAATTTTGATATTATTTTTTTCATTAATTAATTAGTAATAAATTAAATTTTGTAACATTTAAATTAATGTTTACCTAAAATAAATATCTATCATTATTATTCGTAATAATCATAAATAGATCCAAAAGTAGAAATTTGAATGAGTTGTGGAAATTATTATTATCAAATATAATAAATGAAAACATGAAATGTCACGTGTCACCTCTACGTTTCACCAAAAAACATAATTACAATTTATTAGGGAGAATTTCATATATACCCCTCCAAAACTCCATAATATCATATATACCCAACCTAAAATTTTAATGTCATATATATCTCTCCTAAATATCATAATATCATATATACCCAATTTTAATTATTAATATCACATATATCCCTCTTAAACATCACTAATATCATATATACCCAAATTCATTAATTTAATTATTTTTAAAACATTTAAAGCTCATAATTAATATTTCTTATTAATTAATGACCATTATACCCTTACTCATTTCTTCTTTCAACTACTAAACTTCAAAATATCATATTTATCCAACTTAAATTAAAATATCATATCACTTTTAATAATTTTATATAATTTATTTTTGTAAAATTTACTAAATAAAATTTTCAAAATAAAACAAATTAACATTAAAAAAATATAAAAAAATTGTATCATGTTTTTGCTCGTTTTTAATCAAACCGTATCGTCTTATTGTATTTTCTTATTTGTTTTCTTTCTACAGTAGTCTATATACAATTAACTGATTACATATTATGTTCTTTCAACAATTAGTTTCATTGATAACATGGCGTTCCAAAATCTATATAGATCGGAAGGGAAAGATGATAAATGTTCGTGATGCTGTGTAAAATCAACCCATTCTGCTGACTATACGAACATGGTATCCCAAAAAAAATGAATCAGTACAACTAAAAATAAAATCAGATTACCACTTTGTATATATAGAAAACATGGTTTTTTGGTGGAATATCTAGAGTGGTTATGTACTTTACGTCTATATGGCATTTGCATAATGTTTTATAATCGTGAGTCCTAATCATCATTGTAAGTTACAAATGTAAATCCATAAATCGTTTACTTGCCCTGTTCCATAATAAGCGCTCACCTTTATAATTTCTCCTACCCTTGAAAATTGCAATGTTTTCCATTTGGGACGTTTCATAGTACTTGTATAGTTTCAAGCTAAAGTAACCTTTTTGCCCTCATTATCTTGATTTAAATAATTGTAGAAAGAAAACAAATAAGAAAATACAATAAGACGATACGATTTGATTAAAAACGAGTAAAAACATGATACAATTTTTTTAATGTTAATTTATTTTAGTTTGAAGAATTTATTTAGTAAAGTTTACAAAAATAAACTATATAAAACTATTAAAAGTGATATGATATTTTAATTTAAGTTGGATAAATATGATATTTTGAAGTTTAGTAGTTGAAAGAAGAAATGAGTAAGGGTATAATGGTCATTAATTAATAAGAAATATTAATTATAAGCTTTAAATGTTTTAAAAATAAATAAATTAATGAATTTGGGTATATATGATATTAGTGATGTTTAAGAGGGATATATGTGATATTAATAATTAAAATTGGGTATATATGATATTATGATGTTTAAGAGGGATATATATGATATTAAAATTTTAGGTTGGGTATATATGATATTATGAAGGTTTGGAGGGGTATATATGAAATTCTCCCAATTTATTATTATTATAAACAAATAAAAGATAAATACAATTTATTATTTTAAAAAAGATAAATATACTCTACTTTTTATCTATAACTATTAAAAGATAGACACAACTATTATTTTTGTATGTTTTTATTTTTACTTATATACATTTTATATAAATAAATTTAGTTTAAAAATATCTACGTAATACGTGGGTCATAAACTAGTTATAATAATAAATACTGATGAGAGATCATCATTGTTGCTAAAACGAAAATTCAAAGAAAGGAATCTTTAAAAGATGAATGTCGAATGATGTTAGAATAATGATGAATGATCATCATTGTTGTCAGAGGGGAAATTACAAGGTAAGGGATATTTAAAAGATTGACGCCCAATGGTGTTAAAATAATAGAAATAATTAAGGAGTAAAATGTTATAATGAGAAAAATGTAAGTTGAAGGTGGTATTTTGCAAATATGGCAAACTTGTATTAATAAAAGTGGAGTGTGTGAGTGTGTGACCGTTCACACCTTATCTTAAAAAAAAATACACGGTTGCTCTCTCTCTAAAACCCACGGCTCTTTCACTCTAGAAATCAAGAATACAAAATTGTTGGAAATAAAGGCTGAAAAGTTCAGAATACGTTGCTAGGAAGAATCTATATCTATTACAGCCATTGATTTGAGGTAAGAATAATTTAAATTTACGAATTTATAGGTTCTTGGGTTCGGTTTTTGTGAAAACTGAATCATAGATTTATGCTAGGATTGTTAATGCATGTTGTGATTATCATTTGGAATAATTAAATCGAGTTATTGGCAAGCTATGTACCAAATGTAAGTTTCTGATTCAACTCCTAAGAGTGATGGGTATACACATCTTTCCCAAACTAACCTTTTTGTACGCCTCAGCGTCACATCAGTTTTTCTCTCTTTGTCTTTCTTCACCTTTCTAACTTAGAAATATCCATCTTTCTAAACATTTCCATCTTTCTTAATGTTAGACATTTAATTTTGATCATATGGAGTTATGTTGTAATAATTATTTACTTAGCATTTAGCTTTGTATTTATTTCCTTGTAATTTATTTTCTATGTAAAAGTTTAGGGGGCAATTGTGTCAATGCCCCATAGTTAATTAAATGGAGCTATAAAGCTCCTAGGGTTACCTTTTTGTAATACACGGTTCATATATTGAATTCATATTTACTGCAGCCGCCACTTTCATTCTCTCATTATTCTCATTGTCTTCTTCATCATAACCTTATTATTGAGCTTATTTCTTCTTGGGTTGTGAGAAAGAATCATCAAGGTGCTGAAATATATTCGGGAATTTCATTTTACAATTGGTATCAGAGCCCAAAAGGTGGATTTCAACTTGTTTCTTCTCGGATTCTGTTGGGTTTCTTCATCTTCATCGTGTTCTTCACTGTTCCATTCGGTTAGATCATTTTCTTCTCTATTTTTCCGTGTTTATTGTGTTATTATAGTCTTATAATCATCACAATATCAACATATACTGATTTCGAACTCATTCTGTTCCATCTTTCCATTACAATCATCAAGAATCGGAGATTTGAAAAAGTTTAAAAATATGAGTTTTTAGTGGGTTTTTAGATTGTTCTTTACTGATTTTAAGTGTTTTGGGTTATTTTAAATCATCACAAGTTTTTAAAATAGTTTACCAATCATTTAGAAACTTTTTTTAGGCTTTAAATCTGCTGAAATGGACATCTGAACTGTTCTGCTTGGAAAATCTGTTAAAACCTGCTGTATTATACCCTGTAGGACTTCGGACCATTTAAGATCCCAATTCGGACACTATTTAACCCTAATTCGGACCTCACTTCGGTCCAATTCGAACAAGCTTTAGGTGTATTTCGAACCACTTGTGCCCATTCCGGACCCTAATTCGGTCCCATCCGAACTTCGGACCGTCCAAAGTTCAGATCAGGCATCCCCATTTTATCATCTTGGACTTGTGCTTAAATTTTTAAATTTTCACTTCGGACCATATCCATTTCGGACCACCCGAACTCGGACCATCCGAATTCGGTCCCCTACCTGGACATTTTTCTGAGTGCGTGTCCACTGTTCAGCCGAATTCGGACCATCCGAATTCGGTTCCATCAGCTCATCCGAACCACATATAACCTATCCGAAGTCATCACTGTTCATCCGAATCCGGTTCATCCGAATTCGGTCCATCAGACTTCTAAGCATCCGAATTAGACCCCATCCAAATTAGGTTTCTCATCCGAAATCAAAAGTCATCCGAATTAGGTCTTTGTCCGAACCCCTGCCCATCCGAAACACTGTTCACCCGAACTCCAGCCATCCGAATTACTATTTCATCCGAAATCAGTCTGTTATCCGAATTACCACCATCCACAGTGCTATTCTTCCAAAGTCCAGCCCATCCGTGTCAAGTTTCCACCTTTAAGATCTCATCTTTTTAATCAGCACCAAAATCATGTCTCGCGAAGCTCTCGTACTCGGATCTGAGAACAGACCACCTGTACTCTATCCCGATGAGTATGAACAATGGAAATCCAGGTTCCTCAAATTTGTAGGAATGCAACCTCTTGGGAACTTAATGCTTCGGTCCATCTCCGAGGATCCCGTCATCTATTATCGGGAAATAGCAGCCAGACCTGAGGCTGACCCCCCTGTCTTAGCCTCCAAAGTTGAACGAGAACCGGCTAATGACGCCGAGAGAGACAGGCAGCATGCCGATAAGAGGGCGGAATATTTGATCTACCAGGCCCTCCCCACTGATATTCTGGTTGGCGTCGACAGCAAAATGTCTGCCAAAGAAATGTGGGATGAATTGGAAGTCCAAATGCTGGGGGCAGATCTCGATGATCGTGCCAAGATTGAGGAGGCGAAGGCTAAGTTTACAGAATTCCGAGCCAAAGACGGGAAATCTCTGCAAGCTACGTTTACAAGGTTTTGTGCGGTCCTGAATGAATTAAACAAACTGCACATCAAGAAGGACAGGGATGACATCAACATCCAGTTCTTTGCAGCCCTAGCCCCCGAGTGGCAGATCGCATGTCGGGCCACGAAACGAGTCCTAAACATTCCTGAGGTATCCATCAACGTCGTCTTTAAGGAGCTAAAGAAGTATCAAGGGGATGTGGATCAACAAAAACTGATGGCGAATCAATTGGCATCTTTACTGCTATCAGCCAACACCAGAATGAAACCCAATGATTCACTTGCCTTGATTACCAACACAAATATTCCTACACCATCCTTTGCTCCAGGTTCATCGTCATCGCAGTGCAAGTATGCTTCTCCTCCACGTGAGGTATTTGATGAGGAAGAGGCTTCTATACAGGAACAAATAGCCTTGTGGACCAATCGTCTCCAACAACGACGGTTCTCCAACAAGACTAACAATCAACTCCGTTATGACACCGGTCCACGGAGGTACTCAGATGACTGTAGGGATGAATGACGCGATGATTATCGCAGGGACGATTATCGAAGGGATGATCGGGATGACAGGATGTATGACGATAGATGCGACTATCGAGATGATCGCCGTTATGAAAGGCGAGACGATAGGCGCGACGATCGCAGGAACGACAGGCGGGACTATGATAGGCGGGATGATCATCGGGACGACCGCCGAGATGACAGGCGAGAGCATGAGAGAAGAGAACAAAGGAGAGATGACAGCAGAGAACATCGCCGCGCCGACAAGAGGCCGGCGGAGAGGAGAGATGAACGGCCGAGAGCAGACGAACCGAAAGCCGCAGACGAGCGTCTCTGTTACAAGTGTGGTAAACCGGGCCACTTTGCTCGGGAGTGCAAGAATAATTTTGACAGAGACATCGGCTATTATGAGAGAAAGCTAGAGGCCGCAAAGAAAAGAACCGATGCGTTGGCCCTCGTCGCCCAGGAAGATTACTGGGATGATGAAGACACCGACGAGGTAGATGATAAGGGCAAAAACTGCTATATGGTTGATCGTCAAGGGTTGGAGAACTGTGCCGTTTCCACTGCTGAGACTTCAGAACATGCTGCTGAGGGGGAGACATTGAAAAATCCACCAGCATGTCTGATGGCCACAACCGACGATCCCGAATGCTCTACATCCGGTTCTGAGACAAATGAGGTGTATTCCTGTTACATTCCTGAACATGTAAATAATTTATTTGTAAATAATGAATGTACATTGCACACACATATTCTTGATCTACAAGCTAGATTAAATGCTGAAACTGCAAAGTGTGTACAGGCTGAACATCAATCTCAAACTTTAAAAAAGTCGTCTGAATTATATCATTCAAAGTGGTTAGCTAATCACAATGTTATAAAAAAGATGTTAATAAAAAAAGTAAATGTTCAGGACAGGAATATATATCTTGAATCTTGCATGGACAGGCTATCAAAAGAAAAACTCTCGTTAAAAGAAGAAATTTCTGTACTTACAAAACAGTTAGATACGGTAAATATGGAAAATATAGACAGCTTAGAAAAATATAAAATGATTGAAGAAGAAAGGATAAGTTTGTACTCACGAATAAAGACCCTTGACGATGCATTTTTAAAAAGGGGTCAAACAGAACAAACTATCCACTTAAATCAGCCCAAAGAAACTAGTGTTTTACCATTCTAAACAAGGATTCGGTTTTAAAAATCCTAAATATTTGGAAAAGGCACAAAAAGTTTTACCTTTATTTTATGACATGAATTATATGGGAGCCGGTCATAAATCTTTCTTTTTTGAGTCATCAAAAGAAGTTTTAAACCAAGAAAATGAGAAACGTGTTGCTCATAAAGAAAAAGAAATTTATTTTCAATATGAAGAACTTAACGAGAGTTATCCCTCTAGAGTACCCACTTTAGAGGAAGACTTCTTGTCAACTTATTCAGAAGCTGAATTGAAAACAGAAACTATAAAATCAACTCCTCAACTTTATATTCCTGCAAAAGTTCTTCAACAACATATCACTGTCTTAGAAAAGGAATTGAAGTTGTCTCAAAAGAAAGCTCTTGATCTTCAAGATGCTCTTCTTAAGAGCAAAGAAGAATTGGTAAATCAAACTTTTCAACAATCTGTGGAAGTAACTGTCTACAGAGAAAAATTTGAAATGGTTTCACAAAAGTTGAAAGATTTTTCAAAAGAACAAACAGTTTCTCATTCCATCAAAATTCCATATGTGTCATCAAATAAAGGTAAGGCTAAAGCTGAGACTTCTTCTTTCATTTATAAAGGTAAGTGTTCAAAACCGTTTAAAAATGAGGTTTCTAAAAAGACTCAGATCCAATCCAAGTCTTTTAAGAAAACCCACTCACCAACAAAAAGAAAATTCTGTCAAGTCTAAATCTTCCATGCTTACTGACTCTTATCGTTTTGTTCCTACAGATCATATAAGAAGAGTTCCAAAAACCACCATGCTGGATTTTTCGAGTTTTTTTTGTGAAGAAGGCTATAATGCCAAATGAATTTGTTACTAGAGATAGGATGTCTGTAATCTCTAAAGACAATTTGTGTAACAATGTGTGTGACAATGTGTGTAATGATGTACCGAATTATGATGTTTCTTTAAAGTACTCATTCAGTGAATTATTTAATCTATGTCCAACTCGCTATAGACGACAGGTTCCTGAAATGAATGCTTTCGTGCCATATCCTGTTAAACAAATTCGGAAAAAGAAATCAAAAAATGTTGCATCATTAGCCACAAATAAAATTGAGACTTGTCCGTTGCCAAGGCCCAAAACCAAAGCAACGGTCAAAAAGACAAAAACCAAAGCAAAAGGTCTCAAAAAGACAAAAACCAAAGGCAATTTCAGCGCATAAGGTTCCAAAGCCCAATAAATCCAATCTTCAATGGATTCCAAAGGGTTATGCATCCGGACCACACACAAATGCTAAATGGGTTCCTAAAACTGTACACGTGCCATATAAATCTGGAACTCCTAACAAAAAGGGACCCATATTGAGGTGGGTACCCAAAGTTGTGTGATATTTATGCAGATGGTTCTTGGTTACTTCTGATCAAGACTCGTTCTTCAATGATATGGCTTCTAGTTACCATAGAATAGGACCCGTTCTTTTGCTTGTCGGTTGTGCTTAAACCGACACGTTTGGCTTCTGTGCCAACAGCCCAGGACCCGGTCTTAACTCATCATGTTTTCTGAACATCTCGGTTTGAGAACACGGTTTGATTGTGAATTAAAAATGGATGTGTTTGAATGCATATAGTTTTTCATTGTATAAATTTATTTGCTTTTCAGGCTAAGTCCATTTGGTATATGGATTCGGGTTGCTCCAAGCATATGACGGGAAGAAGAGAATTGCTGTCCAACGTAGTTGAACGGTATTGCGGAATGGTAAAATTCGGGAACAACCATCAGGCTCATATCAAAGGATACGGGGACTTAGTTCTAAATAATCTGGTCATCAAGGACGTTGACTATGTTGAGGGATTATCACATAATCTTTTTAGCATAGGACAGCTCTGTGACAAAGGACTAGAGGTAACTTTTAGAGCTAAGAACTGCAGTGTAAAGAGTATGGATGGAAAAGAAATCCTATCAGGTTCCCAAAACTCTAACCTCTACACCATTAACGTAGCCAAGCTAATAGTGAAGGATAACATTTGCTTATTATCAAAAGCCTCTTCAAAAGACTCTTAGTTGTGGCATCGAAGATTATACCATTTGAACTTTGACAATATCAACAAGCTGGCTGCGAAACAATTGGTTAAAGGTCATCCTGAATTGCGTTATGAAAAGGACCATCTTTGTGGAGCTTGTGAGAAAGGAAAGATGAAATGACCATCTCACAAACCAAAACCCGAACCATCAACAAAAAGAGTATTGGAGTTACTTCACATGGATTTATGCGGACCGATGCGGAATCAAAGCATAAACGGGAAACGATATGTGTTGGTTATCGTTGATGACTATTCACGATATACCTGGGTCAGGTTCTTGCGTTCCAAGGACGAGGCAGCTCAAGAAATCATAGATTTTATCAAGAGTTTCGAGACCCAACAGCAGCTATCAGCGCAATCAATCAGAACTGATAACGGCACGGAGTTCAAGAACTCGGTAGTTGAGGGATTCCTTCGATCCAAAGCTATTCAGCATCAATATTCTGCTGCTCGAACGCCTCAACAAAATAGGGTCGTGGAAAGGCGTAACCGTACGCTTGTGGAAGCCGCTCGTACAATGCTCACATACTCGAAGCTACCTCCGTTCTTGTGGGCCGAAGCCGTATCAACAGCCTGCTATACACAAAATCGCTCCATTATCCATAAGCGCTTTAACAAAACTCCTTACCAACTCTTTTTGAATAAAGTACCATTTATCAAGTACTTACGAGTATTTGGTTGCAGGTGCTATGTGCTGAACGACAAAGACAACCTCGGGAAGTTTAACGAAAAGGCGGATGAAGCGATCTTCATTGGATACTCATCCAACTCGAAGGCATATCGCGCATTCAATACCCGAACCAGAACAGTCAATGAAAGTGTGCATGTCACATTTGATGAGTTGGCTGAACTGGCACCCGAAGTTGATCAATCAGGACCTCGCATTACTCAAATGCCTGGAGACTCTTCTAATAATCCCATTTCTTTTTCTTCTTCTGATTTGGTTAATTTGTTTGATCCTTTTTATGTTGAATTTTTTGGTCCTAACGCTAGTGTATCTAATGTTGTCAATAATGTAGGAGATCCTTCCAGTTCAACTGCGCCACAAAGTCTCTCCGCTCCATCTTCATCAACATACCCCAATCCATCTACATCATCCACCGACACATCCGCAGTTGAATCTACTCCTATAATACCCTCACATATCATACCAACAATCCTTCCTTCACTTGAACACTCGGGAATCGAACCGGAACTAGTGGTACCATCATTCGAAACCATTGACCATGAATCGTCATCCATTCCCACGTTAACCACTGAGGTTCCATCCTGAGCACCCCTTCCACACGAGATTAAATGGACCCGAAGTCACCCAACAGATCAAATCATTGGTGACGTTTCAACAGGAGTACAAACTCGTAGGGCGTCTACTAATGAATGCCTCTTCGCATCATTCCTTAGTATGATAGAGCCCGCTCGTGTGGATGAAGCCCTAACAGATCCAGATTGGATAGTTGCAATGCAAGAGGAACTCAACCAGTTTGAACAGCTAAGAGTATGGCGGTTAGTTCCCAAACCAAAAGACCGTACAGTGATCGGAACAAAGTGGATTTTTAAGAACAAACGAGATGAGAACGACATTGTGATAAGGAATAAAGCAAGACTTGTTGCCAAAGGCTACCGACAACAAGAAGGGATAGATTATGACGAGACCTTCGCTCCAGTTGCACGGATCGAAGCAATCAGAATCTTCTTGGCGTACGCGGCACACAAAGATTTCAAAGTGTACCAAATGGACGTCAAGACTGCCTTTCTAAATGGTGAACTTAACGAGGAGGTGTATGTTGAACAACCACAAGGCTTTGTTGACGCACATAAACCTAACCATGTTTATGTGCTAGATAAAGCCCTCTATGGTTTAAAACAAGCACCTCGAGCATGGTATGATAGTCTCTCTAATTTCCTTATTTCTGTCGGTTTCTGTAAAGGTGTGGTGGACACAACTCTGTTCACTAAAAGGGAAGGCCCACATATAATGTTAGTACAGATATATGTCGACGACATTATATTTGGATCTACTGACAATATTTTTGTAACGATTTTTCAGCCCTAATGGAGTCCAGGTTCGAGATGAGTATGATGGGGGAAATGAACTTTTTCCTCGGATTACAAGTCAAACAACTTGAGGATGAGATTTTTGTGAACCAGTCGAAATATACTCTTGACATTCTCAAGAAGTATAAGTTAGACTCTTGCACGAGTATCGCAACTCCCATGGCCTCCAACTGTAAGTTAGACACCGACTCCTCTGGGAAAAGTGTCGATAATACAACTTACAGAGAGATGATAGGATCCTTACTGTACTTGACTGCTAGTAGGCCGGATATAATGTTTTCAACATGTCTTTGTGCTAGATTTCAAGCCGACCCAAAAGAATGATTCCTAACTTTGGTAAAACGCATTTTTCGTTATCTTAAGGGTACACCCGATCTTGGTCTATGGTATCCAAAGGGAACCGATTTCGATCTTACCGCTTTTTCAGAAGCTGATTTTGCAGGTTGTAGAGTTGACAAAAAAAGCACGTCTGTAACAACGTAACTTTTGATCTAGTCTTAAAATTCAGTATATTGATCCGATAATGTAATATTATTACATTATTTGAATTATAATTTAATTAAGTTATGAAATATTTAATTAAATTATATAAATATTTATATTATGAATTAATAAACTATTAAAGATAATTAAATAAAAGAGATATAGTATACAAAAATGAAAGTGGGTTAACTAGCAAATATAACTAGATGAAGTATATAAACGTAATTAAGATTTTTTTTATTCATTTCAAAAATCAGACTCTCTCTCTACTCTCTCTCTAACTTTCTCTCTCTACTCTCTCTCAAAATTATCTCCTAAACCGACCGTCCGATTATCGAGTTTGATATGTCATTGAAAAGATCTCGAAGAGTTCTATCCGAATCTGCTATCTCCTACGTGATTTCATGCGAAATTTAAGGTAAAAATCGATTTCTTAAGTTTTTTTTATATTTTTCGGTTTTTAACAATAAATTCGATTTTATCATTTTAATGAAATTTAAAGCTATTTTGATGAAGTTTAACTAGAATTTGTATATTATAATCGAACCTAGGATTTATGTTTATCATATTCATGATTTAAAGCTGTAAATATGAACAAATTCGAGAATGTCAAGAACAAACTCGAAAATGCATGAAACCAACTCGAATTTGAGCTAAATTCGAAATTGTATTCGAATTTAATCATCAAATTCGAATTATATCTTCGAATCTATGCATGTATGTTCGAATTTATCCCACAAATTCGAAGTGGGTTTTCGATTCTAGCACCTGACATTCGACTTTAATATGTTTTAAATAAGTGTACATGCTAGAATTAATATATATGAATCTAATTTAATCCTTAACTTTTAATTTAACTACTTATCCTACTTGAACCTTCAAATTAAGTATATATATATATATATATATATATATATATATATATAGACCCTTGAGAATTAATGAAACAATAAATTTAATTGAAAGAATGATTTATGAATGAGCAAGTTATCAGAATCAGATAAAAAAAAGATTTTAACGATTAAAGAGATGACGATAATGATATGATATTGACATGATATAATATAATAATTCTGGACAGGTTCAGTGAAATTCTGAACATTTAGTTAAAGATTTAAAGCGGGTCAAAGATTCGAATTGACAGAGAACAGACTGACAAAGATAAAATCCTGAGATAACTCAGGTGGCAGATTTTATATCTGTTTGATAAAGACCCAACACTGTGAGTTATAGATATTCAGATTTAACATGCTTGAATTTCCGGTTGAGACATATTGTTGATTTTAGATTTATTTGACATTCATATTATCAGCTGCTTTGTGACCTGTGCACACCATGGATGGGTGTTGCCCAGCAGATCATGAAAGCTATTTGACTTATCACTTCATATGATATTGCTTTTACAGTTCATTTCAGATATTGTTTTAAGATTATTGCTATCATGACATTGATTACATATGCTTCATTATTGCATATAATTTGACATTTGATTCAGCTTGACTAGCCTTGTTGGTCTATTGTTCTAGACCTGGCTATTTCACCAGTTCTATTGAATTGGTAATGACCTCCGATGTTCCGCCACGTTGATTTACTGGTAGCTAGCCCAGTATGTGGCTGATCCCCACGATTTAAGCGTGAGCGTGGCTTGAGCATAATCCGACTCTATGACTTCTATGTCTCAATCATGAGGGCTGTAGCGGCAGCCAAGACATATCACGCTAGATTGATGATCCGCTTGACATGCATGTTAATTTGAAAATCTATTTACTCACTAAGCATTGGTTACGGTTGCTACATTAACATTTTTACAGGAAAAGACAAAGGAAAGTCACCTGCCGGACCTAGTTCTTAGGTCTTACACGCTCAAGACAGAAGTTTCATAGACCTCTACTCAGCAACCCCATTTTGGTACTAATTGGATGACGATATTATGGTGATCTGGGTAGATTTATTTTGATAATATGATGGCATGAATTAGATTAGACTTGTGCCCTTTATAAGTTTAATTTAAAATCGGTAATCTGTATTAAACTTAAATTCTAATATGTTTGTACTGTAATTTAATATTCCGCTATTAATTACTCTATCTTAGTTTGATTGATATCGTATTGCATGATGTGGGACCTAGACTCGTGAGAACTGCCCCGTGAGGGGTGGTCTTCACAGGATGGTATCAGAGACCATAGTTTGAGTGAATCAAGTATTACGTAAGTATACTTGGTCTCAAACTGAAGCAATACATATGTATCAATTATTTAGGTGGTTTGAACTGAGATTGGATGTACAGACTGTTAGGATGGGAAAAAGGGTACATAGATCTAAGTCTATAAACTGATAGTTGAATGATTTTAATTTTCAGTTAAGATGTCAGGATCAGGATCAGGTGACATACCAAGCAACATGACCCCACAACAGATGTTTGAAATGATGCAACAATTACTAGCACAACACTCAGAACAACAGAATAAGATTATGCAAGAACAGTTTCAGGCCAGAGATGAGGCCGAAGCTAAAACACGTAATGATAAGAAAAATAAGCGAAAAGATAAGCAAGTCCAGAATGAAGAATCTGATTCTGATAACTCTACTCCTGAAACCCAAATCGAGCAGCCTAAAGGCTGTAAGTTCAAGGACTTCAAAGCGAGCGGTGCCCTGAACTTTGAGGGTACAGTGAATCCAATTCAGGCGATGGATTGGATCAGTCATACCGAAGAGATCTTTAGAATCTCTGACTGTTTAGATTCAAAGAAAGTGAGCTATGCGTCTGCGTTATTTGTTGGAGCTGCTCGTGCATGGTGGAAGACCCAGAGAAGTATCTATGGCGAAGAAGTTATACAGACTTTAGAGTGGAACCAGTTCGTAGATATGTTCAACGCAAAATATTGTCCGATCGACCAACAAGATAAAATGGAGGTTCAACTGATGCAGCTGACTCAGGGAAACAAAACTGTTGACGAATATGAGCATGAATTCTCACGACTATGCGGCTACTCCTCGTATCAAGTAGCTACTAAAGAAAGGAAGATGAATAGATTCCGTGGAGGACTCAACCCAAGATACCGGCACCCGATGAGTGCGATAAAGTATAAGTCCTATCTGGAAATGATGGAAGCGGCCAGACAGATCGAGAGAGGATACCTAGAATATGGCGACCAGCTTTATGCTCCATCAGCTAATCCAACATGTCCTTCTCCTCCGAAGAAGCAGAGATTCGGCAGATTCTTCAGGCCAAACAAATCTCAGACCCAGCAATCTCAACAATCCCAACCGAAAGCGCAAGCCTACTCACTGACAAACGAGCCACGATTCTACACGAGATGCAGAAAGTCACACATGGGATTGTGCAATCCAGACGACGTCACATGCTTTGCTTGCAGCAGAATTGGTCACAACAGTGAAGAGTGCCCACAGCAAGGACGCGGATGTGCGAAATGCGGGAAAAGAGGACACTTCATGTATCAGTGTCGCAGCGGGCAACGAGGACAGTCACAGTCGTCAGCTGGAGGATCTACGATGAAGAGTTCAGCTGCTACTCCGACCGCAAGGACTCGAGCTTTTCAAATAACAGCCGAGGAAGCAAAAGAAACACCTGACGTGGTTACCAGTACGTTCCTGCTTAACTCAATCCCTGCTCGCGTATTATTCGATTCCGGTGCTAGTCGTTCTTTCTTATCAACATCTTTTGCACAAAGATTATATAATTCTCCATCGAAGCTTCCCGTAGTACTTGACATTGAGACGGCCAGTAATAGTTACGTTATGGCTGATTCTGTATACCGAAACTGCACTTTACTCGTCGATAACATCGTATTCAACCTCGACCTTATCCCGATTCCGTTGAAAGAGTTTGACATCATCATCGGCATGGACTGGCTAATGATTAACGAGGCTACGATCGTCTGCAATCGGCGAATCATCAGAATTAGGTCTTCAGATGGCCGAGTATTGGAAATCAAAGGCGAGAAGCGAAAAGGTGCTCACTGCTTCATTTCTGTTGAAAAAGCGCATAAGTATCTATCTAAGGGTCACGAATCTTACGTATGCTATGTTTCATCTGAATCTCACTCTGAAGCCCAAAAGAAATCCTTATCTGATATCCCTATCGTCTGTGAGTTCCCAGACGTATTTCCTGATGATATTTCTGGAGTGCCACCGGAACGTCAAGTTGAGTTCGGTATTGACTTGGTTCCTGGTGCGGCTCCTATTGCCAAAGCCCCCTACAGACCTGCACCTGCAGAAATGCAGGAAATGTCAAAACAATTGCAAGAGCTGTTAGAAAAGGGATTTATCTGACCAAGTTCATCTCCATGGGGTGCACCTGTCTTATTCGTTAAGAAGAAAGACGGAACTTTTTGAATGTGCATCGATTATCGGGAGTTGAACAAAGTCACAATAATGAATAAGTATCCGCTGCCCAGAATTGATGATCTATTTGATCAGCTACAAGGAGCCAGCTACTTCTCGAAAATCGATCTTCGTTCTGGGTATCATCAATTAAAAGTCAGAGATGAGGATATTCCGAAGACAGCCTTCCAAACAAGATACGGTCATTACGAATTTCTCGTGATGCCGTTCGGTTTAACAAATGCACCAGCGGCGTTCATGGATCTCATGAATCGAGTGTGCAGACCGATGCTGGATAAGTCAGTTATCATATTCATAGACGATATTCTGATTTACTCCAAAACGGAGGCTGACCATTCTATTCATTTGTGGCAATTGCTAGAGTTACCGAGAAAAGAAAGACTCTATGCAAAATTTTCTAAATGCGAATTCTGGCTCAGACAGGTATAACTTTACATTGTCTTGAGCTATTCCTTAAGCGTTCTTTGATTGAACAAAACTTGAAATTCTACTTTGTTGCTTTTATAGATTCAATTCCTTGGCCATGTTGTTTCTGGCGAAGGGATTTCCGTCGATCCTTCTAAAGTCGAGGCCGTTCAAAAATGGCAAACGCCTCGCAATGCCTCTGAAATAAGAAGTTTCCTTGGATTGGCCGGTTACTATCGGCGATTTATAAAGGACTTCTCAAAGATTGCTATGCCACTTACGATGTTAACACGAAAGAATACACCTTTCGTGTGGGCTGATAAACAGCAAGAGGCATTTGAAACTCTGAAGCAAAAGCTTATTCAAGCGCCAATCTTAGCCTTACCAGAAGGCAACGATGATTTTGTCGTTTACAGCGACGCATCTGGTACTGGCTTAGGATGTGTCCTTATGCAAAGGGGAAAAGTCATTGCCTATGCTTCAAGGCAATTGAAAGATTACGAGAAAAGTGCACCAACTCATGATCTTGAGTTGGCTGCCGTTACCTTTGCACTGAAAATCTGGCGGCATTACCTTTATGGGACTCGATGTCAGCTCTACACTGAACATAAAAGTCTCAAACATCTTTTTACTCAGAAGGATCTGAATATGAAATAGCGTCGGTCCTTGGAGCTTATCAAGGACTATGATTGCGAGATCCTATATCATCCCGTCAAAGCTAATGTTGTCGCGGATGCTTTGAGTAGAAAAGTTTATCCAGAAAAGTGCTGCTATGCTCTAACTCCGGTTATTTTCTCTTCTGATCTTATTGAAGACATCAGAGTTGCTCAAGCTGAAGCACTGAAAGAAGAGAATCTTTGTTCTGAAAATCTTAAAGGGCAGCTACAATTTCTAACTCTGAATCATTTGGGACTTCATTGTCTCAAGGGAAACCGAATCTGGATCCCTAAGTATGGTTCAATCCGTAGCACTCTTCTATCTGAAGCTCACAAGTCCAAATTATCTGTTCATCCTGGCAGCTCAAAGATGTATTTCGATCTGAAAGCTGATTACTGGTGGCCAGGAATGAAGAAAGACATCGGTAAATATGTTGAAAGCTGCAGAATATGTCAAATGGTTAAGGCAGAACATCAGAAACCCTTCGGGGATATGCAACCACTGCCAGTTCCTGAGTTGAAGTGGGAGCATATAACAATGGACTTCATCACGAAGTTGCCAAAGACCAAAAGACAGCACGACTCCATCTGGGTAGTCGTGGACCGATTAACGAAGTCAGCTCACTTCATACCGATGAAAGAAACATACTCTCTCGATAGATTGGCACAGCTATACATCGCCGAAATAATTTCTTGTCACGGTGTGCCAAGGTCTATCGTATCAGATCGTGATAGTCGTTTCACATCTAGATTCTGGCAAGCTCTACAAGACGGAATGGGTACTCGGATCTTTATGAGTACTGCTTATCATCCTAATGCAGATGGCCAGAGTGAGCGTACTATCCTTACTCTTGAAGATATGCTTCGTGCCTGTGTTCTTGATCTGGGTGGTAATTGGGATGACCACTTGCCTTTGGTCGAATTCTCATATAATAACAGTTATCATTCAACAATCAAGATGGCTCCTTTTGAAGCTCTATACGGAAGAAAGTGCAGAACTCCCACCTGTTGGCGTGAAACAGGTGAATCACCTATAGCGGGTCCTGCCCTTCTACAGTTGACTCATGAGAAGATTCAACTCGTCAGAAGGAACATTCTTGAAGCTCAAAGTAGGCAGAAGTCATATTATGATAATCGACACAGATCAATAAGCTTTGCAGTTCACGATTGGGTGATGCTGAAAGTATCCCCAATGAAGAATGTGGTGAGATTTATAAAGAGAAACAAGCTAGCTCCGAGATTTATCTGTCCGTTCAAGATTGTCGAAAAGATAGGAAATCAATCTTATCGTCTTGAACTGCCAGTGGACTTATCTGGAATACATCCTGTATTTCATGTCAGTCATCTGAGAAGAGCTTAGCAGACGAAAGAGAAGTTCAAATACCACACGTTAACTTGCAGATTGATGAAAAGCTTAGAGTGGTTGAAGAGCCAGAACGTATTCTGGACTCGAAGACCAAGAAACTTAGAAACAAAGAGATCCAGATGGTGCTCGTCCAGTGGAAACACCACAAAGGTTCGCATCAGTCTTGGGAATCTGAAGATGTCATGAAAGTAACATATCCCAGTCTGTTCGAACATAGCTAACTTCGGGACGAAGTTTGTGCGTGGTGGAGCCCATTCTGTAACAACCTAACTTTTGATCTAGTCTTAAAATTCAGTATATTGATCCGATAATGTAATATTATTACATTATTTGAATTATAATTTAATTAAGTTATGAAATATTTAATTAAATTATATAAATATTTATATTATGAATTAATAAATTATTAAAGATAATTAAATAAAAGAGATATAGTATACAAAAATGAAAGTGGGTTAACTAGCAAATATAACTAGATGAAGTATATAAACGTAATTAAGATTTTTTTTATTCATTTCAAAAATCAGACTCTCTCTCTCTACTCTCTCTAACTTTCTCTCTCTACTCTCTCTCTAAATTATCTCCTAAACCGACCGTCCGATTATCGAGTTTGATATGTCATTGAAAAGATCTCGAAGAGTTCTATCCGAATCTGATATCTCCTATGTGATTTCATGCGAAATTTAAGGTAAAAATCGATTTCTTAAGTTTTTTTTATATTTTTCGGTTTTTAACAATAAATTCGATTCTATCATTTTAATGAAATTTAAAGCTATTTTGATGAAGTTTAACTAGAATTTGTATATTATAATCGAACCTAGGATTTATATTTATCATATTCATGATTTAAGCCTAGAAATTCATGATTTAAAGCTGTAAATATGAACAAATTCGAGAATGTCAAGAACAAACTCGAAAATGCATGAAACCAACTCGGATTTGAGCTAAATTCGAAATTGTATTCGAATTTAATCATCAAATTCGAATTATATCTTCGAATTATGCATGTATGTTTGAATTTATCCCACAAATTCGAAGTGGGTTTTCGATTCTAGCACCTGACATTCGACTTTAATATGTTTTAAATAAGTGTACATGCTAGAATTAATATATATGAATCTAATTTAATCCTTAACTTTTAATTTAACTACTTATCCTACTTGAACCTTCAAATTGAGTATATATATATATATATATATATATATATATATATATATATATATATATATATATATATATATATATATATATATATATATATATATATATATATATATATATATATATATATATATATTGACCCTTGAGAATTAATGAAACAATAAATTTAATTGAAAGAATGATTTATGAATGAGCAAGTTATCAGAATCAAATAAAATAAAGATTTTAACGATTAAAGAGATGACGATAATGATATGATATTGACATGATATAATATAATAATTCTGGACAGGTTCAGTGAAATTCTGAACATTTAGTTAAAGATTTAAATCGGGTCAAAGATTTGAATTGACAGAGAACAGACTGACAAAGATAAAATCCTGAGATAACTCAGGTGGCAGATTTTATATCTGTTTGATAAAGACCCAACACTGTGAGTTATAGATATTCAGATTTAACATGCTTGAATTTCCGGTTGAGACATATTGTTGATGCTAGATTTATTTGACATTCATATTATCAGCTGGTTTGTGACCTGTGCACACCATGGATGGGTGTTGCCCAGCAGATCATGAAAGCTATTTGACTTATCACTTCATATGATATTGCTTTTACAGTCCATTTCAGATATTGTTTTAAGATTATTGCTATCATGACATTGATTACATATGCTTCATTATTGCATATAATTTGACATTTGATTCAGCTTGACTAGCCTTGTTGGTCTATTGTTCTAGACCTGGCTATTTCACCAGTTCTATTGAATTGGTAATGACCTCCGATGTTCCGCCACGTTGATTTACTGGTAGCTAGCCCAGTATGTGGCTGATCCCCACGATTTAAGCGTGAGCGTGGCTTGAGCATCATCCGACTCTATGACTTCTATGTCTCAATCATGAGGGCTGTAGCGGCAGCCAAGACATATCACGCTAGATTGATGATCCGCTTGACATGCATGTTAATTTGAAAATCTATTTACTCACTAAGCATTGGTTACGGTTGCTACATTAACATTTTTACAGGAAAAGACAAAGGAAAGTCACCTGCCGGACCTAGTTCTTAGGTCTTACACGCTCAAGACAGAAGTTTCATAGACCTCTACTCAGCAACCCCATTTTGGTACTAATTGGATGACAATATTATGGTGATCTGGGTAGATTTATTTTGATAATATGATGGCATGAATTAGATTAGACTTGTGCCATTTATAAGTTTAATTTAAAATCGGTAATCTGTATTAAACTTAAATTCTAATATGTTTGTACTGTAATTTAATATTCCGCTATTAATTACTCTATCTTAGTTTGATTGATATCGTATTGCATGATGTGGGACCTAGACTCGTGAGAATTGCCCCGTGAGTGGTGGTCTTCACATCGTCGGGAGGAATACAGTTCTTGGGAGATAGACCGGTGAGTTGGTCTTCCAAAAAGCAGAATTGTGTTTCCACATCCACAGCTGAGGCTGAGTATGTAGCAGCTGCAAGCTGTTGCTTTCAAGTGCTGTGGATGAGAACACAATTACGCGATTATGGATTCTCACTCACCAATATCCCTATTTACAGTGATTCTCGAAGTGCAATTGCCATCTCTTGCAATCCCGTGCAGCACTCTCGAACGAAACACATAGATATCAGGTATCATTTTATTAAAGATCACGTAGAAAAGGAACCATTGAGTTGTATTTTGTTGGCACGGAATATCAACTTGCAGATATATTTACTAAAGCTTTAGACGAACCTCGTTTTCAGTTTTTAGTATCCCATATCGGCATGTTGAATCCGCCTTCCAATTAAATATCAGATATTGTCTCAAATAATTCTATTTCATTATATCATGATTGAAATTCCTTTATTTTAGAAAATATCTATTATTTAAATTTAATGATTGTGTCACAAAATTGAAACTCAATATTTCCTTATCTGTGTACATTTTTAATAATTAATGATCCTGACAAATTGCTGTGTGAATTGTTCATCATGGAGTTGGACGCAAACATTATCCAGGTTTGTCTGTATCTTAAAGGCTGAAAAAGTTCAAGAACCTTATCTGAAAAACAAAAGGAAAGGAACCAGTATCTATTTGAGGGGGAGTATAGTTAGGATATTAATTTTATAAATCTTTATTTTGTTTCTTAATTGATTTTAGTATTTAAATTTTTAAATTTTAGGTTGGGTATATTTTAGTGTAATTTTAAGTTTATCTTAATAGTTCAGAAAAATTCCAAAAATATTTTAAGTTGTTCAAATTTTTCAAAAAGCCAAAAATATTTTATTTTTGTTTTGTTTCAAATATTTATTTATGTTCAAACTCTAAAAGAAAATACCAAAAGATTTTTGTTTGTTTTAAATAAAAATACAAAAAGATGTTATAAATTGGGCTAAATGTTTGTTTTAAATTTTTTTTAAGGCCCATTCTTTTTTTTTTTTTAATGTTTTTGTGAAAAACCGGCGGCCCGTATCACTTTGAACGCGGATCTCTTTGACCCGACCCGACCCGCACGCCTATATATGGGCGGGTCAACGGTCAACACCCTCTTTACTTCATCTTCAAGATTTCTCCCATCTTATTCCTTCTCTTCGTCGACACCCACCGCCGACCACCATAACCACTCATCCAAGCTTTTGGAACCTTGGTTTTCTTCATTTTTTCTTGCATTTTCCTTCTTCGGCATCTCCATGTAACTTCTTTTTCACTTTATTTTAGCTTTTAATGTCTTATATTATGTGTTTGATTCTCAATTTATTCTTCTTTTTCCTTTTCGGTTTTTATAGATTTTAGGTAGTGTAAAGTGTTATTTTTACTTAGTTGTAGTTAGGAAAAATGTTCCTTATGTGTTTTCATCTAGGATCTGTAATTTCATGCATTTTTGTCACTTTTTAACTGTTCACGTTTATTTTTGCATGAACTCATTAACTGTCATCATGCATTTCAGATGTCCGAGTTCGGACCTTCATCCGAATTCGGATGTCCTACTTAGAATAATTTTCAAGATTTTCAAGCTTACAAACACCGAACTCGGTCACTGTAGATCCGAATTCGGTCACTATTGATCCGAATTCGGTCTACATTGATCCGAATTCGGTACTTCAAGAAATTTCAAAAGTTTGAAAAATTCATTTAAGTCTAAGTTTGCCAAAGCACTGTTCATCCGAACTCGGATGTGATCCGAATTCGGTCCCCATCCGAGTTAGGTGCTTTGTCTTTAGTGCATTCATAACATTCCATCCACACCACATCCGAATTCGGACCATACACATGAACCATCCGAATTCGGACCACCTCACATCCACATCATCACTTACATTCTTTTCGGACCCCATCCGAATTCAGCCCATCATCTCACATCATCCGAATTCGGACCCCTAACAAACCATTTCATGCATCATCCGGATTTCGGCCTGATCCAAATTCGATGACACTGTTCATCCGAATTCGGACCATCCGAAATCCAACACTTAGCATTTTTTTAAGAATTTTTCCATTTTTTCATTTTCACTATAAATTAAAAATCCAAAAATATTTTCATTACGGTGCACCATTGATTAGAGTTCGGATTAGTGTTTGAGTGAAAAGGTCTGATCTGTGAAGACCGCCCCTCACGGGGCGGTAGTCACGAGTCTAGGTCCCACATCATGCAATACGATATCAATCAAACTAAGATAGAGTAATTAAGTTGCGGAATATTAAATTACAGTACAAAATATTAGGATTAAGTTTAATACAGTTTTCAGTTTTTAAATTAAACTTATAAAGGGTACCATCTAATCTAATACATGTCATTATACAACCATATTAAATCTACCCAAAACCAACACAATTGTCGTCTTCCAAGCAGTACCAAAAGGGTTTGCTGAGTAGAGGTCTATGAAAACTTCTGTCTTGATCTTGTAAGACCTAAGACCTAGGTCCGGCAGGTGACTTTCCTTTATCTTATCCTGTAAAAATATAAGTAGTAACTGTAAGCAATGCTTAGTGAGTAAATAGATTTTCAAATTAACATGCATTATCAAGCGGATCATAAGTTCTAGCGTGATATGTCTTGACTGCCGCTACAGCCACTCATGATTGAGACATAGTAGTCATAGAGTCGGATGATGTTCAAGCCACGCTCACGCTTAAATCGTGGGGATCAGCCACATACTGGGCTAGCTACCAGTAAATCAACATGGCGGAACATCGGAGGGTCATTACCAAGTTCAATAGAACTGGTGAAATAGCCAGGTCTAGAACAATAGACCAACAAGGCTAACCAAGCTGAATCAATGTGTCAAAAAATATGCAATGATGAAGCATACGTAATCAAAGTCATGATAGCAGTAATCTCATACAATATCAGAAATGAATAGTAAATCTCAAAGTCATATGAAGTGATAAATCAAATGGCTATCATGATCTACTGGGCAACACCGAACCATAGTGTGCACAGATCACAATCCAGCTAATAATATGAGTGTCAAATTAATCTAACATCAACAATATGTCTCAACCGGAAATCTAGCATGTTAAATCTGAATATCTATAACTCATAGTTTGGGGTCTTTATCAAGCAGATATAAAATCCACCACCTGAGTTATCTCAGGATTTATCTTTAAATCTTTTGTCAATCTGATCTTCTGTCAATTCTTTCAATTCTGTGACCCGCTTTCAAATATCTTTAAGTCTTTAAATCAATGTTCAGATATTAATTGAACCTGTCCAGAATCATTTCATGTCACATCATTAGCTTTTAACTTTTAAAATCATTATTTCATCTGATTCTAATATCTGATAACTCGTCAATCTTTCATCATAAATTCATGGCTCTTGTATTTATAAAATATCATTTATTTGTGTTGTTAAAATATTAAAATGAAACTTCGGATCCGGATCCCCCAAATTCGGACCATCCGGATTCGGACCTATCCGAAATGGGTCAACCGGATTCGGTCCTAGACATCAGAATTGGGACATATCCGAAATAATCATTTCATCCGAGATAGGACCCAAATTTGGCACCATCCGAAATAACATCAATCCGAGTTCGGATCATGACCCAACCGAAGTGCGCAATTGAATTCGGACCAATCAGGATCCGAAGTGCTACATCCGAATTAGGTACAAGGTGAGGTCCGAATCTTAGAAATTTTTCCCAGATTTGTTCTTGGTGTTCATACTTGTGTTCATACGGATTTTTCATAAAAATTCACAAAACTCAATTTTATCAACATGCAACTTAATATAAAGTTGTATTATCATTATTAGGTTGATTTTTATACAATTTTCCTTACTAAAAGCATCATAAATTCATCAAGATCATCCAAATTATAAAGTTTTTGTCAAGAACACATTTTTATCAAAAATTCCGATTTTTATTCGTTTTTGGACAAATCTAACCACTAATTCTTGTTTCTATCACTTTTATATACTTAAATACATGATAATGTATTAAATTTTTACACATGCAACCAACGAATTTCATATTTTAAATCTTTGGTTTCAGTTTTTCTCAAAACCGAACCAAAACTTATAATATTTCGAATAATAAATGAATTTTACCTTGAATGATCTTAATTGTTGATATTTGATGATGCTTGTAACTCCTTTTTGACTTGAATCTTCAATAAATTGCAAGATTTGATGAATTCTTTTGAAGGATTTGGTGAGGAATCCGAAAGTTTAGAGAGAGATTAGAGAGAGAGAGAGAGTAAATTTCTTAAATTTGTGTTAAATGACCATTAATTTGGTTTTTATATGTTAACTTAATACTTTTGCAATTTAACCCACTTTCACTTTTGTATTTTACATCTCTTTTAATTTATTCATATTTAATACTTTTTATCATAAATATAATTTAATTAAATATTCTCATACTAAATTAAATTTATAAAACAAATAATGTAATGAAATTACATTATTGGTTCAAATACAGATATTAAGTTCAGATAAAGACTAGGTTGTTACATGATCTAACATCGGTCTCTTAACGATTGACTTTGGACTTTATTAGCAAAATTTCATTCTACTAATAAAGACCCGATGCTAAACAGATCATGCAGTTTCTATTTCACACTTATCTAGACTTCACATCAATGCCTTATCATTTAAAGTCTTACTTTGATGCATCTTTGCAGGATGATGGAACCGGATGTTAACCTCACCCTACCCCATCCCCCCATCCCAAATAATAACGCAAAACTACCCGAACAATCCATCCTTCCCAACGCCGAGTTTGTCGAGTTTATTCCACACAACTGGCAGCTCGACGTCTCCATTCTAACAAAAGAACCCCAAACCCTCGCATTCGACATCCTCATTCACCACTCCATCTATTACGCCTTATCCACCGCAATCGCTGTTCCCCAGATTTACCTTCAACAATTCTAGAACAGATTGCAATACATTCCCGACGCCGAACCTTTCTTCCAAACCACCATCGACTGCGTTCCAGTCAAAATCACCATACCCGCCATACGCCATATCCTTCACCTACCCGCCGAAACCTACTTACCAACCCGCTTTCAGTTTGATCCCATCCCATCCATCACCGAAACCCTAGCCGAAATCCAAACCCTGGGTTATGATGGCCCTCTCTCAAAACCCTCCGATTTCCTCACGAAAAATCTACAATCTCACTGGCGGATCCTTTTCGATGTTATCAACAAGTGCTTCACTGCAAAGCACTCCGGCCACGACTCCGCATCGGCTCGGTATTAGCCATGTCCACCGGCTTTGCCTTTGACCGACACGTTGATTATGCTGCTTTCCTCTTCGAGGAATTGCGTCGAGTACATGTGGAGAGGGGAACCAAAAAGGACAGAAAGTACATCCCTCTCCAACGGTTTCTGCAGCTCATCATCCAGTATGCAATGGATAATGATGAGGACATCCACGAACGTGCTGAAGCAGACGTCTACCCTACTGTGGCCATTCAAAAGCTAACTTTGCCAAAGGGGGCCCCTACAGTGCCAATAATGACAATTCCATTATCACTACTGCTACAGGCAAGGGGGTTAGAACGGGTTAGGGCTTACATTCAAGAGTTTTATCCGGATGAGTCTCAGTCAGAACCGACTGAGACTAGCCAATCCGAAGCTGAGGCCAACATGAGTGAGGATGAGGGAGCTCAGGTAGAAGTTCAACAATCATTGGGAATAGGTGAGAGGGAGCATGTGTCAGTGAGTGAGGGAGCAGGTGGTGAGGCGGCAGAGACGGTGGATTCAGAACGAACCGTCTCTGTCGTGCGAGCGATAGATATTCCATCCGAGGGTGACCGAAGGCCAATCAGCCGGACTCCCCACCATAAGACCGTCAGTCCAATGGTCGCAATCACCCCCACCATCCACTTGGTTTCCCCTCAAAGGGAGATCACTTCATTCCACGGGGTTGTTGCACATACACCATCGCCCTCTCATTCGGAGAGTGGCGGTGTTGAAAGAGGTCACACTCCTCCACACGTGACCGAACATCCTTCATTCATAATTCCATCCCCCCATATACACACAACGCACGATGCCTCCGTGGCATCCCCAAGAGCTGCCTCCGTGGCAGCTCCACAAACTTCCGGATCTGAGCGTCCAATACCGGAGCCAGAAATGACGGAAGGAAGACCTGGAGTGGCTCAATCAACGCCATCCACTTCCGGCCATCTCCCTATCAACTTGGAGATGTTAACGGCAGCTCTACGTGCTGCCGGAGTGATTACCCGGGCTGACCTGGACGCCCAAAAGGAGGCTGCCGAGGAACGTCACACCGCCCTTCTCTCACTTATAAAGGGTAAGGGTGTCGCTTCCGAAGCTCGGCCTCCACCAGGATCCCATTCAGTCCAAAACCAAATCGCAGAGCTCTCGAACAAGATTGATGCGCTTACACGTTTAATTCTGCAAGTCCAGGAGCAAATAAATTCTAGAATGGACCGCCTCGAGTCTGCGGTAATCGAACTTCAGTGCCGTCCTCAGGCTGAGAGTCCGAAAAGAAAGCATGACGATCAGGACGACCCTGATCGTCATGAGGGGGAGAAAAGACAAAAAACTCAGTCTGAGGACCCGATGCTGTTTATAGGGGGAGCAGAGACCGAAGGGACAGAGTTTCAGGGGTTAGGGGGAACAAATGCAGGAGGCTCAGGAATATTTAATGATAGAAGACGAGCCCATGTTCGAGGGTCCAGCTCCACTGGATCAGGACAGCTATGGTAGAGTTCGAGCCCGCTCATGAGAAAGTTGAAATCATATTGGTATCTGATTCAGACTCCGATATTGAGGACAGCGAACCTTTGATCATTCCTAAGCCTGAACCAGAATCACCTAAAAAATCCTCATCCTCTTCCTTTCATTTCCTAAACTCACCACCACCAGCCCCTCAACAAGAAATACTTTCATCTATTCAAGCTCCCCCATCACTCAAAGAATCCCACATAGTCCTAAGCCCTCCAAGATCTCCAAGCCCTCCTCCAGTCCAACAAACCGAACAACCAGGTCCTTCACTAACCACGACAGTTGACTGCTTTGATGAAACTCCAGAAGGACCTGGTGAGTACAGGAGAGATGACATATACTGGGTAGGTCATTTCTCAAGAGGTGAGGTACAAAAACTGCCTCCGGAAGAAAAAGACAAAATTCGACAAGAACGGCGGGGGACAATCATAAAACTACTTGAAGCTAAAAAAGTCTGAAATCGAAGAACCCCCTGTTCAGGGCCTCAAAGAATTCCTACAGAAGTTTCCCCCTGAGCAGTTTCAGAACCCGTACTTAGAAGAGAGATTTAAAATGGTATTCAGAAAGAAGCCTGGATCCTTCAGCAGACGCCTTCTTATGGAACTAACAAATGTAACCAAAGCTGAACAGGCCGAATACTATCAACTAATGCTCAGGGAGAGGAGGTCAAATGTCTCAAAATCAAAAATAAAGAAACTCCTAACCATAACCATGTGCAGAAGAGCCAAAGTTTACTATCCTGCCTTTCAGGTAGAAAGAGAAGATGGCATGGTTGAAGAGTTCTACGAGATTGACCTGGACTTCGTAAGTGTGGACGACGTTGAGTTTTTTACACAACCGCTTAAAGAATCATATCAAAAAACGTCTGTCCCACATGACTGCCGTAGGTGCCCTAGTTTGAAGCATGAACCGCCGCTCGATCATAATGTGCCTCAGAGACTTCCAAATGGCAATCGAGAGCGCGATGGTTAAAGTGGGCCTTCGAGCACCTGAACAGGATAGCTTCCTTCTAGCCCACCATCCGGCCTACAGAGTTATACTCTCTGGAGACCCGGGTGTCATTTTTGTCAATTAGAAGGGCTACAAAAGGTACATGCGCTTTGAGGATCTTCCATGCTACTCCGATGGTACACTCAGATTGGTTCGAGCAGCGCTAACTCAGAAAGTTCAAGATTTTGATGCTCAACCAGATCCAGAATAAAGATGCTCACCAAAGGAGATTCAGGATACCCTCAGCGGCATTGACCTCCTGAAAGAAAGGCTACATATGAGATAAGTGACCAGACGCTTTGACGTCATCCTTGGACTTCGAGAATCAACTGATCATGCCAGAGTTCCAGGACCTCCTAAATGATCGAAAAGGGGGAGATTGTTAGACATTTAATTTCGATCATATGGAGTTATTTTGTAATAATTATTTACTTAGCATTTAGCTTTGTATTTATTTCCTTGTAATTTATTTTCTACGTAAATGTCTAGGGGGCAATTGTGTCAATGCCCCATAGTTAATTAAATGGAGCTATAAAGCTCCTAGGGTTACCTTTTTGTAATACACGATTCATATATTGAATTCATATTTACTGCAGCCGCCACTTTCATTCTCTCATCATTCTCATTGTCTTCTTCATCATAACCTTATTATTGAGCTTGTTTCTTCTTGGGTTGTGAGAAAGAATCATCAAGGTGCTGAAATATATTCGGGAATATCATTTTACACAACGGATGGTAACCCGACCGCAAATCAATCTTAGAGAATACACTAGCCCCATGTAATTGATCGAACAAGTCATCAATCCTCGACAATGGATACTTGTTCTTAAAAGTCAATTTCTTCAGCTCACGGTAATCGATGCACATTCTCATTGTGTCATCCTTCTTTTTAACAAACAGTACCGGGGCTCCCCATGGCGATGAACTCGGTCGAATGATGCCCTTATCCAACAACTCTTGAAGTTGCTTCATCATCTCCTGCATTTCAGTAGGCGCGAGGTGGCAAGGAGAACGAGCTATCGGGGCAGCTCCAGGGATCAAATCGTGTGGAATTCCACTTGTCTTTCAGGTGGCACACCGGACAAGTCTTCTGGAAACACATCCGGGAACTTAGATACAACAAGCACATCGGCCACACTTTTCTTCTCAGCCTTGGCATCAATAGCATATGCCAAGTAAGTATCACAACCCTTAGCAACCAGCTTTCGGGCTTTAGCAATCGTTTGTAAACACAGATCCCCGCTTCTCCTATCACCATATATGCAAATCTCTCGCCCCTCAGGAGTAGTTATCTTTATCATTCTCTTCTTACAGACTATATGAGCTTCGTTTTCGATCAACCAATCCATTCCGACAATCACATCAAACTCGCTGAACTCTATCGGGATCAAGTCAAGATTGAAGACTACATCTTCAATCACTAATGTGTAGTTACGGTATACGTGATCTACTTTAACTAACGTGTTACTAGCAGGTTCAATGTCTAGCACAGTAGATTACTTAGACAGAGGCATTGACAGTTGTTGTGCAAATATAGTAGACACAAACGACCTATTAGCACCCAAATCAAACAAAACTCGTGCATGCATAGAATTAACAATGAACATACCCGTGACCACCTCCGGGTTTTCCTTAGCCTCTTCCACCGTTATTTGGAAAGCACGAGCAGGTGTCCTTTGTGGCTGGTTCCGACGGTTGACTGAACCACCACTAGATCCCCCAGATGATCGAGTTGAAGATGGAGCAGCAGTTGGAGCTCCATTTCTACAGTTTCTACTATAATGCCCCCATACTTCGCACTTTTGGCAGGCGTCAGCTTTCCGTGGGCACTCATTTTGAAAATGACTCAACTCTCCACAACAGAAGCAAGCGCGTCCATTAATGCACTTGCCGAAATGCTCAAGGTGGTATTTGTTATAGTACTGCAGCTCGGTGTTGATGGAATACGCACGAGCCTGATTGGATGATCTAGAAGAACGACGGTACGACTGCTGAGGTGAATACTGTGAAGTACGAGAAGAACCCGAGTATCCTCCCTCTCGTTGGCGCTTTGGCGGTGACGGCTGAGTAGGATTAGCAGCAATGGCAGCAGACCCAACCGTGTACCCCTAGGAGTGTGCAATAATTGGTATGTACTCGAAGAAACCGGAAACCGAAAACCAAACCATACCGAATTCGAATAAAACCAAACCAAATTTAGAAAACGGTTTTCAGTTTGGTTTGGTCCCAAACCGAATTTCTTAATACGGTTTTTGGTTTGATGATCGGTTTTTCCTTTTTCAGACCAAACCAAATCGAAAACCGAATTTTAATTTAAATATAAAAAATTAAATAATTTTCATTTATAATAATGATTTTCATTTATACATCACAAAATCATTCTCACACACATTATGTTCACGGCTCCACCTCCAGGCTCCTCAATTTCTCTCATGAAGCACGATCTCATCCTCTCAAAGTCAAAACCCTAGCGCCGCCACGCCTCACCGCCTGCCGCCGACCGCTCTCCTCTCCTTTCCTCTCGCCGCCCGCCGCCCTCCGCCCTCTGCCAACTATTCTCCTCTCCTCTCACCGCCCGCCGCCAAGCTCTCTTTTCTCCTCTCGCCCGCCGCCCGCTCTCTTCTTCAAACCTAATCCACAACGACGAGGTGATATCTACTAGTGTATCTTCTTCTTCTCCGACGAGAACAAGTGGTGACTCCGTGACTGGTGCATCTTCTTCTTCGAGACTCCGATGAGACAGAGGGTGAATATCTTCTTCTTTTCAGATCTGGTGTATCTTCTTCTTTTCAGATGATTTAACCATGATGTTATTAAGTGTTCTATTGTATTTGGTATATGTCTATATTTGTTTCAGATTTAGTAACTGATTTATTTGCAATATTTCGGTTTTCTTGGTTTTCAAATCGAACCAAACCGATTTTGAATTCGGTTTTGTCCAATTTGAAACCGGTTTGGTTCGGTTTTCGGTTTCACCTTCAAATATTCTAAACCGAGGAAACCGAACCAATGAAACCGAATAACCCACAAACCGAACTGATGAACAGCCCTATGTACCCCGAAATAATCAAAATTTGCTCCACATTCTTGGCAGCTTCCAGTAAGCCAGCAAATATGGGGTAACGAACGTTGCTCATAACTCTCCGGATTTCCAAGTCAAGACCAGCCTCAAACCTGGTCACTTTTCTTTCCTCAATATCAACTTGGTGAGGTGCAAATAAACTCAGCCTCGTGAATCCTACAACATATTGGGACACAGTCTTAGTCCCTTGCATCAAAGTCATAAACTTAGCTTCCAATCTTCGGAGCTCAGCAGCCGGGCAGTATTGCTGAGTGAATACTTCAGTAAACTCAGCCCATATCATTATGGAAATCTTCTCCAGAGTCAGCGCATTCACCATTGAATTCCACAACATGACTACATCTTTGGTGAACATAGCAGTAGCAAACCTAAGCATGTCCTTCTCAGCACAATCGCTGATTCAGAATGTTCGTTCGGTTGCCATTATCCATTCCAATGCAGCAACAACATCTCCTAATCCATTGAACTCCACGACCCCATTTCCTTTGAAATCCTTAAACCGACAACCCTTGGGCTTATTTGATGACCGAGTGTTGTCACCTTGATTGTCGTCATTGTTACCCTCTTTTTCCTTATTCTTCCTCTTGTCTTCCCTTCTCTTGGCGGCCTCATCTCGAGCCTGAAGCTGTTCTTGAATCATCTTAATTTTATTCAGGCATCATGGCTAGCATCATCTCCCTTGTTTCTTGCGGTGTCATTCCTTTTCCAGACATATTCTGAAATCTAAAACATGTAACTTGTTTAGTAAATATGTCATTTATTTAGAGACACCATTGTATGAAAGTCAATTTCCTATTATTACAAGATCATAACCTATCTTAGTTTAGATCATCACTTAAAATCACAACATGTCATCACCTGTGTTTGAGACCTAGACCTCACGGACACTTGAATCTCTAACTACTGCTTTGATACCATAAGCTGTGACACCCTTGCCACGATAACCACAAACACAACACCTAGGATTAATTCCATACAACTCATAATACATCACATGATCTGAATACTTAGTACAATACGGGAAATTAGAATACAAAAACAAAATACAAGTGTCAAAGACCCTATGGTGCTACAAGGTTCCAATCTAGTTCTACATACTCAGTAATTTATTACAACATCCCAAATATCACAACATTGATCCCATATTAGAATTACCGATTGAGTAGTAGATAATCTTCCAAGACTTCAATAACGACCTAACTAGAAGGTCCGACAGCGAATTTCCCTTTTCCTGTAAAAATGTGAACAACTACGGGGTAAGCAAAGCTTAGTGAGTACAGAGATTATACATTCTACAAATATTTATGCAGCACAAAAGAGTAACACTAGCGACACATGCCGTATACTCTCTTCGTAAACAAAGTACGGAAACGAGCCGCAGCTCCATCGTGCCATTGCACGGAATCACACATTTAATTGAGGTGAAAATTACCATCGGGGATGCTACACTGCCCATCGGGACCTCAGAGGGATCAACTCCAGGTCATATAGCCACGGTAGCATCGATTCACCAATTATGGCTCGCAACCCATCAGAGTCTAAAAACTGATATCCCTTGTGATCGTCAGATAACTTAGAATTGAATGAGCGAGGAATGAAGCAAGCAGGGGCTCCCTTTTTTATAGGGTTTGAGAAACCCTAGAAATTCACCCCAATCCCATGTGGGATGGGTTCAAGGGCCGGCCCCCTTAATTAGGGTTAAGGGGTGCCCTGTTGACTATTAACTAATTGCAGTTTGGCCCCTGTACTTCCTCAATTAATTCTATTAGCTTCCTGTTAATTTATTAATTATTAATAAATTAACAATCTAACCCATTAATCAAATATAATCAATTATTTAGTTTCCAATTAATTTATTAAACATAATAAATTAACAAACTAATTAACATTATATCTTTAAGTTACCCAAAAAAGATCCAGCCTGATAACAATAGATTTACAAAATAGTTGTGACTTGGACACTAATTCCAACAGTCTCCCACTTGGACAAGTTGGCAACTATTTGTCTAAACACATTCTATTACCAGCCTTCCTAGCCACCCGTTACAGCTGCCGAACTCTGAGTCACATCAGAGCCAATCCTGTATATAAGGATCAACTATTCCTTCGTTCTCAGATATCGTATGAAACTAAGACATGTATTATAATCAATCTTTAGTTTCAAAATTATGATTCTGATCTCCGATTAATGTGACTATATGAGACTGACTAATTGAACACATCAATTTCGTCTCAGTCGGGCCCGACACTCTAGAGTCAACGTTTAATCATCAGAGGGCCCATAGATATCGCTTTTCCACTAAGGCAAAAGGAACGAATAAACTTTGCATACACAACGCTAGCTAACTAATAATATCATAACTAGATACACCTGTTATAATTGATAGTTACGCTCAGTGTTTGAATGCACTAAGGTACAATAGACTAGAAAACCGCAACTTTAATGTATCTCCGTTTGAAGAATAAAGGATATTATCATCTTGGAAATACTTATGATTTAATCCATGAAGTATCTTTCCAAGTGCGAGTGCCCTATACTTAAATCTCCATTAAGTACCCATGAATGTTGCAGCAATCTCTATGCTATGTCAAACTCTGGACAATTTACTAACATTCCATGACAGTCTTAATTCAATACTAACTCCCGGTAGTACGAACGACTGAGGAATTTGAATAAATTAATTACTCTGGAAGTTGGTTCTAAACATGCAAAAGGAAACACAAAGATAAACTAATACAATAAATCTCCATTATTTAATCACCAAATGTATTACAATTTCAAATCATTGTTACAAAGTTTCAAATTCAAACTAACTACTAAACTTTACATTATCTCGTAATCCTATGCTAACAGCATGACTACAGTGTTTCGGTTGAGAAAGTGGCTTTGTGAACGGATCAGCCGGATTCTCCTATGATCGCACTCTCTTCACAAAGTGAGAGTTACAAGGAAAGAAATTAAAATTCTTATAAAATCAAGCGATTGGTGATGAATGGCCAATGAAAAGCCCATCATATGTCAATATAAATGTAAGTAATGGATTCTCATTATGTCGACGTGAGACTAGTGAGATATCCAATAGGGAATTCTTATTCCACCTAACTGCGCATAAAATAAAAAGCTTCTGCCAAAAGAGTGAAGTGATCTTAAATTCAGAGATTCACCAATAAAAGGAATTCTTATTCCATTTGTTTGTCAGTGTAAAGTAATTGCAAGTCTTCACAACAGACAATGCAAATCAGAAATAAGCTAAGCGATTGATGTTATCATCAATAAATGAAATTGTTTCATAAAGTATAAATATCAGACTCCCAAAAGCTCTGTAACTATTTCAAGAGCAAATGAAAAGAGATATGAGTTAACTGATATATAGAGCTGCTAGCCGAATTGATTGAAGGAGGTTTTAAATCGCAAAGCATAAGTCCACATAATAAATGTATTATTGATAAGTCAGAAATTCCTAAAATGCATTAAAGTTAGTGAATAAATCAGCTAATAAGCTGTATAATATGGAAAATCAGTGAATGTAATGGTTGAAAAAGCCAAAAGAAGCAAGAAGTTATGAAAAGACAGATGGTGCTCATTCAATGATCACCAGCAAGTTTATGTCAAATTCAGGGATTCATGTCTACCTTGTAATTCCTAACTACTCTTATCTGAACATAGACAACTTCGAGGACGAAGTTATGCGTGGTGGAGCCCATTCTGTAACGACCTAAACTTTAATCAACGACAATTAACAAAGCTTAACGTTAATTAGGATTTGAAGATGAAATTTGTACTAAGTAATTTCAACATAAGTTAATAAGATAAATTATTTAAGTAATATATGTCTAATTATAAAGTTTGTAAGAATGAAAATAAAAGAAAAGAATGAAAATAAATCAAGTTTAGTGGCCAACTTGTGAATTTAGCAAATTTTATTTAGATAAATACCCAAATTAATTTCCCTGCTCATTTTCATTTCTAAAGAAACTAAACCTACGGTTTCACACACTTTGCCACAACTCAACTTCTCTCTAGAAATCAAGAAGGAAATCTCATCAATTCATCAGGGAAATTGCAAATTTGTGATCAAGAGCATAAGAGCTACAAGATTCAAAGGTAATTTTTAATTTAAATCATCATACATGTGTATGCTTGCATAAAAACGGTATTGGACAGGAGATGAACGGAAAGATTAAAGCTTAAAATCTTTTGAATTGATCTTCACCTTTTGTTCTAATCATCAAAATAAGTTGATGCATGTTAGAAATTAGAGTTTTATTGTTGAATTCTAGAATTTATAGGTCTAATTTGAATGTTGAATTAAAGGAAAAGCATCAGTGTGTGTGCGTGTGTTTTGTTTGGCATGTACCGAAACCACAGAGGGCTATTGAAACCCAAAGAAACATACCTTTGGGTTTCGGTAATGATGAAGCCACTTGAAGGACTACTGAGACTATGTGCACACTACCGAGACCTTTTTGATAGTATCAAAACCATTGAAGGTTTCAGTAATCCTAAATACCGAAACAAAACATCAACTTTTTCCCCCTTTTTGTGTATTGTGCAGAGAAAGTAAAACTAGTCCACCAGCCTTGTATTTTCTGAAAACTCCTGATATGTGTGTGTTGATGCATAACCAGAAACCAGGAACAACCTTCCTTTTTCAACTAAATCTCGAATGTATGAAATTATATGTGTATATATCTGATGTGTGTATGTGTGTGCAGCTGAAGGGGACAGACCACAGCCTCCAATGCATATAATTATATACATATATGTGCAGTATGTGTGTGTGTGCGTGTAACATCCTAATATTTAAATTATTGTATTTGAGGTTAGTAGTTTAAATTTGTAATTTTAAGTTGGATTGCATTTGGATTAATTATAAAAGTTGGTTGTTTTATTCAGAAATTGATAATTTCAATTTATTAAATTAATATAATTATTATTAAGAGGTTGAGATGATAAAATAAAGATTGAATCTTTATTTCATGGAATTGAAGAATTTGGTGGCTATTTTAAGGAATTAAGAAATTCCAGAGTTTCGAACTATTATTATTAATTATGAAGAATAAAAAAAATATGGTGAAGAGGAAATAAAGATGGAATCTTTATTTAATGAAATCAGACTAGTTGAGGGACTAATTGTGTAATAGCCAAAAATTGGGAATTAAAGACACTAAGTCCCTCATTTGAATGAAAGACATTATCTCTCTACTCTCTCTCTAACCCTCTGCTTTCTCTCCCATATTGAAAAGAACGCACAGTTCTTCATCTTCAACAATTCAAGAAACATAAAAAAGTTGGAAATTAGATACCGAAAATACGGATTCAAGTTGCTTAGGAGAAGCTATAACCACTACAACAAACGATTTGAGGTAAGATTTACTCAAAATTTCGATATTTAAGGATTTAGAAATCGGATTCTATGAAAACCGAATCATAGATTTGGGTTCAAAAATGTTGATGCATGTTATAAATTATTATGGGTTTGTATAAATCAAGTGTTGTGGGAGTTATGTACAAAATTTCAAGTCTTGATTCTAGATACAAATGTAATTTTAAAGACTTAACCGTATGTATTCTGTAATTGCATACCGAAACCTCTCACCCCTACTGAAACCCCCTTACCGAAACTATAAAGGTACCGAAACATATACATAATAGTGAATCCTTGATACTGAGATGTACCGAAACCATCACATGTACCGAAACCCACAACCATGTACCGAAACTCTATATGTACCGAGACCATTGCTTGGATACTGAAACTCTCATGGTTTCGGTAGTATACCGAAACTTATAATAGTATACTGAAACCTTCAAGGTTTCGGTATTTCCCTTTCTACCAAAGCAGTACACTAAAGTATATATTATATATATCATCTCGGTTGGGTTTAATAGGTGAAAATAAAATAGAAACAGTCGGACCTTCTTTAATTCAGTTATATAATGATAAATTCTGAACAATTTGGCAATCCCAGAATTTGGAGATTAAAGTATAACTTTTGGATCACAATTCCGAATGATTTACATGGTAATTTGTGAAAAAGGATGAAACTTATTATTAAACGAGAGATTGATGGTATTAATAAAAGGTTAATTGGGAATAATAAAAACATCAAGTTAGGGGATTTAAACGTGAGTTTCGGATGTCGGTTCCAAATGTTTTGGTACTTTAATTGTACAAACTCGATTATCAGTTGATAATAAACATATGTATGATATGTTTTACTTATGGAATGTAACAGGTCCCTTGTGGTGTTGTTTAACCCACAATGGGGTACTTTGTGAGTCCGGTTGAAATCCCAGGGAGAAATAAGATAACTTGAAGTTTATTTACGCACCCACTGTGAGTACATATGATTTCGCATGTTTATATCTGCTTTATGTTAGCTATTGCCTGCTGAGACATGTTGTTTCACTTTCATTTGGAATTCTACTAACTTGCGTAGACTTAGATGCACATTGTTGCTTGTTGCTTATCCGTTTCTCTATTGTGCATCTTTCGATGGACCGGCAGGTCGCATCTGTATTCTGATGTTACTGCACTATATGACCCGGAGCTGATCCCTCCGAGGTTTTGGTAGGCAGTAAGTCATCCCCGATGTTAAGTCTGTCTCAGATGGTTGGTTTAATGTCGAGCTTTGGGCTCGAAGGAGCTGCGGCTCTTGTGCCGTACTTTGTGTACGTAGAGAGTATACGACGTGCGTCGTCGGTGTTACTCTTGGGGGATTCATAAAGATTTATAGAATGCGTAAATCTGTGTATTCACTAAGCTTTGTTTACCCCTTAGTTGTTGACATTTTTACAGGAAAAGGGAAATCCGCTGCGGGACCTTCTAGCTAGGTCATCTATTGAAGTTTCGAAGAAATCTACTACTCAATTTGGTAACTGAAACATGAGATTGTTATTGAAATACATTTGGGATGTTGTAATAATTTTTTAGTATGTAGACTTAGATTTGAAACCTTGTAGCACCGTAGGGTGTTTAATACATTTGTATTATTTTAATTCTGTATTTTTAATCCTTCCGCACTTGTTTAAGTATTCAGATCATTATGTAATTATGTGGTTGGTGATTAATCCTGGGTTTATTGTAATCGTGTTTATTGTGGCATGGGTGTCACAACGTATGGTATCAGAGCCGTAGTTTGAGATTCAAGTGTCCGTGAGGTCTTGGTCTCAAACATTAAGTGATGATATGTAGTGATTTTAAGTAATCTAAGATAGGTTACGATCTAGTAATCATAGGAGATTGACTTTCATACGGGACAATGGGTGGTGTCTTTAAATAAATGACATGTTACTAAACAAGTTATATGTTTTATATTTCAGAACATGTCTGGAGGAGGAATGACACCCGAAGAAACAAGAGAAATGATGCTAGCCATGATGGCTGAGTAGAATAAGATGATTCAAGACTAGTTTCGTGCTCCAGATGAGGCCGAAGCTAAGAGAAGGGAATAAAAGAGAAAGAATAAGGAGAAAGAGGGTAACAACGACGATAACCAAGATGACACACTGGGTCATCAAACAAACCCAAAGGTTGTCGGTTTAAGGACTCTAAAGGGAATGGATCAGTGGAATTTAACGGACTTGGAGATGCTGTTGCTGCTCTAGAATGGATAACGACAACCGAACGGACATTCCGAATCAGCGATTGTGCTGAGAAGGACATGGTCCAATTCGCTACTGCTATGTTCACCAAAGATGCGGTCATGTGGTGGAATTCTATGGTGAATGCTCTAACACTGGAGAAAGTTTATGTAATGACTTGGGCTGAGTTCACTGAAATATTCACTCAGCAATATTGCCCGGTTGATGAGCGCCGAAGATTAGAAGCAAAGTGCATGACACTAATGCAGGGGACTAAGATTGCGTCCCAGTATGCTATGGAATTCACGAGGCTGAGTTTGTTTGCACCTCATCAAGTTGATACCGAGGAAAGAAAAGTAACCAGGTTCGAGGCTAGTTTGGATATGGAGATTAGGAGAGTTATGAGTAACATTCGTTACCCTACATTTGCTGGCTTGTTGGAAGCTGCCAGAAATGTGGAACAGATTCTACTTATGACGGGATACACCATTGGGTCTGCCGCCGCTGCTACTAACCCGACACGGCCGTCACCACCGAAGCGCCAACGTGAAGGGGGATATTCTGGTTCTGCTCGTTCATCACAGTATTCACCACAACAGTCTTATCGACGATCATCTGGTTCTTCTGGTCGTGCTCGTGCGTATTCCATCAACACAGAACCGCGATATTTTAACAAATGTCACCTGGAACATTTCGGCAAGTGCACTAATGGACGCGCTTGTTTTTGCTGTGGAGAGTTGGGTCATTTTCAGAATGAGTGTCCAAGGAAAGCCGATGTCTGCCATAAGTGTAGAGTATGGGGCATTAAAGTAGAAACTGCAGAAAGAATGATACAGCTGCTGCTGCTCAAACTTCAACACGATCTTCTGGAGGATCAAGTGGTGGTTTAGTTAACCACCGTAACCAGCCACAAAGGGCACCGGCTCGTGCTTTTCAGATAACGGTGGAGGAGGCCAAGGAAAACCCAGAGGTGGTCATGGGTATGTTTATCGTTAATTCTATGCCAGCACGAGTTCAATTTGATTCGGGTGCCAACCGGTCTTTTGTATCTACTGTTTGTGAACAACAACTGTCAATGCCTCTGTCTAAGGTATCTGCTATACTTGACATAGAAACTGCTAGTAACATTCTAGTCAAAGTAGACCATGTATATCGAAACTATACGTTAGTGATTGAAGATGTAGTCTTCAATCTTGATTTGATCCCGACAGAATTCAGTGAGTTTGATGTGATAGTCGGAATGGACTTGATCGAAAATGAAGCCCATATAGTCTGTAAGAAGCGTATGATCAAGATAACTACTCCGGAGGGGCGTGAGATCTGCATATATGGGGATAGGAGAAGCGGGGATCTGTGTTTGTTGACCATTGCAAAAGTCCGAAAGCTTGTTGTAAAGAGGTGTGACGCCTACTTGGCGTATGCTATTGATGCCAAGGCTGAGAAGAAAACTATGGCTGATGTGCCTGTTGTATCACAATTACCGGATGTGTTTCTAGAGGACTTGTCTGGCGTGCCGCCTGAGAGACAAGTGGAGTTCCGAATTGATGTGATCCCTGAAGCTGCACCGATCGATAGCTCATTCTCCGTATCGCCTTGCTCCTACCGAAATGGAAGAGATGATGAAGCAACTTCAGGAGTTGTTGGATAAGGGCTTCATTCGATCGATTTCATCTCCGTGGGGAGCCCCGGTACTGTTTGTTAAGAAGAAAGATTGCACAATCAGGATGTGCATTGATTACCGGGAGCTGAATAAGCTGACTATTAAGAATAAGTATCCGCTGCCGAGTATATAAGATATGTTCGACCAGTTACATGGAGCAAGTGTTTTCTCCAAAATTGATCTACGGTCAGGTTATCATCAGTTGAAAGTTCGGGAGGAGGATGTACCGAAGACAGCTTTCAGGATGCGTTATGGGAATTACGAGTTCTTAGTTATGCCTTTCGGGTTAACCAATGCCCCGACTGTCTTTATGGATCTGATGAATAGAGTTTGCAGACCGATGTTAGATAAGTCGGTGATCGTGTTTATTGATGACATCTCGGTGTATTCCAAGACTGAAGCGGAGCATGCTGTTCATTTAAAGGAGTTACTGGAATTGTTGAGGAAGGAAAATTTGTATGCCAAATTCTCAAAGTGTGAGTTTTGGTTACAACAGATTCAGTTTTTGGGACACGTTATTTCGGGAGCTGGGATTTCTGTTGATCCAGCTAAAGTTGAAGCCATAAAAAACTGGGAACCGCCTCGTTCAGCTACAAAAATCAGAAGTTTTCTTGGATTGGCGGTCTACTATAGGAGGTTTATTAAGGACTTCTCGAAGATTGCAGTTCCTTTGACTGCATTAACGAAAAAGAATGCACCATTTGTTTGGGAATTAATTTGTGCAACAAGAGGCTTTCGAGATTTTGAAAAAGACGTTAAGTGAAGCGCCTATACTTCCTCTACCGGAGGGCAATGAGGATTTTGTGGTATACACAGATGCTTCGAGGCTGTGGTTAGGTGTTGTATTTATGCAGCGTGGAAAAGTAATTGCATATGCCTCGAGACACTTAAAGCAGCATGAGAAGGATTATTCGACTCATGATTTGGAGTTGACAACTTTCACTTTTTCATTGAAGTTATGGAGGCACTATCTTTATGGAACTAAGTGTCAACTGTATACGGACCATAAGAGTTTGAAATATATCTTCAGTCAGAAGGAGCTTAATATGAGACACGTAGGTCTATGAAGCTTATTAAAGATTACGACTGTGAGATCCTTTACCATCCTGGTAAGGCTAATGTGGTAGCCGATGCTTTAAGTCGTAAGGCCTACTCTAAGGACTGCTGCTACATGATGACATTTATGATGTTAACTTCCACGATTATTGACGATGTTAAAGTCGCTCAAGAGGAAGCTTTAAAGGAAGAAAACATTGATGCTAAGGATATTCAAGTACAGAAGAAGATAACGGATTCAAGTGAGTCGAGATTGAAAGGCGTATATGGAAGAATCTGGGTGCCAAAGTTCAGGGGTATGAGGAGAGTGATTATTGAAGAAGCACATCAGTCAAAGTTTTCTGTACATCCCGGGAGCACAAAGATGTACAATGAACTTAAAGCAGACTTTTGGTGGCCCGGATTAAAGAAAGATATTGGTCAATACGTGGAGAGATGCAGGACTTGCCGGCTTGTGAAAGCCAAACATCAGCAACCTTATGGTAGTCTACAACCGCTTCCCATTATGGAATGGAAGTGGGAACACATCACTATGGATTTTGTCACGAAGTTGTCGAAGACTAGACGTCAACATGATGCAGTTTGGGTAATAGTTGATAGATTGACCTAGTCGGCACACTTCATTCCAATAAGAGAGAGTTATTCATTGGAAAGATTGGCTCAGATTTACATAGACGAGATTATTGCTAGGCATGGGGTGCCTAATTCTATAGTGTCAGATCAGGGTAGCCGATTTACTTCCAATTTCTGGTCGGCGTTACAAAAAGGATTGGGAACGAGAATCATGATGAGTACGGCTTACTGTCCTCAAACCGATGGCCAAAGTGAAAGGACCATCCTGACACTTAAAGATATGATGCGGTCGTGTATCTTGGATCTTGGTGGCAATTGGGACGATCATTTGCCATTGATAGAATTCATTTACAATAACAATTATCATGCGACAATAAAGAAAGCGCCGTTTGAGGCCTTATATGGGAGAAGATGTAGGACTCCTACATGTTGGAGGGAAATAGGAGAAACACCGATTGCTGGGCCAACATTGTTACAAGAAACGAACGAGAAGATACAGTTATTGAGACAAAATATGAAAGCGGCCCAGGATTGACAGAAAAGCTATCCCGATAGGAGACATAAACCGATCTGTTTTGATGTTAACGATTGGGTTTATTTGAAAGTAACACCTATGAGAGGTGTTACTCGTTTCGTGAAAAGAGGAAAGTTAGCTCCGAGATTCGTTGGACCATTCAAGATAATAAAGAAAGTGGGAAATCAGTTTTATCGGTTAGAGTTGCCTGAAGAGATGTCGGGCATACACCCGGTGTTTCATGTGGGAAATTTAAGGAAATCTTTCACAACTGGAAATGAGGATTGGGCTTATCACACCGAGCTGCATATCGATGAAAGGCTCTGATATGTGGAAGAGCCGGAGTGTGTGTTAGATACCAAAGTGAAGAAATTAAGGAGTAAGGAAATAGAGATGGTGCTGGTACGTTGGAAGCATCACAAAGGAGCCAATCATACGTGGGAGACCAAGTATGAGATGATAAAGAAATATCTGCAATTGTTTGAAGTTAAATAACTTCAAGGACGAAGTTTGAGCGTGGTGGATCCCATGCTGTATCATCCTAATATTTAAATTATTGTATTTGAGGTTTAGTAGTTTAAATTTGTAATTTTAAGTTGGATTGCATTTGGATTAATTATAAAAGTTGGTTGCTTTATTCAGAAATTGATAATTTCAATTTATTAAGTTAATATAATTATTATTAAGTGGTTGAGAGGATAAAATAAAGATTGAATCTTTATTTCATGGAATTTAAGAATTTGGTGGCTATTTTAAGGAATTAAGAAATTCTAGAGTTTCGAACTATTATTATTGATTATGATGAATAAAAAAATAAAGTGAAGAGGAAATAAAGATGGAATCTTTATTTAATGAAATCAGATAAGTGAGGGACTAATTGTGTAATAGCCAAAAATTGGGAATAAAAGACACTAAGTCTCTCATTTGAATGAAAGACATTCTCTCTCTAACCCTCTGCTCTCTCTCTCATATTCAAAAGAACCCACGGTTCTTCATCTTCAACAATTCAAGAAACATAAAAAAGTTGGAAATTAGAAAACGAAAATCCGGATTCAAGTTGCTTAGGAGAAGCTATAACCACTACACCAAACGATTTGAGGTAAGATTTACTCAAAATATCGATATTTAAGGATTTAGAAATCGGTTTCTATGAAAACCGAATCATATATTTGGGTTCAAAAATGTTGACGCATGTTATAAATTATTGTGGGTTTGTATAAATCAAGTGTTGTGAGAGTTATGTACAAAATTTAAAGTCTTGATTCAAGCTACAAATGTAAGTTTTTTAAAGACATAACCGTATTTCTTCTGTGAATTGCATGGAGGTTTCGGTATCACCCGTATCGAAAACCCCTTACTGAAACTATAAAGGTACCGAAACATATACATAATAGTGAAACCTTGGTACTGAGATGTACCGAAAACCTCTAAAGGTTTCGGTATAATGAAATCTACCGAAACCATCACATGTACCGAAACCCACAAGCATGTACCGAAACTCTATATGTACCGAGACCATTTCATGGATACTGAAACTCTTATGGTTTCGGTAGTATACCGAAACTTATAGTAGTATACTGAAACCTTCAAGGTTTGGGTATTTCCCTTTCTACCAAAACAGTACATTAAAGTATATATTACATATATATCATCTCGGTTGGGTTTAGTTGGTGAAAGTAAAATAGAAACAGTCAGACCTTCTTTAATTCAGTTATATAATGATAAATTCTGAACATTTTGGCAATCCCAGAAATTGGAGATTAAAGTATAAGTTTTGAATCACAATTTCGATGGATTTACACGGTAATTTGTGAAAATTGGTGAAACTCATTATTAAACGAGAGATTGATGGTATTAATAAAAGGTTAATTGGGAATAATAAAAACATTAAGTTAGGGGATTTAAACGTGAGTTTCGGATGTCGGTTCCGAATGTTTTGGTACTTTAATTGTACAAACTCGATTCTCAGTTGATAATAAACATATGTATGATATGTTTTACTTATGGAATGTAACAGGTCCCTTGTGGTGTTGTTTAACCCACAGTGGGGTACTTTGTCAGTCCGGTTGAAATCCCAGGGAGAAATAAGATAACTTGAAGTTATTTACGCACCCACTGTGAGTACATATGATTTCGCATGTTTATATCTGCTTTATGTTAGCTATTGCCTGCTGAGACATGTTGTTTCACTTCCATTTGGAATTCTACTAACTTGCATAGACTTAGGTGCACATTGTTGCTCGTTACATGTCCGTTTGTTTGTTATGTCTGTCTCAGATGGTTGGTTTAATGTCGAGCTTTGGGCTCGAAGGAGCTGCGGATCTTGTGCCGTACTTTGTGTACGTAGAGAGTATACGACGTGCGTCGTCGGTGTTACTCTTGGGGGCTTCATAAAGATTTATAGAATGCGTAAATCTGTGTATTCACTAAGCTTTGCTTACCCTTAGTTGTTGACATTTTTACAGGAAAAGGGAAATCCACTGCGGGACCTTCTAGCTAGGTCATCTATTGAAGTTTCGAAGAAATCTACTACTCAATTTGGTAACTGAAACATGAGATTGTTATTGAAATAGATTTGGGATGTTGTAATAATTTTTGAGTATGTAGACTTAGATTTGAAACCTTGTAGCACCGTAGGGTGTTTAATACATTTGTATTATTTTTATTCTGTATTTTTAATGCTTCCGCACTTGTTTAAGTATTCAGATCATTATGTAATTATGTGGTTGGTGATTAATCCTGGGTTTATTGTAATCGTGTTATTGTGGCATGGGTGTCACAGTGCGCGGTGCATAGTTTGTGCAGAAATGAAGAACACCAACAGCTCCCAAAATATATAAAACTGAGTGTGTGTGTGTGTACAACTTTATATATATATATATATATATATGTATATATATATATATATATATATATATATGTATATATATATATGCATTAGTCTTGTATATGTATATATATATTATCATGTAGTAGTCATGTGTATATATATACTTATATATACCTGTGTGTGTGGTCGATGCAAAAACAGAAACAGAAGCACTGTGGGTGTGCAGTGTACACAACAGAACAGTCCACAGCTTCCAATACATATAAATACATACATATATGTGCAGTAGGTGTGTGGCGAAATTGTATAGAAGAAGAAACAAGAAAGTAAAAGAAGTCTTTCCGTTTCCTTTTCTGTGCATGAAATTAGTAAGTGTATGCACTGTGTGTAATTAAAATGTCCAGCAGCCCTTCCATCTTGATATTCATGTTTAAATCTTGTTCTTTAAGTACGAATTCATTTCTTTCCTTCTCAAATAATTCTTTAGTTGATAAAAACTTCTTTTCAAGAGTAAAAAAAATTCTTCAGTTTTGTTTGAAACATAATTTTGATCAGAATGATTTGTCTTTGAAAGTGTTGCTTCAACATCTTTAACTTTCTTGTAAAGATCAGATCGTTCAGGCAAAAGATATTTCAGTTGATTTGCATTCTGAAAATTCGCTTGTTTAGAATCGTCAAGTTCTTTTGATAATTCAGATATTCTCAATTTAAGCAAATGAATCTCAAAATTTAACACATTCTGGTTTCCTTTAAAATTTAAAACTTGTTCTTTCAATCTTTTGACATCATTTAAAGCAAAAGCTTTATCTGTTTTTAATTGAACAAGAATCTCATAATTTTTCTTACGAATCTGTTCAGATTCAGTAAATTTGACAATCAGCTCAGACTTTATAAGATTCAAAAACTGATTATGATCATTTGCCATTTTCAATTGCTGATATTAAACTTCCAAGATCTTTTATGGACTGATGAGTGATTTACTGATTGGAGCTTTGAAAGATGAATCTGAGTGATGACTTGTTGAAAATCAGCTCTGAATTGACTTGTTGACGTTGAAATTCCAGCTTTTCTGTAGAAAAATGCCTGTAACTTTTTTCTGGAGTCGAATTGGGCCTCGAAAATTGCCCAAACTGGCATTTCCTATTTTAAAAATGGTAGATCTCGGTTCATGCTTCGATTTGAGGTAAGGTAGGCATCGTAAAGATGTTCCAGTGAAAAGTTATGGCCAATTTAAGCAGCAAAGGTCATACAGTCAAAAGTTAGAATGAAACTCGAATGATTAATGATGAAACTCAGATGAATAAGTTTCAAACTCGGATGATTAAGGATGAAACTCTGATGATTAAGTATCAAACTCAGTTTAAGAATGAACAAACTCGATCAATGAATCACCAAACGTGAATAGTGAATGATGAAACTCGATTGAAATGTAAGTGAACTCGAATGAATCATGTCTGTACTTTGAAGACTTCTGATCAAAGTCGAATGAAAAAGGATGAAACTCGGATATAAAAGAATCAAACTCAGTTAATTAAGGAATAAACTCGAAAAACACTTGGTTGAAACTCGGATGAAGAACAAACATTCTCGGGTAACTATACAACAAACGCAAAACACGCAAGTACAAACTCGGGTGATAAGTTCTTAAACTCGAATGAAACACACTTAAACTCACATCATATAGTATGAAACTCAGATGAATAAAACATCAAACTCGATCAATGAGTTATCAAACTCGATCAATGAAGTGATGAAACTCAACCAACACATTGATCAAACTCATGTAATACTTGACAAAACTCGAATGACACAATAATTGAGTTTGAACAGTTTTTGAATAAATCCAAGTTCAGAATTTAAAATTTGCTTAAAAAATGGATGAATTGAACTCAAATTAAAATCAAAGATTCGGTTGACATACAGAAACACTTTGTGTGAAACAACTTTGTCTAATTTCAGATTAAAATCACAAAAATAGACAAAAATGTGAAGTACACCACTTTTTTCAAAAAATCAGAAAAATTCAAATTACTTTTTGTGTGTTTGGGGTTAAGTTATGAGTCTTAACTCAATCAATTCATCTTTTAAAAATGATCCTTCGATCCAAATTGCACTTCAAGTCATCCACTCAATCAAAAACCTTAATTGATTTTATAGTTTTTCAAAAAGAACGATGTAACAGTGTTCTTTAAACACTGATTTCCAGATTTCAAAAATCACAAACAATTAGCCATATTATGCTCTGATACCAATTGATTATTCAATATCAGCAACACAATTCAACAATTAAACAATTAAGAACATCAAACAACTGAATGATTGAATTGCTAGGTTGAGAGATTACATACGGTTCTTAGAAAACTTGCACTACAAACTACGAACCCCTCTATACGTACTGTTCGTGCACTTCTATCTCATCTACAGTACTTGACTTTATATTTATATACATTTACAACTATAGAGTATTTACAATATGCTCTCTGTATTATTACAATAAATTGTTTTCATCTCTATTTATATTTGTACCCAACAAGCATATATGATGTGTATAATTTTATGTGGGTGCCATGGTCGTGCGAGGTTGTTTATTATAGCAAAACGAGCTATGAGTACACCAAAAGCTCATTCAATGTCTTTTCTTGCCGACTCTTGTGCTGCCTAGAATCTTTTTCGTTTGTCATCGGTTGGACACGAAAAAGCTTTCACAAAAGTCACCCACTCGAGGTATATCCCGCCGGTGAGATAGTACCCATGTTTGTATTGTGTTCTGTTAATAACAAAAGGAACAACCGGTACGATCCCAACTAAAACGTCGTTGAATACTGGCGATGATTAACCACATTGATGTCGTTGTTGGAACCCACGACGCCAAAGAATGCATGCCAAATCCGTAAGTCTTGTGATGCAACCGCTTCCAGCATAATTATCCGATGTTGGTGATCGCCTCGCATGTATTAGCCTTGCCATTCTGTAAGGCAATTTCTCCATGCCCATCGTGTACAGTCGATGCTGCCAAGCATTCCATAAATTCCATGTTTTGCTTCATCGGACGCGTACAAATGATGCACATCTGATTCATTCGGTCTACGCAAATATTTTCATCCATACAGCTGAATAATTCCCTTACAAAATGCTTGCAAGCTTTCATGCAAAGTCCTTTCAGATATATATAGAAAGTCGTCAAACGAACTAGGCACCATGCCATATGCGAGTTGCCGAATAACAAATATGCATTATTGTAATGCAGTAAATCCCCTTCTACCTCGAGCATCCCATCGCAAGGTAAAAAATTCAAAAACTTGCTCCATATCGTAAACTATTTGTATGAATAGTTCTTTGCGCATCCGGAACCTCCTTCTGAAAACATCATCTCCATAGAAAGGATTTTCTGAAAAATAATCACGCGAAAGACGTTCATTTGCAGCTGCACGGTCTCTCTGAATTACACTTCTTCGTCTATGTTGAATAAATTGCGCAGAGGAGGGCTGTAAAAATGCTTGATAGACTAGTTGATTATGTCGAGATTCTTTTTCCGACGGCTCTGAAGATGATGACGATGACGACGAAGACGAAGACGTATACGGTTCCATCATAATAAAAATAAAACTGTAAATGAGAGTAAAATATAAAGTTGAGACGTGTATGAGAATTAGATTGAAAGAGAGAAATTTGAATGTGTATTGATTGAAAGGTGTGAGGATTTAATGTATTGGAGTGAAGTATTTATAGGGTAAAAATTTTAGGTTAATTTTTTTAATAAGTAAACGGTCATTTGACCGTTAAAGGTAAAAAACAAAAAAAAAAAAATTCACCAAGGCCGTGCGGGGAGGAGAAGCCGAGGGGGGAGCAACCCAAGAGGGGCCGAGATGGGAGGGGGGGCGGTGTAGCCACCGGCCTCCTTGCCATGTGGCAAGGCCGATTCCCTTCGGGGAAGGCATACCCAACCCTTTAAGTATGATTTTGATTTCAACTATGTTTTTTAGTGTATGTGTTCATCGAACAGTTGAAAAAACAGTTTAAATGGTCTGATTTTGGTACTTTAAAGGTTAAACTGATGTTAATATTGTGTTATAGGAGTATTTTGGACCTTGTACCGATAGATTTCAATCATAAAATTGGTACAAAAATTAATGAATGAAACCTGGAAAGTTAAAGAAACTGCCAAGTATGAACTTTGGTTAGAGGTTCGGATCAAATGAACTTCAGGTCTGATGAACAAGCCATACGAACTTCAGTTCATATCCAAAGTTCAGGTCAGTTGAACTTCGGGTTATAACTTGTAGTAAAACTTTGTAAGTCAAGAAACTGAACTACGGTTCATAGGACAACCGAACATTGGATCCAAATGGAAATCCGAATTTCGGGTAATATGTCGGAGAAATTATGAAGTTGAAAAACTAATAAGGATGGAACTTTGGACCATCCGAAGTTCGGGTCAATGCAAACTTTGGATGTGGTCCGAACTTCGGGTCACTTGAGTTGAAATTTAAAGTTAAGTTTCATTAAAAAAACTTATGAAAAGTACATGATACTGATATTGGTATAAACTAGGCCTTGACATAAAAGGATTTTTGTGATGTATTTGTGCATGCATTGATATAAAAGTTAAGTGGTGAAAGTCCAGTTTGGAAAAGAAAGACAATACGAGACATAATTGATTGTGTAAGACCCTGTGGTAATCTTCCAGGTCATCCTAGTTAAAGTAAAACCACTACGTGGGATAGATTACTATTCAAGCATTTGTTGTCATTGCATTCACATAGATATGACATGTTGATGTTGCTCATGAATATATCATTTGGTAATCTGATATGATTTTTTGTTATTGATGCACTCTTGTACTTGACATGTTATAAGCATGAAGCCTGCGTTCGTTTGAAAGTGCATCATTTAGTACATGCTCCGGCATGATATTAGACTCTTAATCTGGCGTGATATATGCTAAGGTTGACAACAGGTCACTGGTGGGGACTGATCATCCCATATACTCATTCCAGCCAGGTTGTACATCCCCGATCCATATTTGAACAGCCATTGAGACGTATGACTTGGAATCCATGTTTCCCAGCATGATGAAAACTTGTAACCTGTGTCCTCCGCACGAAGGAGAAAACAATGCTCGCATACACATTTGTTTGCATGACATAATTATAGATTATATAATCTGTTAAATCACTAAGCTTATAGCTTATTGTTGATATTTATCTGTTTTCAGTCAAAGGTAAAATCATAGCTGCCCATTCTACTTAGACTACACATCCAATCTACCGAGGAATCCTAGAAGCTATTGGTAAATATGAGGATTATGTAGCTTTAGGGTTGGGTGCTGGATATGTTGTTGTAATGAATAATTATGTTATGCTAGACAAATCTTGTCCTTGTAGACTTATATATATATATATATATATATATATATATATATATATATATATATATATATATATATATATATATATATATATATATATGTATATATATATATAATGCTTTAGTGATGATGTAAATACAACATGTTTTATGCTTGAGGTCTCAAGTGTCCATGAGGACTTGGACTCAAACCTAGGTTATGATATTAGAATGTACTCCTAGGAAATGATCCGAACTAAGATAGGATTGACATAAATAACAGAAAAAGTAAAGGGTAACTGTAAACAAGTATGACTAGACATATATGTTATTAATATTACCTGCTATATTTCAAAACATGTGCGGAGAAGATTTGACTCCTCAACAAATGCTCCAAATGATGCAAAGCATAATGGAACAAAATAACTAGCGTTACGCCAAAGTGATGCCTGACCAAGCTCAATTGTTCATTGATTAGCTTAGGGCTTGGGATGAGGTCGAGGCTAAGCGTAGGGTTGACAAAAGCAAGGATAAAGAACACCAACATGGTGATCAGATTGACAGGGAAGAAGACTCTGGTTCTTCTAGCAAAACTAAGGATTGTAGGTTTAAGGATTTCAAGTGTAATGGGGTCGTTAGATCTGATGGTACTGGGATGCTGTTACGACATTGGAGTGGAATACTGCCACGGAATGAAGCTTCTGAATCAGTGATTGTGCTGAAAAGGATAAGGTTCGATATGCCACTGCCATGTTTACAAAGGATGCCGTAGTGTGGTGGATGCTATGGTGAACGTGCTAACGATGGAGACCGTGTCAAGCATGTCCTGGACTGAATTCAAGGAAGTATTCATTCAACAATACTGTCCTGCTGATGAGAAATGTCGTCTGGAGGCGAAATTCTTGGGGTTGACCCAGGGAACAAAGACAGTTTCCCAATACGCTGTCGAGCACTCGACTTAGTCAATTTGCACCCCATCAAATTGACACGGAGGAGAGTAAGATACATCAATTTGTGGCTGGTTTGGATCTGGAGATTCGATGAACAATGAGCAGTGTTCGGTATACTACTTTTGCCGGAATGTTGGAGGATGCTCGCAATGTGGAGAAAATTTTGGTTCTCTTAGGGTATGTCATGGGATGAGTCACTACGGGTCCAACTCAACCATCACCACCGAAGAGACAACGAGATTATGGTTATTCTGGATCATCTCGATCATCACAACATTCATCTCAACCAGCATCAGCTTCACCAAAAAGGGGAAGGGTCTTCTCGGCTAATACAGAACAACGGGACTGTCGTCGGTGCCGAAAGACTCACTTAGGGGAGTGCAGAATCCAGGATATTTACTACTATTGTTGTGGGCAGAAAGGACATCATGGATATAATTGTCCCCGAAAAGTTTAAGCGTGCTACAACTGTGGCAAACTTGGTCATCTTGCACATGATTGCCGTAAGCCACCACGATCCCAATCCACTTAACAATCAACCGCAAGGTCTTCTGGAGCTTCTACTACTCGAAGAGAACAAACCTCAAGGGCGCCAACTAGAGCTTTCCAAATTACTGCCGAGGAAACAAAAGATGACCCTGAGATGGTCACGGGTATGTTTTTAGTAAACTCCATCCCCGCACGCATTTTATTTGATTCTAGAGCGAATCGCTCATCTGTCTCCACTGCATTTGCACGACAACTTAACACGCCTACATCCAATCTACAATTTGTGCTCGATATTGAAATTGCTAGCAATATGTTATTAAAAGCTGATAAGGTATACGAAATTGCATATTACTCATAGAGGACGTAGTCTTTAATTTGGATTTGATTCCAAGGAATTCATAGAATTTGATGTCATTGTGGGAATGGACTGGCCAATGAAGCTCAAATAGTCTGCAAGAAGAGGATGATTAAGATCACCACTTTAGAGGGTCGTGATATATGTATATATGGGGAGAGGTAAAAATGTGATTTATGTCTCATTTTTATTGCTAAAGCTCGAAAGCACATCGATAAGGGTTGTTCTGCTTATCTGGCCTACGCTATTGATGCAAAGGCCGAAGATAAATCTCTCTCTACCTGTCCTATTGTATCTAAGTTCCCATACGTCTTTCTGGAGGATATCTCAGGATTGCCACCAGACTGTCAGTTGGAGTTCCATATTGTTGGGTATAGATTATGCTTTATGAATTTAAAGTAGAGGGGCCTATCTGTAATTGTCCAAACACACAGAACTTATTTGGGGATTTCTGAGTTTTTGAAAAAGTATGTGTTCTTGAGGTTTTTTGGTTTTTAATCGGTAATTGGCCAAACTCACTTCACAAAAAGTGTTTACGTGCTAAAGACGAGTCTACGTTGCAAGTTTGGTATCTAGTGAAGGTTTTGTCAAAATTGTGGATATGCACTTAGTTGTGTTCGAAACTGTTGAATCTTGGGAAAAACTAAGGTTTTAGTGTTGTTCGAGTTTTGTCTCTTGTATTTCGAGCTTTATCAAGAGTTCTTTGCATTTTTTATCAAGTTCTTTTCAAGTTTTACCAAGTACAATTTTGAGTTTGATCAAGTGTCATCCGAGTTTGATCAAGTTTCATCCGAGATTTATCAAGTTTCATCCGAGTGTTATCAACTTTCATCCGAGTTTGATCAAGAGATTTTTGAGTTTTGACAAGTGTTTTCCAAGATTTATCAAACACTCTTCGAGTTTTATCAAGAGTTCTTCGTGTTTTCCAAAGTTTAATTCGAGTTCTATATATCAAGAGTTCTGCAAGTTTTACCTAGGGTAATTCGAGTCACTTATGTATTTATCAAGAGTTCTGCATGTTCTATCGGGTCACTTATGTATTTAACTGCTTCTCGACCTGACATAATGTTTGCTATTTGTGTTTGTGCCAAGTTTCAAGCTAACCCCAAGGAAATGCACATGAAGGCTGTGAAGCGGATTCTACGATACCTGAAGTCAAATCCGAAGCTGAGACTTTGGTATCATACTGATGGAGATCTGGAATTGGAAGCTTACACAGACTCAGATTATGGAGGGTGCAGCTTAATAAATAGTCAACAACGGGTGGGTTTTAGTTCCTAGGAGGGAGACTGGTGTCCTGGCAATGCAAGAAACAGACTTCGTTAGCCGTATCAACATGCGAGGCCGAATATGTAGCTCCGGGTAGTTGCTGTTCACAAGTTCTGTGGATTCAACAACAATTGCGGGATTACGGTTTGACTTATACTCATACTCCTATTAGGATAGACAATCAATCCACGATTGCAATAACCAATAATCCGGTAAAGCACCAATAAGACTAAGCACATAGATATAAGACATCATTTTATTCGTGACTGTGCTGAGAAAAACCTGATAAAATTGGTAAAAGTTCCAACGGAAGACAACAATGCGGATCTGTTCACAAAAGCATTTGATAGATCACGCTTTGAGTTGTTAGTCCAACTAAATGGGATGCGTAGTCCAGAGTAACATGACCTCAGTAGATAATCTTTCTATTAATTTTCTAAAGTCTTAGTTTGTCTTATTAATTAATTTACTTAAAAAAGAAAAAACAACAAAAAAGAGAGAAAAGCATGAAAAATTAAAAAAAAGAGAAAAATGAAAACAAAGAGAGAAGTCTTAGAGTTACGGGTTCAACATGACGAAATTTAGCACAGTCTAACAAAACTCTAAGTTGTTAAACTTTCCCACATAATGCAGTATAAAATCAAAGTGATATACATGTTCATATTCTGATATGTTGGTAGGCATAAAACATGAAGGTTTTCCTAAAAAGCTAATAAATCAATAAAGAAATTGTCATATGTGTAACTAACTTAGACGTATGACCAATAGGTCTTAATTTCTGTGTTAGAGGCTCACATACAATGTAACATCCCAGATTTGAGCCTGGTACGTGGATTTAATTTATTGGCCCATTATTTTAATATCATTGCGTTGTTCCAATTAAATCCCGTTTCGTGGATTGAACGTGTCGAGACCGAGTGATACGTGTCTTCGGATTAATAATTGATGGATTATTATAATCATTGAGATCGTGGATTTAATTGTGTCCTAATGATATTAACTGTGAAAAAGTGATATCGGGACCGGGTTAATGGGTTCGGGACCGGCCGAATTAGAGATAAATATATACGTGCTTATCTCCTCATTCTATCTTCATTCCAAAAGAACCCTAAAGGTGTGTGTGTGTTTTGGTGTGGAGTTCCAGCAGAGGATTGAAGCCAAATCTGAATTGGGGTGCTGTGTTTTACTTTCATCTTCTTCCTAATTGTGTTCTTGAGGTGTTCAAGGTAAGAGACTTCATGCTAGAGGTTTCAAATTATGGTGTATGTTGTGAGAATTGTGTGTATTAGCTTATATGTGGTAGAGAGCTGCTATGTAGTATTTATGTATGCAAATTCGGGCTGGAAATTGTGTTTGAGAAGGGGTATTACCCCTGGTTCAGCCATGGAAATCGCAGGTCAAGGTGCAGAGAACCGCTTGGTCGCGGCGCGAGCCGCAGCCTGCAGGGGAAATCCGGTTTGAGACTTATGGGGGAGTCTTGCGTCGTTAATGGTTTGGGTTCCTTCGGCGCAGTGTCGGGTTGAATTATCCAGGGTTTTGGGTCTCGGTGGGAGTCTCGTAAAGGGGTATCGGGGATTGGTTATCCGTCCGGGAGTGTGTTTCGGATTTAGTTTGATTGTGATAATTATGTTTGAACTTGAGTTGTTCGGTTATTGAGGTTTGTGTTAATGTATGAGATCCGTGGCGTTTACAGGTTCTAGCCGATCACGAGCCGAGCCGCATTAAGAGTTTCCGGTTTCAATCGAGTTCGGGTAATTGGTGAGTACTCGAGTTCTTTTCAAATGCACGTGCATTCTTTCGAGTCTTTTTTGTGATTATGATATATGTGTATTAGATTGAGTTATAGCGCGCAGGTACGATTTCTTCTACCCTATACGTGCTATATGTGTTTGAGTTGCAGGTGTCCGCGATATGTGGTCGCGCAGGCTGACTGTCCCTAACCAGTCACGAAGTATGAGACTGTATATATACAGCAGTGTTTATTGCCAGGTCGCTCCTGTGCCTATTGAGTAGCTAACCGCTGCTGTGTGCCGCCTGTTAGCTGGGGAATGGCGTCCCCTTTTGAGCAGAGATAAGTGTGTGCATCGAGCCGTGTGATGTGCATTGAGATTCATGTGTCGTGTATATTATATGTGTTTACCTGCAGTGTCTAACCCTCGCATACTCACGAGCTGTCCAACTTATGTTATTGAGTCCTATGTGTCTCAGGCAGTCGTACCGTGGGATCTCAGCCGCAGCAGCCACCGAAGTAGGGACCGGGGCAGATCAGAGTTTGTGTGGGTGTTTGTTATCTGCTGATGTTAGACTCCGGAGACTGTTATTTGTATTTTGTATCTGATTTCCGTATGTAAGCTATCAGTTGTGATGAATGTTAGTCAGTAATCAGTGTATGTCAGCTAGTTCAGTTATGTGTGCACTGCTCCAGCCTGTGACATGATGTATGCGATTCTGTATTAAAGTTTTAATTAATAGTGTTTTCCGGTAATCCTGTGACATGTGCATCCTGAGATGATTGCGATATTGTCACTTATGATTATTTCTTGACGTGGCATTTGTGTGAGAATTGTGGGTGTTACATACAATAATTATGAATGAGGTATGTAAATTAGTCTGGGGGCCTTCATCAAAATACATCTTAAATAAAGAGCAAGCATGAGACGTAAGGAAAGTCAAGACATGTCGCTTTGTTGTACGTAAGGACATGTCACCCCTGTTTTGACTTGAATTAGCAAAATATCTCGCTTTGTTTTACGTAAGTAGAAACGTGTCACCGCTATCTTGGCTAAACAAAAGAAGTATGCTCTACCTTAAGACAAACTCAGACACTCTGTTGCATGTAAATACAGAACTGTGTCCGACGTTTGCCTTTTAAAGATGATTTGAAAATACCGAAAAGTCACAATGATTATATGTCTGTCTTGATCACAAAAGTATGTCTAACTGTGGGACATGTAAGGTCATTTGTTGATAAATAAAAAGGCCAAAGAAAAATTCTAGTGTTGAGTGTTTAAGTGGACAACAATACCAATAATCGGCATGAGTATGCACGTTACAATAAACAATAAAAGGAATCCAAAATTCCAAAGTGTGAAAGTGCAAACCGAAAGTGCGTTGGCAAAGCTATCTGATTGAACCTTCTATGACACTCTCGCAAAAAGATATAGTTTACGCACTTATTTTTTAAATTCTTGCAATTTAGTTTTATTTATTTTATTTTTACTTTATTTTATTTTATTTTTACTTCATTTTATTTTATTTTAAATAAACAGGTACGAGGTCAGTTACTAGGTTGCATGTTTGTTAGGCACAAAAAGGCCTCAGTCAAACCTGCTCTACATCTTAGGGGGAGATTTTTAATCAAACCTGTTTGATGCACTTGAAGGTATAATTTAAGGCCTGTTTTATGCCTTATTGAAACCTGAAAAGTGATTTGCAATAAGAGTCAAAGTTGTTTACCCTGTTGCATTCGTTGCAACAAAGGCAGATTCTCCAAGCTGTTTAGTCTGCTGAACAGGCTGGACATAAACTGTCTACGCTGCTATGTACTGTTGAGCAGTTTGGACAGAATCTAAGTGTTCTGTTCTTTGTGAACAGAACCTGTTCTTTGTGAACAAGCTAAACACTATATGGAATATGTTTCCAAGTCCTCATGTATTTTTTTTTTGCTACAAGATCAGTTTACAAGTCGAAGACAAAGTGGAAAACAGAAACTGCAGAAGCCTGCCTACGCTGTTCTGTTACATGAAGACAAACGGATATTTGAAATGGGTGACAGACCATTTCTTATATCAAAATTGCCTTAACAAAGGAAGAAAGATGCAAAGTTGACATTCCTCTTTTGGTTAAAGCCTTATGCAACAGTGACAAAAACGAAAAGACAAAGATTCTGCCACATGAAGACAAATCTGCTTTATCAGAATGTGCAGAAATGTTGTTTTGTCTTTTTGGAAAGAAATCCCACTATCTCATCGTCCAATGAAGAAGCTTCACTGAGATTCTCAGTAAGAGTATAAAAGGAAGTTTTTAGGCTGCGTTTGGTACAGAGAATGAGGCTAGAGAAATGGAAATGAAACCATTTCCCTTGTTTGTTTAGCTTTGAGAGATGAGAAATGAGAAATAAAACAATTCCTTTTCTCAATTTTCATTTCTCCTTCACATCCAATGAAATGGAGAGAAATGACAATTATCAACTCTCCAGGGAAATGCAAAAAAAAGCGGAGACTTCAGCACCCCCATCCACCCCCGCCTCCCAACACCCCCCCCCCAAACGTCTGCATCCTCCTCATTTTTCCTCCCACCTTCACAAAGAAACCCTAGGGCGATTTTTTGGATTCCCGTCGACAACCTTCTCCTCCGGCGTATCAAGCAGCGGTGACTGCTTATTATTCTACTATTCCAGCGTATCATCTTCCCCCAGCAACATAGACCTCCGACAGCGACCTACAAATCCTTCGGCAGCGAGCTACAGCAAACCCAATGTATGTCTTCTCCCTTTTTTTCTTTTTTGTTCAGATCGAAAGCACTCTTTCTCTCTCGTTTGATATCATGTTGATCGAACAACACTCTCTTTGGTTTTTGGAAGCTCTGTTGCATCTCAACTTTGTTTTGAATTTGGGTATGTATTTGGAAGATCTGTTACATCTCTGTTACACTCAGGTTTCTCCATAGTGAGCTTAGCCAACATCATATATTGAGTGACATATGGTTTCTTGGCAAAGATGGATTAGAAGTCTGGTCTGTTCTTGGTGGTGCGCCATCTGTTTGATAAAAAGTCTCTAAGAAAATGGTTTCTTATTGAATTGGTGTTTGGTGTTTTAATCATCTAGCCTTGTTTTTTTTTTTTTTGTTTAATGCTGTGAATATTTTGTAATCACAGGTGATTTGAATTGGATGTATGAATGAATTTGGTGGTGCACCATCTCTTTTTTGATGTTGCATTTTGTGGTTCATTTTGCATTTATGAAATAATGACTACGTGGACAGCCTGGTGGCAGTTTCAGGGATATGGAATCAAAGAAGCATAGCCTTTTTGTCAAATGGACCAATGTGGTGTATGTTATACTTTATGCATAGAAAACCAGACACTAGATCAATTTTACAACACCAAGTTCAAGCAGTGGCTCCATTCGTGTTGCAGCAGTACATGTCTGATGTTATTCAATCCATGTTATCTGATGTATCTTTGGTCATTTCCTTGCTTACAAATAGGAAAACAATGGACCAAATTATGATTCTGAACTCTAAAAGGCGTGTTTCATGAGTTTTTTTAAACATATATAATACTCAGAATGCTAGCTTCTCCTTCTGGATTAAAATGGACTTACTTTTGTTTTTGGTGTTAACCCCTGCAAATTTCTTGATTCTTTATGTTCATCTTAATTACTCTAGTGCTATTTTATTAGAATTTTTTTTCCCTACATTGACCATTTGAACTTTGAGATTTCTGGAAAGATTAGTGAGTCACTGGAAGAAAAGAAGCATCATGAAGCCAAGTTGAAAGCAAGGTTAAAGGATTTGGCGATCAAATGTATAGAGCTGCAGAATTCACTATCCTTAGTGTGGCTTTAGCAAGTGAGTTGTCATTCCTCAAACCCCCTGTTTCCTGATGATGTTGCCCAAGTATTTTTAACAATTTTTTCTATGTGGGCCATGGAATATTATTCTTTTCTTGATGATCTCTTTCACAATCAAATGCAATTTATATAATTCTCACGAGTTGTTTATTTTTATCGAGATACGTGGGTATGATTAAATATATATTATTTATCTTGCAGCTCTAGATTTATCGGATATATATCTTTATTACTTTTTCATAACTCGTGGTCGCACTTACAAATGGCTTGTCAGGGTATTTACGAAGAACAATCAAGACGAGAGAAGCTCAGATGACGTCATCGTGGTTTAACTTGGCAGAAAAGGCAAAAGACCATAGAAGCATTTGAGCTATTTGATATAGATGGATTCTAGAATTATGGTTTTACGGGATAGTAGTAGACTATTTACCTTTCTTTGTTTTAACAAATTGAATGACTTTGTTTTGGTTTGGATCAAATTGTAGTATTTTGTCTTGGTTTGAATTAAATTGCAGTACTTTATTTAATATTTTTTGAGTAAATTATGTTGGTAAATATTTTTGTTTGATCAATGAAATGTTTAATTATTACAAAATATTATTTTGGGTTTGAATTAAAATTTGTTACAAAATAACTATGATTGCAAATAATAAAATGTCTAATTATATAACTTTCTACTGAATTCTCTGTTGTACCAAACAAGAGAAATGATTCTTAGTTACAATTCTCTGCTGAATTCTCTGTTCTACCAAACAGGTGAATCAATTCTCTTTCTCCAGACCAATTCTCTTTCTCAGCAATTTCATTCTCTGTTTTCATTTCTCTGCATTTCCATTCTCTGTACCAAACGCACCCTTAAGGATTGTGAGATAACCAAGAGTGAGAAATCAGATCGTGCATTGAAGTGTTTTTTCCATGCATGCAAGTCTGCTTGAATAGAACAGTACGTGTGTCTAAGCTGCACATATTCAAGCTTTCCATCCGTGTCTAGTAAAATCAGTGAGTTCATCTAAGTGAGTGTATTCATTGTATCTAGTCTGAGTGTGTCTTAGATTACTTGAAACATCTGTTGTATCTGTCATCTCAGCTTGAACCTTTCCGCAGTCAAGCTTGTTTGTAATTAACATTTGTTAATAGTACACACAAACATTGAGAAAAGAGTGTTGAATTTTAATTAGCTGTATTCACCCCCCCTCTACAGCTTAGAACAATACTCTAGGGAAACCTTTTGGGACCTACAACTGGTATCAGAGCAGATAGAGTGTGTGTTAACTCTAGATCTCTCATTCTCCTTACTTTCCCTTGGACAACAGTGCTGCAAGTTCCTCCTCTTACTATGACAATGGTTCAATGGCCAAACCTCCCAAATTCAATCATCAAACTTCTCTGGTTGGAAGTGCAGAATGATGCTCTACTTAGAGAATCTGGTTGTACAACTGCCAGAGATAGTAATGGAAGGTCCCTATGTGCCAACTTCTGTTACTACTATCACTCCTGTTGTTGAAGGAGCTGCCCCTGAGATCAGAACCTTTGAATGGAGTCCCCTTTTGAGCAGAGATATGTGTGTGCATCGAGCCGTGTTATGTGCATTGAGATTCATGTGTCGTGTATATTATATGTGTTTACCTGCAGTGTCTAACCCTCGCGTACTCACGAGCTGTCCAGCTTTTGTTATCGAGTCCTATGTGTCTCAGGCAGTCGTACCATGGGATCTCAGCCGCAGCAGCCACCGAAGTAGGGACCGGGGCAGATCAGAGTTTGTGTGGGTGTTTGTTATCTGCTGATGTTAGACTCCGGAGACTGTTATTTGTATTTTGTATCTGATTTCCGTATGTTAGCTATCAGTTGTGATGAATATTAGTCAGTAATCAGTGTATGTCAGCTAGTTCAGTTATGTGTGCACTGCTCCAGCCTGTGACATGATGTATGCGATTCTGTATTAAAGTTTTAATTAATAGTGTTTTCCGCTAATCCTGTGACATGTGCATCCTGAGATGATTGCGATATTGCCACTTATGATTAATAGTGTTTTCCGCTAATCCGAGAAACCAGTGGGGGACGAGTATATCCTCCAGTCAGAGATGTTAGCGGTTTTGACTAAATTCTACAGAGAAAGGGATCGGCAGCAGAGATCTTATCCGCCGCCAGTTACGAGTGTCGAGACAGGGGTTGCAGCATCTTCTTCTTCTTCTTCTGTGAGGGGTGGGTCCTTTAAGGACTTTATGGCAGGAGTCCCACCTCAGTTTCGAGGCGGTGGTGAGCCGGGCGCGGCTATGGCTTGGGAGAGAGAGATGAGGCAGCTTTCCGAGTCGCCCACGTTGATCCGAGGGATATGGTCGGTTACGCGGGCTATTTGCTGAAGGGAGGGGCTTCACAATGGTGGAAGTCCATTGAGTCTTCGATGACTACTGCAGCAGCATATGCTATGTCGTGGGAGCAGTTCCGTGCCATCTTTAAGCTCCAGTATATTCCCCGCGACGAGCGCCAGGAAATGGAGCGCCGTTTTCTGCATCTTCAGCAGGGCAGCATGTCGGTCCAGTAGTATGTAGACCGTTTTAATGATTATGCCCAGTTCGCACCCCAACATGTGGATACAGAGGTCCGTAAGGCCAATGCTTTTATCGACGGTTTGAGATCGGATATCCGGGAGTTCGTTGGGCTTCACGACACTCCTACCTTTGCGCGAGCATTAGAGTTGGCTCGTGTTAGAGAGAGGGAGATAGAGAGACAGAGGGGTCAGCCCCCATCTCAGAGACAGAGGACAGGGACGTCTGAGCAGTCCCATGGTTACTATCGAGAGCCTCAGGAAATTCAGAGAGAGAGAGTCAGCCCGAGCAGCAGCAGACTCAGGGGCAGAGTTCAGGGTCCCGCAGAGATAGGGGCAGAGACCGCAGGTCCAGGAGATCGGGGCGGTATCAGGGGTCAGGGACGGCCATTCAGAGTCAGGGTCAGACTTCCCGATATAGTGCTCCCAGTCAGAGCCAGAGCAGCGTGGGGCAGGGATCCCAGCCATCAGGGAGCCGGGTAGATAGTTCAGCCGGGGAGAGACACTGTCTGAGGTGCCGCCGCCGTCACTCCGGTTCTTGCATGCCGGAGCAGCCCCGATGCTACCAGTGTGGACAGTATGGCCACACCTCTTTTACCTGTACTTCGAGAGATTCCCTGTGCTTCCGATGCGGGAGGCCAGGCCATGTCGCTAGAGATTACCCCGATGCGCCGCCAGCTGTACAGGGAGCGACTACCAGCGGTGCCAGAGCCGAGCCGTCATCATCGAGCCGCCGAGAGTCAGCGCCTAGAGGCCGAGGCAGAGTGTTTCAGGCTACAACAGAGGAGCCCCGCGAGTCCACCGATGTTGTTTCCGGTACGTACATCCTGAACGGGCTTAGTGCTCGTATTTTGTTTGATTCTAGAGCAGATCGCTCGTATGTGTCTGTTGTGTTCTGTGCATATTTTTCTGTGTCTCCTACTGTTTTATCTGTACCATTAGTTGTCGAGAGGGTAAATGGTAGTACAGTATTAGTGAGCCGGATATTCCGAGATTGTGTTTTAGAGATCGATGCTCACCGGTTTTTGATTGATCTACTGCCGATAGAGATCAGCAGTTTTGATGTGATAGTGGGTATGGATTGGATGACAGCCAGACAGGCCGACATTCAGTGCGCAAAGAAGATGATTCGGATACCCATTTCAGACAGTGAGACGGTGACAGTGTACGGCGAGAGGCGCCGTATAACACCTTGCTTTTATTTGCATTTTATTTTAAGTATTTTTGAGCAATTTGCGTAAAATGATGTAATTTCGAGTTTTAGTATAAATAGGAGTTGGGTGCTTCATTTTCTCACTTTTGCAAAACTATTCTAGCAACTCCAGAGCTCCTCTCTCTAGAATCGAACATCTCTCTAACTTTTCTGCCAAACCGACCGGCCAAATCTCGAGTTCTATACGTCATTGGAAAGATCTCGAAGCGTACTATCCGAATCTACCATTGCAGGCGTGATTTGATACGGATTTGAGCTAAAAATTGTCATTTTCGTTTTCTGCACTTTCGGTTTTTGAAGCTACGAATTCGAGTTTATCATTCTAGGCGATTTAAAGCTGATTTTGTATGAGTTTTAGCTAAAATATGGTAGATTATGTATAATATAATCAAACCGAGGCTTGTTGCTTAGTTTATTTGTGATTTTAGGCTTGAAAATGCATGAGCTGTAGCTTATGAACAAACTCGAGAATGCATAGAACAGACTCGAAAATAGATAGAACAGGCTCGAATAGGGCTAGATTCGAATCATAGATTCGAATCTAACCATCAGATTCGAGATGGCCTTCGAGTTTAACCCCATATTCGAGATTGCCTTCGAATCTAACTTCAGATTCGAATGAGGTTCGAATCTAATCCCTAATTTCGAGTCTGCCTTCGAATCTGTCTAATGTGCTCGAATCTGTTCATTAAATTTGAGTTTAGTTGATAAAATTAATGAGCAACGCATAAATTAGCAAAATAAATAGCAAAATAATTAGCTAGAAGTTATGGCTTATAGATATTGGAATATTGAGCTAGCAATATTAATTTAGCACATGTTCTGTAATATTAAACTTCAGATATTATACATAAGCTGTTTAGCCCAGTTGCGAGTCAAAGCCAGTGCCAGAATATACTAAAAGCCTAGATAAGCAAGTGCAAGCATTATAAAGCAATTTAAAGCGTAAATAAGCCCGAGCAAGTATTCAGAGCATTTCAAAGCATTTTCAGTACTGTGAGTAGCAGTTATTCTTGTTTACATGTTTTATATGAAATTGAGACATAAATTTGCTTGTATATGATTTCTTTGGAATTCAATAGACTTTTGTGAGTGAGGGCGAACACTGTGGTACAGGTGATACCCAGCTTAGCCGGATCTTACATTTGATCTATTAATATGCATATTTATCTGCTATCTGTTTATTGTTCTGCATACTATACAGCAAACTTTGTGTTAGCGTTTCTTTGTGCATCTCATAAGCATTATATTTAGCGAGCAAGCAATTCTGATGTTCACCACTATCCCTTGAGCATTATGCGGGTAGCTAGCCCCGCATCACAGATTGATCATCTGTCAGCGGTAAACCCATAGTGGTGGCATCTCCGTTCTGCGTGAAATGTCTCAATTGTGCAGCGTTCTTTCTGGGTATTAAGCAAATGAGCAAGCAAGCAAGCATAACAGCCTTTTTAGGAACTTTCGCCTCATATTTTACATGCATTCATGAATATCTGTTTACTCACTAAGCATTAGCTTACAGTTGCTATTCACAATTTTTACAGGAAAAGGTAAAGAACAAGCTGGACCTTCTGCTTAGGTCTATTATCTGATCTGCCCAGAGAACTTAGCTCACTTTCAGCTTGTGGTATAGCTTTATGATGCCTTGGGTTCTGGGTAGCTGCTTTTATTTTAATAGTGATGTTTTTAGCAACTTAATACTGTAACCTTGTAGCACGTGTAGTGCAAGACTTATAATGTTTTATTTAGCTTTATGCATTTATTATTATTCCTGGGTTGCTTTTATTTGCATTTTATTTTAAGTATTTTTGAGCAATTTGCGTAAAATGATGTGATTTCGAGTTTTAGTATAAATAGGAGTTGGGTGCTTCATTTTCTCACTTTTGCAAAACTATTCTAGCAACTCTAGAGCTCCTCTCTCTAGAATCGAACATCTCTCTAACTTTTCTGCCAAACCGACCTCCAAATCTCGAGTTCTATACGTCATTGGAAAGATCTCGAAGCGTACTATCCGAATCTACCATTGCAGGCGTGATTTGATACGGATTTGAGGTAAAAATTGTCATTTTCGTTTTCTGCACTTTCGGTTTTTGAAGCTACGAATTCGAGTTTATCATTCTAGGCGATTTAAAGCTGATTTTGTATGAGTTTTAGCTAAAATATGGTAGATTATGTATAATATAATCAAACCGAGGCTTGTTGCTTAGTTTATTTGTGATTTTAGGCTTGAAAATGCATGTGTAAAGCTGTAGCTTATGAACAAACTCGAGAATGCGTAGAACAGACTCGAAAATAGATAGAACAGGCTTGAATAGGGCTAGATTCGAATCATAGATTCGAATCTAACCACCAGATTCGAGATGGCCTTCGAGTTTAACCCCAGATTCGAGATGGCCTTCGAGTTTAACTTCAGATTCGAATGAGGTTCGAATCTAATCCCTAATTTCGAGTCTGCCTTCGAATCTGTCTAATGTGCTCGAATCTGTTCATTAAATTTGAGTTTAGTTGATAAAATTAATGAGCAACGCATAAATTAGCAAAATAAATAGCAAAATATTTAGCTAGAAATTATGGCTTATAGATGTTGGAATATTGAGCTAGCATTATTAATTTAGCACATGTTCTGTAATATTAAACTTCAGATATTATACATAAGCTGTTTAGCCCAGCTGCGAGTCAAAGCCAGTGCCAGTCTATATTGAGCTTAGATAAGCAAGTGCAAGCATTATAAAGCAATTTAAAGCGTAAATAAGCCCGAGCAAGTATTTCAGAGCATTTCAAAGCATTTTCAGTACTGTGAGTAACAGTTATTCTTGTTTACATGTTTTATATGAAATTGAGACATAAATTTGCTTCTATATGATTTCTTTGGAATTCAATAGACTTTTGTGAGTGAAGGCGAACACTGTGGTACAGGTGATGCCCAGCTTAGCCGGATCTTACATTTGATCTATTAATATGCATATTTATCTGCTATCTGTTTATTGTTCTGCATACTATACAGCAAACTTTGTGTTAGCGTTTCTTTGTGCATCTCATAAGCATTATATTTAGCGAGCAAGCAATTCTGATGTTCACCACTATCCCTTGAGCATTATGCGGGTAGCTAGCCCCGCATCACAGATTGATCATCTGTCAGCGGTAAACCCATAGTGGTGGCATCTCCGTTCTGCGTGAAATGTCTCAATTGTGCAGCGTTCTTTCTGGGTATTAAGCAAATGAGCAAGCAAGCAAGCAAGCATAACAGCCTTTTTAGGCACTTTCGCCTCATATTTTACATGCATTCATGAATATCTGTTTACTCACTAAGCATTAGCTTACAGTTGCTATTCACAATTTTTACAGGAAAAGGTAAAGAACAAGCTGGACCTTCTGCTTAGGTCTATTATCTGATCTGCCCAGAGGACTTAGCTCACTTTCAGCTTGTGGTATAGCTTTATGATGCCTTGGGTTCTGGGTAGCTGCTTTTATTTTAATAGTGATGTTTTTAGCAACTTAATACTGTAACCTTGTAGCACGTGTAGTGCAAGACTTATAATGTTTTATTTAGCTTTATGCATTTATTATTATTCCTGGGATAAGCAAGCATGTTTTAAAGCAAGGATGTGACAGGATGGTATCAGAGCATTAGTTTGAGGGATTCAAGTGTTAGCAATAACACTTGGACTCAAACTTTTAAGCAAATATATTAGCTTCGAATATCTAGGCTTTAACTTGACCTGAGATAGGCTTTGACTTTGCTTTAGGAATTGGGAAATGGGGTAGAATAGGAGTTATTCCTATTCTTATGCAAGTATTATTTATATAATTTCAGAACATGTCTGGATCTGGTGAAGGAGCTGGAGGTGGACTCACTCCTGAACAAATCATGCAAATAATGCAAACAATGCTTAACGAGAATAATGAGCGTCAAGCTAAGTTCTTGCAAGAACAGTTTCGTGCTCGTGATGAAGCCGAAAGTAAGCGTAGAGAAGAACGTAGGAAAAAGCAACACGATGACACTGGACGCCACAACGACGACACCGACGAGGAGGAAGCCCCTGTAGTCCCTCCTAAGGGCTGCAACTTTCGTTATTTCAAAGCTTGTGGAGCTCAACCCTTCAAGGGTGTTGCAAATTCGATCGAAGCACTTGAGTGGATCACTGGCATCCAGCGGATTTTTCTCATTAGTGACTGTGCTGAAGAATCCAAGGTCAGCTTTGCTACTACATTGTTCGAGGGAGGCGCTGTCATGTGGTGGAGGTCTCAGGAGAACATGCACGGAGCCAACTGGATTAAGTCCCTATCTTGGGATGACTTCAAAGTTATCTTCTTTCGTCAGTACTGCCCAGCTGATGAAAAGAAGCGTTTGGAGGAGAAGCTGATGTCTCTTACTCAGGGAACCAAATCGGTGACTGAGTATGAGATAGAATTTACCCGACTAAGCTTGCTGTCTGACTATCAAGTCGCTACTGAAGAGCGAAAGATCGACCGTTTTCTGATGGGTCTGCATCCTGAATATCAGAAGTTCTTGAAGCACCGGGGATATACCAACTATGCTGACTGTGTTGAAGCTGCTCGAATTCTCGAGCAAGAATTTATTCGAGCTGGAGGAGTTCCTGCTTCATTTGTTAACCCGACATGTCCATCACCGCCCAAGAAATCGCGCACTGGAAGCTATTCTGGATCTTCATCCATATATTCTCAGCCACAGCAGTCTCAGTACCGACAGTTCAGCTCGCCTCCGGCGCAGCAATCTCGATCTTATGCGGTGCATTCCGAGCCGAGGCAGTGTCGCCGCTGCCAGAAGTCACACATTGGGCGTTGTAACCCCAATGATGTGAGGTGCTATGTGTGCAACGAAATAGGACATAGCAGTGAAGAATGTCCTAACAAAGTTAAAGTTTGCAACAACTGTTTACGCCCTGGACATAATGAGCATGCATGCACGCATCCGTTCATCATAGTTTACCCAAGTGCAGAACATCATCCACGATTGCAGCAGCAGCAGCACCGACCCCAACAACAATATCATCAACAAAGACAGAATCAACCAGCCCGACATAGCGCATCACGTGGAGGTTCTAGTCGCCGTAACGAGCCAACTAGGAGTCAGAATCGCGCATTCCAAATAACAGCCGAGCAAGCGAAGGAAATACCAAATGTGGTATCTGGTACGTTTCTTGTTAACTCTATCCCTGCTAGAGTTATTTTCGATTCAGGAGCCAATCGCTCTTTTATATCAAGTGCATTTGCATCTAAGCTTGGAATTACTCCGACAACTCTGCCTGTTATATTTGATATCGAAACGGCCAGTAACGTGTGCGTGTCCACCGATAAAATTTACCGCGACTGCATAATTCTGTTAGATAATTGCACGTTCCAACTTGACCTCATTCCTATGGACTTTCACGAATTCGACGTCATCGTCGGTATGGATTGGCTTGACCATCATGACGCCAACATTGTCTGCAAGAAGAAGTTGATAAAGCTCACTACACCGGATGGCCGCATTATCTGCATCTATGGTGACAGGAAGAAAGGTGACTTATGTTTAATTTCTGTAGTCAAAGCTAGGAAACATATAGCTAAGGGTTGCGTGTCATACTTAGCATATGCAATAGATGCTAAGTCTGAAAAGAAAACTTTAGCCGAGGTACCGATAGCCTCTGAATTTCCAGATGTCTTTCCCGAGGACATCTCTGGACTCCCACCAGACCGTCATGTGGAGTTCAAAATTGATTTAGTGCCCGGCGCGGCACCAATTGCTCGAGCCCCTACCGATTCCCGAGTGGAAGTTCGATCACATAACGATGGACTTTGTGACGAAGCTTCCGACTACGCGAAGACAGCACGACGCAATATGGGTGATCGTGGATCGTTTAACCAAAGTTGCGCATTTCATTCCGATTCGCGAAAACTATTCACTTGAGAAACTAGCCAAGTTGTACATGGACGAGATCGTTACACGACAGGGAGTGCCACTGTCAATTGTTTCGGATCGCGACAGTCGGTTCACTTCGAGATTCTGGAGTGCATTACAAGATGGATTAGGCACTAAAATCAGAATGAGCACAGCGTATCATCCGCAGCCTGATGGCCAAAGTGAACGTACGATCCTTACACTCGAAGACATGCTGCGGGCATGTGTTTTAGAGTTTAGCGGTAATTGGGACGATCACTTGCCGTTAGCAGAGTTTTCGTACAACAACAGTTATCACTCATCAATTAAAGCCGCACCTTTCGAAGCCTTATACGGACGTAAGTGCCGAACTCCTACGTGTTGGCATGAAGCCGGTGAAGCACCAATCGCCGGTCCCGAGCTACTTCAGCAGACAAATGAAAAGATCCGAATCATACGTCAATGATTGGAAACCGCTCAATCTCGACAGAAATCGTATCATGACCGACGTCATAAGCCATTGGAAATTCAGAAGGACGACTATGTTGTATTAAAAGTCTCGTCGATGAAAGGTGTGTTAAGATTCGGCAAGCGTGGCAAGTTAGCACCACGATTCGTTGGTCCTTTCAAGATCACCGAGCGTGTTGGAACTCAATCTTATCTGTTGGACTTGCCGAGCGAACTGTCCAACATACACCCCGTATTTCACGTTTCGCAACTAAGGAAGTGCAAGGAAGATGACAAAGAAAAGTGGGCCGATCATCTAACTTACAAGATTAATGAAAAGCTACAATGTGACGAGCCTGAAGTTATTCTAGAAACAAAGATGAAGAAGTTGAGGAATCGAGAGGTAGCAATGGTTTTGGTGCAATGGAGGACTTCTCACGGAACTTCTCAGACCTGGGAATCTGAGCAAGACATGAGAGTTCGATATCCACATCTGTTTGAGTCTTAGGTACTTCGAGGACGAAGTGCAAGCGTGGTGGGCTCATACTATAACACCTTGCTTTTATTTGCATTTTATTTTAAGTATTTTTGAGCAATTTGCGTAAAATGATGTAATTTCGAGTTTTAGTATAAATAGGAGTTGGGTGCTTCATTTTCTCACTTTTGCAAAACTATTCTAGCAACTCCAGAGCTCCTCTCTCTAGAATCGAACATCTCTCTAACTTTTCTGCCAAACCGACCGGCCAAATCTCGAGTTCTATACGTTAACGGAAAGATCTCGAAGCGTACTATCCGAATCTACCATTGCAGGCGTGATTTGATACGGATTTGAGGTAAAAATTGTCATTTTCGTTTTCTGCACTTTCGGTTTTTGAAGCTACGAATTCGAGTTTATCATTCTAGGCGATTTAAAGCTGATTTTGTATGAGTTTTAGCTAAAATATGGTAGATTATGTATAATATAATCAAACCGAGGCTTGTTGCTTAGTTTATTTGTGATTTTAGGCTTGAAAATGCATGTGTAAAGCTGTAGCTTATGAACAAACTCGAGAATGCGTAGAACAGACTCGAAAATAGATAGAACAGGCTCGAATAGGGCTAGATTCGAATCATAGATTCGAATCTAACCACCAGATTCGAGATGGCCTTCGAGTTTAACCCCATATTCGAGATTGCCTTCGAATCTAACTTCAGATTCGAATGAGGTTCGAATCTAATCCCTAATTTTGAGTCTGCCTTCGAATCTGTCTAATGTGCTCGAATCTGTTCATTAAATTTGAGTTTAGTTGATAAAATTAATGAGCAACGCATAAATTAGCAAAATAAATAGCAAAATATTTAGCTAGAAATTATGGCTTATAGATGTTGGAATATTGAGCTAGCATTATTAATTTAGCACATGTTCTGTAATATTAAACTTCAGATATTATACATAAGCTGTTTAGCCCAGCTGCGAGTCAAAGCCAGTGCCAGTCTATATTGAGCTTAGATAAGCAAGTGCAAGCATTATAAAGCAATTTAAAGCGTAAATAAGCCCGAGCAAGTATTTCAGAGCATTTCAAAGCAATTTTCAAGCATTTTCAGTACTGTGAGTAACAGTTATTCTTGTTTACATGTTTTATATGAAATTGAGACATAAATTGCTTCTATGTGACTTCTTTGGAATTCAATAGACTTTTGTGAGTGAAGGCGAACACTGTGGTACAGGTGATGCCCAGCTTAGCCGGATCTTACATTTGATCTATTAATATGCATATTTATCTGCTATTTGTTTATTGTTCTGCATACTATACAGCAAACTTTGTGTTAGCGTTTCTTTGTGCATCTCATAAGCATAATATTTAGCGAGCAAGCAATTCTGATGTTCACCACTATCCCTTGAGCATTATGCGGGTAGCTAGCCCCGCATTACAGATTGATCATCTGTCAGCGGTAAACCCATAGTGGTGGCATCTCCGTTCTGCGTGAAATGTCTCAATTGTGCAGCGTTCTTTCTGGGTATTAAGCAAATGAGCAAGCAAGCAAGCAAGCATAACAGCCTTTTTAGGCACTTTCGCCTCATATTTTACATGCATTCATGAATATCTGTTTACTCACTAAGCATTAGCTTACAGTTGCTACTTACAATTTTTACAGGAAAAGGTAAAGAACAAGCTGGACCTTCTGCTTAGGTCTATTATCTGATCTGCCCAGAGGACTTAGCTCACTTTCAGCTTGTGGTATAGCTTTATGATGCCTTGGGTTCTGGGTAGCTGCTTTTATTTTAATAGTGATGTTTTTAGCAACTTAATACTGTAACCTTGTAGCACGTGTAGTGCAAGACTTATAATGTTTTATTTAGCTTTATGCATTTATTATTATTCCTGGGATAAGCAAGCATGTTTTAAAGCAAGGATGTGACACGCCGAGGCGAGATCGGTATTGTTTCTATGGCCAGAGCCTAGAGATATGTTGCGAAGGGATGTGAGACCTTTCAGGCTTATGTCGTTGACGCCAGATTAGAGAAGAAGATCATAGCGGATATACTTGTGATTCGAGATTTCCCTGAGGTATTCCCAGATGAGTTGCCTGGGTTACCGCCAGATCGTCAGGTCGAGTTCCGTATCGACCTTATCCCTGGAGCGGTGCCTATTGCGAAGACGCCTTATAGGCTGGCACCTACTGAGATGCGAGAGATTATGTCACAACTTCAGGAGTTGTTGGATCATGGATTTATCCATCCGAGTTCGTCCCCGTGGGGAGCTCCCGTGCTGTTTGTGAAGAAGGACGGTTCCATGCGGATGTGTATTGATTATCGAGAATTGAATAGAGTGACAGTGAAGAACCGTTATCCACTTCCGCGTATCGACGACCTATTTGACCAATTGCAGGGTTCGAGCTTCTTTTCGAAGATAGATCTGAGATCGGGGTATCATCAACTGAGAGTTAGAGACGAGGATGTTCCGAAGACTGCGTTTCGGACGAGATACGACCATTATGAGTTTCTAGTTATGCCCTTCGGACTGACTAACGCACCCGTGGAATTCATGGCTTTGATGAACAGGGTGTGTAGATCTATGTTGGATCGATTCGTGATTGTTTTTATCGACGACATCTTGATATATTCGAGGAGTGCCGAGGACCACGAGCAGCACTTGCGAGAGGTTTTGATTGTGCTGCGAGAGGAGCGACTATATGCGAAGTTTTCCAAGTGCGAGTTCTGGTTACGCGAGGTCCAGTTTCTGGGGCATATTGTTAGCGCCAGATGTATTTCAGGGGATCCGGCGAAGATAGAGGCCGTTATGAGTTGGGAGCCGCCGAAGACTGTGCCCGAGATCCGCAGCTTTCTGGGATTAGCCGGGTATTATCGCCGCTTCATTCAGGACTTTTCGAGGATTGCCATGCCGTTGACGAGATTGACACGGCAGTCCGTTCCTTTCGTGTGGTCCGATGTGTAGGAGTCGGCTTTCAGAGAGTTGAAGTCCCGGTTATGTTAGGCTCCAGTGTTAGCATTTCCTGAGGGTACAGAGGATTTCGTGGTCTACTGTGATGCGTCAGGTACCGGTTTGGGTTGTGTTCTGATGCAGCGGGGCAAGGTGATAGCGTATGTGTCGCGACAGTTGAAGACCTACGAGGAGAACCATACCGTGCATGACCTTAAGTTGGACGCGATAGTGTTTGCGTTAAAGATATGGCGTCATTATTTGTACGGTTCGCGGTTTGTAGTGTATACCGACCATAAGAGTCTTCAGTACTTGTTCAGTCAGAAAGAGCTGAATATGAGACAGCGGCGCAGCCTCGAGTTACTGAAGGATTACGACTGCGAGATTCAGTACCATCCTGGTAGGGCCAATGTGGTGGCCGATGCGTTGAGCCGCAAGGCATGCGGCCAGACAGTGGTTTCCCGAGCAGCGAGGCTCGAGGTCACCTCGACTTTAGTGGATAGTTTGAGGATGGCTCAGTTAGAGGGTTTGCGGGCAGAGAATGTGAAAAGAGAGCGGCTTACAGGTCAGCTGGATGTGTTGAGCAGAGACAGCAGAGACTTGTACGTGTTTCATAATCGGGTTTGGGTTCCGAGAGTCGGTAATCTGCGGCAGTTGATTCTAGATGAGTCCCACTGATCGAGGTTGTCTATCCACCCCGGGAGCACCAAGATGTACAGAGATCTGCGCGAGTTCTACTGGTGGCCTGGGATGAAGAGAGAGGTGGGCCGATATGTCGAGGAATGTATGACTTGTTTGCGAGTTATGGCCGAGCATCAGAAGCCTCATGGGCATCTGCAGCCTCTAGAGATCCCCGAGTGGAAGTGGTATCATATCACGATGGACTTTATCGTCTGACTTCCACGCACGGTCCGAGGTAATGACATGATCTGGGTGATTGTGGATCGGTTGACCAAGAGTGCCCATTTTCTAGCGGTTCGGGGCACCATTACTATGGATCAGTTGGCTCAGTTGTACATTAATGAGATAGTTTCGAGGCACGACATTCCGATGTCGATTACGTCCGATAGAGATACGCGGTTTACTTTGAGGTTCTGGCAGAGCTTTCAGCGCGAGCTGGGGACGAGAGTTCAGTTGAGTACAGCGTACAGACCTCAGACAGACGGGTAGATAGAGCGGACGAATCAGACTCTCGAGGATATGCTCCGAGCTTGTGCGATCGATTTAAGTGGTAGTTGGGATGTTCACTTGCCGTTAGTTGAGTTTGCGTACAACAACAGCTACCATACCTCCATTAAAATGGCTCCATTCGAGGCACTATACGGGCGTAAGTGCCTAACCCCTGTGTGTTGGGGCGAGGTCGGCGAGCTACCTATCAGCGGGCCTGATTTGCTACAGGAGACGAGCGACAAGGTGGCGGTCATTCGTGAGCATATGAGGGTGGCACAGAGCCAGCAAAAGAGTTACGTCGATCGTCGTCTAACCGAGCTTGAGTTCAGTGTCGGGGACCGCGTTATGCTGAAAGTATCGCCATTGAAAGGGGTTATCAGATTCAGACACCGAGGTAAGCTGAGTCCGCGATACATCGGTCCGTTCGAAATCATTTCCAGAGTTCGAGATCAGGTGTACAGACTGAGATTACCTCCCGAGTTGGCCGGAGTTCACGATACATTCCATGTGAGTCATCTGAGGAAATGTCTGGCCAATGACGATCAGTACGTGCCATTATCTGAGATCACCGTGGACGATCACCTGAGATATGTTGAGCAGCCCGAGGCTATTACCGACCGGAAGATAAAGAAATTGCAGAATAAAGAGATCGCGCTGGTACTCATTCAGTGGAGACATCATAAGGGTACTAGTGCCACCTGGGAGCCCGAGGCCGATATGAGGAGTCGATATCCGCAGCTGGTCCAGTCTTCGAGTTAGATTCCGGGACGAAATCTTTTTAAGAGGAGAGGATTTGTAACATCCCGGATTTGAGCCTGGTACGTGGATTTAATTTATTGGCTCATTATTTTAATATTATTGCGTTGTTCCAATTAAATCCCGTTTCGTGGATTGAACGTGTCGAGACCGAGTGACACGTGTCTCCGGATTAATAATTGATGGATTATTGTAATCATTGAGATCGTGGATTTAATTGAGTCCTAATGATATTAATTGTGAAAAAGTGATATCGGGTCCGGGTTAATGGGTTTGGGACCGGCCGAATTAGAGATAAATATAGACGTGCTTATCTCATTCTATCTTCATTCCAAAAGAACCCTAAAGGTGTGTGTGTGTGTTTTGGTGTGGAGTTCCAGCAAAGGATTGAAGCCAAATCTGAATTGGGGTGCTGTGTTTTACTTTCATCTTCTTCCTAATTGTGTTCTTGAGGTGTTCAAGGTAAGAGACTTCATGCTAGAGGTTTCAATTTATGGTGTATGTTGTGAGAATTGTGTGTATTAGCTTATATGTGGTAGAGAGCTGCTATGTAATATTTATGTATGCAAATTCGGGCTGGAAATTGTGTTTAAGAAGGGGTATTACCCCTGGTTCAGCCATGGAAATCGCAGGTCAAGGTGCAGGGAACCGCTTGGTCGCGGCACGACCCTCAGGGGCTTAGCGGCGCGAGCCGCAGCCTGCAGGGGAAATCCGGTTTGAGACTTATGGGGGAGTCTTGGGTCGTTAATGGTTTGGGTTCCTTCGGGGCAGTGTCGGGTTGAATTATCCAGGGTTTTGGGTCTCGGTGGGAGTCTCGTAAGGGGTATCGGGGATTGGTTATCCGTCCGGGAGTGTGTTTTGGATTTAGTTTGATTGTGATAATTATGTTTGAACTTGAGTTGTTCGGTCACTGAGGTTTGTGTTAATGTATGAGATCCGTGGCGTTTACAGGTTCTAGCCGATCACGAGCCGAGCCGCATTAAGAGTTTCAGGTTTCAATCGAGTTCGGGTAATTGGTGAGTACTCGAGTTCTTTTCAAATGCACGTGCATTCTTTCAAGTCGTTTTTGTGATTATGATATATGTCTATGAGATTGAGTTATAGCGCGCAGGTACGATTTCTTCAACCCTATACGTGCTATATGTGTTTGAGTTGCAGTTGTCCGCGATATGTGGTCGCGCAGGCTGACTGTCTTTAACTAGTCACGAAGTATGAGACTGTATATATACATCAGTGCATATTGCCAGGTCGCTCCTGTGCCTATTGAGTAGCTAACCGCTGCTGTGCGGCCTGTTAGCTGGGGAATGGCGTCCCCTTTTGAGCAGAGATATGTGTGTGCATCAAGCCGTGTTATGTGCATTGAGATTCATGTGCCGTGTATATTATATGTGTTTACCTGCAGTGTCTAACCCTTGTGTACTCACGAGCTGTCCAGCTTATGTTATCGAGTCCTATGTGTCTCAGGCAGTCGTACCGTGGGATCTCAGCCGCAGCAGCCACCGAAGTAGGGACTGGGGCAGATCAGAGTTTGTGTGGGTGTTTGTTATCTGCTGATGTTAGACTCCGGAGACTGTTATTTGTATTTTGTATCTGATTTCCGTATGTTAGCTATCAGTTGTGATGAATGTTAGTCAGTAATCAGTGTATGTCAGCTAGTTCAGTTATGTGTGCACTGCTCCAGCCTGTGACATGATGTATGCGATTATGTATTAAAGTTTTAATTAATAGTGTTTTCCGCTAATCTTGTGACATGTGCATCCTGAGATGATTGCGATATTGCCACTTATCATTATTTCTTGACGTGGCATTTGTGTGAGAATTGTGGGTGTTACATACAATAATTATGAATGAGGTATGTAAATTAGTCTGGGGGCCTTCATTAAAATACATCTTAAATAAAGAGTAAGCATGAGACGTAAGGAAAGTCAAGACATGTCGCTTTGTTGTACGTAAGGACATGTCACCGCTGTTTTGACTTGAATTAGCAAAATATCTCACTTTGTTTTACGTAAGTACAAACGTGTCACCGCTATCTTGGCTAAACAAAAGAAGTATGCTCTACCCTAAGACAAACCAAGACACTCTGTTGTATGTAAATACAGAACTGTGTCCGACGTTTGCCTTTTAAAGATGATTTGAAAATACCGAAAAGTCACAATGATTATATGTCTGTCTTGATCACAAAAGTATGTATAACTGTGGGACATGTAAGGTCATTTTATGATAAATAAAAATGCCAAAGAAAAATTCTAGTGTTGAGTGTTTAAGTGGACAACAATACCAATAATCGGCATGAGTATGCACGTTACAATAAACAATAAAAGGAATCCAAAATTCCAAAGTGTGAAAGTGCAACACCGAAAGTGCGTTGGCAAAGCTATCTGATTGAACCTTCTATGACACTCTCGCAAAAAGATATAGTTTACGCACTTATTTTTTAAATTCTTGCAATTTAGTTTTATTTATTTTCTTTTTACTTTATTTTATTTTATTTTTACTTTATTTTATTTTATTTTAAATAAATAGGTACGAGGTCAGTTACTAGGATGCATGTTTGTTAGGCACAAAAAGGTCTCAGTCAAACCTGCTCTACATCTTAGGGGGAGATTTTTAATCAAACCTGTTTGATGCACTTGAAGGTATAATTTAAGGCCTGTTTTATGCCTTATTGAAACCTGAAAAGTGATTTGTAATAAGAGTCAAAGTTGTTTACCCTGTTGCATTCATTGCAACAAAGACAGATTGTCCAAGCTGTTCTGTCTGCTGAACAGGATGGACATAAACTGTCTACGCTGCTATGTACTGTTGAGCAGCTTGGACAGAATCTAAGTGTTCTGTTCTTTGTGAACAGAACCTGTTCTTTGTGAACAAGCTAAAAACTATATGGAATATGTTTCCAAGTCCTCATGTATTGTTTTTGGCTATAAGATCAGTTTACAAGTCGAAGACAAAGTGGAAAACAGAAACTACAGAAGCCTGCCTACGCTGTACTGTTACATGAAGACAAACGGATATTTGAAATGGGTGACAGACCATTTCTTATATCAAAATGGCCTTAACAAAAGAAGAAAGATGCAAAGTTGACATTCCTCTTTTGGTTAAAGCCTTATGCAACAGTGACAAAAAGGAAAAGACAAAGATTCTGCCACATGAAGACAAATCTGCTTTATCAGAATGTGCAGAAATGTTGTTTTGTCTTTTTGGAAAGAAATCCCACTATCTCATCGTCCAATGAAGAAGCTTCACTGAGATTCTCAGTAAGAGTATAAAAGGAAGCTTTTAAGGATTGTGAGATAACCAAGAGTGAGAAATCAGATCGTGCATTGAAGTGTGTTTTCCATGCATGCAAGTCTGCTTGAATAGAACAGTACGTGTGTCTAAGCTGCTCGTATTCAAGCTTTCCATCTGTGTCTAGTAAAATCAGTGAGTTCATCTAAGTGAGTGTATTCATTGTATCTAGTCTGAGTGTGTCTTAGATTACTTGAAACATCTGTTGTATCTGTCATCTCAGCTTGAACCTTTCCGCAGTCAAGCTTGTTTGTAATTAACATCTGTTAATAGTACACACAAACATTGAGAAAAGAGTGTAATTTTAATTAGCTGTATTCACCCCCCCTCTACAGCTTAGAACAATACTCTAGGGAAACCTTTTGGGACCTACAACTGGTATCAGAGCAAATAGAGTGTGTGTTAACTCTAGATCTCTCATTCTCCCTACTTTCCCTTGGACAACAGTGCTGCAAGTTCCTCCTCTTACTATGACAATGGTTCAATGGCCAAACCTCCCAAATTCAATCATCAAAACTTCTCTGGTTGGAAGTGCAGAATGATGCACTACTTAGAGAATCTGGATGTACAACTGCCAGAGATAGTAATGGAAGGTCCCTATGTGCCAACTTCTGAACTACTACTATCACTCCTGCTGTTGAAGGAGCTGCCTCTGAGATTAGAACCTTTTAGAAGGCCAAAGCTCAATGATCTGATGAAGACAAAAGGCTGGTTGCTCTTGATGCAAAAGCTAGGAACAACCTGGTCATTTCTCTTCCTGATGATGTGTTCAAACAGGTTGAGAAAATGAAGACTGCAAAGGAGATGCAGGATACTTTGTGTACCGTCTTTGATGGTCCCAGTATCACACTGGATAACAGGATTAACAATCTTCTTAGACAGTATGAGCTTTTCTTTGAAACACCAAAGGAGTCTCTCACAGAAACCTATACCAGGTTCACTGCTCTTATCAATGATCTCAAAGCTGTTGGGATCACAAAGGACAGTTTAACTCTAGTGAACAAATTCTTGGACATCTTGCCTGAAGAATGGAACTATTTTTCTACTATCTTGAGAAATTCAGGCACTATCAAAGGTATGGATCTTGTAAACTTGTATGGATCCCTACTCAATGATGAGCAGTCAAGGCAACAGAAAAGAAATGCCTTGGAAATGTCTAAGAGAGGTGCTGCCTTGGTGGCCAGCGTGAGACAATCTGTTGGTCAGGTATGTGATGTGTTCACACAACCTGATCAACAGGCTGATGATGAAAGGGAAGAAATGTCTGAAGAGGAAGACTGTGAAGATCTTGCTGAACTTGATGATGAGCAAATGATTGCAATGCTTGTCAAAAAGTTCAACAAGAAGAGGTTTGGTGGAAGAATGCTGCAGAGGAACTCAAATGCTGTAAAAAATAAGGCATTTGATAAAACTAAGGCTGAGTGCTTTAAATGTGGCAAGACTGGCCACATAGCTGCTGACTGTGTGTCTAAAGCTGTTGGTCAGTCATCCAAACCATTCAAGACAAACAGGGACGATGGCTCCAGGGTTAAGTACCTTATGGCCATGGCTAAGCTTAAAAAGTTTGAAAACTCAGTGGCTTCCAACAAGCAAAAGGGACTCATGGCTGAGACATGTGATTGGGAGGAATCTGACTCATCTTCAGATGATGAAGATAACAACTGTCTGATGGCCAACACTGATGTCCCATCAACCAGCAACTTCAAACAAGACCTGGCTGAAGCTGAAGCCTTCAGCAGCTTAGAGAACTGGAATCCCACAATGATGTACAAGGTACAAAACTTTATGGCTTACAGTTCTGATGAAAAAGTAAAAATGTTTGAATACATGCTTGTTGATTTAAAAGCTGCTGTTGAGAAGCACAATGTTTTACTGTCTGAAATCTCTAAGCTTAAAACTGACCTTGACATAACTCCATTTTACTAGAAGAAAGAGAGAAACAGACATAAAACATGCAAAGCTTCAAAAGATAGTTGACTCTTGGTGCCAATCTGCACAAAAAGTCAGCCATTGCATTAGTCAACAGATCCCTGCACAAATTCAAGCCTATCTTGGAGGGGATCTTGAAAAAGCAGCTTCTATTGTTGAGTTAAATAATCTGAAAATGACTTATCCACTCTTGGTGAGCTTCCTAGCACTTTCATTCAGAGAGTAAATGGTAAGCTAGTCTCAACAAACAGGTTTGTCAGGCCTCAAAATACTGACAGCTTGTGTGAAAAAGCTCCAAAAGCTGATGACGGAATGTGTTCTCCATCAAATTAGCCAGCTAAGAATTCTGCTGGTTCACTCAAGCAAAATAAAGGAAAACAAGCTCAAGCTGTAGCTGTGGACTCTAAACCCGTTGACAAAACAGGCACTGGGTCTAGAGTTGATAGTAAGAGACTTGTTAATCCTTTTGATGCTGATCATTTTGAGAAAAAGTTTTCAAAAGGTAAGCAGCCTGCTTTCAACAGGGGTGAGTGTCATGTTGAAAGTAAATTTGCTGTGATTTCAAATAAGTTTTTAAATCATAGTAGAAAATTAGTTATAAATGAAGGTAAGTCTTTCAGACCAAAAGCAGTGATTATGATGATAGGCAACATCCATCACATCTCAGTAAGGGCAAAGGCAAAGGCATTGTTCAACCTGAGAAATTTGGGAATAACTTTCCCAAACCTGTGGAAGGTCAAAGGCCAATCAAACTCCCTGTGTTTGATATCTGTCCTCCCAAAAAGAGGAAAGAAGATATAGGCAAAGCTGTTGCCATTATGTCTTCCACCCAAACTGTTGATTCATCTAGAAACAGTAATAAGTTTGCTAAACCTGCTGACAGAATCAACAAAAATAATCCAAAATATGTTTCTGGAGGCTCTTCTTCTAAAAAGGCTAAAAAGAGAAAATGTTATAAGTGTGGGAAGAAGACACATATGGCCAAAGACTGTCCTGAAACTAAGGACATGAGGCCTGTTGATTCTGCTAGTTCCATCATTGCAAAAACGAGCAATGTTGGAAGTAACATAGTCAATGAGAATGGTATTCAAGCTGATACTATCCAAATAGGAAATATTAGTGTGGATATCACTGGTCAATCAACAAATGTTGATGAAGTAGGAGAACTCATCCCTATGACGAGTTCCCCTAAAAACAACTAATATTTTCTCATGACACTCTGCAGGACAAACAACCATCCCATTGGACAGTGGCTGCTCAGGACATATGATAGGTTGCAAAGACCTGCTGAGTGATCTCAGGCCAGAAAAAGGGCCAAAAGTCACATTTGGTGACAATGTACAGGGATCCACAGAAGGATATGGAACTCTTCAAGCTGGTGCTGCAGTGTTCAAAAGGGTAGCCTATGTGGTTGGGCTGAAACATAATCTTGTAATCATAAGTCAACTGTATGATGCTGTGTAAGGTCTACCACTACGAGATCTATCTAGACGCGGAGCCGTCAACGAGTGCGGAATCCACGTTAACGGGTAGACGGAAACAACTCTCACACACGAAACACGGAGACTATCAGAGGCTGAACGAACGACACACGAACGATCCTACGAACTGATTCTCTCCGAAACGGCACTAACACTGATGATAAACTCGAACGATCCTACGAACGATCCTACGAACGATCCTATGAACTTAATTCCTCACGAACTCTGCAAAAAGTCTGATAATTAATCGAGTCTATCCCTAATTATAGAGGCTGATTCGAGTCTGTTATGGGCCAAACTCGAATCCGGCCTAAGGCCCATTCGAGTTTGTCCACAATGACACTCTCGAATCTGCCCTCATTCGAATCTAGAGCTACATTCGAATCTATCACAGATTCGAATGCCAAGCCTTAAATAATTCGAATCTAGCATTTCACATACTTAACTTAGTATTGAAACTTATGTTTTTACCTTATGATTGATTTTATCTTTGTACTTTATGTTTGAACTTCTTGTAATACATTACATCAAGTTCAAACATACAAACACTAATAAATATCAACCATATATAAACATATATAACAAACACTTGCTAAAATCACAATGTAGGATCACTTAGACTACTATCGTCACACAGGATGTACCAACAGACTCCCCCTTGACGATAGCTTCTAATAATTCACACATTTGACTTAAGAACTTTGTTTATTTATTGATTCAAACTACTTCCAGCATACAAGCCTTTTTCAACACATACTTTGACTACATTTTCATATTTCCTAGCTTCACTATCCATATGTGCATCACTAGAAATCTTACAGGCATGCAAAATATGAAGATCATCTCTAGAAAGGTTTACCAGGTGAAGAGGATCGTAAACTCTAAGAATAACGTTTTCTTCAAAGTCTTCCATGACCGCTTCTCCAGTCTCAGTGTCAGCATACCACCAATGCAGATTCTTCAAGACATTCTGTGGCATAGGCTTGAGAGGCACCTTCCTAAGACATCTTGCTGGTTTGTAGTGGATCCTCATCCAAGGTCGTCCAGTTAGAGGATCGATACGTGAAGGATCTTCTACTCTTCTTCCAACCCTTGGACTCAGTCGCTCAAACTTCCTTGATCTTCCCTCTTTTCTTATGATTCTTGCAATTACGTCTGCGTAGGGATCATTGCCAATGTTAATCAGATCTTTCCATGCTAGCGCTGTGATTTCGATCTTTGGCAGTGAATTGAAAGCTTTTAAAGTTCGCCTCAGGTACTGGAGCCCGTCTTTCCTCTTAATTATGAATAGCTGCAGTTCTCGATCAAAGAACCAGCTTAATATGCGTGCAGACAACTTCCCAGTACCCGGCACCCACATTTTCTTTTTAAGCTCTAATTCCTTCTTTTCAGCTCTGAACCATAACTTTCTCTTCTCTTCATTTGTTAGTTCCCTGGCTGGTTCCTCTATTGATGGCTCAACGTTTAACGCAGCATTCACAACCTCTACGTTAACAATATCATTTCCATCTATCACGTATGTATCAGTGATAGGGTTCTGCTGTACGACGATCTCATCAGCTTCATCATCGTCATCAGCACATACCTCGTCATCTGATTGCCAGTCAACTATCTCTTCAGGTACAAACTCACCCTCCTCTAGCTCTTCATCGTCACAATCAAAACCTAAATCCATCGGATCATCATCAAGATCCATGAGAGCATCGATCATCTCACTAATCTCAAAATCTGTAGGCTTCGATGAACTTGCTTCTCCTACTTCTCCTCCTGCTAGACTAGGCTCCCCCTGAGATTGAGCAGTCTGAGCAGCAGAAAAATCTACTGGCTCATTCTGACTTTTAGGGCTGGGATCATTGCCTTGGTTGTCTTCATCATCATCTTCTCTCGGCCTCTGTATTGCCTGATCACGACACGACGTCTCCCCCTGAGCCTGTACATTTTTCATTAACTGCTCTATTAGGGAGCGCATCGCCCTTATCTCTGCGGCCTGATCTGCTACAAATGATTTTAACTCTGTGTTCTCTTCCTGGACTTTCTCCACAATCTTTTTCAACTCGGCATTCTCCTTATCGAGATTTGCATTATGCGCCTGAATTTCACCGATTGCCCTTGTTAGCCCAAAAATTTGGAGTTCCTTGAAGTCGACTCTATCTTTTAAGCACAAAAACCGTTGGTTGTCGGTATATGTGGTCGAGGTTGATGGAATAGACTGTATAGGTGTAGGAATGATTGGCGATGGAATATAGGGTTCATCGCGAGGTGGTGGTGGTGGTGGAGTGGTGGCCTGAGGTTCCTGATGTTGAGTTTGGGGAATTTCCGGTTGTGCTTCAGATGCTGAAGATGATCTTTGCATAAACCTGTGACGCTTGGCCCGTTGCCGCGTCACTAATTGAGCAACTTCCTCCTCTTCAAAATCCGAATCATCAGATTCTCGTGATATTCTCCTCCTCGAAGCATCTTCATTGACTACTAACCTAGATCTATACGTTCCAATCTGAACATTAGGTTCTGTAGACACTGATTCGGGAGCTTCTACTTCAATATCCTCCATTTCCTCCGACTCGGTTGCAGATGATGACTCATCGATACCAGTCTGCTCTGGCAAATATTCGTCTACATCTCTCAACACATCTTCTTCTCCCTCAGGAGGCTCAAGTAATTCACCCACTAACGCTGCAGCTATATCTTCATCTGCATGTGGACCTGACGCCCATATTTCTTCTATCGTTTGGGCTATTTCCTCGGACTCTGGAACGGCACTAGAAGGCCCTGCTTCCTGTACTTCCGGCTGATGACTGGTAGAAGGCCTAGACGCCTGAGTTTGACTCGCAAAGGTTCTTTGTCTTCGCCTTTGTGCACGTGGTGGCTGTGGTTGTTGTTGTTGTTGTGGAGGCTGCCTGGCTCGAACTTTAACTTCCCCTGAACAGTTGGCAACATCTGGGGCTTCAAAATTCCTATCCAAGATGGCTCCAAACAACGGACGCTCAACTGGAACAGCCAATCTTCCTCTGTGCGAGGAACAATCAGCGAAGATCCTCTTATCCATTACAGCTACGCTATGGATCTCATTCGACGGAGGCAGATTTGGCAAGAAATGCCTGATCATCATCATGATGAACCGTGGATACAGCAGGAATTGTTGATTTTCTAGAGCGGTGATCTGGTGAACAAATTCGGAGAAAAACATTTCCGAGAAACTGTATGGTCGATTATACACTATCGCGACTATCCCAGACTGGATCTTCGCAACCATATAGTCAAAACCAGCTTTCTTTGGTGCAAAGCATACCATAAAGACATGAGCCAAAAACCTCCATTGGCCGATTAACCCGCTCTTCGTATACGAAACTTTCGTCACGTCTAGACTATATCCCATTCTCTGAAAGGCCGCTTGCCTAATATTCAGAGGAAACACGATTGGTCCAGATTCTTCTTCTTGAGAGCCCAGCTGCAACACCTGACGCAGCATATCCGCCGAAAATACTAGCGGTTGTCCAGCTATGCGAGTTCGTAGCACTGTCGGGGTGACCGAGCAGTCTACCTGAAGATGATCATAAAATTGACGAATATATGGTAAAACGAGCTGAACATGATGAGACAACGCAAAACCAATCCTAGATTCTACTAGGAAATCTAGCATTTGTCTGAATCCCTGCGCCTCAGGGAGATGATGATCAGGATGAAGGACCATATTGTGCTTCGGCACAAAAGCTCGTACAGCCATTTCTGCACAATAAACAAACTATTAGATTCATTAAAAACCAATAAACTTGTTTAAATTCAAATCTGTTTTATTTTGAACTTGTTTAAGTACAAAATCCAACACAATTAAATTTCTACAAGTTTAATAAAATTTAAATAAAATAATGCAAATAAAAGACAGATTCGAATGTAACAGATTCGAATAAGTCCCCCTTTCGAGTTTGATGACAGAATCGAATCTAGTGTCCTTCTCGAGTCTAATGACAGATTCGAGAAACGTCAGGAACAGATTCGAACTGCCGACTCTATTCAAACACCAAATCTCTTGATTTTAACCTTTTTGGACTTAGAAAATTACATTCATTAGTCCTACTAGTTACTAATCACAGATATGTGCCTTTAATTTGACTATTTATCGGTCCAAACTTGGTAATTTTGTAAAAACCCGATTTCGACCTTTAAAACTTCAAAAATCGATGATTTTGCCTAAAATGGTGTATAAGACTACATGAATCTTGTACAATCAAGTTGATTATACCTAGATACAACAGTAGAATCGAACTCCTTAGCAATAATCTTGACAAATTGTCGTTTATGAGAGAAACGATAGATTCGAGCACAGATTCGAAATCGCCTGATTAGATTCGAGAATATAGATTCGAAAACAGTAAGTATTTAATGACTTCACTGTTAACCTATACATACTACGAACCTTCGAATCTAAGGCCAGACTCGAATCTACTGACAGATTCGAAGCTTTCCCAATTCGAGTCTGTCCTAAACTCGGAAACACCAAACACTTAGAAAAATTTCGAAAATTTTTGAAATAACTTCAACTTTTTCAACCTTTTTCTACGGTATTGTGTAACAAGATAAACTATGCCAAATCTTTTACCCTAAGCACAAAATATTTCACGCAATGTTTATTTTATCCAACTTTGAATGCACCCTCAGTAATTTTTGACCTTTTACCTAAGTAAAAATTAAACTAAAATAAAATAAAATAAAATAAACTAAGGTAAAATAAAATAAAATAAAAATAAAATTTTGCCCAAAAATTTAATCTAGACTTAAGCTATACTTATAAAATTTACAACCTAAGCTAAATACTAAACAAAATCTTTTTGATGAGTATAGTCTAAGAAAGGTTCAATCAGATAGCGATGTCTGATACTTACTTTCAGTACTTAAACTTTCACACTTAGGAATTTTTAATTCCTTTGATTGTTTGTCGTGACATACCTATTTAGCCGATTGTTGGTATTTTACCCCTTTAAACATGCTACATTTCGGAATATCCCTTGGCATTTTTAGTTATCATGAAATTATCTTACGTGACTCAGACATAGACATACTTTTATGATCAAGGCACACAAACAAAGATTCTAACTTGTTGGTATTTGCAAACTTTCTTTAAAAGACAAACATCGGACACAGGTCTGTATTTTCATACAACAAAGTGTCTTAGATTGACTTAAGGTTTATTTTTAAAGTTAGCAAGATAGCGGTGACAGGTCTGTACTGACGTACAACAAAGCGACATATCTGCTAACCCGAATCTAAACAGAGGCAACAGGTCTGTACTCGTACAACAAAGTTACATGTTTTCGACTCTCAATTTTGTATGATTTTTCTATTCTTTCCATTTTAAGATGTATTTGATGTTGCCATACATCCCCAGAAAGTTTGCATACCTCATTTAGAATCAAAGTTTGTATGTCTTGTACATAAAAATTAAGACCGATTGGTCATACATCTAAGTTAGTGGCACGCTTGAGTCTTTCTAGAATATTTTATTAGCCTTGAGATTCCCTATATGTATTATGCCTACCAACACATCAAACTAAACCAAGTATAACACTTAGAATTTACTTGCATTATGTGTGAAAGCCTAAACAATTAAAGTTTGTAACGACTGTGCTAATTTTCGTCAATTTGAACCTATATATCTAAGACTTAACTCATTTTCTGATATTCTCTTTTTTTTTTGTATTTTTTATGATTTTCTCTCTTTTTTCTTTTGTTTTGTATAAGAAATAGCAATAAAATAAGATAACCTACTAACTTACTAAAAATAGAAACTTACTAAAAATAGAAACTTTCCTAAATAAGCAGAGTACTGTAAAGAAAGAAATACTACGACTATAAAGGAAAATAAACTACTACTACTCAGGTCAAATTACTATGGGTTGCGCATTCCATTCAGTTGAATTAAATACTCAAACCGTGACTTATCAAATGCTTTGGAAATTAAATCTGCATTATTATCTTCTGTTGCCACTTTTACCAATTTGATTAAGTTCTTTTCAGCACAATCACGAATAAAATGATGCCTAATGTCTATGTGCTTTGTTTTGTTGTGTTTTACTGGATTATTCGTTATAGCAATTGTAGATTGATTGTCTATCCTAATTGGAGTTTGAGTGTAAGCCAAACCGTAATCCCGCAATTGTTGTTATATCCACAGAACCTGTGAGCAGCAACTACCGGCAGCAACATACTCGGCCTCGCACGTTGACACGGCTAGCGACGTTTGTTTCTTGCATTGCCAGGATACCAATCTCCCTCCTAGGAACTGACAACCTCCAGTTGTTGATTTGCGCGTCAAGCTGCGTCCTCCGTAGTCAGAATCCGTGAACGCCTCCAACTCTAGATCTCCCTCCGCGTGATACCAAAGTCCCAGCTTCGGTTTCGACTTGAGGTATCGTAGAATCCGCTTCACAGCTTTCATATGCATCTCCTTCGGATTCGCTTGAAACCTAGCACAAATACACACAGCAAACATAATGTCAGGTCTGGAAGCAGTTAAATACATAAGTGATCCAATCATGGCCCGATATAAAGTCGGATCCACATCGGTAACACTTTCAGTACCCGGTCCGAGATTATGATTCACTTGAATCGGCGTGCTGAAATGGGCAGTCAACTTTGTTCCTTCCATCCCGAAACGTTCCAATATGTCATAGACATACTTAGTCTGATGGATAAACATCCCTTCCTTCTTCTGGTCAACTTGTAACCCCAAAAAGAAATTTAACTCTCCCATAGCACTCATCTCGAACTTAGACTTCATCACCTTCTCGAAATCTTTGCACATCTGTTCGTCTGATGATCCAAAGATGATATCATCGACGTACACTTATACCAAGATAAAGTGTTCTCCCTTCCTCTTAACAAACAGAGTACTATCTATCCTACCCCTTTCAAAACCGTTCTCTAACAGATGGTTGGATAGAGTCTCATACCACGCCCTTGGTGCCTGATGCAATCTGTATAGAGCCTTATCTAAACGATATACTCTATCAGGATATTTTGGATCTGTAAATCCGGGCGGTTGTTCTACATACACCAACTCCTTCACTTTCCCATATAGGAAAGCACTCTTAACATCTAATTGATATACCTTAAAGCCCTTGAAGGAGGCAAAAGCTACAAACAACCTAATGGCTTCCAGCCTTGCTACTGGTGCAAATACCTCGTTGTAATCGATTCCCTCCTCTTGGTTGAAACCCTTTACAACTAACCTAGCCTTGTTGCGCGTGACTATACCCCGATCGTCCCTTTTGCACTTAAAAATGGTTCCTATGGCAACTTCCCCTCGAGGTAATGGAACTAACTCCCACACTTCTAGTTTCCTAAACTGCGAAAGTTCTTCCTGCATCGCTTCAACCCAGGAGTTATCCTTAAGTGCCATTTGCACATTCTTAGGCTCTACTTGCGATATGAAACATGAATAAAGACATGTGTGATAAGCTTCGGAGTCATTTATCATTGACAACAACACAGTGTTGTTATTTAAACTACTCCTAGTCCTCACACCCTCGTTAGGATTTCCTATGATGCTTTCTAATGGATGGTTCTTGTTAATCCTAGAGGTCTCTATCTCATCAACCCTTAATTATCTCCTAAGTTAGATCCTATTTCACCTAATGGGGGAATAGGCTCAGCTTCTATATTTTCCTTCTCATGGACATTTTCCTCAGAGTTGGAACTTAATGCTTGAGTCTGATTCTCAGTGGTAGGTGCTTCTGGATCAGCAACTTCTGGAGATCTATCTACAGTCGCAGTAGGCTCGGATGTGGATTCAAACGTAGTCCTCGGAAAGATATGGCCATCGTCATTCAGATGCAGCGTCGCCATATCCTTTTAGATTGTACCTGCATTATCATCCAAAGGAATGTTTAATGACTCAAATAATTTATCATAGTTAAATATCCATTCCGGACCAGTTTGGGGTTCATGTGTATAACTTGTGACTTCAATGTTATACACAATCTCCACAGTACCATTTGTTTTGTTAAAAACCTGTTTGTTTGGTGAGTTTGGCACATAACCTAGGAAGTATCCTTCGTCAGCCTTTTCACCAAACTTTGGTTGATGTTTTGTTCGTAAAAGAGTGCATGGTACCCTAAACGGTTCGAATCCAGTTAAATTAGGTGGCTGTTTATTCAAAATTACATAACATGTTTTGTTCAAAGATTTGACTGTAAGGACTCGGTTTAAAATATGGCACGCGGTATTCACTGCCTCCCCCCAAAACATGGTAGGAAGCTTTGAATCCGAAAGCATAGTCCTTGCAGCCTCAATCAATGTCCTATTTTTACGTTCGGCCACCCCATTTTGTTGAGGTTCATATAGTGCACTGAATTGATGCACTATGCCCTTTGATAGGCAATATACACCAATTACAGTGTTTTTGAATTCAGTTCCATTATCACTACGTATTCGTTTAACCCTTGTTCCGTAGGAATTCTCCACTTGGTCTAAGAACCCGATGAGCTTGGAAGCCGTCTCGTCCTTTGTACCTAAAAAGAAAACCCAAGAAAAACGTGAGTAATCGTCAGTGATAACTAAACAGTACCAACTACCTCCGATACTCCTTTTGTTGATTGGGCCGAAAAGGTCCATATACAACAAATCGAATGTTGAGGTTATGGAATTCTGCGTCTTGGACTTGTGTGTCTTCTTATGTTCCTTGCCCTTCATGCACGGTAGACACTTGTCCTCGAACTGAAAGCTCTTCATAGGCACACCTTGCACCAGTCCATTCTTCGTTATGTAGTTCATCTTTCTTAGGTGCAAGTGAGCCATGCGTCTGTGCCACAGTACCGATTCCGTCTCCGAAGCTTTGGATAATAGACAGATTGGCCCCATCGAAGTCTCTGGCTTGTTCATATCCAGCATGTACAAGTCATTCTTCCTTGGCGCCCGCATCAATACCCATTCTTCAGGAATCTTGAATCCCGGCTTTAGCACTAACGCCTCAGTGTCAGTAAATAACACTGAGTTCTTCTTATCACAGATTTGAGATACACTAATGAGATTGTTAACCAGTTTATCAACGTGATAAACTTGGTCCAACTTTATCGTCCCATTAGTGACCACTCCGGTACCCGTGATGTTTCCACCCTTGTTACCCGCGAATGATACGAATCCCCGATTCCCACCCTTGAAGTCTTTAAGTAGAGCTCTTTCCCCTGTCATGTGCCTGGAGCATCCACTGTCGACGAACCACTTGTTGTTTGGACCTGTGGTAATCTCCTTTGAGTTATCAGATTCCACGTTGGCCATCTGAGCAGCAAACTCCAGAACTGTCTGATCATTCGCTTTTTCCACCCACATCGGACTGCTGTCCCTTGTGGTCTGCTCTTCCCCATCACACCCAGTTTCCGTGACTTCTGCCATAAAAGCCCGAGCATTCGATTCTGGATGTGAGCTCCAATCATACGTACCATCTAGCTGTCTGTCTGAAGTGACATTAGATAGTAGACCCGCTAGGTTGGCTTGACCAGATGATGAACTTGGAAGGTATCGTTGTTGAGACTGAGTCTGAAACTGTCCCTGATGCTGACTCTGCCCTTGGTATGTATCCACCTTCGGTCTTTGACACTCCCTGGCGAAGTCTCCCAGTCCTTGATAGTTGTAGCACTTTACTTTGGAGTTGTCAAATCCAATCCCCTTGTTGTTCATTGTCAGATTCCTCCCAGTTCTTTTAATGAATCTCTTAACCCTTTGGGTTACCATGGCCAGTTGCCATTTAAGATCCATTTCCTCAAGATCATCAGGGTCGACCTGATCGTAGTCTTCATCCCAGAGTGCAGGATCGTTAATCTTCCCCTGAACACAATTCCCGTACGCGGCCACAAAAGAAGCAAGCAGATTCAAATGTTCTTCCGCTGATTTTGCGCTCATGGGCATCTTCGAATAGCTCTGAGATGTCGATGGCTGTTGTACTTGAGGCTGCGGTTCTTCCGATCTTCCTAATCCTAAGAACGCGCGATTCAATGTGTCATCAGTCTCTCCTGGTGACGACGTTTCTCCGGTGAAAAACGGCTGTAGCAGTCTTCGGTTCGGCTGTCGCTGAAGGTTTTGTTGTCTTTACAAAATACATTGCTGGATTCTGGACTTGTTCGTAATCAGTTTCTGCCTTCAGTAGCTCGAAGTGATATGCCCGCAACATTCCCACAATATCATCCAAAGATTGAGTATAATACTTGTCCTCGTTCAGCTTGATCATTGCCACATACATAGCCCATTTGGCTGGTAAGGCATCAAGAAGCTTGTTGTTCTTGTCGGTGTCAGTAAAATCAATCCCGTGACTTTCAAGTTCCGTCAACAGGTGATAGAACCGGGTGATGATATCATCCAGCTGTTCATCCTTTAACACCTTGAAAATTGCAAACTGTTGTTTCAACAGCTCTGTACGCTTTCTACGAACCCTAGGATTACCCTCACACCTCTTCTCTAGAGACTCCCAAAGTTCCTTTGACGTCTTTTGAGTCCTAAATGTGTGCAGTATATCCTGAGGCAAAGCCATTCGGATTAGCGAGAAAGCTTTGTTTTCGGCTTCATACAATTTCTTATCATCCTCCTTCATCATTTGGTATGATAAGACTTTCTGACGGCCTTCAACTTCTGAAACTGGTGGAATATATCCTTCGTCGATACACACCCACATGCGCATGTCATTAAAACGCACGAAATCGGTAAACCGATCTTTCCACCAGTAATAATCTTCGACTTTCATCAGCTTAGGCGGAGCGTTTGCCTTCCCGACCTCGTGGTCCATTTCTAGGAATTTTTGAAGATTTGACATCTTTTCGAAAGTAATTGAATTGACCTTAATTAATTTAATTCGAAACTAATGTGAATTAATTCGTTCGAATCTAGGTATATTCGAATGTAATCAGATTCCAATTTATTTGGGATTAAATTTGATTAAGTGTTATAATTCAATTAAACTCGAAATTATGTCAGATTCGAAAAGTCCTCAGATTCGAAGGTCAGACAAACTCGAAGTTACAGCAGATTCGAAACCCTATTCGAAACTAAACTAAACTCGAATTAAACTCGAAACTAAGTAGACTCGAGATCCTATTCGAATGTAGCACAAACTCGAAATAGATTCGAAACCCTCTGTATCAGACTCGAAAGGAGCGGATTTTGGTTAGACTCGAGACTAAGTGTAACCCTAATTACCCCTATTAGATTCGAGCGCCGCAAACTCGAAAAACGGCTAACACTTTGATTTTTTAACGTTTTACAGATTAAATCAATATTTTTGCAATGAAAAATATTGATTTCGATCAAAAACGTGAAAAACCACAAAGTATTTTCCGAATAAGAATTTGCTAAGCTTGAAAACACGATTTTGAGAGAAAAACCGTCCAACTAGCGTCAAGAAACCTAGAATGTATCTAGATGAACACGAAGAACACCAAGAACACTCCGTAGGCTTTGATACCACTTGTAAGGTCTACCACTACGAGATCTATCTAGACGCGGAGCCGTCAACGAGTGCGGAATCCTCGTTAACGGGTAGACGGAAACAACTCTCATACACGAAACACGGAGACTATCAGAGGCTGAACGAATGACACACGAACGATCCTACGAACTGATTCTCTCTCCGAAACGGCACTAACACTGATGATAAACTCGAGTTCGCTTAATGCTTAATTCCTCACGAACTCTGCAAAAAGTCTGATAATTAATCGAGTCATCCCTAATTATAGAGGTTGATTCGAGTCTGTTATGGGCCAAACTCGAATCCGGCCCAAGGCCCATTCGAGTTTGTCCACAATGACACTCTCGAATCTGCCCTCATTCGAATCTAGAGCTACATTCGAATCTATCACAGATTCAAATGCCAAGCCTTAAATAATTTGAATCTAGCATTTCACATACTTAACTTAGTATTGAAACTTATGTTTTTACCTTATGATTGATTTTATCTTTGTACTTTATGTTTGAACTTCTTGTAATACATTACATCAAGTTCAAACATACAAACACTAATAAATATCAACCATATATAAACATATATAACAAACACTTGCTAAAATCACAATGTAGGATCACTTACACTGCTATCGTCACACAGGATGTACCAACATGCTGGCTACAAGGTTAACTTTGATGAGCACATGGGTTACATTTTGGATCCCCAAGGCAAAGTTGTGCTGTGTGCACAACGAAAGAAAGGTGTATATGTTGTGGACATGAAATCTGCTGATCCCACGACTGAAACCTGCTTTATCTCAAGAAGCAATGCAAACCTGAACTGGTTATGGCACAAAAGGCTATCACACCTGAACTTCAAGAATATCAACAAACTCTGTAAGAAAGAGTTGGTAACAGGTTTGCCTTCTATAACCTTTGTTAAGGATAAACTCTGCACAGCTTGTGAGAAAGGCAAGCAGAGTAAATCATCTTTTAAATCTAAGCATAATTTCTATATTGATACTACTCTCTTCTTAATCCACATGGACTTGTTTGGACCAGTCAGTGTCCCAAGTCTAGGAGGAAGAAGATACACTCTAGTAATGGATGATGAGTTCTTCAGGTTTACATGGGTGATATTTCTAAAGAGCAAAGGAGAGGCTGCTAGAGAAATCATTGGATTTATCAAGAAGATGGAAATGCTGAACTCTGCTCAAGTAAAGCAGCTTAGAAGTGATCATGGTATTGATTTTAGAAACAATACTCTTGAGGACTTCTATGAAGAAAGATGGATCTCACAGAACTTTTCAGCAGTAAGAACTCCACAAGAAAATGGAGTTGCTGAAAGGAGAAACAGAACTCTCATTGAAGCTGCTAGAACCATGCTGTGTGCATCAGGTTTACCTTCATCATTCTGTGCTGAAGCTGTCAACACTGCCTGCTTCACCCAAAATAGATCATTGGTGGTGAAAAGGTTCAACAAGACTCCCTATGAGTTACTCAAAGGGAGGAGGCCAAACATTAGATATTTCCATGTGTTTGGATGTCCTTGCTTCATTTTGAATCAAAGGGACCAACTGGCAAAGTTTGAACCCAAAGCTGATGAAGGTGTGTTTGTTGGATATTTTTCTATCTCCAAAGCCTACAGAGTATACAACAACAATATATAAGTGATAGATGAATCTATGAATGTCACCTTTGAAGAGTCTAGGAGTGTCTTCACCAAAGCTGTTCCTGAATCAGTTTCAGGAGAATTCAGCTTTGATGATCTTATGCATTCCATCAATGAAGAAAAGGACTCAAAAGATTCCACTACATCCAGAGTGGAACCTGCTAATCATGATGGGCATGATGATGACTATGTTGATACACCCTGTGTGAATAAGTGTACTGACATAATTACAACATCATGTCCTGAACCAATCAATGCTGATTTTCCTGGATCCTCTGCTGATATGTTCAACAATGGAGAGTCATGCTCAACAAGTGAACAGGCTTAACATATCAGTATGTCTGAAAATCTTGAGAGCTGCTCAACAGGACCTGTTGAAGATGCAAATAACTCAAGAGAATCCTCATTGAAGCAAGATCCTAAGTGGATAAGGTGTCAACCAAATGATCAAATAATTGGTGACATAAACAAAGGGGTGCAACAAGATGGGATAGCTTAGGAAACTTTTGTATGTTTTCTAGCTTTGTGTCCCTAATGGAGCCTAAGAAAGTGGATGAAGCACTTAAAGATGCCAATTGGATCACTGCCATGCAAGAAGAACTCAATCAGTTTGAGAGAAACAAAGTATGGAAGTTGGTCCCTGCTCCTAAAGGAAAAACAATAATTGGCACCAAATGGGTTTTCAGGAACAAGATGGATGAGCAAGGTCATGTCATTAGAAATAATGCAAGACTAGTTACTCAAGGCTACAGACAGGAAGAAGGCATTGACTATGATGAAACATTTGCTCCTGTGGCCAGGTTAGAGGCAATTCGTTTGTTTCTAGCCTACGCTGCTCATAAGAGAATGAAGGTATTTCAAATGGATGTGAAGAGTGCATTTTTGAACGGTAAGCTGCAAGAAGAAGTCTATGTCAAACAGCCTCCAGGTTTTGAAAATGAACATCATCCAGGTTTTGTCTTTAAGTTGGACAAAGCCCTCTATGGTCTAAAACAAGCCCCTAGAGCCTGGTATGACACTCTAACTGATTTCTTTATGAGCAATGGTTATTCCAGATGTAAAGTGGATACCACACTGTTTATAAAGAAGGTGAAGTCTGATATTATGCTTGTTCAAATTTATGTGGATTACATAATATTTGGTTCTACTAATGGGAAGTTATGCAAGATTTTTTCACTACTCATGAAATCAAAATATGAAATTAGTATGATGGGAGAACAAACCTCAAATGGAATTTTCATAAATCAAAGAAAGTATACCTTAGATCTTTTGAAAAAGTTTAAATTTGATCAAAGTTCTTCTATCAAAACCCCAATGGCAACCAATTTAAAGTTGGATGCAGATGCCAGTGGCAAAGCTGTTTCAGTAACAGCTTACAGAGGCATGATTGGGAGCTTGCTATATTTAACTGCTAGTAGACCAGATATTATGTTTGCCACCTGTTTATGTGCTAGGTTTCAAGCTGATCCTAAAGAATCACATCTAGCTGCTGTAAAAAGAATCTTCAGATACCTTAAGGGTACACCAGGTTTGGGTCTTTGGTATCCCAAAGACTCAAGTCTTGAGCTAACAGGATATTCAGATTCTGATTTTGCAGGCTGCAGGCTAGACAGAAAAAGCACAACAGGTGGGTGTCAAGTCCTTGGTGGTAAGTTGATAAGTTGGTGTAGCAAGAAGCAGAACTCAGTTTCTACTTCTACTGCTGAAGCTGAGTATATTGCTGCTGGAAGCTGCTGTGGGCAGATTCTATGGATGCAGCATCAACTTGAAGACTATGGACTTGTATATAGGAAGACTCCTATTCTGTGTGATAATACAAGTGCTATAGCTATCTCCAACAATCCGGTATTCCATTCCAGAACAAAGCATATAGAGGTCAGACGTCACTTCTTCAGGGATCACATCCAGAAAGGTATTGTGGAGGTAAGTTTTATTTCCACAGATGAACAGCTTTTAGACATTTTCACCAAGCCTCTTGATGAAAACAGGTTGAATTATCTTGTAAGCAAGCTGGGCATGTTAAATAAAAGTGACTAAGTATCCTAAATGTTCTAAGTTTTTATATCTCACACTGCTCAAGTTTCTCAGAACAGCTTAGGCAGAACAGGTTATGTATGTTCTACACTTAGCCAATTTCTGAAAACTTGAACAGCTTGAGCGTATAACAAGTTTGACAATATCAGTTTTCACCTCAAACTTGGTCTGTTGATCGAATCTCCAACCTGCTCACTCTCTCAAATCTGTCATACAAGACATTGTCTTGTAACCTAGTCAGCTTTTAAACACGACCTGTTCTTGCATAGCTGCACATGTTGAATGAATAGTTTGAAGAATGAACAGCTTGTGATGACTCTCCTCATCACAGGTTTGACCAACAGCTTAGACCATCAGTTTTAATTACCTTTCTTCACAATTAAGGTACTTAATTTCTATATATATTTAACTTAATTACTGCGGATAATGTGTGTTAACGTGTGTTAGTGATTAAAAAGGGCTCGAGTGGTCTGACAACCGTTCTGACATGGACAACCGTTCCGTTTTTCGTTAAAGAACTTTTCAGATCAACCGCCCAAACTTTTCTCTCTCATACCCACTCACACTCAAACCCTATAAATACCTCTCTACTGTTTCATCTTCGTTTTCCTTACTGCTACCATAACTTCCAAAGAACCCTAAATTCGACTAAGTGTCTTGTGCTCATATCCTCGCCAACCTAACCATTCCCAAAAACTATGTGGGTAAAGGTTATGAAGATATGGTGGAGTTTCTAAAGCATAATTAGGCCTTCTACTTAGACTATACCTCCAGTCTACCGGGATATCCAAGAAGCTATTGGTAAATATAAGGATTATGTAGCTTTGGGGTTGGAAACTGGATATGTTGTTGTAATGAATAATTATGTTGTAATAGACAAATCATGTCCTTGTAGACTTTTGTATATATTATTCTTTAGTGATAATGTAAATACAACATATTTTATGCTTGGAACATTAATTGTAATGCTAATATCGGGTTTGTTTGTTGATCCTGGAGTTTACATTATGTTTATAAGGGAGGATGTTTCATTTTCTGAACAAAATAATACAAATCGTTTTAGTTTTAAGTTTTTTCAATCTCAATGGGTCATAGTTTTATTTTTTAAAAAACCAAAAAATGTTGGGTATATTTTATTTGTTTATGAATGTAACGTGGAATTTGTAATTTTCTTATTCTTGTTTACACTATAAATAGAAAATGGAATGTAACAGTGGCGGCTGTAGTTGACAGTAGGTTCTATGAGATTTATGAGAGAATATTGAGTCATACGTATTGTAATCATTTTGCTATTCAATATTAATCATTCGGTTGGTATTAAATCTGTTCCTTATTGTATTCATCTTTAGATCTATAAGATTTTGATCTTATCAATTGGTATCAGAGCCTGATATGGAAATTATTGAGTGTTTAGATCTGATTTTTACTGCAGTTATTGACTTTTTTCTCGGAAACATCAAAAATTCGAAAATCTCTTGGGGTTTTTGATTCTTAGGGTGTTTTAATATCTGTTTTTGATCAAGTATAGAGCTTAAAAATATGCATCAATTGATTTAAGTCTCACATATCATCTCCAAACACACAGATATTATTTGGGATTTTTCTGTTTTAAAAAAGTTTGTGTTCTTGAGTTTTTGGTCGATATTAGGTTTTTAATCGGAAATTGGCCAAAATCACTTCACAAAAAGAGTTTATGTGCTAAAAACGAGTCTACGTTGAAAGTTTGAGATCAATTGCTGAAGTTTTTGTCAAAAATAGTGGATCTCAACTTTGTTCTTTTAATAAACAGTTGAATCTCGGGACAAACTAAGTTTTTAGTGTTGTTAGAGTTTTATCAAGACTTGTTTGAGTTTTATTAAGAGTCATTCGAATTTGATCCTGTACCATCCGAGATTTATTCGACTTACTTCGAGTTTTAGTTTACACCTTTCGAGATTCATCAAGTTCTCTTCGAGATTCATCACAATCACTTCGAGATTCACACTATTTCATTCGAGATTTACTCTATGTACTTCGAATTTCATCAAGGATCATCTGAATTTCACTTCACTGCATTTCACTCATTATTCCATAAAAGGTCTTGGAAGATAAAAATCAGTTAATCAAGATGTCTAAAGATGCTCTTGCAATGGGAACTGAAGCTAACCCTCTGATTCTTTACACAGGTGAATACGTACAATGAAGGGAGCGGTTTCTAGAATTCATAAGTTTTCAGGACTTAGCTGATGAGATGATAAAATCATTAACCGATGGCCCGACAAAGTTCTTTGTCACAATTCCTGCTGTTCCAAATGGCAATCCTCCAGTCCTAGAATGGATTGAAGAGGTTACTCATGCTAATCTGTCTGAGGCACAGAAAAGAAGGAAGCTTGGAGATAAGACAACAAGGAAGTTTTTGTTACTTTCAATCCCAAATGACATTTACATCAGTTTCACGAACAATACAACTGCCAAATCCATCTGGGATGAAGTATGCAAGTTGATGCGAGGTTCTGACAGAGTTGCAACGAACAGAGCAAGAAACAATCTGATGTCATTTGAGAATTTTAGGGCCAGAGTAGGGGAATTACTGGAGAATACCTACTATTGGTTTGTTAATCTCATCAGTGAGATCAAGAGGAACGGTGTAACCAAATCAAACTTGGACATCAATGTCAAGTTCTTGAACGTCCTCAATCCTGAGTGGGAAAAATATGCGATGGTTATCCAACAGACCAAAGACATTAATGACACGGATATACATATCGTCTTGAGAACCTGAACAATTACCAGGAGGTTGTTTTAAAGAAAAAAGTTTCTTATAAGAAGCAAGCTGAAAAGGCAATAATGGATCCATTGGCTCTCCTAGTTGAGAAGAGATACAAAATCAAGTCGAAAAGGAGAAGCTAGTAGTGTTAAGCAGTTCATCTGAATCTGAAACATCCGACTCATCTGCAGACTCAGAAATTGAAGATATGAAAAAGCAAATTGCCCTGCTGACAAAGGCATTTTAGAAAAAGTTTTATCGCAAACCGATGAATAACAAGTTGTGTTATAAAACTGGGTCAAGAAAGTATGATAAGCGCGATGAATATGACAAATCTGGGGAGAGTAATGGGAAGAAGCATGAGAAGTATGATCACAAACAGAAATATGTCCAAAAAGACGAAGAGCCAAAATGCTACAATTGTGGCAACCCAGGCCACTATGCCAGGGAATGCAGAAAGCCAATGGTCAAGAATTCTGAGTATTACACCAGAAAGGCATTGCTCGCAAAACAAAAAGAAGCTGGGAAAGCACTTATGACAAAAGACGATCAGTGGATTCAACTCTTCGATGATAATGATATTTTAGATGTTGATGCGCACATTTGCTTTAAGTCTCAAATATTTCAGAACGTATCAGAGTCTGAGAAAAGCGAGTCAACCATGCTTCCTGAAGCTGCAGTATGGGTTGGGCTGACTGATGAGGAAAAGGGCAATGCAAAAGCTGGGGATACAGATTCAGAGACGGAGCTGATAGAAGATATTGCACTGATGGCTACTGGAGGAGAAGGTTGCAGTAGAACCGATGAGGATGATGGATCTGATTCTGAAACTTTTGACACTTCTGAGAAACCTGAGGTAGATTCTAATCCTGACTCAGATAATGATAACTCCTTTGAGCTTGAAAATAAGTTAGTGCAAATGGCTTATATGCTAAAACGTTTTGAAAAATCATAAAAAGCCGAGAATAAATTAAGTATTGAGCATGCATTATTTTTAGAATTTTTCAAAGATAAGGCATTCGCTTTGCAATCTGTTTCGGTTATGGAAGAAAATTTCAACAAAATTCAGCTTGAAGATAAGAAACTGAGTGTTAGGCACAAAAGGCCTCAGTCATACCTGTCCTACATCTTAGGGGGAGGTTTTTAATCAAACCTGTTTGATGCACTTTAAGGTATAATATAAGGCCTGTTAATGCCTTATTGAAGCCTGATAAGTGATTTGCAATATTAGTCAAAGCTGTTTACCCTGTTGCATTTGTTGCAACTAAGGCAGATTGGCCAAGCTGTTCTATTTTGTTGAACAGGCTGGACATAAACTGTCTACGCTGCTCTATCCTGTTGAGCAGCTTGGACAAATACTAAGGGGATGTTTGATAGCCACTTATCAGGCTCTTATCAGACGTAACCTCTTATTCGGTAAGAGGAAATACTGATAAGTGCGTTTGATATGCAGAAGACATAAGAGTCAAAATTCTCTTATTATGTCTTATCAGGATAAGACTTTGATATGCTTCTTATCACCACTTATCACACAAAAAAAAAATACCGTCTCTCCCACCCCACCCCACCCCACCCTTACCTTTACCTCATACCTTACCTCACCCACCCTACCCCTACCCTACACTATCCTAAACCCCCTACCCCTATCCTACCCCACCACGCCACCCTCAACATACCCTACCCTCAAACACCAAATCTCACCCTACCCTAGCTACCCTTAACTTACTTATACCACCACATCCCCATCTCCACCCTAAACCCTACCCACCCCACTCGCATACTTACCCTATCCCACTCTACCCTAACCCTACACTAACCCATTAAACCTACCCACCCCATCAATCAAACCACCTCTCATCAATCAGAAGTGGAATCAGACATCAGACAATTAACCTCTTATGCAATCAAACAGCACCTAAGTGTTCTGTTCTTTGTGAACAGAACTTGTTCTTTGTTAACAGGCTAAACACTTTATGGAATATGTTTCCAAGTCCTTATGTATTGTTTTGGACTACAAGATCAGTTTACAAAGTCGAAGACAAAGTGGAAAACAAAAGCTGCAAAAGTCTGCGTACGCTGTTCTGTTACATGAAGACAAAATGGATATACGAAATGGGTGACAGACCATTTCTTATACCATTTCCTCTTTTGGTTAAAGCCTTCTACAACAGAGACAAAAAGAAAAAGACAAAGATTCTGCCATGTAGAGACAAGTCTGCTTTATCAGAATGTGCAGAAAAGTTGTTTTGACTTTTTGGAAAGACATCCCACTATCTCCTAGTCCAATGAGGAAGCTTCACTGAGAAGTGAGAGTATTAAAGGAAGCTTCTAAGGAATGTGAGAAAATCAAGAGTGAGAAATTCAGATCGTGCATAGAAGTGAGTTTTTCATGCATGCAAGTCTACTTGAATAAAAGAGTAATGTGTGTCCAAGCTGTTTTTATTCAAGCTGTCCATCTTTGTCTTGTAAACAGTGAGGTCATCTTAGTGAGTGTATTCATTGTACCTAGTCTAAGTGTGTCTTAGATTAGTTAAACATCTGTTGTATCTGTCATCTCAGATTGAAAAATTCTGCAGTTCAAGCTTGTTTGCAATTAACACTTGTTGATAATATACACAAACATTGAGAAAAGTGTGTTGACTTTTAATTAGTTGTTTTCACCCCCCCTCTACAGCTTAGAACAACATACTAGGGAAACCTTTTGGGACCTACAGCTGGCATCAGAGCAGATAGAGTGTGTGTTAACTCTAGATATCTTATTCTCCCTATTTTCCCATGGACAACAGTGCTGCCAGCTCTTCCTCTTACTATAAAAATGGTTCAATGGAAAAACCCCCCAAGTTCAATCATCAGAACTTCTCTAGTTGGAAGTGCAGAATGATGCTCTACTTAGAGAATCTGGATGTACAACTGCCAGAGATAGTAATCGAAGGTCCCTATGTGCCAAATTCTGTTACTACAATCACTCCTGCTGCTGAAGGAGCTGCTCCTGAGATCAGAACATATGAAAAGGCAAAAGCTCAATGGTCTGATGAAGATAAAGGCTGGTTGCTCTTGATGCAAAGGCCAGGAACAACCTAGTTATTTCTCTTCCAGATGATGTGTTCAAACAGGTTGAGAAAATGAAGACTGCAAAGGAGATGTGGGATACTTTGTGTACCGTCTATGATGGTCCCACTATCATACTGGATAACAGGATCAACAATCTTGTTAGACAATATGAACTCTTCTTTGCAAAGCCAAAGGAGTCTCTCACTGAAACCTATACCAGATTCACTGCTCTAATCAATGATCTCAAAGCTGTTGGGATCACCAAGGACAACTTAACTTTGGTAAACAAGTTTTTGGACATTCTGTCTGAAAAATGGAATTAATTTTCTTGTTAATCTATACGGGTCCTTACTAAATGATGAGCAGTCAAAGCAACAGAAAGGAAATGCCTTGGAAATGTCCAAAAGAGTTGCTGCCTTAGTGGCCAGCGTGAGACAACCTGCTGGTCAGGTGTGTGATGTGTTCACACAGGCTGATGATGAAATGGAACAGGTGTATGAGGAAGAAGACTGTGAAGATCTTGCTGAATTAGATGATGAGCAAATGATGGAAATGCTTGTCAGAAAATTCAATAAGAAGAGGTTTGGTGGAAAAATGCTGCAAAAGAATTCTGGTGCCATAAAAAAGAAGGCATTTGATAAAACTAAGGTTGAGTGCTTTAAATGTGGCAAAACAGGCCATATAGCTGTTGACTGTGTGTCTAAAGCTGTTGGTTCATCATCCAAACCATACAAGACAAACAAGGACGATGGCTACAGGGTTAAGTACCTAATGGCCATGGCTAAGCTAAGAAAGTTGGAAGACTCAGTGGCTTCCAACAAGCAAAAGGGACTCATGGCTGAGACATGTGACTGGGAGGAATCTGATTCATCATCACATGAAGAAGATAACAACTCTTTGATGGCCAACACTGATGTCCCATCAACAAGCAACTTCAAACAAGACCTGGCTGAAGCTGAGGCTCTCAGCAGCTTGGAGAACTGGAACCCAACAATGATTTATAAGGTACAAAATTTTATGGATTACAGTTCTGATGAAAAAGTTAAAATGTTTGAATACTTGCTTGTTGATCTAAAAGCTGCGATTGAGAAGCATAATGTTTTGTTGATCTAAAAGTTGCTATTGGAAACTGAACTTGATGAATTAAAACACATTAATTTCATTTTATTAGAAGAAAAGAGAGAAACAGACACAAAACATGCCAAGCTTCAAAAGATTGTTGACTCTTGGTGCCAATCCGCACAAAAAGTCAATCATTGTATCAGTCAACAGATTCCTGCTCAAATCCAAGCCTATCTTGGAGGGGATCTTGACAAAGCAGCTTCAATTGTTGAGATAAATAATCTGGAAAGACTTATTCACTCTTGGTGAGCTTCCAAGTACTTTCATTCAGAAAGTAAATGGTAAGCTTGTCTCAACAAATAGGTTTGTCAGGCCTCAAAACACTCACAACTTGGGTGAAAAAGCTTTAAAAACTAATGATGGAATGTGTTCTCCATCAAATCAGTCTGCTAAGTGCTCAGTTGGTTCACTCAAGCAAAAGAAAAGAAAACAAGTTCAAGCTGCAACTTTGGACACTAAACCTATTAACAAGACAGGTTCTAGGTCTAAAGCTTATGGTAAGAGACCTCTTAATCCTTTTGATGCTAAATATTTTGAGAAAACGTTTTCAAAAGGTAAGCAGCCTGCTTTCAACAAAGGTAAGTCTCATGTTGAAAGTAAACCTGCTGTGATTTCAAATAAGTTTTCAAATCATGGTGGAAAATTGGCTATAAATGAAGGTAAGTCTTTCAAAGCCAAAAGCAGTGATTATGTAGATGGGCAACATCCATCACATCTCAGTAAGGGCAAAGGCAAAGCCAATGCTCAAACTGAGAAAGTTGGGAATTAGTTTCCTAAACCTGTGGAAGGTCAAAAGCCAATCAAACTTCCTATATTTGATATGTGTCCTCCTAAAAAGAGGAAAGAGGATACAGGTAAACCTGTTGCTGTTGTGCCTTCTACTCAAACTGTTGACTCTTCTAAAAATAATAGTAAATTTGCTAAACTTGCTGAGCAGTTCAACAAAAATGTTCCAGAATGTGTTTCTGAAAGTACTTCTATTAAAAAGTCTAAAAAGAGAAATGTTATAAATGTGGAAAGAAGACACATATGGCCAACGGTGTTGGAAGTAACATGGTCAATGAGGATAGTATCCAAGCTGATACAATCCAAATAGGTAATATTAGTGTTGATCTTAATGGTCCATCAACAAATGTTGATGAAGAAGGAGAACACCTTCTATAATATCAGACTCTGTATCTGCTCAGCTTAATGGATTTTTTGATTCGTTCAAGACAACCTTTCCATCCCCTCCTCCTCAAGCTGATCAATCCTCACAGCTGATTGCACTCACTGCACAGCTGCAAACGCTCTCCACTACCCTTTCCATAATTGTTTCTAGTCAACAGGACTCTGTGTCCTCTCTGGCAGCTGTCTCCCAACAGTTGTCAACTATCCTTAACACCTTCACAAATACTCTTCCTTCCACGTTGACCAGCTTGAACACTTTAGTAGTCTCTCTGTGAAACTCTGCGTCATCAAACCTTGATGATATGCAAGATTCTCTTGAATTAAATCTTGCACAGCTTCAAAGTTTGCTGTTCATAGCTTCTAACAGGGAAGCCATCTCTCAACTGTCAGCTCTTGCTACTTCCGAATCTGCCTCTCTTCAAACCTGTCTTGCCCAACTTGCAGAGGTAATGGACAACCTGGCTTTCTTTGTGCATAGCCTTGTTGGCTCTAAACCTGCTGCCAAAACTTCTGCCCAGCCTGCTGAATTCGTTTCTTCAGGCAGACCCATTGTTGAAGGTCCTGTGTGATCTCTTACAAAGGGGGAGAGATGTCTGCCTCAAAGACCAAGTCTAAGGGGGAGAAATCTTCATCTCCCTCTAAGGAGAAATCAGCATCAGTGGGACAAGCAGCAGGTGTTTCATAAACAGGTCCTACTGTGGATGTCTCCCAAACAACTAAAGCTGCTCCACCTACTCAGGCTGGATCTCCAAACCCTACTCCATCTAAGGGGGAGGAATCCATTCCTGGGGATAGGCCAAGCAGAAGGAGACATCTAATACTGGAGCAAAAAGAATAAGAAGAGGAAGAGGAACCTGAAGTTGTTCCAACCACAACAGATAAAGGAAACAGGAAAGCCTCAGTGAACCCTGACTACCTCAAAGCTGGTCAACTGAAGTTTAACAAGGCCAGAGCAAAAGAAATGGGTGTTCCTATGGAGACCTATTATGAATATAAAGAAGAGCAGCTTCGAGCCTTTGAAAAGCTAAAGAAAGAAGAAGCCTCTGCCAAAGCTGCAAAAGCCTTTGCATACAAGGAGGCAAGAAAAGTTAAAATGCCTTCCTTGGATGTCAAAAAGAAACTGCTAGAGGCTGCCAAATAGTCAGTGGTTGAGAAGTAAGGAGAGAATGAACAGGGGCTCAGGTCTCTGTGAGCAAGCCTAAGCCAGCATCCTCCTCTACAAGAGCCCAGATTCACTTTGACAACCTGGCAAGAAAGAAGTTCTTGGATGTTGCAAACAGAAGGCTTGCCAAAGATACAATTGTCAAAGTTGTTCCCATTTCAAAGAAAGGCAAACAGTGGAAACTACAGATAACCAGAATGGGTGCTGAAGGTCCAGAACTGGAAGCATATGAACACACTGATGTTGCTCAAATGGGATCCAGAAGAACAAATTAAGAGTACCTCGATGGTTGAACCCAAGATAAAGGCCAGGAGGAGGAGAAAGGATACTGAGCTGAAAGAAGTCCTAATAATGATTGATCAAGGTGATGTACCTGTTGAGATCAAGGGAGTAGATCACAGCCTGCCAGGGGAGTGGAACATGAGGAAGACAAGCTGATAGAGGAACCTGAGCTTGGGGTATTTTTTGTAGATCCCCTATCAAAGAAAAAGTGTTTCCAGAGAGCATCAGATTTGCACAAGGTTGGTCTTCAACAGCTCATTGCTTTTAGACTTGTCAACTCCTTTAAAAAATCTATAAGATGGAGAGCAGCTATCTGGGAACAGCTCAAAGGGTTACATGAGATAGGAGAGCTTCAGCATCCCAACTTCATGTTCCTAAGAAATGAAATGGAGGAAATTGAAGAAACCAGGGAGCATTTCGAGCAAATGTTCGAAGAAGAAGAACCACCACAGCTTGGAGGTCCATCTGCTGTTGAGTAGATGAAAAATGGAAGTTGTCCATCAGTTAGATAGGCTTGCCGTTACTTGCTCCCACCATCAACAGCCCAACATGTTGAATTTCTTTATGTACATAAGTTGTACTCCATTACATAAGTTGTAATTTTTCTTTTACATCAGTTGTAATCTACATTAGTACATTAGTCGTACTCTTGTAAGAACATATGTTGTTTGTAATCAAAGTCAGTATATATAAACTGATCCTTTACTTTACTTCAATGTTGTAATTTCAGCAAAGTGTACTGTAAAAATATATAGTGATTATTATTAAAATCAGCTTAGACTGATTATTGCAAATAGGTGGAGATTGTTAGGCACAAAAAGGCCTCAGTCAAACCTGGCCTACATCTTAGGGGGAGATTTTTAATCAAACCTGTTTGATGCAATTGAAGGTATAATTTAAGGCCTGTTAATGCCTTATTGAAGCCTGATAAGTGATTTGCAATACTAGCCAAAGCTGTTTACCCTGTTGCATTTGTTGCAACTAAGGCAGATTGTCCAAGCTGTTCTGTTCTATTGAACAGGCTGGACATAAACTGTCTACGCTGCTCTATCCTGTTGAGCAGCTTAGACAAATACTAAGTGTTTTCTGTTCTTTGTGAATAGAACATGTTCTTTGTGAACAGACTAAACACTTTATGCAGTATGTTTGCTAGTCCTCATGTATTGTTTTGGACTACAAGATCAGTTTACAAAGTCGAAGACAAAGTGGAAAACAGAAGCTGCAAAAGTCTGCCTATGCTGTTCTGTTACATTAAGACAAAATGGATATTTGAAATGGGTGACAGACCATTTCTTATATCAAAATGGCCTGAACAGAAGATGAAATGTTCAAAGTTGACATTCCTCTTTTGGTTAAAGCCTTCTGCAATAGAGACAAAAAGAAAAAGACAAAGATTTTGCCATGTAGAGACAAGTCTGCTTTATCAGAATGTGCAGAAAAGTTGTTTTGTCTTTTTGGAAAGGCATCCCACTATCTCCTTGTCCAATGAGGAAGCTTCACTGAGATTCTCAGTGAGGGTATAAAAGGAAGCTTCTAAGGAATGTGAGAAAAACCAAGAGTGAGAAATTCAGATCGTACATAGAAGTGAATTTTTCATGCATGCAAGTCTACTTGAATAAAACAGTAAAGTGTGTCCAAGCTATTCAAGCTGTCTATCTGTGTCTTGTAAACAATGAGTTCATCATAGTGAGTGTATTCATTGTACCTAGTCTGAGTGTGTCTTAGATTAGTTAAACATCTGTTGTATCTGTCATCTCATCTTGAACCATTCCGCAGTTCAAGCTTGTTTGTAATTAACACTTGTTGATAATATACACAAACCTTGAGAAAAGTTTGTTGACTTTTAATTAGCTGTATTCACCCCCCTCTACAACTTAGAACAAGATACTAGGGAAACCTTTTGGGACCTACACTGAGTAACACTATTACTGACATAACTGAAAAACTTAAATTAGTTGAATTATAATATGCTAATTATTTTGTAAAATACAATTTGATCTTTGAAGAAAGAACTAAGCTTTATGAGAAAGTAAAAACCTTAGAAGATGAATTCTTTAAGAGAGGTCAAACAGATCAAACGATTCACTTAAATCAACCATAAGACATTGATTTTTATAACTCAAAATCTGGTATTGGTTGTGAATATCCTAAGTATCTTACGAAAGCAATTTCGTGTTCTCTAACGTTATATGATACAAGATACATGAATTTAGGATTAAAATGTTGTTTTTAAAAGCTTCTGAGGAAGTGGAATCGGGAGAAGATCTGAAAATGTTGAGAGAGGACAAAATGGAAATTGAGTTGGATTATAACCTTCTCATTGAAAGTTATAAAAATCCACCAAAAACAAAAGATTTACTTCAGACCTATTTTGATAAGGATCTTTCTGAAAATACAATTCTCCTTCAAAAGACATACATTCCTACTTCAGTTCTTGAGATGATAAACTCTGAGGTTCATCCTGTAGATGAACGTTTTGTCAAGATAGATGAATTTGTTAAACCTCTACAAGAAAAAGGAACTGTTAAAACTAAGGGACAAGTTGGTATCATGAAACAAGTACCTACAACTCCCAAAGTTGTATCAGTTTCAACACATGTTTTGAAACGCAAGGATAAAGCAACAGTTTTCTTTATTCCTTCAAAATTTGAAAAAGGTGAATCATCTCTTTTGAAGGTTACAACGGCAAAAAGTTTAGGTTCTACTCATGGTGAGAAATTTTTACAGAATGTTCATTCCAATTCGACTAATTTCAGTTCTTCATTCATGTCAGATAATATTATGAAAAGAACATCCAAGCAAGTTTGGAGAGAGAAGTAGATTGGAAAGAAAAATGGGAGTGTACGAACAGAGTGGAGAAAAAAGGAGTGTAGTATTACAGATATGAATATTTCTTTAGTGAACAATGTTTGTAATAACTTAGCTGCTAAAACTTGTCATAAATACTCTCATGCTGATCTGTTATCTTTGAACACTTTTCATAGTCATGCGTTTAATGCAAAAAAAATTTTTATGTCGAATGTGTATATGTGGAAAGAAAAGAACCAGGTTCCCAAGTCTAGATAGCAATGGGTTCCCAAGAAATCAACTTCCAAATCAGATTCCAAAAGAACAGTTCAAAAGTGGATACCCAAGAAAACTGTCAAGAAATGGGTTCCTAAAGTTAAGATTGTTACTGATTGTGTAACTGATATTTCACCACATGATTTACCTAACTCTGAAGCACCCATTTTTAAGTGGGTACCTCACTGTTTCTTGTAATTTGTAGGTAAATCATGTCTGGTATCTTGATTCCGGATGCTCCAAGCATATGACTGGACAGAGAGGAAACCCTCACGAATTTTGTTGATAAATTCTGTGGGACGGTTAGATTTGGTGATGATCAGTTCTGTTCGGTCAGAGGCTATGGGAGTTTTGTAGTTCCCAAAAGTTTTTCCTAGTATATTGCTCTAAGCTATAGAGTGGAGGGTGAATACATCTATTTAAAACTCAACACACTTTTCTTAATGTTTGTGTATATTATCAACAAGTGTTAATTACAAACAAGCTTGAACTGCGGAATGGTTCAAGCTGAGATGATAGATACAACAGATGTTTAACTAATCTAAGACACACTCATATTAGGTACAATGAATACACTCACTAAGATGAACTCACTGTTTACAAGACAGACAGATGGACAGCTTGAATAATAACAGCTTGGACATACGTTACTGTTTTATTCAAGCAGACTTGCATGCATGAAAACACACTTCTTTACACGATCTGAATTTCACACTCTTGGTTGTCTCACATTCCTTAGAAGCTTCCTTTTATACTCTCACTGAGAATCATAGTAAAGCTTCTTCATTGGACATAGAGATAGTGGGATGCCTTTCCAAAAAGACAAAACAACTTTTCGCACGTTCTGACAAAGCAGAATTGTCTTTACATTGCAGAATCTTTATCTTTTCCTTTTTGTCTCTGTTGTAGAAGGCTTTAACTAAAAGAAGAATGTCAACTTTAAACCCTTCATCTTCTGTTATGGCCATTTTGATATAACAAATGGTCTGTCACCCATTTCAAATATCCACTTTGTGTTCATCTAACAGAACAATGTAGGTAGTCTTTTGCAGCTTCTGTTTTCCACTTTGTCTTCGACTTTGTAAACTGATCTTATAGTCCAAAACAATACATGAGGACATGGAAATATATTACATAAAGTGTTTAGCCTGTTCACAAAGAACAGCATCTGTTCACAAAGAACAGAACAATTAGAATTTGTCCAAGTTATTCAATAGGATAGAGTAGCGCAGACAGTTAGTGTCCAGCCTGTTCAGCAGAATAGAACTGCTTAGGCAATATGCCTTAGTTGGAACAAATGCAACAAGGTAAACAACTTTGACTAATATTGCAAATCACTTATCAGGTTTCAATAATAGGCCTTAAATTATACCCTTAAGTGCATCAAACTGGTTTGATTAAAAATCTCTCCCTAAGATGTAGAATAGGTTTGACTGAGGCCTTTTTGTGCCTAACAATCTCCCCCTATTTGTAATAATCAGTCTAAGTTGTTTCTATCAATAATCACTATATATTTTTATAATACACTTTGCTGAAATAAAACTACAACATTGAGGTAAAGTAAAGGATCAGTTTATATATACTGATTTTGATTACAACAACACATGTTCTTACAAGAGTATAACTAATGTACTAAAGAAGATTACAACTAATGTAATAAGAAAATTACAACTAATGTAACAAAGTACAACATATGTACAAGGAACAGTTTCAACAAAATTTGGACAGTTGATAGTGGGAGCAAATAATGGTAAGTCTGTCCAACTTATGGACAGCTTCCATTCTTCATCTACTCAGCAGCAGATGGACCTCCAAGCTGTTGTGGTTCTTCTTCGAACATTTGATAAAATGCTCCTGGTTTCTTCAATTTCATCCATTTCATTTCTAAAGAACATGAAGTTAGGATGTTGAAGCTCTTCTCTCTCATGGAACCCTTTAAGTTGTTCCCAGATAGCTGCTCTCCATCTTACAGATTGTTTGAAGGAGTTGGTAAGTCTAAAAGCTATGAGTTGCTTAAGACCATCCTTATCCAAATCTGATGCTCTTTGGAAACACTTTTTCTTTGATAGGGGATTTACGAAAAATACCCCAAGCTCAGGTTCCTCTGTTAGCTTGTCTTCCTCTGGTTCCACTCCTCTGGGAAGGCTGTGATCTACTCCTTTGATCTCAACAACTACATCACCTTGATAAATCATTATTAGGAGTTCTTCCAGCTCAGTATCCTTCCTCCTTCTCGTGGCCTTAATCTTGGGTTCAACCACTGAGGTACCAATGATTTGTTCTTCTGTAATCAGGCCAAGATTCTTAACTCTTTCCATTAATGTTTTGACATATGCCCTGATAGTCTTAGCAGTTTCAGACTTAGACTGACTCAGGATAACTGCCAATTCCACCCATTCTCTGTACCCCATTTGAGCAACATCAGTGTGTTCATATGCTTCCAATTTTTACCTTTCAGCACCTAGCCTGGCTATTTGAAGCTTCCATTGTTTTTCTTCCTTTGAAATGGGAACAACTTTGACAATTGCTTCCTTGGCAAGCCTTCTATTGGAAACATCAAAGAATTTCTTCCTTGCTAAGTTGTCAAAGTGTATTTGGGCTCTTGTAGAGGAGGATGCTGGCTTAGACTTGGTCATAGAGACCTGAGCACCCTGTTCTTTCTCTTCTTCTTTCTCAGCCACTGACTCATTGGCAGCCTCTAGCAGTTTCCTTTGGACATCTAAGGAAGGAATTTTAGCTTTTCTTGCCTCCTTGTATGCAAAGGCCTTTGCAGCTTTAGCAGAGGCATATTCTCTCTTTATCCTTTCAATGGATCGAAGCTGTTCTTCTTTGAATTCATAATAGGTCTCCATAGGAACACCCATTTCTTTGGCCCGAGCCTTATCAAATTTTAGTTGAGCAGCTTTGAGGTAGTCAAGGTCTATTGAGGCTTTCCTCTTTCCTTTGGTTGTTGAGGTTATGACAGCTTCAGGTTCCTCTTCCTCTTCTTGTTCAGTTTGCTCCAATATTAGATGTCTCATTCTGCTTGGTCTGTCCCCAAGAATGGATTCCTCCCCCTTAGATGGTGCAGGGTTTGGAGATCCAGCCTGAGTAGGCTTAGCAGCTTCAGTTGTTTTGGGGACACCTGCTGCTTGTCCCACTGATCCTGATTTCTCCTTAGAGGGAGATGAAAATTTCTCCCCCTTGGACTTGGTCTTTGAGGCAGATATCTTCTCCCCCTTTGAAGGAGATGACACATAGCCTTCAACAATGGGTCTCCCTGAAGAAACGAATTCAGCAGGGTGGCCAGCAGTTTTGGCAGCAGGTTTGGAACCAACAAGGCTATGCACTAAGAAAGCCAAGTTGTCCTTTACCTCTGCAAGTTGGGTAACACAAGTTTGAAGAGAGGCAGAGTGGGAAGTAGCAAGAGATGACAGCTGAGCAATGGCTTCCCTGTCAGAAGCTATGAACAGTAAACTTTGAAGCTGTGCAAAATTTAATTCAAGAGAATCTTGCATATCATCAAGGTTTGATGACACAGAATTTGACAGAGAGACCACTAAGGTGTTCAAGCTGGCCAAAGTTGAAGGGAGATTATTTGTATAAGTGTCAAGGAGAGCTGACAGCTGTTGGGAGAGAGCTGTCAGGGAAGACACAGAGTCCTGTTGGGTAAAAAGAATTGTTGAGAGGATAGTGAAGAGTGTTTGCAGCTGTGCAGTGAGTGCAAGCAGTTGAGAGGATTGATCAACTTGGAGAGCAGGGGTTGGAAAGGAAGTCTTGAACGAATCAAGGAACCCCTTAAGCTGAGCAGACACAGAGTCTGAGATAATAGAAGGTAGGGAGGTCAATGAGGTTTCCAAAGAACCAACTTTGTTGGTCAGCACCGATAGCTGATCCTTTAAATGAAGATCTTTGGGGGATGGAGGAGTATGTGTGGATTGTTTGTATTGGGTAGATGGTGAAGAATTTGACTATGATGAGGAAGAGGTAGGGGTTTGTGGATTAGTAGGAGAAGGCAGGGAGACTTTGGATAGTAATTCCATAGCATGGGCATATGTGAGATGGCCCAACTTGGAAGGGTCAAGGGAACCCTCAGCAGTGAGTATATCTGCATCATGAGGTGAAGTGGTAGGAGTTGGTGGCCTTTCAGATGCTTCTTGTGTTGTAGAACCATCATTAAGACCTGGGGTGGTTCTCTCAGTGGTACATTGGTTTGCAGGTACCTCCTCATGGGGAGAGGGGATGTGCATTTCCACATCATCAGTGGTGAAACCTAATGATGGAATGTGCATTTGGGGTGCAGCCTCACCAGAGGGATGGTCCATTCCCTCAGGTACATCAGCTTGGGATGAGGGTCCTTCAACAGCTGTTGGGTGTACATCAGCTGCATCAGCAGGAGCAGATGTTTGAGGCTGATCTGCTAGATGGTCTGTTCCAGCAGCTTTGGCACCTCGTGCAGACTCAGTTGGTGTAAGAGAATTTATGAGGTGGAGACTGTGTGGACTCAGTACGGAGTGGTGTAGACTCCTGTCTTTCAATACCCTCAGCCAATTGGGAGGCTGGGATGGTGGATGTGGTAGTCTTCTTTTGTACAACTGGTTTCTGTTGGGAGGAACCAGAGGGTCTAGGCTGAGTCTGGGTTGACTCTTGTTGGAGTGAAGCCTGCTCCAAATGTGCTGAACTTTCTCCCAAAATAGGAGAGGCAGCTGTGGTTGCTTCTTTTTCAACTGACACCTGTTGGAGGGGTCAGAGGGGCTAGTGTGGGATGATGATTTCTTTTTGGCTAAGGATTTACGTCTGTTGTATGATTTGAGGGATGAACTGGAGGATTGATGTTGTGGAGAAGTGATGAGGGGTTTTGTTTGGACTGGAGGTGAGACTGGGTCAGAAACAGGAGGGTTAACCTGTTCCATGGTCTCAGATGCCACAGAGGCACCAGCCACAAGGGCTTCAGGTTCAACAGATGAACCAGGGTGAGAAGTCTGCTCCCCCTCAGCCACTGAGGCTGATGGGGCAGACTTTGACTTAACTGTTTTGGCCTTCTTGAGGACAGGCTCAGCTTCAGTCGATTCCAGGCCCCTTTTTATCACCTTGGGCCTAGATTTGGATTTTCTCTTGGGAGAAGGCACTGGATCCACCTCACAGTAGAGGGGCCTTCCACCAAACCAAGTAACCTCCTCATTCGAGTAGATAGTGGAGGCTCTTGTCGAGTACTAGAGTATAAAAGACTCTATTCCCAATGACAGGGAATGCAGCAGTAGTTAACAAAGGTTGAGAGTTGTAGAGATGCTCACCACAGACATGTTTGAATATGAGACTTAGAAACCTTGGGTATTTTACATGTAACATCCTCGGATTTAATTTATTGTAATTGGGATAATTAGATGAATTTTTGTATAATTAAGTTGGATTATGAAAAATGATTATGTATTCAAATATTTAAAAGTTGGTTGCTAAATTAAGAAGTTTGAGAATTTTGAATTATTATTATGGAGTATTATGATTTATAATTGTTAGTAATGGTAAAGCTAAGACAAAAATCAGTATTTAGTGAGATCTATTAAGTTGAGGGGCTAATGTGTCAATAGTTGAAACTTGAAGAATAAAAGACCTTTGGTCTTTATTTTGGTTCATTCTCATTCAAAGAGTTCTCTCACTACTCTCTCTCTAAAATTCAAACACTCTCTAGATTTCTGCTGAAAATCCGAAAATTTGGAAGGAGATTCATGGATTTGATCTGGAAATTAAGAAGAAAACAATCTGAATCAAGGTAAGAACATAATTTCGAGTTTGAGGTTTTATTTTGAAGAATAATGAAACAAAATTCGGATTTTTAAATCTGAAAATTTGTAATGCATGTTTGTTATAGTAGTTGGAAATCATTCTTGGAAGATTACTGAAGCCTCAGAAACAAGAATCAACCGTTGAATCGTCCTAAACGGTAAGAAATCTGAGTTTTTGTGAACTTTAGTGTTCTTGAGAAAAATCTTCATTTTTGGTCATTTTTGGACGAATTAGAATGTTATTGATGGCGAAAATGTTGTAGAAACATTCAATATATGTATATATAACCTTACTTTCAGTTGCATGTGGCTAGAAATCGAAATTGGAAATTTTTAAGTAAAACCTGTAGGTCACGAAATGCAGAACTGATGGTCGACTCGGCGAGTCGCATGGGTGACTCGGCGAGTCACCAAGAACACTTGCATAAAATCTTCAAAAATTCATAAGTGTTGGATCCGAATCCGGTTTGGACCCGAATTCGGATGAGACCCTAACTTAGATTGGACCGAAATCGAATAAGAATCGAACTTGGATGGACCCGAATTCGGATGGGTCAACTTGATTCGGATGGATCCGAAATCTGCCGAGGATCCGTAATTCGGACCTCGACTCGACGAGTCACCTAGACCGACTCGGCGAGTCGCCTGCAGTACATGTGTAATTCGGATGGGTATATAAAGACCCGAATTTATGGACAATTAAACGCACCTTTGAGATACTTTTTGTAGCATATTAAGTTAAATAAAGGAGGGTTAATTGGGAATAATAACACCTCAAATGATAAGATTTAAAAGTGAGTTTCGGATGTCGATTCCAATTGTTGTAACACTTATAATTGTACAAATTGATGCTCGAACACGTATGTGATATGTTTTTCGTATGGAAATGTAACAGGTCCCTTGTGGTGCTGTTTAACCCACTGTGGGGTACTTTGTGGTCCGGTTGAAAGCCCGAGGAGAAATAAGATAAACTGAAATTAACTAACGCACCCACGGTGAGTACCTTTGATTTTTATCATCTCTACATCTGCTTTATGTTTGCTTTGCCTGCTGAGGCATGTTGTTTCATTATCGCTTGGCACTCTACTAACTTGCGTATATGTTGATGCACATTCATACTTGTTGCATGTCCGTTCATTTGTTGTGCATCCTATTGATGGACCTGCGTGGTCGCATATGTACTCTGATGTTACTGTGCTATATGACCAAGAGTTTGACACCTCTGTTGTCAGGATAGACAGTAAGTCATCCCCGATATTATGTCTGCCTCAGATGGTTGGTTTTCCTTATGCCGAGTGTCAACCCGAAGGAGCTGCGGCTCGGGTTTGCGTACCTTGAGTACGTGTGGAGTATACGGTATGTGTTACCGCGGTTACTCTGGGTGGCATCATAAGGATTTGCAGAATGTGTAAAATCATTTGGTATTCGCTAAGGAATTCGCTTACCCCTCAGTTGTTGACTTTTTACAGGAAAAGGGAAATCTACTGCGGGACCATCTAGCTAGGTCGTCTGTTGAAGTGATTGAAGAAATCTACTGCGTATCTTGGTAACAGATCTATGGGAATATTGTTGTAATAAATATGCGATGATGTAATACTTTTGAGTATGTAGATTTAGACATGTAACCTTGTAGCACCGTAGGGTGTTTGATGAACTTGTATTATTTTAATTTATGTACTTTTATGCTTCCGCACTTTAATTAAGTTATCAGATCATTATGTAATTGTATGTTGGTGATTAATCCTGGGTATATTGTAAATGGTGGTTAATGTGTCAAGGGTGTCATAACGAAATGGTATCAGAGCAGTAGTTTGAGATTCAAGTGTCCGTGAGGTCTTGGTCTCAAACATTAAGTGATGATATGTAGTGATGTTAAGTAATGATCTGAACTAAGATAGGTTACGATCTAGTAATCATAGGAGATTGACTATCATACGGGACAATTGGGGGGTGTCCTTTAATGAATGACATGTTACTAAATAAGTTAAATATTTTATATTTCAGAACATGTCTGGAGGAGGAATGACACCCGAAGAAACGAGAGAAATGCTGCTAGCCATGATGGCTGAGCAAAATCGGATGATTAATATCAGTTTCGGGCTAGAGATGAGGCCGAAGCTAAGCGAAGAGAAGATAAGAGGAAGAATAAGGAAATAGAAGGAAACAATGACGAACAAGATGACAATACTGGGTCATCTAACAAGCCCAGAGGTTGTCGGTTTAAAGACTTTAAAGGAAATGGAGCAGTCAAGTTTAATGGACTGGGTGATGCTATTGCCGCTCTGGAATGGATAACAGCCACAGAACGGACATTCCGAACCAGCGATTGTGCTGAGAAGGACATGGTCCGGTTCACTACTGCTATGTTCACCAAAGATGCAGTCATGTGGTGGAACTCTATGGTGAATGCTTTGACCTTGAAGAAAGCATCTGTTATGTCATGGGCTGAGTTCAGTGAAGTCTTTACTCAGCAATACTGCCCAGCCGATGAGCGCCGAAGACTTGAGGCAAAGTTCATGACACTGATTCAGGGGACTAAGTCTGTGTCCCAGTAAGCGGGAGAGTTTACGAGGCTAAGTTTGTTCGCGCCTCATCAGGTCGACACAGAAGAAAGAAAAGTGACCAGGTTTGAGGCTGGTCTTGATCTGGAAATCCGAAGGGTGATGAGCAATGTACGCTACCCCACTTTTGCTAGCCTACTGGAAGCTGCTAGGAATGTGGAACAGATTTTGAGTATGTCTAGTTACGTAATGGGGTCTACTGCTGCTTCAGCTAACCCAACTCAACCTTCACCACCGAAACGTCAACGCGAAGGAGGCTACTCTGGTTCTTCACGATCATCGCAATATTCACCGCAACAGTCTTACCGTCGACAGTCTAGTTCTTCTGGTCGTGCTCGTGCCTACTCCATCAACACCGAGCCGCAATACTGCAATAAATGTCATCTGGAACACTTCGGTAAGTGTACTAATGGACGCGCTTGATTTTGCTGTGGAGAGTTGGGCCATTTTCAGAATGAATGCCCACGGAAATCGGATGCCTGCCATAAATGTGGTGTGTGGGGGCACTATAGTAGGAATTGTCGAAAGAATGCTCCAGCAGCTACTGCTCCGTCTTCAACCCGATCATCTGGGGGATCAAGTGGTGGTTCAGTCAACCGCCGGAACCAGCCACAAAGGGCACCGGCTCGTGCATTTCAGATTACTGCGGAGGAAGCTAGGGAAAACCCGGAGGTGGTTACGGGTACGTTTATAGTAAACTCTTTACCTGCAGGGGTGCTGTTTGATTCTGGTGCCAACCGTTCTTTTGTATATACTGTTTTTGCACAACAACTTGTCATGCCACTGTCTAAGCTATCTACTATACTTGACATAGAAACTGCTAGTAACAGTCTAGTCAAAGTAGATCACGTATACCGTAACTGCACGTTAGTGATTGAAGATGTAGTCTTCAATCTTGATTTGATTCCGATAGCATTCAGTGAGTTTGACGTGATTGTCTGGATGGACTGGTTAACTGAGAATGAAGCCCATATAGTGTGTAAGAAGCGTATGATCAAGATAACTACTCCGGAGGGGCGTAAGATCTGTATTTACGGGGATAGGAGAAGCGGGGATCTGTGTTTGTTGACCATTGCAAAAGCCCGAAAGCTTGTTGCAAAGGGTTGTGACGCTTACTTAGCATATGTGTAGGTCCCGAGAGGTTCCCAAAGTATATAGCTTTAAGCTGTAGAGGGGGGGGGTGAATATAGCTATTTAAAAACTACACACTATTTTCTCAATGTTTGTATGTATTATCAACAATTTGTTAATTACAAACAAGCTTGAATGCGGAATAGTTCAAGCTGAGATGACAGATACAACAGTATGTTCACTAGTCTAAGACAAACTCAAACTAGTATACAATGAATACACTCACTAAGAAGCACTCACTGTGTTTACAAGACTTAAGGGAACAGCTTATGTAAAACAGCTTAGACACACAGATACTGATTTACATAGAAGGCTTGCATGCATGAAAATCACACTTGCACGTTCACTCTTGGTTTCAGCACTTAGCTTTCTTCACATATCTTTCTGTCCTTAGAAGCTTCCTTTTATACTCACTCAGAGGATCTAAGAGAAACATCTTCATTGGACGGAATGAAAAAGGAGAAGTCTTGTTGAAAAGACAACATAACCTTTTCTGCACTTTTCTGAAAAGCAGACTTGTCTTCACATGTGCAGAACTTTTGTCTTTTTACTTTGTCTACTGTTGCATTGCCTTTAACTAATTTAGGAATGTCAACTTTGCGTCTTTCTTCCTTGTAAAGGCCTATTTTGATATAAGAAAAAGGTCTGTCACCCTTTTTCAAATAACCTTTTGTCTTCATGTTACAGAACAGCGTGGGCAGGCTGAGCAGTTCTGTTTTCCACTTTGTCTTCGACTTTGTAAACTGATCTTGTAGTCAAAAACAATACATGATGACTTGGAAACATATTCCATAAAGTGTTTAGCCTGTTCACAAAGAACAGGTTCTGTTCACAAAGAACAGAACACTTTAAAATTGCCCAAGCTGCTCAACAGTGTAGAGCAGCGTAGACAGTTTATGTCCAGTCTGTTCAGCAGACAGAGCAGCTTGGACAAACTGTCTTAGTTGCAACACATGCAACATATAGAACAGCTTTAGACTGAAATTGCAAATCATTTTCAGGTTTCAATAAGGCATATAACAGGCCTTAAATTCAACCTTCAAATGCATCAACAGGTTTGATCACTACAACAAAATGAACCTAAAGCAACATGGGAAAAGTGTTGTGTTAGGCCTTAAAAGTGTTGCTATAGGCCTAATGCGACACTTTATGTAGTGCCACCTTAGCCAACGTCGCCTTAGGTCTAAAGCGACACTTTCACTAGATAATGCAACACTTTTCAAAAGTGTTGCCATTATTTTATAAATGCAACACTTTTTATATTCTAAAGCAACACTTTTTTGTGTGTTGCCATTATTTTATAAATGCAACACTTTTTAAATGCAACACTTTTTATACTCTAAAGCAACACTTTTAATTTATTGTTACCAACTTATAGCATAACTTTACTTATCAATTGCAACACTTATCAAATGTTGTCATTATGTAAATGCAACACCATTATCAATCTATTGCAACACTTTATTATTGTTTTAAATTACATAAATGCAATATATTCTAGACAAAAGAAACACATTCATTATTTTTTAAATTTAATGCAAATACAAATATTTATTTAATTGCTTCGTGATAGTTTTTCAACTTACAATTCCATTTAACAAAAATAATATCATTTCATAACATATCGATCAAAAAGTATTTCAAGTACATAAACGTCTACAACTAAAATAAGGTTCATCAAATGTATAAGCGATACAACAAAAAAGTAAATTACAATCTTAGGAATGCATATTCAATTCCTCTTCTTGTAATTTCTTCCATACGAAATCAACGCTTATCATGCACAACTCTCATTCTGTCGATCACCTTCACCAAAAATCTGCCCAAAATAGCAATCAACTTTCCTGAAACTGCATAATATGGCAACAAACTTTCAAATTAAGTCAGTTTTCGATGAAACTTTCACAACACCTTAAAAATCTTCTAAAAACAGCATATCTATAAAAATATTACACTTCCCACATTACATTTGTATTTTTACTCGTTAAACTACAATTCTTTGCATAAAATAACAAAAAACTTTCGTTTGACGTCCAACTTTAACGGTACTTTTTGTAACAAGTTTAAAATCCTTAGGAAAGACTAAATATATAAACATATTTCATCATTCATTGATATTTCATACTTTTGGGCATTAAAGTACCAAAAGTTTGTTTAAAATAGCAATGAACTTTCATGTGATGTCGGATTTCGATGATTCTTTTTGCAACACATCCTAAATCCTTTAAAGACATCAAACTTATATAAATATTTCATCATTTATTGTTATTTTGTGATTTGATATATTAAAGTCTCATTTATTCATTTATTTGACTTTTAAAAGCCAAATATGAGACTTTTGTTAAGTTCATCAATTTTGAAAACTCTATTTAAGTATTTTAACCATATTTAAAGTTTAGAATTACCTGAGAATAGAAAGTGTTGTGCTCGAATCCTTCCATAAACCAAGAATAGAAATTTGTTGAATATCCTGCAGAACCAATGTCAATCAGGTGTATTCATTAGAACAAAATTTCTGCGAGTCAATCACTAATGCTAATAAAAAAAGGAAAGGATTAATAATACATATCGAACAACAAAGGACTTTGATTATACGATCCTGTGCAATTACTTTATATAAGCTTACATCTAAAGGACTTTGAACATGGACCAAGGCTAAGTATGTTGTAGACCTTAAGACCAATTAAGTTTGGCCAATGACCACTTAATTGTGATCAATTAACCAAAAGCAGGTTGCTGTCCACTAGTTCACAGCTCACATTTTGCCATTTCATGCCTAGCATAATCCAAGTTTTATGATTGTTTTAATGGCTAAATGTGTGTTGAATCATTAGGAAATTTTTTAGGAATTTATATGCAAGTTTATGAGTCCATAATATGTGTGAGTCAAGGCTTAAACGATGTAATTGCAGCATCGAAAGCATCCATAATAGCAGCTACATTTTGGTCCTGCTAAACAACACCAATTGTGCTTAAGTGTATGAATTTTTGACCCCATGACAGCCCCCTTAGACCTGAATCTCAGACCCCATGTGCAGCCCCTTCACTTCAAATTGTGGTCAATCATTACTTATTTCTAAACTAGGATAATTAATAAATTGTCTCCTACATCCTAAAACTCATGACACAATTTCACAATCAATATGATTTATGGAACCAGGCAAAGGAGTACATCACACTATCATAGAAATTTAGCCAACATTCATGATCCATTCAGAACAAACAAAATATAGTTGCACCACTATACCTTGCACAAGCTATAAGTTGTATGACAGAGCCAAAGACAAGAAAAGTGCAGTTGAAAGCTAGTCTTATTGCTTTTCAACCTGCAGAAGCAAATGAGACATTAGTACTTGTACCAATATATCATATAAGCCATGTTATAAAATGTACATAAGCCAAGTATATAAATAACTTAATTGAGCCACCAGTCCACCACACAAGTAATACATACAAAAAATATATACAACCAATATCATTCAAATTTAATATTATCCTGCAGGACCACAAACTAATAGAAAAAAGCACTAACAGATCCGAACCCACTTCCCTAAACAAGTTCGCAAACACACATATTAAAGGGGAAAAAAGACGGAAATACAATCCATTTTTACAGCTACATTATATTTAATTACCCTTATGAAGATTCCTAAGACCATAAATAAAATTATAGCATACCTCATTGCAAATCATATCTTGATCGTTGAAATTAATAAAACTTTCTTTCCCTACTAGCGAGATCCTATCCATCAAGGACTAGTTTTTGCTTCTCATACAAATCTCTACATGCTAAAAAGATAGCCACATGAAAAGATAAAACGATAGTCTCAATGACTGTAAGCACAAGCATTAGGCTGGCCCGCTCATTGCTGGTCGCCTTGGTCTGACCGACATAGAAAGGTATGAATCAAACAAAGCTACCGATCCTGTGATTGACTCGTTTTGCTGACAAGTTTGCAGTCAAAACTACACACATATGCTATATTTAGAGAGGCAACAGACAAACATATTTAACCAAACTTTTTCTTGCTATAGACATGACTGAAGCAGTCTTTTGTATGTTAGAGGTAACTACCACCTAGTTGCATCACTAAAACGTGAATCTGTGTTCCTTAATAAGTTATCTAAGACATCTTTTAACAAGATATCATATGTTACCACCTATGATCCACGGAGATTGTTGTTTCCAAAATCTTGCGACAATCTGCCCATGAAATATATAACCAAGGAGTTAGTATAATGACTAAAGGGTATACAAAACCAAATTAAGAGTATCCATAATTGACAGGTTAGATGCATTACCATCCACAAACATGAAATGTTGATGCTACCGCCATCACTTAAGATTAATTACTAATTATGTATGTGGATTGCTAGTATTCTATCTGTCTTTTACTCCAATTTATTTTATATACACATGCAAATGCACATTTAATCCTTTTAAATAAAAACCCATGACAAATAACTAATCAACCAATCTACGCTCTACTCTAAAGACACCGAGGGTTGTCACTTTTGTTTGTTTGGTAATATCCATAGATACATACTACTACTACTAATGTACAAGAAACTATATTGGCATTAATATAGGATGAAGTGTTAATACTATAGTAAACAGATAATACTAACCATACATCAATGGACCTGGATTTTTTGAATATATAAAAGGAAAAAATACGCAAGTGTGAGAAATGAAGAATTGATTCCAAGACTGATAACCCAATCGAAATTTGCAGCCCAAAACTGTATTAAAAGGTGTATAAAAAATATGATAAAACAGAGACACAACAAATTTCATATTAGCATCAAACGAGTGCAACAATATTTGTAAAACCCTCTACATATGACCCAAAAAAACAACTTGCAAGAAGGAAACCAATTGATACCTGATTTGAACAAATTAACCAAGAAATTGATCAGCTTAAATCCGCAGAGCGAGAGACAATCTGGGACACGCACATGCAGGATTCAACATAATCAAATCATAATGAAAACTGAACTTAGAGATTCAACATAAATAGATAATAAGTCACGGACTCAACATAAACATTTAATAAGCGATTCAATATCCAATTACTAACATGCTTATAGCTTCAAAGCTATTCTGCAATCCTCTCATCAAATCCTTCCCAAGAGCATTTTTAGCTTCAGGCCTATCCATATTAATTTCCATAATTATTGTCAAAGAAACAGTAACAAGCTTTATAATTCATGTCCAGAGTTTCATATAAACAGCTTCAAAATCATCTCTTCGGTCTTCGTAGGACATCACCACACACATAGTAGTAATAATGGGAACTTGACTAGTTATAATAAAGCGGTCCTCATAAATGGGAACTCAAAATTTTAGAATAATCGATACACTAGAAACCAGTACCCATGAATGCATAACATATAAACATAGACACGTTAAGCTGTGGAACACACAACGAGAATCAGGGTCTACATATCCTCCCTTTATTTTCAAAATCAATTTTATTCTAGACATTTTACGGAATACATTAAACCCTAGACCTAATTCAAACATTCCTACAATATCCAAATGTTCAATCCAAAAAAAATGAATTTAATTTAAGAACACAAATCACGGAGAAAGTACACATAACATCAAATCGAATACTTTCAGACATGTAAGCACAGTTACTACCTATATACATATAAATTGATAAACAAATAATCTTATGATTAACTAAACTCAAAGAATATATCTTCAAACCATAATCCATGAAACCTCTTAACAAAATGGAAAATATAACCTTAATTTATTTGTTATAAATTGATGCTCTAGAGATTCAATGTATATAACACTAGACATGAACAATTAGATATATGAAGTGAACTATCCAAAGAGAGATGATATGTCATCACTAAGAGCAATGTACGAGTACAAATTCAGAGTGATTTAGGGCTCAAATTATAGCCTCATCATAAACACAAATATACCTGAGACCATTAGCAGCACATCAGAATCGTGATCGGGGGATAGCATAATGAGCGTAGAAGATTAGAGTAACGACGCAGAAGATCGGATGGAGCAGAGCGGAGCAAAGGGACGAGAGGGAGATAAGTACGAACGCGGTGGTGGAGCAGTCGCATACTCACATCGCCTTTTGTCGGGAGCGAAGGTCTATGAGCGGAAGCTTGAGGAGAGCAAGACTATTGAGATTTGAGAATAGTGAAAGTGGGGGGACGGGTCCAATGGGAAGAGGAGGTTCAGGGGTTAGGGCTTAAATTAGGGGTTTTTTTTATAATTTATTTTTCCTACTTTAACTTTCAGTTAGAATAGGTTATTTAGGTACCATTAGTGACTGAAATATTTTTAGTCAGCAAAACTCTTAGTCACAAATTGTCAATTCTGTTGTAGTGAATGTGTGTGAGTTTCGATCTAATTAAACAAGTAGGCACAACAGCAGTACTAAGCAGATACATAGTCGGCCTAATTAAACAAGACACAACAGAATAGCAGTAACAAGCAATTCCATAACCATGACCAAGTAATTATGAATCGATCAATAGAATTAGAGACATGAAAGAAAACAGAAATATGAACACATTTAAATCTCGGATTGGGAAATCAATCGAGGAGTAGAACGATCAGAGGGAGAAGGCCGGATACCTCCAAAATGGGAAATCGAACGCTGCGCAGAAGAGGTGGTGGTCGCTAGAGGAGGAATAGTTGCAGAAACGGTGGTCTGATGATCGACGGGGGAGAGGGATCGAGAGGTTGAAGATGGAGAAGGTAAAACGTTTTTTTGATCGACGAGGGAGATCAGGGCCGGATAATACGTACGTAGTTGAAAACTTGATGAAATTAGCGGTTTCAATTCTCATCTAGATGATAATAATTATTAAATTATTAATTTAAAACTTAAATCTTATCTTATAATATATATATATATATATATATATATATATATATATATATATATATATATATATAATACGTAAAAGTTTTTTTAAATTGTTTGTACGTATATTGTTTTTCTTTTTCTTAAAAAATTTAATTAATTTCTAAATATTACCTTCTAAATTTAAATATAAAAAATAAAACATGTATTATCAAATCTTGTATTTTGTTAATCCTAAGAAATCAGACATTGAATTTTATGTGTATTTTTTAATCAAAATTACAAAATAAGAAAAAATTAGTATTAACACTTAAAAACACGTCATATTTTTTTCATTATAAATGCAACACTCAAAAAAATGTTTTTTTTAAATGTGTTGCATTTTTTTCATTATAAATGCAACACTCTAAAAATGTGTTGCTTTTTTTCATTACAAATGCAACACTCTAAATGTGTTGCATTTTTTATTGAAATATGCAACACTTTAAATAAATGTTGCAATTTTTAGTAAAAATTGCAACACTTTAGAAAAATGTTGCATTTTTTTAATAAAAATGGCAACACTTTAAAAAAAGTGTTGCATTAAATCATTATATGCAACACTTTTTGTCAATGTGTTGCTTTAGACCGAACTTAAATAAAAAAGCAACAGTTTTTAAATGTGTTGCATCAAAAGTGTTGCCTTAGCTTCAAAATGTAGTAGTGGATTGTAAATCTCCCCCTCAGATGTAGAACAGGTTTGACTGAGGCCTTTTTGTGCCTAACAATCTCCCCCTATTTGCAATAACCAGTCTAAGCTAGTCTTATCAATAATCACTATATATTTTTACAGTACATTTGCTGAAATAAAATTACAACATTACAGTAAAGTAAAAGATCAGTTTATATATACACTGATTCTTGATTTCATACAACAACACATGTTTTTACAAGAGTACAACTAATGTACTAATGTATTTTACAGCTAATGTAAAAGAGAATTACAACATATGTAACATAGAGTACAACTAATGTACATTGGACTGTTTTTGTTGGGAGCAAATAATGGTAAGCCTGTCCAACTGATGGACAACTTCCATTCTTCACCTGCCCAGATGGCAGATGGACTTCACTGGACTGCAGATGGCATTCCTTGTTTGAATCTTCTTTCAAGTTATTCCCTCGTTTCTTCCATTTCTTCAATTTTAACTCTGAGAAACATGAAGTTAGAATCTTGAAGCTCACCTCTGTTGTAAAATCCTCTCAGCTCATCCCAGATGGCTGCTCTCCATAAGCTGGACTGTCTGAAGGAGGAGGCAATTCTGAAGGCTGCAAGCTGCTTAAGACCAACTTTATGTAGGTCTGAAGCTCTTTGAAAACATTTCTATTGAGACAGGGGATCTACAAAAAATGCCCCTAACTCAGGCTCTTCAATTACTTTGCCATCTTCAAAATCTACTCCTTCAGGCAGACTGTGGTCAACTCCTTTAATTTCCACAGCATAATCTCCTTGTTCAATCATTATAAGGAGTTCTTCCAACTCTGTGTCCTTCTTAGTCCTCCTGGCCTTTATTTTAGGATGTGTCACAAAGACACCTTCACTAACTTCCTTAGAAATCAGACTAAGATCCTTTACTCTTTCCATCAATTTCTTGACATATGCCCTGATCTGTTTAGCAGTTTCAGACTTTGATTCACTCAGGGCAACTGCCAGCTCAATCCACTCCCTGTATCCCATCTGTGCTACATCAGTGTGGTCATAAGTTTCCAATTCTGGGCCTGTTGCACCCATCCTTGTTATTTTAAGCTTCCACTGACTGCCTTTCCTTGATACAGGGACAGCTTTGACAATTGCTTCCTTGGCTAGCCTTCTTTCAGCAACATCATGAAACTTTTTCTTAGCCAAGTTGTCAAAGTGGTATTGAGGTCTTGCATGGGGTACTGTTGATTTGGTCACAGAGACGTGAGTACCTTTCTCTACTTCCTTCTCTTTCTCCCCTGCTGATTGTCTGGCAGCTTCCATTATTTTCTTTTGCACCTCCAAGGTAGACATTTTAATTTTCTTTGCTTCTTGGAGTGCAAAGGATTTAGCAGCTTTAGCAGATTCTTCTTCTTTTCTCAATTCCTCCAGAGCTTGAAGCTGTTCTTCTCTAAACTCAAAGTACTTGTGCATAGGAAGACCCATCTCTTTAGCCCTGGCCTTGTGAAATTGAATTTCTGCCTGTTTCTGCTGTATGGGATCATCAGCTGCCTTTTCTTTTCCTTTAGCTGCTGCTGTAGTGACAGCAGCCTCAGGAATTTCCTCTTCTTCTTCTTCTTCTTCTTCTTCAGTTAGAATTAAGTGCCTCCTTTTACTGCTAGGCCTGTCCTCAGGAATGACTTCCTCCCCCTTAGACTGAGCAGGGTTTGGAGAGACAGCCTGAGTAGGCATAGCAGCTTGAGAGGCACCTTCAGCTGTACCTGTTTCAAAGACATCTGCTGGCTGACCAGTGTGAGTTGCAGACACTGGTATCTCCTTAGGAGAAGAAGTTTTCTCCCCCTTAGACTTAGTCTTCGAGGCAGATGACTTCTCCCCCTTTGAAGGAGATGAAGCAGCGACTTCAACACCTGGTCTGCCTGAAGACACAAAGTCAGCAGGCTTGCCAGCAGGTTTAGTAGAAGGTTTAGGACCAACAAGGCTAGTCACTAAGTAAGCCAAGTTATCCTTCACCTCAGTAATCTGGGAAAGACAGGTCTGAAGAGAAGAGGAGTGAGAATCAGCTAGGGAGGTCAGCTTAACTATGTTTTCCCTATCAGATGCTGTGAACAGCAAACTTTGAAGCTGTGCAAGATGTACTTCGAGAGAATCTTGCACATCACCAAGGTTTGAAGACACAGTATTAGATAGGGAGCCAATTAAGGTGGTCAGGCTGGCCAGAGTGGCAGGAAGAGTAGAAGTGCAAGAAGTAATTAGTGATGACAGCTGTTGGGAAATAGCTGTCATTGAGGACACAGAGTCCTGCTGAATGGAAAGAATAGAGGAGAGGGAGGTGGATACATTTTGCAGCTGAGCAGTGAGTGCTAACAGCTGTGGAGAATGATCAGGTTGTGAGGCGGTAGGGAAAGAGGTCTTGAACGAATCAAAGAACCCCTGAAGCTGTGCAGACACAGAGTCTGATATGATGGAGGGTAGAGAGTGCATGGTGTTTTCCAAAGAACCAACTTTGTTGGTCAGCAAAGAAAGCTGATCCTTCAAAGGCAGGTCTTTGGGAGATGGAGGTGTATGGGTAGATTGTTTTGAGTGGGTAGATGGAGAAGATGATGATGAAGCTGGTGTTTGAGGATGTGATGGAGAGGGAAGAGAGACTTTGGACAGAAGCTCCATAGCCTGGGCAAAAGTAAGATGACCCAGGTTGGAGGGATCAAGGGGTCCTTCAGCAGCGGCTGTAGCTGCATCACTAGGAGAAGGGGATGATGTTTGGGGCCTTTCAGATGCTGCTTGTGTTGCAACACCCTCATGAAGACCAGTGGTGGTTCCCTCTGCAGTGCCTTGGTCTAAAGGCACCTCATCATTGGGAGATGGGATATGCATTTCAACATCAGTAGTGGTGAAAGCTGCTGATGGAATTTGCATGAAGGGAGCAGCCTCACCAGAGGGATGGTATGATCCCTGAGGTTCATCAGCTTGGGTTGTTGGTCCCTCAGCAGCTGTTTGGTGTAGAACAGCTGTATTATGGGGAGCAGAAGTTTGAGGCTGAGCTGCTGATTGGTCTATATCAGCAGCGTGGGCACCTCGTGCAGACTCAAGGTGGAAAGAAGTTTGAGTGGGGGACAGTGTGGACACAGTATGGAGTGGAGAGGACTCCTGTCTTTCAATATCCTCAGCCTGTTGAGAGGCTGGGATAGTTGATGTGGGTATCTCCATTTGTACAACTGGTTCCTGTTGGGAGGAACCAGAGGGTCTAGGCTGACTCTGGGTAGACTCAGATTGGAGTGAAGCAGGCTCCAAATGAGCTGAACCTGCTCCCAAAGTAGGAGAGGCAGCTGGGGTTGCTTCTTTTTCAACTGAACCCTGTTGAGAGGGAACAGAGGAAGTGGTTCTTTGGGCTGATTTCTTTTTGGTGCGTTGGTAGTGAATGGATGAAGTGGGTGATTGTGGAGAGGGGAGAGGATCTGTATGGACAGGGTGTGAGACTGGGTTAGGAACAGTGGGTCTGACCTGTTCCATGGTCTCTTGTGCCACAGAGGCACCAGCCACTAAGGCTTCAGGCTCAACAAATGAACCAGGGTGAGGAATCTGCTCCTCCTTAGCCACAGAGGCTAAAGGAACAGACTCAGACTGAGCTGTTTTGGCCTTCTTTTTCACAGGCCCAGCTTCAGCAGTTGCCAGAGTCCTCTTTACAAGTTTGGACCTGGCTTTGGATTTTCTGGCGGGAGCAGCAGCTTCTGGATCCACCCTCACAGCAGAGGGTCCTTCCACCAAACCTAACAACCTCCTCATTGGTGTGGATAGAGGAGGCTCATTTTGGAGTACAGGAGTATAGAAAACTCTACTCCCTATGACAGGGAATGCAACAGACTTATGTAAAGGCTGAGAGTTGTATAGTTGCTCACCACAAACATGTCTGAAAATGAGGCTCAGAAACCTGGGATAACGAACAGCAGCTGGTCTTGGCTCTTGCTGCACCAAGTTTCTCAGGTTCGAGAAGATCCACTTAGCCATGTCAAGAGTAGTCCCATCCACTAGCTGTAGGACTATTGGCACTTCATCTCTACTGAGTTGGTCGAATGAACCAACTTTACTGCTGAAGCTCATCATCACAGAAGCAAACAGAAAGCTGTAAGTAGAAGACAAGTCCTTCCTGTACAATGTTGCTCCAATTTTGGGTTCTGCTACACCACAGAAGCGTAGCAGATTTCCCATTTGTTCGTCTTCAGGCTGGGGCAGATCATATGACTCAGCAACAGGCAGATGAAGGACCTCCCTCAGAAGATCAGTAGTTATCTCAATGGTTTGAGTCCCATTTAGAATAGTTCCTTTGATGACTGTGGTGTTGGGGTTGTAAGAACAAGTGTACCAGAATTCATACACCATCTCCTGGTACAGGACACCAGGAGTTGCAGTCATTACATAGTTCAACGGATGAACTTGCAGAAATTCCACCATCTGATCGTATCCTTTTCCCACATAGTTTTTGGGAATAGTGAGGTTTGCTACGTAGTTTGTGGGTTTGATGGTCAGCATTGTGGTGACTGATGAATGTTTGACAACATCATCACCAACGAACACTGGAAGAAAGGGGTTAGGTCTGTGAGCCATTTGAGAATTCTTAAGGTTTGGAGAAGCAGAGGACACTTAGTCGATTTTTAGGGTTCTTGAGGATTTCTGGAAATGATGAGGAAGACGAAGATGAAACAGTGGTTTGGTATTTATAGGATTTGAATGTGAGTGTGTATGAGAGAGAAGGTTTGGGCGGTTCGATTTGAAATGTTAGTTAACGGAAAACGGAACGGTTGTCCATGTCAGAAACATTTGTCAGACCACTTGACCTTTTTAATCACTAACACACGTAACCCACATTATCCGCAGTAATTAAGTTAAATAAAACATAAATTAAGTAACTTAAGTTTGAAGAAAGGTAATTAAAACTGTTGGTCCAAGCTGTTGGTCAAACCTGTGATAAGTTGGGTCAACACACGCTGTTCAGTCTTCAAGCTGTTCATTCCTCAAACTGTGCCTTCAGCCTGCTCTCTTTTGTAAGAGCAGGTTGTGTTCAATAGTTGAACAGGTTACAAGACAATGGCTTGTAAGACAGTGTGAAGAAGTGAACAGGGTGAAGATTGGACCATCAGAGCAGGCTGGACGAATAAACTGTTTTTGTTCAGCCTGTTGTATGCTCAAGCTGTTCAAGTTTTTCAGACAAATGACTAAGTACAGAACATGTATAACCTGTTCTGCCTAAGCTGTTCAGAGAAACTTGAGCAGTGTGAAACACACAAATTCTTAGACCTTTGAGAAACACTTAGTCACTCTTGTTTAACATGCCCAGCTTGCTGACAAGGTAATTAAACCTTGTTTCATCCAGAGGTTTGGTGAAAATGTCTGCAAGCTGTTCATTTGTGGAAATAAAACTTACCTCCACATTACCTTTCTGAATGTGATCTCTGATGAAGTGATGTCTGACTTCAATATGCTTTGTTCTTGAATGAAATACTGGATTGTTGGAGATGGCTATGGCACTTGTATTATCACACAGAATAGGAGTTTTCCTATACACAAGGCCATAATCTTCAAGCTGATGCTGCATCCACAGAATCTGCCCACAGCAGCTTCCAGCAGCAATATACTCAGCTTCAGCAGTAGAGGTGGATACTGAGTTCTGCTTCTTGCTACTCCAACTGATTAACTTTCCACCAAGAAGTTGACATCCACCTGTTGTGCTTTTCCTATCTAACCTGCAGCCTGCAAAATAAGAATCTGAATAGCCTGTTAGTTCAAGGCTTGAGTCTTTGGGATACCAAAGACCTAAACCTGGTGTACCCTTCAGGTATCTGAAGATTCTTTTAACAGCAGCTAGATGAGATTCCTTTGGATCAGCTTGGAACCTAGCACACAGACAGGTGGCAAACATAATATCAGGTCTACTAGCAGTTAAGTATAGCAAGCTCCCAATCATGCCTCTGTAAGCTGTTACTGAAACAGCTTTGCCACTGGCATCAACATCCAATTTTACATTGGTTGCCATTTGGGGTTTTAATAGGAGAACTTTGATAAATTGAACTTTTTCATAGATCTAAAGTGTACTTTCTTTGATTTATAAAAATTCCAGTTGAGGTTTGTTTAACCTGTAATCCTAAAAAGAAAGTTAGTTCTCCCATCATACTCATTTCATACTTAGATTTCATGAGTAATGAAAAATTCTTGCATAGCTGCTCATTAGTAGAACCAAATATTATGTCATCCACATAAATTTGAACAAGCATAATGTCAGATTTCACTTTCTTTATGAACAGTGTAGTATCCACTTTACCTCTGGAATACCCATTGCTCATAAGGAACTCAGTAAGAGTGTCATACCAGGCTCTAGGGGCTTGTTTGAGACCATAGAGAGCTTTGTCCAACTTATAGACAAAACCTGGATGTTGTTCATTTTCAAAAACTGGAGGCTGCTTGACATAACTTCTTGTTGCAGGCTTTCCATTCAAAATGCACTCTTCACATCATTGAAATACCTTAAGCTTTTATGAGCAGCGTGGCTAGAACAACGAATTCCTTCTAGCTGGCCACAGGAGCAAGTTTTATATCATAAATCAATTCCTTCCTCTGTCTGTAGCCTGAGAACAGTCCTGCCTTATTTCTATGACATGACCTTGCTCATTTCCTCTAATTGCCTGAATAACCCATATTAGTGCAATTATAGTTTACTTTAGGAGCGGGACAGCTTCCATACATTGTTTCTCTCAAACTGATTGACGCTTTCTTGCATGGGCAGTGATCCAATTGGCATCTTTTAATGCTTCATCAACCTTCTTTGGCTCCATCAGTGAAACAAAACTAGAGAACATACAAAAGTTCCCTAAGCTGTCCCCCCGTGTTTGTATCCCTTTGTTGATGTCACCAATTATTTGATCATTGGGGTGACACCTGATCCACTTAGGATCATTTTTCAATGATGATTCACCTGAGTTGTTAACATCTTCAGCGGGTCCTGTTGAACAGCTCTCAAGATTTTCAGATACACTGTTGTCTTGAGCCTGTTCACTTGTTGAACATGTCTGACCACTGTTGAACATATCAGCAGAGGAACTGGGAAAATCAACATTGATAGGTTCTGGACATGCAGTTGTAATTAAGTCAGTACATTTATTACACCAGGGTGTATTCGACTCTAATATCATCATGTCCATCATGAATTAAAAGTTCCACACTGGATTGTAGTGGAAGCTTTTGAGTCCTCTTCATTGTTTGAATGCATCAGATCATCAAAGTTAAGTTCTTCTGAAGCTGATTCAGAAACAGCTTTGGTGGAGGCATTCTTGGACTCTTCAAAGGTGACATTAATAGATTCATCTATCACCTTTCTTTTGTTGTTGTATACTCTGTAGGCTTTGGAGATAGCAGAGTACCCAACAAACACACCTTCATCAGCTTTAGGTTCAAACTTTGACAGCTGGTCCCTTTGATTCAGAATGAAACAGGGACATCCAAACACATGGAAATAACTGACATTTGGCTTCCTCCCTTTGAGCAGCTCATAGGGAGTCTTGTTGAATCTTTTCACCACTAAGGATCTGTTTTGGGTGAAGCAGGCAGTGTTAACAGCTTCAGCCCAAAATGATGAAGGTAAACCTGATGCACACAGCATGGTTCTGGCAGCTTCAATGAGAGTTCGGTTTCTCCTTTCAGCAACTCCATTTTGTTGAGGAGTTCTTACTGCTGAAAAGTTTTGAGTGATTCCTTTCTCTTCACAGAAGTCTTCAAGAGTACTGTTTCTGAACTCAGTACCATGATCACTTCTAAGCTGCTTTACTTGGGCAGAGTTCAGCATTTCCATCTTTTTGACAAATCCAATAATCTCTCTAGCAGCCTCTCCTTTGCTCTTTAGAAAGATCACCCATGTGTACCTGGAGAACTCATCAACCATTACAAGAGTGTATCTTCTTCCTCCTAGACTTGGGACATTAACAGGTCCAAACAAGTCCATATGGATTAAGAAGAGTGGAGTATCAATAGAGAAATTATGTTTGGATTTAAAAGATGTTTTTCTCTGCTTGCCTTTCTCACAAGCTTTGCATAATCTATCCTTAGCAAAAGTCATAGAAAGCAAACCTGTCACCAACTCTTTCTTACAGAGTTTGTTGATGTTCTTGAAGTTCAGATGTGACAGTCTTCTGTACCATAGCCAGTTTAGATCAGCATTTGTTCTTGTGAGAAAACAGGTTTCAGTTGTGGGGTCAGCAGAATGCATATCCACAACATATACACCTTTCTTTCGTTGAGCACATAGCACAACTTTGCCTTGGGAATCCAATATGTAACCCCGGTGCTCATCAAAGTTAACATTGTAGCCAGCATCACACAGTTGACTTATGCTGACAAGGTTATGCTTCAGCCCAATCACATAGGCTACTCTTTTGAACACTGCAGCACCAGCTTTAAGAGTTCCATATCCTTCAGTGGATCCCTGTACATTGTCACCAAAGGTGACTTTTGGCCCTTTTTCAGGCCTGAGTCCACTCAGCAATTCTTTACAACCTGTCATGTGCCCTGAGCAGCCACTATCCAAGTACCAAACCTGGGAAGGTTGTTTTTCCTTATACATCATAGTAGGATTCCAGTTCTCTAAGCTGCTGAAAGCTTCAGCTTCAGCCATATCCTCTTTGAAACTGCTTGTTGATGGGACATCAGTGTTGGCCATCAGACATTGATTGTCTTCTTCATCAGACGATGAATCAGATTCCTCCCAATCACAAGTCTCTGCCATAAGTCCCTTTTGGCAGTTGGAACCCACTGAGTTTTCCAACTTCCTCAACTTAGCCATGGCCATAAGGTACTTAACCCTATAACCATCATCCTTGTTTGTCTTGTATGGTTTGGATGATTGACCAACAGCTTTTGACACACAGTCAGGAGCTATATGACCAGATTTGCCACATTTGAAACACTCAGCCTTGGATTTATAAAATGCCTTCTTTTTGCCAGCACCTGAATTTCCTTGCAGCATGTTTCTTCCAAACCTTTTCTTGTTGAACCTTTTGACAAGCATAGCTATCATTTGCTCATCATCTTGTTTAGCAAGATCTGCAGTATCTTCTTCATCTGACACTTCCTCCTTGTCATCATCCTGTTGATCAGGTTGAGTGAACACATCACTCACCTGATTTACAGGCTGTCTCACATTAGCCACAAAGGCTGCACCTCTTTTGGACATTTCCAAGGCATTTCTCTTTTGTTGCCTTGATTGTTCATCATTCAGTAAGGATCCATACAGATTGACTAGATCCATACTTCTGATAGTACCTGAGTTCCTTAGAATTGTTGAGAAGTAGTTCCACTCTTCAGGTAGAATGTCCAGAAATTTATTCACCAAGGTGAGACTGTCCTTAGTGATCCCAACAGCTTTGAGATCATTCACTAAAGCAGTAAACCTGGTGTAGGTTTCAGTGAGAGTCTCCTTTGGTTTAGCAAAGAAAAGTTCATACTGTCTAACAAGATTGTTGATCCTGTTGTCCAGTGTGATTGTGGGTCCATCATAGACAGTACACAAAGTATCCCACATTTCTTTTGCTGTCTTCATTTTCTCAACCTGTTTGAACACATCATCAGGAAGAGAAATGACCAGATTGTTTCTGGCCTTTGCATCCAGAGCCACCAGTCTCTTGTCTTCATCAGACCATTGAGCTTTAGCTTTCTCAAAGGTCCTAATTTCAGGAGCAGCTCCTTCAACCGCTGGAGTTATGGTAGTAACAGAGGTTGGCACATAGGGACCCTCCATCACTATCTCTGGTAGTTGTACATCCAGATTCTCTAAATAGAGCATCATTCTGCACTTCCAACCAGAGAAGTTTTGATGATTAAATTTGGGAGGTTTGCCCATAGAGCCATTGTCATAGTAAGAAAAATTTGCAGCACTGTTGTCCATGGAAACTTGGGAGAATGAGAGATCTAGAATGACACACACTCTAAACTGCTCTGATACCAGTTGTAGGTCCCGAGAGGTTCCCAAAGTATATAGTTATAAGCTGTAGAGGGGGGGTGAATACAGCAATTTAAAAACTAGACACTCTTTTCTCAATGTTTGTATGTATTATCAACAATTTGGTTAATTACAAACTAAGCTTGAATGCGGAATACGTTCAAAGCTGAGATGACAGATACAACAGTATGTTTTACTAGTCTTAAACAAACTCAAAACTAGATTTACAATGATACACTCACTAAGAAAGCATCACTGTGTTTACAAGACTTAAGTGGAACAGCTTTATGTAAAAAGCTTAAGACACACAGATACTTTGATTTACACCAGAAGGCTTGGCAATGCATGAAAATCACACTTGCACGTTCACGTCTTGGTTTCCAGCACTTAGCTTTTTTTTCACTACTCTTTTCTGTCCTTAGAAGCTTCTTTTATACTCACTTTCAGAGGATCTAAGAGAAACATCTTCATTGGACGGAATGAAAAAGGACAAGTCTTGTTGAAAAGACAACATAACCTTTTCTGCACTTTTCTGAAAAGCAGACTTGTCTTCACATGTGCAGAACTTTTGTCTTTTTACATTGTCTACTGTTGCATTGCCTTTAACTAATTTAGGAATGTCAACTTTGCGTCTTTCTTCCTTGTAAAGGCCTATTTTGATATAAGAAAAAGGTCTGTCACCCTTTTTCAAATAACCTTTTGTCTTCATGTTACAGAACAGCTTGGGCAGGCTAAGCAGTTCTGTTTTCCACTTTGTCTTCGACTTTGTAAACTGATCTTGTAGTCAAAAACAATTCATGATGACTTGGAAACATATTCCATAAAGTGTTTAGCCTGTTCACAAAGAACAGGTTCTGTTCACAAAGAACAGAACACTTAAAAAGTGCCCAAGCTGCTCACCAGTGTAGAGCAGCGTAGACAGTTTATGTCCAGCCTGTTCAGCAGACAGAGCAGCTTGGACAAACTGTCTTAGTTGCAACACATGCAACACATAGAACAGCTTATGACTAATATTGCAAATCATTTTCAGGCTTCAATAAAGCATATAACAGGCCTTAAATTCAACCTTCAAATGCATCAACAGGTTTGATTATCAATCTCCCCCTCAGATGTAGAACAGATTTGACTGAGGCCTTTTTGTGCCTAACAAGGTTTGAATATATATCAATATAATCATATTGTTTTTATTAACTTTGGAATATATAATTTACTTTCGCACAAGTTGTTATAATTGTGTTTTTTTAATCTATATTTCGATGTGAAATTTATCATCACCAAGACTAATTTTAATAATTAAACTTTTCAATATTATTTTTTTCATTATACCTAACTATTTTATTGTTTTGATATACGTTGTTTTGTAAAATTCGAATAAAACGATTGTATATAACCAATTGTTATCCGAAAATATTCGAACTATTATTAGAAATGAAGAAACATATTCACCGTGTTATCAACACCAAAAACATATATTAATACGGAGTACTCCTAGGGGCGGGAAGCAAAGGAGGCATGGTTGTGGTCTTCTACGTCATACGCAACAAAGGGATGGAAAGTTATTACTGTCTCATTGAGGAGTGGAGGAGATGGCTGAGGGAGAAAAGAGGAGCTTAAGAGTTATAATATTTTAGAGAACGTACGTACATCAACTATTTTTTATGTTTTAAATCAAATAACAATCAAAAATTCTAACTCCCATTCGAAAAAGAAAACCAAACAGATCCATACCTTCGTACCTCCTTTGTCTAATTAACCAAATCTAATAAAAGAAACCAATAAGACAAAATAGAATATAAAGCTAACGAAACCTTCAATTAAAACGAAGTTGGTGTGGAACAATTTGACACATGACCTATGTGGTTCAATATACCATCACTCGCATAACCGTTCGACACCTATCGATCATATATTTGAACTATATCCCATAAAACCTAGATCAAGATCTAATCCATTGGTTTACTTTGGCCTTTATACACATACATAAAATATCCTCTTACCCTAGACATGTGATTAGAACTTTGAAGACTATAAAAGTGTTAAAAGAAATTAAAAGAATAAATGAAAGTAGAGGGACCGTTGTTGTAATATTCATAAATGAAAAGACAGAGTTCCAATGAGGCACACGTGGTACATGGGCTTCATGTTTTCTCTCTTTTCCATCTCTATAAATTTCTCCTATTACCTTCATTCTTCCCCACACACCTCATCAAAAATAACATTTTTTCTCCGATAAAAAATGGACGTTCGCCGGCGTCCACTCAAGCAACAACCACACCACCGATCGGTAAAGCCACATAACGCCGGCGAACTTCTAAAACCCCACAACCAACCAAAAGCTTCCGACGCCTTACCACTCCCACTTTACCTCACAAATGGCTTATTCTTCACCATTTTCTTCTCCGTCATGTACTTCCTCCTCCACCGGTGGCGTGAAAAGATCCGTAACTCCGTTCCGCTCCACGTCGTCACGTTGTCCGAACTCGCCGCCCTTCTCTCCCTCATCGCCTCCGTGATTTATCTCCTCGGTTTCTTCGGTATCGATTTCGTTCAATCCATTATTCGTCCGCCCCCCGATTCATGGGAAATGGAAGACGATAATAACTCCGATCAACTCATAATCGACGACGATAAACCGGTTAAACCATGTGGACAAGCTTTGATCCCTCACATTACGTTAGAAAATAAAAAACCACCACCCACCACTGATCATGAACCCGAACACACGTCCGAAGAAGACGAGGAACTCGTAAAAATGGTGGTGGAAGGTTCGATTCCTTCGTACGCTCTCGAATCGAAACTCGGAGACTGTAAGCGTGCGGCGTTTATACGCCGTGAAGCGCTTCAAAGGATAACCGGGAAATCGTTATCCGGGTTACCTCTTGATGGGTTTGATTATGATTCGATATTGGGACAGTGCTGTGAAATGCCGGTTGGATATGTTCAGATTCCGGTAGGGATTGCCGGGCCGTTGTTGTTAAATGGGTCGGAGTTTTCAGTGCCAATGGCGACGACGGAGGGATGTTTGGTGGCGAGCACTAACAGAGGGTGTAAGGCGATTTATGTCTCCGGCGGTGCCACGTGTATGCTTCTGAGAGATGGGATGACTAGAGCGCCGGTGGTGAGGTTCGGCAGCGCAAAGAGAGCGGCGGAGCTGAAGAAATTCTTGGAGGATCCGTTAAATTTCGATACTCTTGCAGTTGTCTTTAACAAGTCAGTATTTTTTATTTTTCTCATTCAAATCTCTTATTTGATTTTTTTAAATAAAAATTAATCATTTTCTCTAATAAATATATCATAAAGATTTATAATAAATGCATTAAATGAATCTTACAAAAAAAAAAGTTACAATTTTTCTTACGTTAAAAATTAAGTGAAGAACATATATACAACCAGATTTAATCCATAATCAATTGAAATAACTATATCATTATTTGAGAAATAGTAAAGAAGGAAATTAATTAAAAATACTTATTTTAGCTTTTGAAATTATTTATGACGTCATAAATATAATTATTTGTTGACTGTTTTCAATTTAAAGGGTAAAAAGATATTGAAAGCCATTAAATATGTACACCATAAATAGACCGAGAATATTTTAAATACCCAAACATCTTTACAATAAAAAAAAGTTCCCTTTACCCTTACCCTTTATGTTGTTATCTTGAATTAAATTTATTAATTTATTCTAATTCTAAAAAAGAAGATATGCATGTGACAAGTTATATATAGTTTAATTTTGAATGAAAGAGAAATAAGTATATCGTATATAATTAATTTTAAAGTGAATAAAACATTAATTTTATAATTTTTTATCAAGTTATTCAAGTTATAACAACATTAAGTATATAAACATTAAAAAATAAATGATTTAAAAGTAAAACATAGTTATCATTGATTTACTTTGTAACTTTTATATATAAATTTTTATTAAAAACAAAATAATTTACATTTTACTGTTCAGTTCATTCATTATTTTTTCTACATTAATATTTATACTTATTTTGTTTTATTCAGTTTTGTACCTTGGGACGAATAGACAAATCAATACCAAATGTCAAATTATGATGATTACTTTTCAGTGACATATCACATAGAAGTAGGAGGGTCAACAACGATTCATTCAAGTAAACGAGTCGAACGGGTCAATAATTAAAAAACGAAATTTTAACATTAAATTTTTTTTCAAAATACAATTTTTTTAATACATCATTTTCTAGACTAAAACTTATAGGGAGTGAGTAAAAAGATACAATACAAAAGTATAACATTATAATAACTTTTTTTAACAAGAAATTTTTAAAATGAGCATGAAAAAGTCATCTAAATCATGTCAAGACTCAAGAATCAAATTGATATATTAGACGCATTAATATTTGGGTTGATTTTATTTTGAAATTTGAAAATTTTAAACAAAAAAGTATGCAAAAAAAAAAAAAAAAAGTTTAGAAAAGGGAAAAAAAAAAAAAGAAAAAGAAAAGAAAAGGGTAGGTTTGCATATGAGCCGATCCGCGTCTTTGACTCGGCAGTTGATACAAATTTATTGCTGTTTATTTAACTTTATTGCTCATATTGGTGTCGACAAAGAAAAAGGTCTTTTGGCCCAAAATTCTACCCCAACTCATTTTGCTTTCATTGTCGTTTCTTTCAACTTTTACAACGATTGGTTCTGCGTTTCGAAACCGTAAAAGTATTTTTAAAAGATCTGTGTACGTTGGATGGTAAAAAAGTGATTATTTGCAATAAGTTTTGTCGGTTTCCTCCCAAATCGTTAAAAAAATGGTGTAAATGGTGTGAAAACGAACAGATAAAATGCATAGCCAATGACCCTTTTGTTCTTAACATCGTATTTATTTGATTTTGTTTCAATTGCGTTACTTAGACTACAAAAACTTATTGTTACGTTATGTGTTATAGATCAAGTAGATTTGGAAGGTTGCAAAGCATTCAATGTGCGATTGCTGGGAAGAATCTATACATACGGTTTTGTTGTAGTACGGGGGATGCCATGGGGATGAACATGGTCTCGAAAGGTGTTCAAAATGTTCTTGATTTTCTTCAAACCGATTTCCCTGATATGGATGTCATGGGAATTTCAGGTATATATTTTCTAACTTTTAAAGTTTTAGAGTCAAATCAGTATTAAGACATTTGTGAATATCAGTGTTGACGAATTAATTAATATGACAAGTATGCAATGTTATGTTTGTGACTGTCATTATTCATTTTTCTTGTTACGTGACAATTACAATCATAATATTGCTTACGTGTAAAATTATTATTCTTTCTCATTGATTTTTAGATATAATTCTATTATTTGTTTCAATTTGAGTCCTTGATGATAATAAATGGACTCATAATTGTGAGAAACTAATATTCAAACATTTAATATAAAACTAATTAATCTAGCTACTAGTTGTACGTCACTTCACGTCAAATATTTTGATAGGAAACTATTGCTCGGACAAGAAACCAGCTGCGGTAAACTGGATAGAAGGGCGTGGGAAATCCGTAGTGTGTGAGGCAGTGATCAAGGAAGAGGTTGTGAAAAAGGTGTTGAAAACCACTGTCGCCGCCTTGGTGGAGTTGAACATGCTTAAGAATCTGACAGGGTCTGCTATGGCTGGTGCACTCGGAGGCTTTAATGCACATGCTAGCAATATAGTCTCTGCAGTGTACCTAGCCACTGGACAAGACCCCGCCCAAAATGTTGAGAGCTCACATTGCATCACGATGATGGAAGCTGTCAACAACGGCAAAGATCTTCATATATCGGTCACCATGCCTTCAATTGAGGTAATTAATAGGCACAATTATATTAACTTGAACCTTTTAATTAGGATTTAACTAATTTCTCATTCTAATTAATCTATTATTATTTTTTTTAAAGGCAGTTAAGCTCTTATTATTATTTATTATTATTAAAGTTATTTATTCAAAAAGCATAAATAATTAATGTGATTACTGGGACCATTAATCAATTGACCTCAAAAGATGAAGTGGACGAAACAATAGATTTAATAATATTATTGTTAGCTGTTTCTAGTTGATTAATTCGAATTAATTTATTAATTAATACAAACTTATGATTATAATTACTGTAGAAAAATGTTAAATATATATATATATGAAAACAGTTTTTCTTGGATTTTATAGTTGCATTATTTTATTTTATAATTCTTTTTAAAAAACTTGATTTAGGTTTCAAAATTTTAACGTACAGAAGAGTCATAATAAACTAGCTTAAGATAAGATTAAACAATCAATTAAAAAAATTAGATTATCGTGTCGTGCATAATTGTGGGACTTTCTTAGTTTCTTGTAAAAGACAGTCGTCTTTTCTTGACTAACTAATTTAAACCACTTCGTACTTTAACACTTAGTTGTTATTTGTTTTTTAAGACATTAAATGTCTGAAATTCTTTTCATGTTTGCAGTTAGAACAAAATATCTTTCCACGTGAAAATATAAGTGCTCTAAAAAAACTTATTGCAAAAAACAAACAAGACGTTAAATCTTCTTCTTAATTTTTTCTTATTTAATTTGTTTTATCGATTACGAAGTGCTTTAGTTTACTAAAAAACTTGGTTATGATTGATATCCCTCGCTTCTTAAAAACGATACTGCAAATGTCAAGCAACACGAACACACGAATGCATGTATTGCGATATCTAAGTATATATACAGGGGTGGGTTCAACAGAGAACCTATATGCATTGAAAAACCTCTATGCACCACCACAAATGTATCACGGTTCTCGCGTGATGCATCAAATTCCTGCGTGATACATCGACTTTCACGTGATGCATTACGATTTTATAGTGATGCATTGTGGTTCTCCAAGGTTCTTAGATGCATAGAGGTTCTCCGTTGAACCCACCCCTATATATACATGTATACGTACGTACTGTATAAATTAATACAAAATTTGTGCAGGCAACAAATTAAAAAATCCACAAAGACAGTTTATAAGATCACATGTATCCCCCTAGTTGCATGCCTGTTTTTGTCTGTACTTGATACCACGTACCCTATTTTTATAATAATATTATAAATGTGGGTTCAGGTTGGAACAGTTGGAGGGGGTACACAACTTGCATCACAATCAGCATGTTTGAACTTATTAGGTGTCAAGGGTGCAAGCCAAAATGAGCCAGGGTCAAACTCAAGGGTGTTGGCCACAATAGTAGCTGGTTCAGTACTAGCTGGTGAGCTTTCTCTAATGTCAGCACTTGCAGCTGGTCAGCTGGTCAAGAGCCACATGAAATACAACAGATCCACTAGAGACATATCCAAGTTAACTACATCCTCATAAGCTGATATTGATCGGCTTATTAGCTAGGGTTTACATAAGATTCGTAAACCCTAGCTAGTGAAAATTGGTTCAAGATATATTTTTATGATCGAACGAATATATGTATATGTATCTAAATAGAATAAATGCGCCATCGACGGCCGGCCAAATGGCAGAAAAGGGAGAAGAATGAAAGATGATGAAAGGACAAAGAAAGAAAAAAACATGAAGTGGTATGTGTAAGCTAGTGGTGGTGTTGTGGATGTATTCTTTTGAAGGGTTCCATGTGAGTTTGGATCTGTTTCCAAAGTGTATAAATTAAGGTGGTGTATGTGTAGTGGGGGTGGAGGATGAGGGTGGTGGTTGGTGGTTGGTGGTGGTGGTGGTGGTGGGGAGAATCAAATAGGAAACACATGCAGAGATCTAGGACTGTAGCATGGTGTTTGTTTTTTTTTTTTTTTTTCCTGTCTATGTTTTTTTTTTCTTTTTTTAATGTTTCTGGTAGTGGTGGAGTGGTGGTGAAGTGGTGGTGCTCGTTAGGGGTTTGCATGTGACAATGCTTCTATTTTATTTGTATCTTGTCTGTATCTCTGTTTATTGTTTATCCTTTTTAGTTTGTTTATTTCTATGAACTCCTGAATCAATCACCCATGCAAGTCAAATCCTCTCTCTCTCTCTCTCTCTCTCTCTCTCTCTCTCTCTCTCTATATATATATATATATATATATATATATATATATATATATATATATATATATATATATATATATATAGAGTCAGGTTCAAAAAGGTACCTCTCGAAATCAAGTGCACCCGAAGGTACCAACCTTAAAAAACTTTTTTTAATTTTTTTTTCTCATAACCATATTTAAATTAATGTTATACACATGATATATGAATTCCACATACATTCACACTTTCTGTATCCTTAAAAATTATGTGAATGCTCAATGCATATTTATGTGAATGGTCATCCATGTGAATGGTCATTTCATACAATGTGAATGGTGTGAATGACCATTCACATGATCTTTTTTACCATTCACAAGATTTATGATGTTGCTCCTTTTGAAAAAAAAGTCTTATAATGTTGTCTTATACATGTCTATTCAAAAAAAATATATGTGAATGATCATTCACATTAGGGTACGCTCGGTACGCTGGAATCTCATAGGTACGCTGATGAACCTGATTATATATATATATATATATATATATATATATATATATATATATATATATATATATATATATATATATATATATATATATATATATATATATATATATATATATATATAGGGTCAGGTTCTATGGGGCACCTGTATGCATTGTGCACTTTGGGAACCCGTATGCACCGTTATATCTTGAATATTAATGGTTCAGATTGTAGTGGTAAAAGGGTAATTAACTTGAAAATGGTGCACGGGTGCGTAACTTCTGGCGTGTGGAAGGGCAAAATCGGAAGATGCTTGAATATGTATGTATGTATGTATGTATGTATGTATGAGTAGAAGAATGATGTTTTTGAACTAAAGAAATCTTATTAAACTAGCAAGAAAGTACTCAACAAGGGATTGAGTACTAAACATATAAGGCTCCAATTTCGGATTCAATCTCTCCAACCTAGATACATCGATTAGAACACCTGTTTAAGAACTATAAAAAGACGGTGCATGGTCATATTAACTTGAAAATGGCATTACTGGCTAGATGCATACATGTATATAGTGTGGTTAAGTTAATTACTATGGTGAGGGGTAGAACACCTATGACCGTATTAATTTCATAAATCAAACATCCCTTCGATCTCTCTTTTCCAAATGCAATGGATATTGATTTATAAACATCTATATGTAGATTCATGCGCAAAATGTGAGGCCGGCTTAACTATATATAGCTATTCAAGGATTTATCAGTACAACATTGGTTGTCAACAATATGTCACCCGGGCACCCGACCATATCATCTGAAATTTAAAAAAAAACCTTCATATCGGTCGTAAGAACCTTAAATATTCTCGCCATCTTAGGAAGTGGGATAAATGACAATTTAATTATATATACCATAATCAACTCATCGTCAACATAGATGGTTATATGTAACATCCATCAAATTTTATTTTTACTCTGTGTGTATTGTAATTAAAATTGTAATGTTAGAATCTTTTATTTATGATGTAATTATTGGAATTAAATGAAAGTTTTGTAGAGAAGAAAAAGGAAATAAACTTGACACCACAAGAACTCAATTTTATTTTATTTTCTGAATATTTTCTTACCCCTTACCACTCAAAAGTAATGTCAACTTAGAGACTAAGTTTTGACATTCATTCATTAGCTACATAACTTCACTAGTACTCACTAAACTTTTAATCTTTCAAAACTCTTCATCTCTTGGGTGGTTACTAGACATTAATCACTAAACATTTCATCTTTCAAAACTATTCATCTCTTGGTGGTTACATGAATTAATCATAAACTTAAACATAATAATTATCCAAATTTAATTTAGTTTATTGCTAACAAGTTTTGATCATATTGTTGTTATAAGTAATCATTTTATTTGAAGTGAAATAATAAACAGTAAATATAGATTTTAGGGTTGAATTGAAATAACGTTAATAAGTTGTTGAAGCTAAAAGGGCTCATTGTGCAAATCTATCTATACTATTAAAAGAGTAACTGTTAACGTGCATTGATTGTTGACCTATCATTTTCTATTTATTAATTGTGTCTTCTCATTTTCCCCTTATTATTTAGGTAACTGTGTATATATAGATGTAGTCCTCTATATTGTAAATATAGCAATTCAATCTATCCACATGGTATAGAGCCTATCCTCCTCTCTTTCTTCTTTCTGTATTCCCCTCCTCCCCATCATCTTCTTTGCTGCTTCATCTCGTGTCCATGGCCTCCCCTTCTGCCCCTCATACTTCTGCACCTATGAACTCCATCATGCACATGATACCCCTCAAACTCACTTCCACAAACTACCTTTATTGGAAAAACCAAATGCTTCATGTGTTCAATGTGCAAAATCTGAGTGCACATATCAATGGTTCCGATCCACCCCCTGCTGAGATTGGCGTTGATGATAAACGCACCCCGAGCCCTTTGTATCTAGCATGGCAGACTGATAATCAAAAAGCCGTTATGCTTCTAAATGCATCCCTTTCCGAAGAAGATTTAGGGGAAGTCATCGGTCTCCCCACTGCATACTCTATTTGGCAAGCACTTGAACAAGCCTTTAGCAATACTTCTGTTGATCGGATTCAGAACCCACGTGATCAATTGCATCTGATTTCGAAGGGTAACTCCACTGTGGCTGACTTTGGTCGCCGATTCAAGCACCTTGTCGAACAGCTTTCTGCCGTTGGCCAACCCGTTGATGATGCTGAGAAATCTCACCTGTTTCTTCGGGGTCTAGGTCCTGGATTCGAGATGTTTTCCACTGCCACTCGCACTGTCAAGCCCCTGCCATCTCTTCGTGATATCATATCACAGGCCGAATCATATGAACAGTTTCACTCGTCAATACATGGTACTGGTACCCCTGCAGTTGCTTTTAATGCTAATCGGGGACATAGTAATTGTAGAGGGAGTAGTGGCTATCGTAGTTCAGCGTCTGGTAGGGGTCGTGGTTCTCGCCGACCCCCGCACTGTCAATTGTGCCGTGAAAATGGTCACTATGCATCGTATGCCCCCGTTTGCATTCGTTTGCTGCCTCCAATTCCTCCACTGTCGAAGATATATCTAAGGCATTTCATGCTACTTGTAACATCACCCCTGACTGGCTTGTTGCAGATACCGGCACCACCGATCATATGGTTCAAAATACTCAATCTCTGCAACACAATTCTCCCTATGGTGGTAACAATAAAGTAACATTTGGCAGTGGTAACTCTTTATCTATATCTCATATTGGCCATAAAACTATTTCTCCAAATATACGATTGAATGAGGTTTTAGTTGTACCTCACATCATGCAAAATCTGTTATCCATTAGCAAATTAACGAGTGACAATAACGTGGATGTTTTGTTTTCTCAACCAAATTTTTACGTACAGGACCGAGCAACGAAGCAAGTTCTAGCACAAGGAAGGTGTGAAAATGGCCTTTACATTCTCCGGTCTGAGCCACGTGCTTTTTTGGTGTCTTCAAATAAAGCTTCGTTTGAATTGTGGCACTCACGGTTGGGTCATGTATCTCATGATACACTTACGTTACTAAATAAAAATGGTTGTGTCACATTTAGTTCAGTTTTACCTAAGCCAGTTGTTTGCAACTCCTGTGAATTGTCAAAATCGCACCGCTTACCGTTTATTAATAATGAACAACGTGCATCAAATCCGCTTGACCTGGTCCATTGTGACCTATGGGGTTATTCACCTGTAACCTCTGTCAACAACAGTCGCTACTATGTCATTTTTGTCGACGATTATTCTCGATTCACCTGGTTTTACCATTGCAGACAAAGTCTCAGTTTAAAGATGTTTTATTAATTTTCATCAAGTTTGCTCAAACACAGTTTAATCGCAAAATTAAAGTATTTCAAAGTGACAGCGACACTAAATTTTTAAATCATCGGGTCAAGGAAATATTTGAGGAGAATGGTACCTTTCATCGGGTCTCTTGCTCATACACGCCTCAACAAAACCGGCGTGCGGAGAGAAAGCATCGTCATATCGTTGAAACCGGTTTGGCCCTATTGTTCAGTAGTCATGTACCTGCTACCTATTGGGTCTATGCCTTCAGCACCGCAGTCTACATTATAAATCGTCTCCTTACGCGGCTTTTGGATAACAAATCTCCATATGAGGTGTTATTTCATACCACATCGACCTATGACAACTTTCGGGTATTTGGGTGTTTGGTTAATTTATCCTTATCTTCGGGATTACTCGGCTCATAAATTGTCCCCTCGGAGCCTGCCATGTATCTTCTTGGGTTATTGTCCGCAATACAAAGGTTATCGCTGTCTCAATCCGACTTCAAATCGCACTTACATCACTCGACATGCACGGTTTGTCGAACATTCTTTTCCTTGCCAAGGGCCACTTATTCCAACCACGAGTCCATCCCACTTATTCCAACCACTGCTCCTACTCCTGGTCATGCAACACCCGCAAAATCCTCCTCAGCTTCTATTCCTTGTTGCGATGATCCTCTTCCCAGTGCTTCCTCAACTCATCAAATCATACAACCTCCATTAGTCCATGATGCTCCAGGTTCTCCACCACCCTCACCAACAACCACTTCCACCATCCCATCTGATGAATCCACATCTCATACCTCCTATGAAAACCCGTTAACTCCATCTCCACCGCCACCACCTGTCCAGCCGTCTCACCCTATGATTACTCGAGCCAAGGCCGATATTTTCAATCCCAAACACCGTGCAGACTTTGCTTCCACTTCTCTTCATTTGGCACTATTCGCTAGCTCAGATCCAAAGGGCTTCAAGTCTGCAAGCAAACATCCACACTGGGTTGATGCCATGCATAATGAATTATCGGCGCTTAATAATAACCGTACTTGGATTCTTGTTCCCCGTCCATCAACTCAAAATGTTATCGGCTCCAAGTGGTTGTTTCGTACCAAATACCGTTCCGATGGGTCGATTGATCGGTATAAGGCTCGACTTGTGGCTCAGGGGTTCTCACAGCTACCGGGTTTGGATTTCTCCCATACGTTTAGCCCGGTAGTCAAAGCTACCACTATCCGGGTCGTTCTTTCCCTAGCAGTGATGAATAATTGTGCGCTGCACCAATTAGATGTAAATAATGCGTTCTTACACGGTCGCCTAGGTAAACCGCTTTTCATGGAGCAGCCACCTGGTTTTGCTGATCCTCGATTCCCGGATCATGTTTGTTTGTTACGGAAGGCTATTTACGGTCTTCGTCAAGCACCGCGGGCGTGGTTTCAACGCTTGAGCGATTTCCTACTTCAAAATGGTTTTGTGGGCAGTAGAGCGGATCCCTCGCTCTTTATTTTCAATCAAAATGGTTGTCACCTATACCTACTTGTGTATGTAGATGACCTTGTCTTAACTGGTAACGATCCGAACTCTATGACTCGTTTTATTGCCACTTTACATAAACAGTTTGCAATAAAAGATCTTGGAAGGCTTGGATATTTTTTGGGTCTTGAGGCATCTCACATCTCTAATGGCATCTTCCTTTGCCAATCCAAATATGCTACTGACATACTTCAACGTGCGGAGATGCTTGATAGTAAACCGGTGCCAACCCCCTTGGCAACTAATGAAGTACTTACTTCAGAGGGTGTCCCTCATTCGAACCCAACTATGTACCGCTCGCTTGTAGGGGCGTTGCAATACTTGACCATTACTCGACCAGACATCTCCTATGCTGTCAATCAAGTGAGTTAGTTTTTGAAAGCTCCGACTGCCGCCCATATTCAATGTGTTAAAAGGATTCTCCGCTACATCAAGGGAACGCTGTCGTATGGTTTAACTTTCTCGCGGCCCTCAACTACTTTGGTACTTGGATATTCTGATGTCGATTGGGCTCGGTGCATCGACACTCGCCGTTTAACCTACGGGTACTCTATCTTTTTGGGCGGCAATCTCGTTTCCTGGAGTGCCAAGAAACAACCAACCGTTGCTCGCTCCAGTTGTGAGTCGGAATATCGTGCTATGGCCAATACTGCGGCGGAGATTGTCTGGGTCTCCAATCTTTTATGCGAACTACACACTTTGCCTCCTGATTGTCCCACTCTTCTTTGTGACAACAAAAGTGCATTGTTCCTCGCGCGAAACCCGGTCTCACATAAACGTGCGAAGCACATCGATCTTGATTACCATTTTGTGCGTGAGCTGGTTGCTTCTGGGAAACTTCGGACTGTTTTTGTTCCTACCAAGCTTCAGGTTGCGGATATTTTTACTAAGAGCCTCTCCCGATCTTAGTTTGAGTTTTTTCGAGATCGTCTAGGTTGTCGACCGCCACCGTTCAGCTTGCGGGGGGATGTTAACGTGCATTAATTCTTGACCATTCATTTTCCCTTTATTAATTGTGTCCTCTCATTTTCCCCTTATTATTTAGGTAACTGTGTATATATAGATGTAATCCTCTATATTGTAAATATAACAATTCAATCTATCCACAGTAACTAAATGTCACATGACATGCTCTCATTTAATTTGTCACATGTCGCTCTCTTCTTTTGTCACGTCATTTACTGATTTTATTTATTTAATAAAAATCAAATCTATGTAAATCTAAAGTGATTAATTTAATAACTAACTAACTAAAATTAAGCAAACTTTATTATTTATTTATATAATTATTATATTATACATATATGTAAATATCAATTTCTAAAATTAACTCATGTAATACATGGGTAATAACCTAGTAATATATTAGAATAATAGGTGAGGAATCAAAGATGAAATTAATGAGAAGATTGGAAAAACAAAAGGGTGAAGATCAGTAGATTTCCAAGGTCGGGCCGAAACTTCTAGTGATTTGAACTCAATTTCAAACATAAAGATAAAGTAAGTTAAGATTTCTTTAACCTTTTTGAAATTTTGCTCAATTCTTAAAAACCAAAACATGGGAGATTTGGAATCACTGCAAGAAATAGGGTTTTAGCGGCGACATATGTCGCTGCTAAAGGCTCCATTAGTCGCTCCTAAAGGCTTTTTTTTTGAACTGTAGAATTCACAAACCAAACTAATCCTACTTCTAAATCTACACCTTTTGTCCACGATGAGATTCGAACTCACAACTTTGGGGTCTCCTCTAACACATTGGTACCGCTAGGCCAAAGGCCTTTTGGTCACTGTTAAAATGTCACTGCTAAAGTTTTAACACTAAAGAAGAAAGTCGCTGTTAATACGTGTCGCCGCTAATACCCAAAGTCGTTGCTAATAGTGTCGATGCTAATGCTAATTATATATATTTTTTAATTTTTTTAATAATTATGTTGGGAATTCGTATGTGTTTTTCATAAAAACATAAAACATTAATCTTATTAACGCACAGCGGAAGCTTTTTAAAATCACGAATTCCGTACACGGATCATCAAGTAAAACATAAGATAAGTAAATGAGAAAGCAATAAAATCCGTACCTTTGTATTCGTTGACAAGAACACACGAATGGGATGCTCTCGGTATCCACCGGTGATGACACGATCGAGCGGCGCCAAGTATGCAATCAAACACACGAAGAACGGGAAAACCAAACACGTAATTGTATGTTTGGTTCGTACGGAAAAAACCATTACACACACACATCCGCCATGTGTGTGTGTGCGGCCACTCACCACCCATTAGGTCAAATGTATCTCTATGACTCTCTATTGGGCCGTGTACATATATATCTATATTATATGTTTTGACCGTGTATATATTATATATATATATATATATATATATATATATATATATATATATATATATATATATATATATATATATATATATATATATATTAATTAAAACTTTAATATATAAATATAATATATATCTTAATAATTATCTTTATTATTTAAACCTTATATAACTATCTCTATAATTATATACCCTTTAAATAATATTAATCTTTTATACATTATCTAATAATATATAAATGACTAGATAATTATTTATAATTATCTCTATCTATTTGTTTATAATTATCCATCTAATTATCTAATAATTAGATGATAACACTAATTCAAATAAATATGTCTTTTATTTAATATCCAATAATAAATAAAAGACTAGATAATTATTTAATTATCATCCAATGACAATTAAATCACTACAATATCTAATATTGTACTTTTAGTCCCCGTACTTTGAGATATAATTAATCATCCATTAATTTAATCTCAATGATCATTTCGTGTCATAAACAATATCCAATATTATTTATTCAATAGTTTAATTGCATCTGCTCAGTTGTGCTCATCGGTGTGACCCTCAAGTGTTTTATGAAATCAGCCATGATGCAGTAGTAATGTCATCTTTACACACAATATACTAACATACTCCCACTTGTGTAAGACGACATACTGTCCTGCAGCATGCGCCTAAAGGAGGTCATGGCTAGACACTTTAGGCAACCAAGGTCATAAAAACTCTGACTCCCATTCGGGCATTCTTGTTGAAACAGCCTTCCAAAAGAAACTTAGGTTATATCCCATGCATCGCGATATTTCAATGTGAAAGCTAGGCATGGATTAGATCAACCGTAGCAAACACGATTATGTTTCTCGACTCCCTGATCTCATACTAAACTGAAACAGACAGATTAGAACACATCAGTTCTGTCCGAGCATGGCCATGCATTTCTGTCAGTATCGGTCGTCGAGGAGCCCAGAAATATCTCTTCTTAGTTAAAAGAAGGTGCAAATCCCATCTTGACTATCTAGGCCTTCAGCACGACTCCCACTGCAACCAGCCTCGAACCGTTATGATCACCCAGTTACGGATGACGTTAGGTTAGGCCAAATGTACAGCAGCACCCGCACTAAAGTACGTAGACATCTCAAGTACTAAGGATTACCTTTTTTAGACAACTCATGACTATGATCCACAAAGTGGTCTCAATCGGTGGGTCAATCCAATATTTGTTCGCAACAAATACCTGTGAATTTGGTCCAACCTTTGCTATATTCATCACCCATGAATATCAACCAAAAACCACAGTAGCCTTTTAATTCTCGTTGTGGTTCCCACGACAACAAGCAGCTATGGAATAGTTTTAGAATAACTTCAAAATTATTCCTGGATTTCTAAAACATGCAAAATAGAACGACATTAAAGATACCATGTTGATCTCCTTTATCTCAATAAACACAACATGACTTCCATCAATTTAATGCTACTGTTCCTTTATCAAATGTAACTGTAACACGATCTATCGAAAAATTAATTTCAGACATGATCTTAGTGGGAGTGTTCTCTAGTTAACTGACTTAACTTCCATTACCGTTTATCTTTGAAAAATTACACTAGTCTTTATTACAACTTCTTGTAATATTATTCAGATCCAATCTGAATCTCCTTACAAATTTATATCCATTATCTTTAGAGGAACTGGTAAATCACTCATAAAGACACCAGGATTAAAATTTAGGAGCTCTAGCAATTCCGATTAACTGCTACTAGTGATACGTTTAGATGTTTAGTCTTGAATATGACAGTATGCGGTTTATCTATATCTTAACAAAATATCTTTAATAACATTGTGTTCAACATTTGTGATATGTATCCATAACCACTAGAACCTGGTTATCGACAACATTTTGTTCTAGTGTTCCGTCAAGTTTGCCGACGAGTGTTTAAACAAGTCAAATGCTATTACTTGACTAACCACCACACAAGTTGTATACATTTCACATGTAATTTTATAAAATGCGATTACTTCTTGTCTAAACAATCCTGACTTCGCAAGTCTAATTGTTTCCGACAAGTGAAGTGAATTAACCTCCATGTAACTCCTTTACATTTAATTCTGCATTTTATTAGTTTCATCTATATAATCACAGGTGACTATCCAACTCATATAATCTCTTGAACAAGCTTTCAAGAATTAACAAGTTCAATGAAACTGCATTTGAACACTTGAACAATTTACACAACAACATGGTAACCCTTTTTATCTGAATATGACTACTAGCTTGTCTAATCTCCATTGACAAGTTACTATTCAAGTTCCACTTGAATCAATAGTCTATAATCATGGTTTAGTAATCTTAAACAATAGGAATTTCAAGCAACAAATTTTTAACTCCAAAAATTATTTATTTATCCCAAAAATACTTGCAAGAAATTCAATCATTGTATACTACACCATGATAAACTATTGACACTACAAGAAAATGGGCTTTTTGGCACAAATGTTTTTGGCAAGGTAAATAAACAGTGCCAAATACTAGTATTTGGCACACATTGGACTACTGTGCCAATTAATTATGTATTTGGTACCGGCTAAAAATTTCCCATCCAAATATGATGCATTTGGAACAGTTTTGTATTAACGGACTCAAATGACCCAAATTTTTAAGACTCGTGATAACTAGTATGTGCCAATTACATTCCCCCCATAATTTTCATTTGCCTCCATCTCAATAAAATTGATTTTGATTTCTAAAAATCAAAACCTACAGTACCCATCGTGAACCTCCATCGTAAACCCCTCTCTTCCTCTGTCTCTCGTTCGTCCCCTCGTCCCCATCGTGAACCTCCATCGTAAACCCCTCTCTTCCTCTCTTCCTCTGTCTCTCGTTCCTCTGTGTTGCGATACCCCTCGTCTCCTTCGCTTCACTTCTCGCAGACGCAACAGACGCAGACGCAGCCGCTCGGTCCGCTCGTTTTCGTCTAATATCAGGTTATATACTCCTTAATCGATTTGTGGTTATCATGGTAATGTATTTCGTTTTTTTTTTCTTGCTTCGTAAACCCTAATTGCAGTGTCGATTCTTAGTTGTTGGCATATTTTAGTAAGATTTTTTATAAGGAAAAAAATAGATAACAATGTCTGAGTATTCATCCTGTAGTATAGAATAACTTTGAGAACCAATCCTGGTGTGCAACTATAAGATAATTGCAAAGGAAATTAATTGGCAAACCTGTTCAATCCCTTACTATCTCAAAACTTCTGTCCCAAAAGGAAAGAACTAGTTTATGGTTGAGCTTACTTACGGGTCTCAGTTATGCTTAAAATGTAAAACTAAATTGCAATAAAGGAACTCGCCATATGCCCTTTTACGGACTCCTTGGCTACAAAGTAGTTCATGAATTGCATATAAACACTCGTACATATTCATCCTTGACATTGATGTTGTTGTTCTTACTATCTGAACTGTCTTGTACACAAACGCAAATACATTTATAATACGAAACTACGCATACAACAACTGCTATTATTTCTGTCTTTAACAGCACAGGTACCCGAGATTAATTCTCAAGGTTATAGACTCTACAAAACACACTCATGACTAAATATATATACATATGAGGTTGCTGTTCATTGTTTATTATGTGGCCACACACATGACTATACACACACAAATGCTTACTTAAATTAATTAAAGGGGGACTGCTGCTATGTACTACTACACTTCGAGACTCTTTGTCCGGAGTCCCCTTCTACATGCAAACACACATGTGCAGCACACAGATACAAACATTGCTCTTTAATTTCATTCTGTTTTTAGTCAGTTCACGCAGCAAGGACATAAGGTTTAAGGGGCTGCTGGACATCTTTAATTCACCAACATATATACATTAAGTTTGTTCTTAATCAACTAAAGGGGCTGCTATCATAGGAATTAAACAAGTCCCAAAGCTCAGACACATTGCACACTACATAATCAACAAGACATAAAGATAGACATGAGACTATGGCCGAAGGCCAATGGACTTCTTGGCCAATTTTCGGACTCAAAGCAGAAATATACACATAATCGCAAACACAACACAGAACTGCACATCTTTTTCTGTTTTAATTCCATTTCCAGCAGTAGTTATAAAGGATTAAGGGCGACTTAAGGTTCTTATATGATCAACAAACGCACCAAAAATATCATAGAGCCAAGGCCGAAGGCCGTTTGGCCTTCTTGGCCCTTTTTCTTGAGTAAAACAGAAAGATGACAGCATGAACATATAGAAGTTTTTTAAGTTTCAGAGTTTTATATAACATTTGGATTTAAGCTAAGATAATGATAAAAAGTTTGTATTGCATATATAATATAAATTACATACCTTTTTCTTCATATGGATGATTATTTGATAATTAGATAGCTTTAATTAATAATTTTTTCTCTCTAGGGATGGATACAAGTTGGATGTATTTGAAGGATAGAACATTATTGCAATTTAGGGAAGGTGTTAAGTTTTTTTTGGATTCAATATATTCAGATGTAGGGCCAAGTGGGTGTAAAAAATGTCCATGTGCAAGGTGTTACGGGAGTTTTTTTCGTAATAGAGATCATGTCATGGATGACCTTATTGTTAATGGTTTTATGGAAAATTACTTGCCATGGTCACTTATGCATACTTATGACACTCCTCATTATGATACCGACCACCAAGAGGATGTCAATTTGGGTGAATCTTCGGATGTGAATGTTGAAATGATAGATGATGATACGTCAAAAATCTTCAAGATGCTACAGGATGGACAAAGGCCTTTATTTAAAGGTTGTAAAAGATTCACATCGCTTTCATTCATTACTCGACTTTTGCACATAAAAGTACTAGGTGGGTGGTCAAATAAGTCATGCACATTGGCCATGGAATTAATTTGTGAGGCACTTGAAGAAATAGGGGATGTTGTAATGCCCAAGTCTTACTATGAAGCCAATAAGATAGTTTCTGAGTTGGGGTTTTCTTATGAGACATGGGATGCATGCCCAAATGATTGTATGTTGTTTCGTGGAGATGATAAATCTCTTGACAATTGTAGTATCTGTGGAACTTCTAGGTATAAAAAGTTTAGTGGCGACAAGCCAAATGATGATCAGAGTATGGTTTTGAAGAAAAGAATTGGCGCTAAACAAATACGTTACTTTCCACTAAAGCCAAGGTTGAAAAGGTTGTTTATGTCACCTCACACTTCCTCTCAAATGACATGGCATTCAAAGGAGCGAGTTGATGATGGTGTGCTAAGACATCCAGCGGACAGTCCAGCATGGAAAACGTTTGATAGACTGTATCCATCTTTTGGTTGTGAAGGTCGTAATGTGAGACTTGGGTTAGCCTCCGATGGATTTAATCCATTTAGGACCATGACTATTTCACATAGTACGTGGCCTGTTGTTTTGATTCCATACAACTTACCGCCATGGTTGTGTATGAAACAACCCTCGTTCATTCTTTCTATTCTTATTGATGGTCCAAAAGCTTCTGGTGACAAGATTGATGTGTATTTGCAACCGTTAGTTGATGAGCTAAAGGAGTTATGGCATGATGGTCTCAATACATATGATGCATCAACAAAGAGTATGTTTAAGTTACATGCTGCACTCTTATGGACGATCAGTGATTTCCCTGCTTATGCTAAATTGTCTGGTTGGAGCACACAAGGAAAATTCGCTTGTCCTTCTTGTAACAAAAAAACTAGATTTTTTCGACTAAAGCATTGTCGAAAGTTTTGTTATTTAGGACACCGAAGATGGCTAAAAGAAAGTCATAAATTACGAAGAGATAAAGCTTCTTTTCATGGCGAACCAGAATGGGATCCCAAGCCAAAAATATTATCAGGTACCGAAGTACTTGAACAACTAAAGGATGTAGAAACAGTATATAAAAGAGAAGATGTTGCAAAAAAGAGGAAAAGGGAAGATTTTCAAAGGGAGAAAGAAAAAGAGAGAAAGGCTGCCATAAGAAGACAGAAAAAGAGAATTCTAAGCATCCGAAGCTGAGCAAGCTATGTATATTGAAGATCCTATTGACTCTCAATGGAAAGTTGCCATCAAGATGACTAGTCGGGATACATTTGACATGGGTGAGGATTCTAATGTAACAATTGCAGTGCCTCAGTCCCAACCTTACAGTTCTCAACAATTGGATGAAAGAAGAAGTGTTCAAGAGGGAGAAACAATGTGGGTGAGGCATGGTGTTGAAGGTACGTTGATTGAAAGGAGGGTTTCTCAAATGCCTATAGAAAGGAATCAATGTGAAAGTAGTTCACGTCATGAACCCGAGACTGACTCTGACGAAGAAAGGGAGGATGAAGAGGTTGATGATTCAGATGACTTTGAAGAAGAAGAATTTGATGATATGATAGATGACACATCCGAAGATATGGATGAAGATGCTTTTGTTAGCTTGAGTGATGATGAATCTGATGATGATTAGTTTAACCAATCATTTTTTTAACCTTGCATTGTTATGCTAGTAAAAACATCGAACCTTTTCATTTTTTAGTTTGTCTATTTAGTCATTAATGCTTTATTGTTATTAGTAGTGAATGTTGAGCTTTCTTAGTAGTATATTTTGACATGAAATAAAGTTTCTATTTATTGAATCAATAAACTTGCATTATTGTTTGTTTGACTTATTCTATTAGTCTCTCTTGTTCAATTTCTTAAGTTACTTATGCAATCTGCAGATTTACCATGGCACCTAGAAAGAGACGAAGAACATATACATTCATGTCTGAAATGCCAAGGGCCACCCAAGGAAATAGTCAAACCCAAGAGGAGGACGTCGAGCCCTCCATCCAGTCTCCTCTTCAACAAAACACTCAGCCGTCAGCCCAACTAGAGACGGTACAATCACAAGTCAATTTCGTTCAACAAAGCAGTCAGCCACCATCTCAGCTTGATATGGGAGAATCACAAATTAGATCTGATAACACTCCTTTGGCATCAAGTGGATCAGGTAAAATTCATCTTATGTTATATATGAATTTGTTTCTCAAGTTATCACTAAATTGCTATGTGCTTAGAGTAGAGATGATCATTTTGATTTGATTGTTTCTTCTTATCTCATCATTTATAATTTTATCAAATGCCTTTAAATTAACTTGTCCGAAGTTGTCATTTATATTTGCTGCCTCATGTTGATTTTATATATGGCAGCAACATAAAACAGAAACATAAACCAGAAAGACTTAAAATATGTATACTGGCCTGCTGTTGTTGCTACTGGCCTGCTGTTGTTGCTACTGTCTGCTGTTGATTTTATATTCAGATCCAGTGGAGTCGAATTGTTACTGCTATATATATAGTATCTGGTGTTGTTTTAATTACAATTGGAGTCTGAACATAAAACAGCCCGACTCCGAGTCTGTTGTTAATTTTATATTCAGATCCAGTGGCCTGCTGTTGATTTTATATATAGGAACAACATAAAACAGAAACATAAAACAGCCCCACAATTATAGAGTAGTAGTTACTCTGAGTCTCAGTCTCTCAGACACTGTATTTGAAAATTCTATGTGTGTTTGGATGTGTGCTTAGAAAGTGAACGTGTAATATTGAATAACTAATGTAACATAAAAGACAATTTAAAAACATGACAATGCAACAGCAGGCACAATGTTATTATTATGATTCATTTGTATAGTTTTTTAATAATTGAATTTTTTATAGCTCCTAGCACAGGCGATACTACTCGTAAGAAGGGTCGAGGACCAGCAATAGGTTACCAAGGAAAAGAGAAAATTCGGATCACTTTCAATGAGTTCATGCAGCCCATTGGGGATACAAGTACCGATGTCGGAAATTTACTTGGAGAAATTGCAAAGTGTGGGGCCCGTGCTCCTCTTAATGTTGTTTCATGGAAGCAGATGCCTACCACCAACCTTGAAATTAAGTGGAGGGATGTTCAGGTATTTTATGCTACTATGTGACCACCCACTTGACCATATAATTAGTTTTATTTTAGATTGTATAAATAAGCATCAAATTTATTATGACAGATATATTGAACTCAAATGGACAATAACATAAAATTTAAATTTATCCATATTGTAGCACAAGACAGATGCTCCTAGTGATTTTAAAGAGAATTGTTTAAAGCTAATTGGTAGTCATTGGAAGAAGTGGAAAAGTAGAGTAAAGAGCAACTTCTTTACTCCTAACAAGGATGATCCTGAAAAATTATTGACTCCTCCTACTGATAGTCGAGTAGATCCTGATCAATGGCCATCCTTAGTAGAGTACTGGCAGCGTGAGGATGTTGTGGTATGTAAAATTATAGAAATTTAGTCGTTATTGTTTTAATTTATCACCCATAATAAGGGCTACTTTTTTGTTGTTTATTGTGTATTTTATTTAGCTTTATTAAGCCTGATGGTTTTCTTTTGTAGGCTCAAGCCAAGACAAATGCTAATAACCGTAAACAACTAGAGTTCTTACCAAGGACAGGACGAACCTCACATGCTAACATCCGGGAGGAGGTATAAGATAAAAACATCTAGCTCATTTTAATTTCCTTTTTTTCCTTTCATCATAGGTTGTTAACTAATATGCAATATTCTTTTTAATTTAGATGAAAGCTAATAATGAAGACATTTCTCGTGGAAAAGTGTTTATTAAAACACGTACTAGAAAGGATGGTACCATACCAGATGATGATACGAGGAAGATAGTTGTAAGTATATGAGATATTTAAGATTAATGTATCATATGTTCCATACTAGTAATCAGGAAATGATGAGTTTTAATTGTAGGAAATAATGAACGAGAAGTTAAATGAAATACCTGAATCTGAGCAAGACGATTCGTTCAAAGAAAAAGTTTACATTGATCTATTGGGTCCAGATGGACACGGACGTGTGAGGACTTTTGGTTTAGGACCCTCTCCTCGTGATATTTTTGGGCCTCGCACATCTTCAATCAATATAGCTTCTTCAGATGCAATAAAAAGGATGGTTGAATCACAAGTAGCGGCACAATTAGATGCTAAAGTAGCAGAAAAGGTATCTCATTACGAAAAAACTCAAATAGAGATGGCTGAAAGACTAGAAAGCATGCAACGATTGTTAGAGCGTGCAGGGTTGTTAGCACCTGTTTCCCCTCATGAGGCACGTAGATCTGGATCAAGTGTCGGCCAGGTAAAACTATATCATTTATTTTCTATCTATTACCTTGGTGTATGCTAATCATGATTGTATATTATTCTAGGTACAAAGTTTTTCTGACCAAAGTTAAGCTAAGGGTTAATACAATGTGAGTGTAAAAATTGGTAGTTAAGTATATTTGCTCCTTATCAAGGATATTACACTACCTATTTCATTTTGCTTTGCATTTTTTTAAATCATTTTCTTAATTTTAGTTCATAATAACTAATGCATGCCATATTTTTATATCATGTAGGATATGAAACTGGGAGCGAAATGGACTTGATATGATTAGCTTACGATGACTACATATTGTCGTTACTTAATGTACTTTCTCGTCATGAGATTTCAATGTTAACTCAATTTTACAGTTTTCAGAACGTTTTTAATTAACATGTTATACATTTATTTAGCTTTATCAGATTAAAGTTTGGGGTATTGACTTGAGTTTTGGCATGATTTATACAAGTTCAATTGTGATTTATAGTTGTTCTTATTTGGTGATTATTAATTTGTTCTTTCACTTTATAGTTTGATAATCACATTAAGCGATTAGATTAGTGTTACTATGACAATACCAAAGCAAAGTGTTTTACAACATGGTGCCAATTGTTTTAGCAATGGAGAATATATTCAATTAAAACGGTAAATAAAATGGTTCCAAATGTTTATTTGGCTAGGTAATAAACTGACCCAAATACTTTTTTGTGATGACTCGTAAAGCGGTGCCAAATATATTCGGCAAGGGGAATACGGTCCCAAAAAAGTATTTGTGACTGCTGATCGATTGGTTCCAAATGAGTATTTGGCAGGGGAACCAACTGTGCCCAATTATTATTTGGAACACGTGTTCACCATCCGTACCAAATACACAACTAATGGCACAAAACCATACATCCGTCCCAATGTCCGTGCCAAAAAGTATTTGAGACCGTTATTTATGGAACCAAATGTATTTGGCACCCTCGTATTTAGGACCACGCAAAAACCGTGCCAACCCCGTGCCAAAAAGTATTTGGCACGGTTTATGAGGTATTTGGGACGGTTTTAAGCACTCCCAAATACCATGTTTCCTTGTAGTGTGATGATATGAAAATAGTGTCCAGCAGAGTATTCTCTAAGATGTCTCTATGCTCCCACTGAATCTGTCATCTCTTTTCACTTCATTTAGTTCTTTGCAGACATTATGCATAAAACTTTGTTCAATTGGTTATCACATATCCAAGAACAATAGAAAGTGAATAATTCAGATACACGAAGTCTCAATGCGGTCAACCTTGACCGTTTCCAAGTACTTGAGACAATTCTGAGCAGGAGAGGGTCCTGAGCACTTATAATAATATAAACAATACGTACTATAAATATCATAATAATATATACAAACAGCGTACGTTACAAAAACGTTTGTTACGTAATTAGCTAAAACACTAACAATCTAATCATCATCATCTTCGTTGTCGTCGTTGTATTCATCATGCTCCTCATTATCGTTTTGACTACTAAACTTTCGATAAAGTTCCATCATCGCATCTTTAAAATGAGGGTTGATATAGACCGCATCGAAATTTTCCGGCTACAAAATATATATATATACACATTAATAAACTTATACCGATCATGGCGTGTAACAATTAAGTAGCGATAACTAATACCAAACGATCATCATCATTTACAAATATACATGTCCCATACTAACTCATCAAAACCCGTTACAAGTATTTTTAGCCAATACCGACTTATACATACTTATCATGGCGTGTAACAAGTAGATATAACTAATACCGACTCATCATCATCAATTACAGATATACATGTCTCATACTAACTCATCAAGACCCGTTACAAGTAATTTTTTTTGCCAATACCGACCCATACATACTCATTATGACGAGTAACAAGTAGATATACCTTATACCGACCCATCATGATCAATTACATATATATATGTCTCATAATAACTCATCAAGTCCCGTTACAAGTACTTTTAGCAAATACCGAGTTATACATACTCATCATGGTGTGTAAGAACTAGATATAACTAATACCAACCCATCATCATCAATTACAAGTATATATGACTCATACTAACTCATCAAGACCCATTACAAGTACTTTTAGCAAATACCGAGTTATACATACACATCATAGCATGTAAGAACTAGATATACCTAATATCAACCCATCATCATCAATTACATGTATATATGTCTCATACTAACTTATGAAGACTCGTTACAACTACTTTTAGCAAATACCAACTTATACATAACCATAATGGCGTGTAAGAATTAGATATAACCAATACCAACTCATCATCATCAATTACAAGTATATATGTCTCATACTAACCCATCAAGACCCGTTACAAGTACTTTTAGCAAATACCGAGTTATACATACTCATCATGGCGTGTAAGAACTAGATATAACTAATACCAACCCATCATCATCAATTACAATATATATATATATATATATATATATATATATATATATATATATATATATATATATATATATATATATATATATATATATGTCTCATACTAACTTATCAAGACTCGTTACAACTAGTTTTAGCATTTACACAGGTAGGCTTCTAAACCCACTTTTCGAATACCTTACCCCATATGTGAATGCACATTACACGATTGCTTGTTTAAGAAAAATTTGTCAGCATTTCCCCTTAGCTCTCAGGTATATATAGAAGTATATATACCCGAGAAGCATAGAGAAAATGACAACTGAATCTTTCTTAAACAAACAATCATATAATACACATTCACATCCTAAATGAGATAAAGTATTCAAAAAGCAGTCCCAAAACGGTGACAGTCCGAAATTAATTACTAAATCAATTTCGGACGGGCATGTATTCTAATCTCAAACACACACCTAACACATTTCACTATTTTAAGAGTATATATTCTCATTTCTCATAGAAATAAACAATACACATCGCTAAATTATTTTTTAAATTAAATTGTACTAATGCACTAATACATAAACTAAATTATTTTAATGTATTTTGACAATTCTATATAATCAACATTTTACCTTAAAATATATTGTACACATACTTTCATATATACACACATTACTATATTAATGCACTAAAAAAAAGTTTTACAAGTAAATTTAAAAAATTCGTGATTTTGTCCCTAAAAGATTATTTACAAATAATAATAAATACACTTTAACATACCAACACACAAATACGTACATTAATATACTAAATACATATAAATACACACACTAATACACTAAATACACACATTAACATACAAATACATGTATTAATATACTAAATACATACAAACACACACACACACACACACACACACACATCCACACACTAAAATCTACTTAAATCATTTACAACGAAAATTTATGTAATATTCTCGAACACACTAATACAAAAAGATACACTAAAATATATACAATACACATCAATACATGCATTGCACACTTTTATATAATATATTATATCCTACACAATAATACCTATAAATAGTTTATAAACAATTAACTAATCTACAAATACTTAAAAAACACAAGAAATTTATAAATATTTTATTAAATAATTAAAAAACACAATAACTTTATAAATATTTTAACAAATACTTAAAAAATCCTAATTTTGATAAATCTAAAACTTTTATCCAAAATTTATCTAAATACACCTACAAATAATTTTAACAAAACCATACATTTTTTTACCTAAAACATTATTTACATACTTTTTACATATCACACTAATCATACACAAATACACATTAATATTATACAAAATACACACTATATATAAACAATATACATTAAAACAAAATACGCACTAATATAAACATCACACTAATACACACACTAATACACAAAATATGTACAAATACACACACTAATACTCAAAATACATACAAATACACACGCTAACACTAAATACATACAAAATACATACCTTGCAGAGAGAGAGAGAGAGAGAGAGAGAGAGAGAGAGAGAGAGAGAGAGAGAGAGAGAGTAGAGACACCTAACAAACCAATACACACACATTACATATATTTACCTAAAAATACACGAAATACAAACATTACCTCAAAAAATCGCAACCGGCAGCAAGGAGAAGCAAAAATCGCTGGAGAAGAAGAAATGGGCGCTGGTAGGTGAAAAGTGAAAGAGAAGAAGTGGAAAGGGGTGAAAAGAGGGTGGCAGAAGAGGCGCCTTTTTTCTTTTGGGTATTAACGGTGACATTGTGTCGCTGCTAAAGGGGTTAGCGGCGACATGTATCCGCTTTTTTTAGATGTCGCTGCTAATGTCTTTGTCGCTGCTAAAGGGTGTAGCCGCTATTGACCCTTTTTCTTGTAGTGAATGGATTTGTGATGCATGTTGTATACAATAGACTAAAAGCAATTGTTGAGTTCCATACTAATTTGGGTAATTTTTCTTCTTGATCATTGGAAAAACTTTTGACCACCATGGCTATCATCTAGTCAGTAGACAGACCTCCATATCTTCGTCATCTGCTTGGCCGTCAACCTCGTCTGTCCTCAAACATGGTGAACACATCACCTACCTTGACTGTTGATCTCGCCTCAACCACTAAGGTTCTCCTCCATATCTTGATTTTTTTTTTATCTTTTAGCAGGGATTAGGGAACCATAGAGTAAAAGAAGGTTCATGCATTTGATGGTTCCAGGGTTTATTAAATTTGAAGAAAACTAATTCCAGTCTTCAGAAAATGTATCTAGTTGCTTGTTCACTGGTATCAAATCATCTTTTGAGATTCCAACAACTTTGAGATTATTGATCCTAGTATAGGTTTCAATAAGCGTCTTTTTTAAACTTTGCAAAGAAAAACTCATATTGTCTAACTAGATTATTTTTTTCTGTTATCTAGTGTGACCTCAAGCCCTTCATACACTATGCACAAACTATTTCACATTTCGTTTGCAGTCTTCAGCTTCTTCACCTATTTGAGCACATCATCTAGATAAATAGATAACCAAATTGTTTTTTCTGGTCTTTGCATCAAAATATTAATTACAAAATAAATATAAAAAGCAAATGAATGAATATTTTTCAAATAACAAAACCCAACTGAATCAAGATCGAAGCATAAGTGAAATTGGAAAGTTGATATATCCAAGAAACAAGTCAAATGATACTGTTAGTTGGTTCTTATCATTGGTATTCTAGATTTTGCAATGCCAAAATTACAAAAAATGTCTTATTAAATCGGATCAAAACCGGAATTGAATAATTAAATATTCATAACCATAATTTGAGAACTTGACATTGATTAGTTTTAATCCTCAATTTAATTTATTTATTTTCGATCAAATCAAGTAAAGTTATATTGGTAATGTCTCCAATACATCGATTAGGGTTTGTCAATGTTACAATAGTAATGTTCAATGTTAAACATGATCATATTTAATAAATAAATCTAAATGTTAATTAGTTACATTTTAATTATAAAGCAATTTCATGGCAATCTTGTATTGAGCATTTGAATAATAAAGTCTTTTTCGTACAACTAAACTTAACCTAATAGTTTCAAAAGACTACTCCAAACATATGTATAGTAAAAATCATAATTTCAACTGTGTAAGAAAACATTGTAATAATAAATGTTGAAAGATGACTAAACAAAAATTTATAAAAATAAAGGGTTAATATTAAAAAAAAGGGAAAATTACCAAGAAAGGTAATATAAAATACAAAGTTTGACAATAAAGGTATTGTAAAATTTTTTTTTGCCAAGAAAGGTAATATAAAATTCTATTTTGGCCGAGAAAGAACATAAAATTCAAATTTTAGGCCAAGAAAGATAATCAAATATTATTTGCTTACCAAAAAAGGGAGCATAAAATTAAAAATTTACGTTCTTAATTTGTCATCAACATCCTTTATTGTCAAATTTGAATTCTATGTTATCTTTCTTGGCCTAAAAAATTTTACATTACCTTTATTGACAATTTTTGAATTTTATATTACCTTTCTTGGTAATTTTCCCTAAAAAAAACTCAATTAACTTTTCTTAAATTCTCAATTAAGTCCCTAAACTTTTTTTACACTTGTTAAATCCCTAAACTATGTTTGTCTTATTCAAAAGTATATATTTTTGACCGGCTATCGGATTAGCCGGTAAACACAACTGAAAAAATAAAAAGCTTAAGGACTTAATCGGTAAAATATGAAATGATTGTGGGTTTTTCCAACATTAATCAAGTAAAAAACATAATGTAACTTGTTTGGTAACCGGTAAATATACACTTTTGAATAAGGCAAAAATAGTTTAGGGATTTAAACTATAAGAAAAAACGTTTAGGGACTTAATCACGAAAATAAAGAAAGATAATAAGGTTTTTTCAATATTAACCCTTAAATAAAAGATAACACCAAGATAAGGATGTGTTATGAAAAGTTTAAATTAAAAAAACAACAAATCATGGTTTGTCATGTTACAATTTTTCATTGGGCAAGCCCCGTTTGCAAGTTGTATATATATCTAATTAAAAAATATATAATTTGTTCATAAACTTGTTGATGTATATTAAAAATAAATACAAATCATATAAACAACATTAAATGTTTTAAAAATAAACATATATCAATAAAATCATATTACATAACATTTTATTTATCGTTACAGCCTCCAAACCCGACTAAATGCCACAACATTTACAATAAGCAGGTGGCAATAACGCAATTAATATCTATTACACAATGTCAGAGATTTACCGAAACACTATTAATTCAAACATTTTAACATAATATAAACAACATTGTTTAGCTAATAACCCCAGCAGCACAATTCCCAAAAACCCGGATACATAACCCAAATACAGACAACAGTAACAACGTACAGTCAACAGTATGCAAAAGCCCTCTGAAGCAACTCAAAGCTCCTATTTCTGCCCAGGAGCTAGTAGCCCTATCTTCTGTCCCATGACATTCACATTTAGACTCGAATACAAAGTTTCACAGCTCGTGAGTAAACAAGGGTTTAGACTCTGCACTAATTACATAATCACATAACACATGTTAAACATGGCAATCACGATAACTCTACATTCTCTAACATAACTCATCTCGCATTAGCCTCTGCTCAGAGGCATACTGTCCCCTTCCCAGAGGTACTTGAGATCCACTAACACACTGAGATACCCATCTCAATTGGAGAAACCCCTCCTCCCTAAAGGCAAGCCACGCCCGTGGAGGCTAGCAGCCATAAATAAGCTCAGGAGCGACCTGCCATTAAATACGACTACACACACACAGATATATATGGGAACCCTACACAGGGTTAAAGATTGCTACTCAGCTCCCGGGATAACCCATCACGATCATCTTTATATTGGATCTCATTCACAACTCACTATACATACACATGTATCATTTAATAAAGAACGGTAAGATCATACCTGAGGGGAAACTCGTAGTGCCCGCAATACCGTCACAAATATTATATACACATATGAGGTACAAACACTAAAAGACTCAAAAGAGGCGACATGTCTTTTTTAAAAGAACTCATGTACTCAGCTGATGTGCAGTAGCTAGCTCTAACTAATCACGCTGATCCCAAGCCAATCTCGTCCCGGTGCATAACAGTCCATGTATACACAACGAACCTTCACAGTTCAACAGACAAGCCATGTATATCCCATAATCATTAACTGATCGTCCCCAAAAGTAACCCCAAATAGGTCCCACAGCCCAAAAGCCCAAACTGACCCAAATAGGTTGATCGTGGTCGCACTCGCCCCCAGCGTGTTCGCGTCGGCCCCATCGCGGGGCGCATCCCACCGAGGCTCAACCCATCGCGATCGTGGTGAGTTGCAGGTCCCCTGCTTCTGCACAGCTTCTGTCCAGGGGGTATTTTGTCTCCGCATCTCAATTTCCAGCAGTGTAAACTCGTATAAATCATACTCAAACACTTCTAATATACCCATAAATCAATTCTCATGGTTTCATAACAATTAACGCAATATAACTCATAAATTCTATGATTTTCTAACCTCGCCAAGGTTGAAGAACACAACCTTCAAACTTGAAAATGAATTCCAGCCTCTAATTCACTTGTATGACTTCAATTCTAATTTCCAGCAGCCTCACTTCACACACACAACGCTCTTGTAAACTTTGCAAAGTGAAGGAAGTGAGAAACATATATAACGCGGGTTCGACACGGATACTCAATCCCGTTGTCAAAATTTCACATTTTATATCAATAAATCTCATTTAATCCGTTGTTCCATAATTATAATTAATTTACTAAAATTATATCCCGAAGCCACGTATTATCGGTCCCGACACGTATCATTCACTAAACGGGACGTGATTGGATCAACGCAATAATCAATATAATAATCAGTTAATAGTATAATTACACGCACATGCTCGGGAGTCGGAGTGTTACATTTATTATAATGTATATATAAACATTATGTTTTTCATAATTAAGATTTTTAATTTATATCTATTAAATATGTATATAAATTTAGAAGAAAAAATTTATAAGAATGTCAAAAAAAGGTAATTATTGCCCAAGAATATTAAAAAGATGGATAAATAATATATATGACAAAAAACTGTATTTTTTATTTTTATTAAAAATTAAAATTATATGGTATCATTCAAAGTTTATCTATGTTTTATCAAAACAATTATTAATTAACAATAATTCATGTAACAGTGTATTTCGTGGGTTAATAAAGTGGCCACTATTTCAAATAAGTAAGGCTGAACAACTAAATTTTATTGAAATTGAATTAATTGGGCGAGGGGAGCCACCACAAGCCTCCCTACAATTGATATGTTAATTGTTTGTACAAATGCTATATATATAGATATTTCATGATTAACCTTTCATTGATACAAACTTTATAGTAACATATCATTTAAAATCTATATATCAAATTTAAAACATGTCTTCTAATCCGGTTTTAAGCATTCCTACTTCTTCATCTCCTTCATTCCTTGATCAGAATGGAAGGACCAAACGCAACACGGTGAACTTCCATCGTAGCATTTGGGGAGACCAGTTTCTCACATATAACAAGGTTTGTGTGTGTGTGTTCCATTCCTGTTCTCAACCCATGACCAATATGAGCTCGAAGCTTCCTTCGTAACTCCCGGAACTTCTTCGTAGTGGCTCCCTTCTATGCCTCATTTCATAGGGAGCCTCAAAGTGGCTCTAGTTCATTATATTCCATCCATATCCCAATTCCATTCATTTAATATCCTTTTGGTGTCATTAACATAAACATAACATATGTCATTTCTAGTCTATCTCTTTCTATTTTTTTCTATATATAAGTTTCAAAATCATCATATAATAATCCAGAAATTGCAATAGAAAAGATGAATATATTTATTTATGTATGTATGTATGTGTTTTTTGTTATATATCTAAAAGAATACGATACAAAATCAACTTGTTGTTTTTTGTTTATGCGTGTAGAGAGCGGTGGGTCAAGCTCAAGAGGAGCAACTAGCTAAGGAACTCAAAGAGGAAGTGCGAAAAAAGTTAGTGATAGCAAGCGGAACCAAACCCACACAACAGTTAATAATGCTTATTGATGCGGTCCAACGCCTTGGTGTAGCATATCATTTTGAAGATGAAATTGAGGAATGTTTAAATCATGTTTACATCACATACGGGGATCAATGGATTGACGATGACAACCTCCAAGGCACTTCAATTTGGTTCAGGCTCCTACGACAACAAGGCTTCAACGTTCCAAGTGGTTGTGTGTGTGTGCGCGCTAGCGCATGCGTGCGTGCATGTGTAAAATCTTTTAATATCTTTCATACACACTCACAACATCTAACTACGTGAAACCACACAAGACGTACATTTACATATTTTTATGGACCTAGAAGTTATGAGTGTGTATATTCTTTAATAAGTAATTTTATAATTTTAAAGTCAACTTGAATATGAAAAGAAAAAACAAAAAAATCACTACAAACAAATGTCATTTAGTAACACACGAAAAGTGCCACTAAAAGTCAAAAAAAATGTCACTATATGTGTTAGAAAATCTTACCTACACAACAAAAAGAGTGGGTAAAAGTGTAGTGCATATAAATATATAGTGACTGAAAATGTATGTAGGTATAGGACTCAAGTATTTTTGTGACAGAATTATTGTGTCACTACTTAATAAAAGTGTGGGTAAAAGATTATTCTATACCTACTATTTTTCGTAAGTGACACTAAAAGTATGACATGGTGACACTTTTTTTTTGTGTCACTAAATAACATTTTTCTTGTAGTGAATGTTTTGTGATCATGCTATACACATTATCCGTTGTGTTGTGTATGGTTCACTCCCGAACCAGATTCTATATCATGTGTGTGTACATATAATGTTCATAACGAGTTGTATATATATATTTGACATAATGGTGTATTTTTAACGATACTTTTGGTTCTTAACGACATAGGAATATTTAACAAGTACAAGAACGACGATGGGAATTTTTTGGAGTTTATAAAAGACGATATTCAAGGCATGCTTTCTTTGTATGAAGCAGCGTACATGAGGGTGAAAGGCGAAGAAGTTTTAGATGAAGCCCTCGAGTTCACGACTTTACACCTTCTAAACGTGGCCAAAAGTCACAACAACGCTTCTCTTAAAGCTCAAATACATCAAGTGATACAACAACCTCTTCGAAAAAGGTTATCAAGGCTAGAGGCATTGCGTTACATACCAATCTATCAAGAAGAAGCTTTCCATAATGAGGCGTTGCTAAAGCTCGCCAAGTTAGATTTTAATTTTCTCCAGGATTTGCATCGAAAGGAGCTTACCGAAATTAGCAAGTACGTATACTTGACCTAATATATCGATTTCTTAATGACTTCATATACAAATTAGGACCGAATTGAAATATACCAAAATGGCTTAAATCTATCATGTTATGTGTTGTTTTAGATGGTGGAAGCATTTGGATGTGTCGCGAAAACTACCTTACGTCCGGGATAGAGTAGTCGAAGGCTATTTTTGGATATTGTCGATCTATTTTGAGCCTCGGCATTCGGATGCAAGACTTTTTATAACAAAAGCGAGCCTTCTATTACTCATATTGGATGACACATATGATAATTATGGTACTTATGAAGAACTCGAGATCTTAACAGAAGCTGTTCAAAGGTACGTAGCCGTGCATTTAACGATACGTATATACGTACGTGTGTGTCTACTCGCACACACACACACAAATATAAGCATAGGCGAACCTATGTATTTTGGAGGGGTAGCCTGTGCAAATGGACACTTCCTCAATAATCTCATTTCGTAGTGTAATATTTTTTGAAATTTTACGTGTGCAATTGGCGAAAATTTAATTGTATAATCTATATTATTTAAAAAGATAAAAAATTAAAGTGTGCAACTTGATTAAAATAAAATTTATAACTCAAACGATATAAAAAATTAAAAGTTTAATGTTTAAATAACTAAATAAGTAATAATTATAAAACTGAATATTTTTATCCAAAATTAGAACCAATGAAATTTTTGGCCCAAATTAAATCCAATATGAGCCTAGAAAGTTTGTATTATTTATTTAGGTGTCATTTGTTTTCCATTAATAGCCTCTTAAAAGCATCTGAAATCTAAAGTTCAGATCTATAATAAATTAAGATTGTTTGTTTAGATTCAGACTTAAAAGTTGAAACCTCTGAAATTTCATCTAAATTTTAAGATGATGAGAGTTGTCTTAATTAAAATTAAGAGTCTCTTAATTTCAGATGTTAAGGTCTCCTGTTAATTTCAGACGTGGTTTTCAGACTTCAGACATTTAGCCTCTTAATAAACAAACAACACCTTAGTCTACTTACTCTTTAATTGTTAATTGTTAATCGTATGTTTTATAATTTCTATCGATGAATAAAATTTTCAAAATTAAGTTATTAGAAAGTGATAGTAATAAAGGTCAATTAAATGATTTTAACGAATCTAATAATATCAAATAACCACAAACACAATATAACCTTCAAATCCTTCAACCCAACTATAGTTGACATGCATGATCTCTTTTGGGATCATTCCGGTAGACCATGATTTTAAATTATCAAGCTAACTAAAGATTTAGCTTATATGTTCTATTTTACATTATACATATTTATTTGTTAGTTCGTCCCAACTAATATTCTCATTTGAATTTTTGAACCGTGCATTACGAAAATTTGTGCAATGAGTGAGTTTCTTTGATGGCTGGATTCGCCACTGAATATAAGGAAATATTCAAATGAGAACCTAATCTTCCTAGAGAACTAAAGAACTAGTTTAAAATTTTTATTTTTTAATTAAAATTTTTTTATAATCGATTAATTTACATATTATTTGTTATCCTTAAAAATAAATTTTTTTGTTGACGCGTATAGTATGAATTTTTATTTGAGCATAAAATCGATAAGATTTTGTAAAGAAAGAAAAAAATTAATTCACAAATAAAATATTTTATTTTATATATATAAATATAAATATATATATATATATATATATATAGAGAGAGAGAGAGAGAGAGAGAGATAGATATTTGGGTTCAAATGAGTATCACCAGTTTTGCAGAGTATCGGAGGTATCTCGCTTAAAACAATTTTTAAGATTTAATATATACATATATATATATATATATATATATATATATATATATATATATATATATATATATAGAGAGAGAGAGAGAGAGAGAGAGAGGATGGATCAAATGAGAACCGTCCTTAAAATGAAGACGGTAAGAACCAAAGAAATAATGACACGTCATCAATATTAATCACTTACCTCAAAGGGTATTTTAGACATTTATACAACTAAAAATTAAATTAAAAAAAAGTTATTCCCTATCCAAATACACATTGATTCAAAATCAATAATTTCCATAATTCTCTAACCTACCAAACTAATTATATTCTTTCTCTCTCCTCTCTTGCTTTCTCTCCTATCAAAGTCGACAGCCAACCCTTTGACAAAACCGACCACCATGATTTTCTACACATGGATTCAAATGCAATACTTTCCGTCAAAGAATATGGTAGGGTGGAGCACATACCCTCCGTCTTCGTGAACCATTAACTGTCGCCGTCGTGAATCGCTTTCTTGTTCAGTGAATCGCCGCATGCCTCCTCCTCCATCTCCTCTTCACTTTCTTGAACCGTGTACCGCCTTCGTGAACCGTGTACCGCCGCTGCCGTGAATCGACTGTTTGAACCGTGAACCGCTGCTTGCCTTCTCCCCCCTCCTATTCACTTTCTTGAACTGTGAACCGCTATTCGCCGTGAACGGTGAACCGCCGCTCGCCCTCCATCCGTCCAAATCCCTCCGCCTTCGTGAACCGTGTACCACTGCCACCGTTGTGAATCACTTGCTTGAACAGTGAACCGCCGCTTGCCTCCTCCTCTCCTCACTCGCTTGAACCGTGAAGTCGTGAACCGCCATGAACAGCTCAAAGTCTAAACCGTCCGCCTTCGTGAACCATGTACTGTCGCCGCCGTGAATCGCTTACTTGAACCATGAACGGTCGCTTTCCGTGAACCCTCCGTCCATCCAAAACCCTCATTCGTAAAGTTTTCTTCGCCTTCTCCTCATTCTCGATGGTTCAATTTAAAACCCAATTCAACAATCCTCCCTCTTCATTAATTACTTGCGTATATTTCCTAAAAATAGAGAAGGTGCATGATTACGAAAATACCCCTGAAGGCATGTCCAACTTGTACAAATGACCTATTAATTACAAAACTGTCACCTTGAATTCTATTGGTTGATTCACAATTTCTGAAGATTTCATTGGTTCTTATTGTCCTTATTTTAAGCACGGTCCTTATTTTATCCTCACATATATATATATATATAAATATATATATATATATATATATATATATATATATATATATATATATATATATATATATATATATATATATATGGGTTCAAATGAGTACCACTAATTTTGCGGAGTACCGGAGGTACCTCGCTTAAAATCATTTTTTTTGAAATTTGTTTTCATAATCAAGTTTAAATTAATAATACAAGACTACTTGCAAAAAATCACACCTAAACACACACTAGAACTATGTGAAACGTGTGTGTTCACATGAAGTGTACTGTTGTGAACGTGTGTTCACAACTAAGCATGTTCACATGAATTTTTTCACGTTCACATGACTTTTAAGATGATAGAAAGTGTAAATGTATATAATTTTTTACGTATAGTCTTATATTATTTGTATCTAAATGAATATGAAAAAAAATAAAAAAAAACTTTTTTTCGGAGCAAGTTCACATCTGAAACTCGTGTGTTCACAGGTACTCACGGTACTTTGCATTTTTTAGGTACCCACACGAACCATGTTATATATATACATATATATATATATACATATATATATATATATATATATATATATATATATATATATAATTACATATATGATGCCAAAAATTATAAACTTGATAATAAATGCACTTCTATAAACATTTACAGATCTCATAATAAATCTGTCCACTTTATATGCAAATTTATGTTTTTGACAAAATTTGTGCATTCAACGTTGAATTTTCTGCATATAGAGTAAATTTAATGAATTTAAACATTAAAAGTACTTTTAATGTTTATGATATTATTAATATTGTAGGCCAAAAATGATTTTATGTTATACATTTAATTCACTACAAGGAAATTGTCATTTAGTGACCCACGCTTTTAGTGACACAAAAAAGTGTCACTATATCTTACTTTTAGTGACACTTATGAAAAGAGTAGGTATATAGCAATATTTTACCCACACTGTTTTAAAGTAGTGACACAAAAAAGTTGTCATAAAAATACTTGAGACTTATACCACATACATTTTTAGTTACTATATATATATATATATATATATATATATATATATATATATATATATATATATATATATATATATATATATATATATATATAAAGAGAGAGAGAGAGAGGGGGAGGGAGGTTCAATAGAAAACCATTATACACCTGAAAACTTGTGAAAACCGCACTGCACCACCACAAATGCATCAAATTCCCCACGTGATGCCTCAAAATCCCACGTGATGCATCAAATTTCCCACGTGATGCATCAAAATCCCGCGTGATGCATCACTTTATTTACGATTATGTCACCGCGTTTTTAATGAAATGCACCCAATCGGACGATATGTGTAGGTTTCCATAGTTTTCAAGTGCATAGTGGTTTTCCATTGAACTCACCCTATATATATATATAGATTGAGGTTCTATGGGGCACCATATGCATCGGGAACCAAATGGGAACAAAAAATGCATTGCTTGTTTACAAAGGGTGCATTAAGGGCATCTTGGGAATGTTTAATAATATATTGTTAAATTATAAGATTTAATTTAATATTTCATTTATTTAGGAAACCAAATAAAATATTGGTTGTTTCATACATGATGCACAACAGCAATGCATCACGACAATGATGAACACATTGAAGACGTTGATGAACACGTTTAAATTTCAGAGATGCATCACGAAATTAACACGTTTAAATGTCGAAATGTATCACGATTTTGGTGATGCATAATGATGGAACAAAGACGAGGATGAATATGACCGAAATGCATCACGATTTTCGTGATGCATAATGATGAAGAAAGACGAGGATGAATATGGTCGAAATGCATCATGTTTGAAATTGAATTGGATGAAGATGCATCGTGTTTGAAGACGAATCCAATAAATTGGATGAAGATGCATCATGTTTGTTTAGATTCGGATAGAATATTTTCTGAATTCAAACATCTTCCGATTTTGCCCTTCCGCGCGCGAGAAGTTATGCACCCGTGCACCCATTTTCAAGTTAATTACCATTTTGCCACTGCAATCTGAACCATTAAAATTCAAGATCTAACGGTGCATACAGGTTCCCAAAGTACACAATGCATACAGGTGCCCCATAGAACCTGACCCTATATATATATATATATATATATATATATATATATATATATATATATATATATATATATAGAGAGAGAGAGAGAGAGAGAGAGAGAGAGAGAGGGAGGTTCCTTTGAGAACTTTTGTGCATCGAGGCACAAAAGAACCTCAATTAGCCCTTGGATGAAAGAATGTGTGGGTTAGATCAAATGGCAAAAGGGTAATTAAATAAAAAGTTTTATGCATCAAGTGCACATAATGAAATTCGTGGAGGGGTAAAACAGGAATTATGCAATCCTTATTTAATTATTACATTTCCAAAATTAACAAAAATACATGCATATCGTTCATCTCTTCCAAAAATAAATCATGCATATCGTTCATCTCTTCCAAAATCAAAATATGAATCATATTACAAACACTTGTTGATATATATGAATGATTATATGTATTTTTTTTTATTTGTTCACAACGTTCACAACGAATAACTTGTTCACAATGGATCCCATCCCTATATATATATATTGACTCCACTTTTACCCACTTTTTTGTTGTATAGGTAAAAGATTTTGACACCTATAGTGACAGTTTTTTGACTTTTAGTATGACATATTGTTTGTAGTGTTTTAAATTTATGCATTTGATGTACAAATTTTATGCATTTTGGAAGGATTGTCACTTTCTTACTATATTGAATGGATCACCCAACCTTATTATTAATTTATTGTGATGAAAATTGATAGATGGTCGATCGGTTGTTTGGATATGCTTCCAGAATACATGAAATTAATATATCAAGAACTTCTCAATGTTCACAAAGAAGCCGAGGAATTGCTAGAAAAGAAGGGACAAGCATATCGTATCTATTATACGATACAGATGGTACGTACATTTCATTATATTATACACACGCATATTAATATTAATATATTATATATAGGGGTTAGAACCCCTATGAACATTTCTTAAATTCTTTAAAATAAGATTTATTTAATTAAAACATGACACAATTTAAGATTTAATAAAATCAACTTGATATTCTGTAAATAAATAAGCTTATACAAAATGATATATCACATTTTATGCATCAATCAAAAAAATTACATTTTTTTTAATAAATTATTAAATTGATTAATAATAAAAAAAATTAGGAAAAAATAACTTTTAAAATGGTTTTCCGATTCACCATTTAAGAAAAAAAAATGTCATAAAACCCTTCTGTATACATACATACATACATACATACATACATACATACAAATGTGTGTGCGCGTGCACATGCGTTTGTCTCTCTGTGTGTGTGTATATTGGATATGAATCCTGTGAGAATTTAAATATTGGATAGAAGTGTGAGAAATGTTGAATCAATGTGTTATATTTTGTGACACTAACTGTTGAATTGAAAACAAAATGATCATTTTCTATTTGATTAAACATTTTTTGTTAAATCACAAAATGACATGTTTATTCAATATATATGTTTTTCAGTTCAACATTTATCACCCTTGTCACGAATAATTAATTTCGCATACCAGCTCATTTCTATGTATTCTATATACATACATACATACTTGTATATATATATATATATATATATATATATATATATATATATATATGTGTGTGTGTGTGTGTGTGTGTGTGTGTGTGTGTGTGTGTGTGTGTGTGTATGTGTGTGTGACTTCTTAATATTTTACCGGTTAGAGTTTTTTGCAACAAAAAAAATGGATTGAAAATTTTAATCGGAAAAAAAAAATTGATAACTTTGGAGTTTCGACGTAAAAATTCATATGTGTTTGTGTGTGTTTAGGTTAAGGGAGTGTCACTAGTTTTACGAAATACTGAAGGTATCTCGTTTAAAAACATTTTCTTTGTAAAAGATTTTTCATACTCATATTTAAATTAACAATATAAGTCTACTAGTAGAAAATTACACACAATCACATATTGAAACTATGTAAAACATACATACTCACAGTCACAGTATTATATGTTCACAATTATGATACTTTTTCATGTTCGGATGATTTTTAATGTACTAGAAGGTGTGATATGTTATTTTATACAAATAGCATTGTATTAAATATGTTTACATGAATATGAAAAAAAAAAACAAGAAAAAACTATTTTTCGTTGCATTTTCAAACTCGAAACCAGTGTGTACGTAAGCATGGTACTCACAATACTCTGCATTCAAATATTTTCTCTTTCTTTGAAGTATCTAAATTTTAATATTTCATTCATTTGGCAAGCTGCAGGTGAAAGAGTACACCCGCAATATTCTAATTGAAGCCAAATGGGTAAAAGAGGGGTACATTCCAACTGTAGAAGAACACATGTCCATTGCTTTGGTAACCGGTGCATACGCCGTGATGATCGATCAATGTTATGTGCATGGAGATGATTTGGTCACCGAGGATACGTTTAAATGGGTGTCCAGTTACCCACCTCTCGTCAAAGCTTCCTGTGTGATCTTAAGGCTCATGAATGATATCGCGACACACAAGGTATATATATAAAGGTTAAACATAGCATTAGGTAAAACCTATTAACGTAATTAATTAAGATTACCATAAGATAGTTAGTTAATTATTAATATCGCAGGAGGAGAGAAAAAGAAACCATGTAGCTTCAAGTGTCGAATGCTACATGAAGCAGTATGGTGTCTCGGAGGAGCAAACACTCAAAGTACTATTGAAACAAGTCGAAGATGAATGGAAAGTTATAAATCAAGAGTGTCTTGGGCCGACAAATATCCCAAGGCCTCTGCTTATGCCTCCAATCAACCTCGCACGTGTTTCTGATGTTCTTTATACGCGCAGTGATTATTTCAATTATCCAGAGAAAGAAATAATCTATTATATCAAATCACTTCTTCTCAATCCCATAATTCTGTAACTTTTTTTACAGTAAAACATGTATGATTAATAATGAGATTGATGTGTGAGGTAAAATATATATTCACGAAATGGATTGGTGATAGTTGTTGTTATTTACTAATGTGTTTAGCTACGTAAATAAAGGTTTTAATTTCTTCTAACATTATCAGTCAAGTTAATTTGTCTTCGTCAACAATGTGATGTACTACTAAATAGTTGTGAATAAAGGCTTTCTTTTCCATTGAGACGTTGTCCTGTACATATCAAATCACTTCGACCTTATCTTTATATATTAATAAATGAGAACATCTAATGTCACATGTAGGGCTGTTCAAAAATATCCGAATCCGAGCATCCGATCCGATAATCCGAAAATTCGATCCGAAATTATCCGAATTTTCGGATTATCCGAAATTCGGATAATCCGAAAATTCGGATTCGGATTCGGATAGCAAATTCATGATTTTTCGGATAATCCGAAATCCGAAATTAATTTTTATAAAAACCTGAGTTTTAGACTTTTTAGTGTTGGGCCTTTGATTTCTTTGAGTTCCATCATGTTTTAGGCTAATAAAAAAAGCCCAAACTGATAAAGGCCTTAAAGATAAAATATATACATCCAAAAGAAAACCCTACGCTCCATGGCTCCATGCTTCTTCCCCTTTCACCACTTCACGATCTCCTTCTGCATGAACACGGCTGTGTGCGACCGAGTGTGGACGAGGACGAGTGGCCGAGTGGTGGTTCTAGTGGACGGTTTGCTTCTCGGGCTCACGGCGGCTGTTGGCGTGCTGTTGTGCCTTCTGTCGCTGGATCAAGAAGAGCCTGGAGCCGTGCGATTTTATGGAAGATCAAAAACAGATGTGTATTGGCAATAACTAAAAAGAGGGTTGATCATAAAATCACTCCTCATCGTCATCGTCATTTAGGGTTTATAGGGAGAAGAAACCTTAAAAGAGAAAATTTCGATCCGTTTGGAAATTCGGGTCTAGAAGTGAAGCTGAGGAAGCTTGTACCTTGTGCTAAAACGATGGACGCATGCGGTTTGTTCATTTGTTGTGTTGTCTGCTCTCTTTTTTTCTAGATCTGGAACATTGAATCTGAATGTTGTCTTCTAATATTCTTTTCTACTTGTTCCATTAATCCATTATAGATACTTAATTAATTGTTTATATAAATTATGGATCTGAATGTTGTTTTCTTGGATGAATGTTGTTTTCTTATATAAATTTTTGGATAATTGTTGTTTTCTTGGATGAATGTTGGTTTCTTATATAAATTTCGGATTTTCGGATACTATCCGAATCCGTATCCGAAATTTCGGATATCCGAAATTTCGGATATCCGAAAGTTCGGATACGGATACGGATTCGGATAGTATTTTCAACTATCCGAAATTTCGGATATCCGACTATGAACAGCCCTAGTCACATGTCATCACATTAACTAACCAAATTCTATTTTTCCCTCTCAATTTTCCTAAAATAACCTTTTTAATTACCCATTTAATTCATTTAAAAACATAATTAATTACTATGTAATTTAAGTTCTATTAATGAAAGTTAATTCAATTTAATTACTTTTTAATATAACACCTAATTGGCTAATTTTTACCTAAATTGATTTATTTTAAAATATTCTATATAATTTCTTTAGTATATATTTTAACCATCATCATTAAACATGCTTTGATCTTAACTATTTATTTATAATAATTATAATATAACAAAATTGTTTTCATATTTTTATAATTTTCATAATTTCCTTATTTAAGTTAATATCACTATTGTATCATTGTTTTTACAATAATATTTTAAGTTTATATATTACTAAAGATAATTATTCATCAAATATAATACTCATGTAACACATCTATCTATTCCAATAAATAACTAAATAGATGTTACATGCCGCTTTATTAAAATGTCATTTTGCACATTCATGTATTGACATGTGTAACTTAATATTCAATTATGTTTTTGAAATTTATATTTATAAATTTTTTATTTACTTAAACTAAAATGCATGGTTCATTCGTTTATTAAGGGTTCCATTTAAAAGTAAGATACATACTTATTTTAACTTTTTTGATTTTATATTTTATTTACTTACAATAAACGCCAAAGACATCATTACCTAATGTTGGTTTGTTTCTAAAATAGTCAATTTTCACTCATGATCAATTGTACATTGTCTTATCTATAGTTAAAACTTAAAAGTTGACAATGTCTAAAAAAATTTAATTTTAAATAAGGATGATAGTTAACAACAAATGTTGTGTATAAAGAAGTATTTTTCAATTTATGATTTATCTTAAATACATATGTTATATTTTTTATATATCTTATATTCTATCTATAAATCCTAATAAATAAGTAAATAGATGTCAGTTGTTTTTCATTTATGATGCTACTTGTCATCATATATTAAGGACACATATAGTTTAATTAAATTCTTATTATATTTATTACTATAAATAAATATAATATAACAAATTTGATATTGAAAATAAAAGATGACTTAAAATATATTTCAAATTTGATATTTTATAACAATTTGGAATGTATAAAAATTTTAATTTTAAACTTAAATTTATATTTATAGTAGTTGTTTTGATACATATTATTTATTGTTGTTACAAGTATTTATCTATATATAAATATTAAAAAATAAATAACAAATTCTCAGATGTTAGAACTTTTTTTACAATTTGTCAATTCATTTTTTTGAAAGTTTTTAAATACATCTATATTTTTTTCCTAATTAAATTAAAATTCAAATCTAAAACAATTCAAATAAAATATAAATCTAAATTCTAAAGTATATAATCAATCAAATATAAATCAATTTAAATTTTATCATAATGTTAACTTTTTCTAATTTTAAGTTCACCGTTTTAGAAAACTATATATTTATTCAAATTATCCGTACAATACATGGGTAATAAACTAGTTTATTACTATTTTTTGTATATACCTTCTTTATGCATAAATTCATCTTTATTATATAAAGTTTGTTTATAAATATGAAGTTCATGTATAAGCCAAATAGACGATTTATGCATCAAAAAAAATATTTTTTTATTTAAAAAATATTAATAAAGGTACAACTTTATTAAAATTAAAAACAGCTTTAAAAATGAATTTTAGTTCATTTCACTATTTGAAAGGAGTAACTCTTCCTTTATTTACATACGTACATACATATACATTACATATACATATAGGAAAGGGTTCTTTTGAAAACTTTAAATATGATGAGAACCCAGTAATCATTTGTAGCATTTAGATCAAGAAGATTAATGAATGAAAATTGGCAAATGATATTTTTGTAATTATTTAGACATTTGATAGTAGAAATCTTGAAAGATATGCAAATGGTATTTTTGAAAGAAAAAAATCTGATTTTTTCTCTCTCTCACTTCCTTTTTTTCATTTTTCATATCCTTTTGTCTCTCCTTCATGATAATTGATTTTTTTTAATTAAAAGTGTCTTTTACAAAAAAAATGTATTTTTTTAGAATTGAAAATTATTTTATCGCTAAAAATTTAACACATTCTATATAGAAATATTATGTAATAGAATGTTATATCATCGTATATATTTTTTTGTAGATTAACAATACTATTAATAATCTATTTAGAATGTTGTGTTTCCTATACATTTCGTATATTCTATATAAAAATGAATTAACTGGTACAATAATAACAATACTACATAGAATGATCTGTATGCTATATAGATACAGCAATAACAATTAAACTGTTGAACATATTCTGTATATATTATCATTTATTGAACATAGAGTATTGTGTATTCTATGTAGATATACACCAAACACCACCTTTAACAAATTAACTGGAGATCGTATTTTATGTAGATTATCATGTATTCTATGTAGAAATACACCAAAAACACAGTTTTAACAAATTAACTAGTGAATGCTTTATATGTGGATTATCATGTATTCTATGCAGAAACACCGTTTTAACAGATTAAAAGATATTTATTATTCATTATTTCTAATATCTATAAAGATTAATAAATATAAAAGATAAATAAAAAAAATTATTAGATCTTTAAATATTAATAAATAGATAAAATTTAAATCTACATCCAAATTATATCTTATATATATTTATCTATATATTTAATTAAAAAATATATTATTTGTTTGTTTATAAACTTACGAGTTTATGTTCCACGTATTACGTGAATAAAATTCATTTATGTAAAATATATATTTATAAATTGGTATAAATAGAGTTGTTTTTATGATTATTTTATTTTATTTTGAAAAAAATAAAATTTATCTATCTTGTAAGTTGCAACATGATGATGTCATGTGACAACTTGTGTTCTCTTGTATTAAATATATAACAGTTATATCCCACGTAATATGTGAATAAAATTTTTTTAAGTAAAATGTATATTTATAAATTGGTATAAATAGTAGTTGTTTTTATGATTTTTTAATTTTTTTAATTTTTAACTTAATATATATTAATTGATACAAATTGAGATTTTAGTTATATAATTATAATACTTATATATTTTATTACAAACTAATATTTATAGTTTAAAAATTAATAGAATCTATTTATCTTTTTAAAAATATCAATTGTATTTATCATTTATTATTTTTAGATTAAAAAATAATAGAGTATATGATCCTTTTAAAAAAAATTATAAATTTATATATCTTTTATTTTTTTATAATAATAAAATGTATTTATCTTTTCTGATGAAACGAGAAGCTGACATGTGGCGTTCGATGTTCTCCTTTTATATATATATATATATATATATATATATATATATATATATATATATATATATATATATATATATATATATATATATATGTATATATGTATATATTACAAATAAATAAAAATCATATTAAACTATATTTAATATATAAAAAGTAAACATATATAATACAGTAGAGTCAGGTTCAAAAAAGTACCTCTCGAAATCAAGTGCACCCGAAGGTACCAACCTTAAAAAACTTTTTTTAAATTTTTTTTTCTCATAACCATGTTTAATTTAATGTTATACACAATGATATATGAATTTCACATACATTCACACTTTGTGTGTCCTTAAAAATTATGTGAATGCTCAATGGATATTTATGTGAATTGACATCCATGTAAATGGTCATTTCACAACATATGAATGGTGTGAATGACCATTCAGATGATCTTTTTTTATCATTCACAATATTTATGATGTTGCTTCTTTTGAAAAAAAAAGTCTTATAATGTTGTCTTATACATGTCTATTAAAAAAAATATATGTGAATGATCATTCACATTAGGGTACGCTGGGTACGCTGGAATCTTATAGGTACGCTGATGAACCTAATTTTATATATTAATAAAATTATATTTCATAACATTTTACATAAAAACATAAAATTAAACTTTCAATATATATCGACTATATATATATATATATATATATAAATTTAAAAATAAATAATTTAATAAGAATGTTAAAAAACTAACTATTGTTCATGAACATTTAAAAAGATTAATAAATAATATATATGACAAATAACTCTAGTTTTGTTATATTTTTTTATAATATATAACATTATATAGTTTAACTTTTACTTTACATACATTTTATCTTACCAATTGTTTATTATAATTTATTCACGTAATACGTGGGTTCATAAACTAGTAAATATAAATTAAAATATCAATTATGTGAATTAAAATATATAATTTTACAAATATAAAAGTAGTTACTATTCATGTTTATTTATAAAAGTAAAAAAAATAGTCATGATAAGAGTAATGCTATTCTTTCACACACACACACACTCACACACATACATACACACACACACACACACACACACACACACACACACACACATATATATATATATATATATATATATATATATATATATATATATATATATATATATATATATAAAATAATAATTTTGATTTTTACTTTATATGTGTTTTATGTTTATAAGTTTTATAAAAAAATATCCACGTAATACATGGGTCACTAAACTAGTTAACGATAAACAAGTCAAAAATTAACATATGACAGACAAGAAATAAATAAGATAAATAGATGCATTAGCACATGCAAACCCTAATCTTCACCATAATTACCATTAATAGCATAAACAAACAAGATTGAAAAAGAAAAACAGCATGCATAGAATATTAGAATCTCTGCATTGCTATTGATGATTCTCCTCCCCACCACCACTACACAACAGATCGATAAGCTTTATGCACCAGAAAACACAGATCAAACTCACATGTAAATGTGTAATCTTCTTTCAATAGAATAAATTAATATAAATATGTCTTAACTAGCTACAATGAGATAGTAATGGCGTAATCATGTTAGCACTTGAGGGGCCATCGCCTATCCCAATTGTTTGATAAATTAATGTTTATACGATTATATATATATATATATATATATATATATATATATATATATATATATATATATATATATATATATATATATATATATATATATCAGGTTCATCAGCGTACCTATAAGATTCCAGCGAACCCTAATGTGAATGGTCATTCACATATATATTTTTTGAATAGACATGTATAAGACAACATTATAAGACTTTTTTTCAAAAGAAACAACATCATAAATCTTGTGAATGGTAAAAAAAGATCATGTGAATGGTCATCACACAATTCACATGGTGTGAAATGACCATTCACATGGATGACCATTCACATAAATATGCATTGAGCATTCACATAATTTTTAAGGACACAGAAAGTGTGAACGTGTGTGAAATTCATATATCATGCGTATAACATTAAATTAAACATAGTTATGAGAAAAAAAATTGAAAAAAAAAAGTTTTTAAGGTTGGTACCTTCGGGTGCACTTGATTTCGAGAGGTACCTTTTTGAACCTGAATCTATATATATATATATATATATATATATATATATATATATATATATATATATATATATATATATATATATATATATATATATATATATATATATATATATATATATATAGAGAGAGAGGGGGGTTCAACGGAAAACCAATGTGCACCGGAAAACTCTGGAAAACTCGCAATGCACCACTGGCACCCGCCTATGCATCAAATAATAATCAAGGGCATTTTCGGGTATTGCAAATGATTCCTTATCTAATATATTTTAAATCTGATTTTTTTAATTATGGTATCCTAAAATCTCTCAACCTTCCTGATTTCATGATTTTTTGAATTTCAAAATCATTCCAAAATAATGTGCATAATTCCTAATTAAGACCTATTAATGAAGAAACCCCAAATGCATTATTTCACACACATGATGATGCACTCATAATCAAAATCATATAGCTTCGACACATAAAAAACCCCCTGCACCAACCATGTTCTTATGCATCGGTTGATACCCAGCACCACGTATTTCACATTTTATTATATGTTGATACACAAAAAATGCATTTATTTTATTAACTAAAACACAATATCGAAGATACCCTAAGTGCATTATCTCACACTCATATTGATGCATCATCAGATGCACTAAAATATTCATTAAAAAAAAAAAAATTGTGCTTCAACCATGTGAAAACCCTACCTGGTGCACCTTTTTTGCCTTCTTCTTCGAGGATGATGCATCGACAACCATTGCGTTGATCTTTATGCGAACGATCCCGAAAACTTTGGGTTTCCTTTCAAAATTTTAGGAACAAAATCAAAATCAAATTTCTCATGCTTATCGCTGCATAAAAATCGGGAGGAGAGAGATGAACGGTTTCCTTAACTAAGGAAATGTTTTTGTTTCTAAAAACCGTGAAAAAAAAATTGGACGACTTTGCCCTTCCGCGCCAAAATTTCAGATGCACGTACTTTTCATCATTTTGCAGAAAATTACAATCCTGCCACCGCCCTCTTTAGCTTCTTGCATCAAGATCAACGGTCCTAAGGTGTTTCTGAAGTTTTCCGGTGCATATCGGTTTTCCATTGAACTCACCCCTATGTATATATATATGGGTGGGTTCAATGGAAAACCTATATGCATCGGAAAACCCGGGAACAACTTTATAACAATTGGATCAGATGATGAATCACGCGAGAATTTGGTGGATCACGCCGGAAATTGATACATCACGCGGGAATTGTGATGCATTTTTGGTGGTGCATGGAGGTTTTCTAAAGTTAAAAGATGCATGTTGGTTTTCCATTGAATCCCTATATATATATATATATATATATATATATATATATATATATATATATATATATATATATATATATATATATATATATATATATATATATATATATATATATATATATATATATATATATATATATATATATATATATATATATATATATATATATATATATATGTATATATACATATATATATATATATATGTGTGTGTGTGTGTGTGTGTGTATTTATATGTAGATTCAAGATCAATGAGGTACCATGTTAGACTGGGATAATAGGATAGGAAACTATTTATAGCCAATCATTTATCATCAAAATCATAAAATAAAATATAAATTTTGCCTTCCGCATTAATTAGTGTTGTTGGTAAAATTTGTATTGAAAATTTTAAATTAGAATCGAAGATTCTGTGTATCCCATGAAAATCTCATTTTAGTTAGTATTATTCCTTACATCCATCCTGAACACATGCAATGATGACACACCATAAATCTTGGTTTATATATCACCAAAATGGAACTCATCGACTACAAACCCCATAAACCACAATTGAACATATTCAATATCGTCAATATTGGTTTATCACCAAAAGGGTTAACAGCGACTAAAAACACAATAAACTCTGATTGCACATGTTCAATAACGTGTATATAAAATTAAATATTTACAAACGGTTTGATGAAAATAATAAATACATATATTTGACACCTCCGGTTGAATATGTTTACTAAAACTCATCGTCGAATTTGACTGAACATGTTCACTAAAACTCATTTTCAAATTCGATTGAACATGTTCACTAACATCTATTGTCGAATCCGATTGAATATCTTCACTAAAACCTATTTTGAAATTTATTAAAGATATTGTTGTTATGGAAGTAATCCCTAGAATTAAATGATTTATTAATTTATTAGTCATCTATAGATTAAGATAAACCTAATTGACTATTTTGCCCCTTGATCTTGAAGCAGCAAACAAGATCTTAGTAAAAAAAACTAAAAATTGGTTATATAATGTATCATTTTCTCCAGAAAAAAAAAAATTTAGCTTTCATATACATATATTAATTATGATAAAAACATAAAACAAACTGAAAACGTACGAAAAAGATAGTTGTTTATGGCTTAGGGCCGACCCATTTGACTAGTAAGCTATGTTCAAGTACAACATCTATAACTAGCAATAGCGTTTAAGAGGTCCTACAAGAGAAATGATCGATAAAGATAATGCATCTGATCGATTCTTTGTATATGACCCTAACCCGTACGTTCGTTTCCTTAATTTATGAGATTTATCGTAATTAATGGGACGACTCGTTAGTCGTAGTCTTTTATGTAGAAGTGTACAATTATATATTTTTTTTCAATTTTTTGGCCTCTTGGTTACGAATAATCATATTATTTTCAATGAGTTTAGTTGATATGATGTGATTGTAATACAATGACAACTAAGCCCCATGACCAAGTATATATAGGTTATGGTTGAGACATGTTTGTAATTTATATTACTATTATTTTATTTCTTTTTTTTTTGGATGATAAATTATGGTTTATTATGAAAAAAATTATATGTTTTCATATTTTTTACGTTTTCGTTCATCCATATTATTTTTTTCTAGTAAAAGTCTTCAAGTTATTTTTTTTCTTTTTGGTTTAGTGAAATTTGAATAATGAAAAACTCGGTTCTTTAGTTTTTAAAAACCCGGTTTACTAAGGAGTCGTTTGGTTTGCAGATTTTTTTCCTGAGATTTGCATTTTGTCAAAGGATTTGCATTTGCATTTATCGGGATTTTGTCAAAGATCTGCATTATCTTTTAGAAAAAAATTGCTAATCTGACAAATGCAAGGTAACTGGGATTTAAAATCCTATGGGATAGGCTGTGTTTTTAAATAACAAAGAATGGAGAGATTTAATAAATCATTTGATTTTTAATCATTACTAAAATCTGCGAACCAAACACAGGATTTCAAATGCAAATTCCAGTGAATCCCAGGAAATCCGCGAACCAAACGTCCCCTAATTATAACCGATCTCTTATAGTCAAATTTCACAAAACTAAAAAAAAAATTGACTTGAGGATTTTAACATTGATAGACAAAAACACAAAAACCGTGAAAACATATTGGTATTTTTATAATAAACACAATAAAAAAACCCAAATATTGTTTCATAAAGATTATAGATGACCAACCAAGAGCATTAAGATAACGTATCACAATTATGATAAAAGATAAACTAAATTTAATTGTAAGAATCATGAATCAATCGGTAGCTAATGACATGTTTAAGAACTTTGGTGATAGACTAACATTTTGATTTGGGTACAACCTATTTAGGCCCTATTCGTTTAAGGCTCGCAAGTCCTTTTCCGAAGCTATATCTACAATAAAAGGCCCAAACAAAATGAACGGAAAAAGTGGACTAGTTAAGGATAATTCGATAACATTTTTAATATTATAACATGACTTGTGTGTGTGTATATATATATTCTATTTATTCTATCTATACTATTAAAAGAGTAACTGAATGTCACATGACATGCTCTCGTTTAATTTGCCACATGTCGCTCTCTCCTTTTGCCACGTCATTTACTGATTTTGTTTTTAAATTTTAAAGCAAATCAAATCTATATAAATCTAATATGGATTAATTTAATAACTAAGTAACTAAAATTTAACAAACTTTATTATTCATATAATTATTATATTATACATATATATAAGTATCAATTTTTAAAATTAACTCATGTAATACATGGGTAATAACCTAGTTATTATTATTAAAAGTAACTTATCACAATTATAAATATTTATCTATACTATTAAAAGAGTAATTATACTCATTTCTGGTGAAGTCACGTGTCGTCACCATGAATCGACACGTGGCATTTATAGATTTTAAAAATAATAAAGAAATTTAAATCAAATCTATCCAAATATAATATAATACACTTTTAAATTTAAATCAAATGAAATCAAATCAAACAATATCTTATACTCTACTAACTTATTAATTAAAGCTATCCAAATCTAATATTGTCCACATTTAAAATCAAATAAAAAAAATCTAATACTCTACTAACTTATTAATTATAAGATAATATAATAAAAGTTTAATAAAATATATAAGAAAATAATTACTCTTTATATATATCTAGAAATATACAAAATTAATAGGTTATAATAAATAATAATATCAACTTATATATTTTTGTTTAAAAAATAATATTTATATCTTTATCTTTTTATTTATTATATTTTATATATGTTAAAAATATCCGCGTAATACGCGGGTAATAAACTAGTTATTAAAAAATTAACTAAATTGCCACTTGTCATCTTCTCATGATGTCAAGTGGCATTATCTACTAATGACAAATAGTAATTATTATTTCAAGATTGAATTAAAAATCATAAATCAAATTACTTTTAAAAAAAGATTAATATTGGTACTTAATCCCACAAAATCATAACAAACAATATTTAAAAGATTGTTTTTTATTAATAAAAAAATAAAGATTTTTTTTATTAATAATTATAATAATAATAATAATACTAATAATAAACTTAAAAGGTATTAAAGATTAGTTTTTTTGGTTTAAAAGATTTATACATAGATTAATTATAATAATATATAGAGTTAATTGCATAGAAGGTCCTTTAACTATCTCCAAATTGCAGATATAGTCCTTCTTTCAAAAACGTTGCAAATCGGGTGTTTTATGTTTCGAAAAGTTGCATCCATGGTCCTTTTTTACGGTATCCGTCAGTGTGGCCGTTAAAGCCCTATCACGTGCCTTGCACACGAGGGCAAACATGTCATTCTCCATCTCCTTCTCTCTTTTATTCACCTAGCTCCCTTCCCAACAGCAAACACCTTCTCCGTTGAAGACATCGGCGACATTTGTTTGTGATTGGCTCTCCTAACGAACTCTGAAATTGTTTGTGATGGTTAGATGTGAGTGTGGAAGGTACGCTATTATGAAAACTTCATGGACGGCTTCGAACCCTGGAAGAAGGTTCTATGGATGTCCAGTTAAGGTGAAATAGCTACAGAAATTATTTTTTTCATCTAAATATGGCATGACTTCTTATGACCATGTTCTGATTTTTTTCAAGGTTCAAAATGTAAGTTTCTTGGTTGGTATGATCCTGTTATGAGTGACCGAGCTACCGAAATTATTCCAGGTTTGTTGAGGTCAAAGAATCGTCTTGAAATCCAATTGCACGAAAGTGAAGCAAGTCGCAGGAAATTGTTGTTTTATTTAATGATTAGTTGGGTAGGATTTTTTTTTTGTTAGTTTCTTTCGTTGATGTAATGGATGAAGATGGTAAGGTACTGTAGTTTCTTTTATCTGTGTTGTATCTCTTGTTCCTGATTTGCAATGAAAGAGGTGTGCTTTTAAGATTTCAGTAAAGAGTTAAGTTAATTTGTGTCATAGGAGGTAGTTGGATTAGCTTTACTTCAATAAATGTGTGGTTAATGAAGTCTGACCAAGGGGTGGTTGAAGTGTTATTACAATGCAACTTAATTTTTTCATATTTGGTAGTTGGAGTAATTACCCCAGATCGTTCAATGACTTGTCTATTTAAAGGCAAGTTAAAGGACCATTTGTGGCATGCACTTATGAAACCAGAGTTGAAAGCACACACATTGATCTTCTAATGGATCGTTTCTATGTCAAGTTCTACAAGCACATATGGAAGAGTGGCAGAATGGTATGTCTTCTTCTACCACATCCTGTTACATGTTTCATTGAATTGATTGTATATTTTTGTTAAATGGCAGACCATATCAGCTGGCTTCGTAAGGCTACATGATTTGCAACAGTACCAGTCCTGCGTTCTAAGGTTTGATGATTGGGACCATGACATGGATTTGATATTGCATGATGATATTCGATCACCTGAGTTGGTGCCTTTTCACATGGTGATAAAAGGTGACTTTGAGTGGATGATGGTTTGGGTTTTTGGTGGTGGTTTGTAGATATTAGATTATGGATGATGGTTTGGATGTTGGGTTGTAGTTTGTAGAATGATGCTCTGGTAGTTGGAGTATGTTTAAAGTTAGGGTGTTTATTTATAAGGGTTCCAAGTTGATGATTAATGTTTTGTAAAACTTGGACCCCCAAATTTTGTAACCCCTTTATGAAATATATAAAACACCTGCTTTATTATGCTATTTGATCAGATTGTAACAGAAATACCATGATATGAAATGAGCATATGATAAGCAAAATACCATGTTTATTATCAGCTTCTGGCCGAAACAAACATAAAAGTTCTTTGACAACCAAGAGTGGAATAAGAGATACATGACCATCACATGGTAACAGAAATAAAATTGTAGCAATACGAGATACATGACCAAACAAACATAAAACTAAACAATACCCTGCATTCTTAGCTTGTAGACCCTTGTCCCTTACAAGTTCTTTGATTGTGTCCAACATTTCCACACTTCTTGCATGTCATGGACACCATCCTCTTGGACAACCTGTTCTGTGATCCTCCTTCCTCATGTGCAGCCCTCACTCTTTTTTTCTTTGGCCTTCCAACTGGTGTGTGATGCTTTGGGGGCAGTATTATGGATGGAACAATGCTTCTAGGCCACATTGACATGCCATTGATGGGGTTAACCTTGTAGCTGTAAACTTTTTTCCATGTATCAACACAATAGACAGCATGAACCCAACCATTGAATTGACATCAACTACACACTGATCTCCCCAAGGCCCACTCACTTGATATTTATCTCCCCCATTCCAAAGGACATTGTACTTGTTTGCTTCTTTTATGTTGGCTGCCAACATTTTGGTTGCATTTGGGGTCAACAGACCATCACATTTGTCAATGTTACCCAAAACAATGACAATCCTCTTCATAATATACTCCCTGATAAATTCCAATGCAGTGATAATGGGTTTGTCCCTTGCATCAACTAGTTGCTTGTTAAAAACTTCACACATGTTGTTCAGCAAGACATCAGAATGGCTTCTTCCTATGATGTTTAACATAATTGCATATTTAATATCATACATAATCAAACTGAGCAATATAATCTGTTACACAAATTTGATATCATACCTGTGAAATGACTTCTTGACCAATGTTTTGGTGGTATTCTAGATAACCACAAATGAGCATCTTGATTATGATGCTTCAGTTCCACCATAGCTTGATGAAATTCTTGAACAGTGGTTGCAGCAGCACACTTCCATAACAACTTCTTGAAAGCTTCACCTCTCCATCTAAGTTTCATATTCTCATGAATATGTCTCAGACAAAACCTATGTTCTGCACAGGGGAATACACATTCCATAGCTTGAACAATACCCTACAAACAATCACATATTAGTGTACTGAGACAATCAAATACATTAGAAAACATAACTTATTGAATTATTAAATCATACCTTCTGTCTATCGCTTATGAAAGTGAAGTCACTATTTGCCTGCAGCTCTAAGTCATCTCCAAGACATTACAGAAACCATGTCCATGAGCTTCTATTTTCAGCCTCTACAATAGCATAGCAAACAGGGTATATCCCATTATTTGGATCTACCCCTACAGCAATCAAAACTTGTCCAGGGAATGGACCTTTCATAAATGCTCCATCCAACCCCAAGAGATCCCTTCCAATTGCCTTGAAACCCTTCTTTAATTCACCCAAACAAACATAAACTCTCATAAAAACCCTAGTTTCAACATCTGGGTTTACCTCTGGTTCAACCTCTAACTTTACAGTAGTTCCAGGATTTGTAGTCATCAACTCTTCCAGGTAATCCCTTAATCTGAGATACTGTTGTGTGTAGGCTTTCAGCTGACCCCTTGCCTTCATCTTAGCCCTAAAAATTTTATGTTTGGATATCCCCAACTCAAGTTTCCTTTGCAATTGATCTTGAAGAGCTTTGGTTGGAATGTTGGGGTTGCCTTCCATGTGCTCCTTTACATGCCTGGACAGGATGTCTGCATTGCAAGCAGTAACAGTCCTTGACAGGCAAGTATGTTCATCAATTAAGGTTTTCACAATCCAAGTTTCTGAGTTTTTTTCCTTGGTAACCAGCAGGACCCATGGACATATCCACTCATTCGGGTTAGCCCTTTTTCCCCTACCCCCCACATTTTTCAAATTTGGTCCTTTATCTTTTCTTGACCCAACACTTTTTTTGTTGTTATTCACACCTGCCCCAGTCCCTTTCCCACTACCCAATGCCTCCCCATCTTCAGCATTATCCAGATTCCTTTGGAAATTTGGTGATTTACCCTGACATGTCACCCTAACCCTTTCCTTGTCGTTTTTTATTATTCTTAATTCTCTTCTACTCTCAACAGCAAGTTCGTTAACTTGTTCTCTGACTTCAACCTTGTTTGCAAAAGTTTGACCAATGTAGAAACAATTTTTCAAACACTTATTAGAAGCTTGTTCTTTGTATTTCTTACTCAATTTTTTTCACATACTTCCTCCTACTATCAACACCATCTTCCCCACTACCACTCTCAAACTCTTTATTGTGTCCTACATCAAAATCTTGATTTTCATAATCTCCTAAGTTGATGTCATTCTCATTGTCAACATCAATATCAGTGTGTAACTGGAAATTAGACATATCAACTTCAACATCATCATCCATGTTATCCTCATCAACTAAGAAATCAGTATCATCACTTTCTTCACTAGAATCACTTTCATGACCTTTTTCAACCCCAAGATTTTCATATTCTGTTTCTACAAACCTCATATTTGCAGTTTCTTCTTCTATCCTACTTTGAGGATCCATGAAAGGGTCAAAGTCAAAGAAAACATCATAGTCTAAAGGAATGCTCTGTTGGGTTGGAAACTCTTGTTCAACATTGGGTTGAATTTGGGGTTGAACATTAGATTCTACAAACTGTGGTTCAATCCCTGGTTCAATCTGAGTTTCAACCTCTGGTTCAATCTGGGTTTCAACCTCTGGTTCAATCTGGGGTTGATCATTCAAGTTAACATTTTGTTGAATCTGAGGTTCATCAGTCCATTCTAACATAAGCCTCTTACTAGAAGAGGCCTGCTCAATTTCCTGTATTACTACCTTTGAAGGTGAAGTGAAGTAAGTGTGCAACTTTGTTGTGTAAAACTCAGTATATACTCTAACTACCTTTTCTACAGCTACATACTTTCCCAACTTCAAAACATCTTGATCATTTCCAAGAGCATGTAACCCAAAGTCCAAATCACCACCAGGTAATTGAAAATGGTAAAACCTTCGCATTTCGTTATCATAGCCTAAATCCTCTAAAACATCATCTAACTCCAACACAGAAAACTTATCAATATCAATTAGGTCAATGTAGTTAATCTTACCATTTAAGTACTTTCTATTAGGAAATTTAGAGAAAACTCCACCATGGTGCATCTCGATGGTAAAGTAATCTGGTTCACCAGCTGCAAAAAAATTTAAAAAACTTCACATTACATCGACATTTGCGTATTTGAGTCGACTATAATCTGTTACACAAGGAACATACCATATTCTTCATTTGGGTCGAACTTTTCACCAGCAACACGAATTTGGTACAGTCTGCTTGCCCTCGTCGTCATTTCCTAACTTCTCTCGCCGGAAAAAGAAAACTATCGTCGGAATTGAAGAGTTTGCTGTTGGGAAGGGAGGTCATTAAAGGAGATGGAGAATGACATGTTTGCCCTCGTGTGCAAGGCACGTGATAGGGCTTTAACGGCCACACTGACGGATACCGTCAAAAAGGACCACGGATGCAACTTTTCGAAAATAAAACACCCGATTTGCAACGTTTTTGAAAAAAGGACTATATCTGCAATTTGGTGATAGTTAAAGGACCTTCCATGCAATTAACTCTAATATATATTAAATATCATTAGAGCATGGGGTATGGGTGAGCCGCTTTTCCAGCGGTTTTGACAAATCAGCATGTGGTCGGCGGCCACACCGCCCCCCTAGCCTGGCCCCGTGAAAAACCCACCCCGCTCGGCTTCCTTTCCCCGCTCGGCCCTTCTTCCTTCTTTTTTTTCCTGATTTTAAACCCCACACACACACATATCTATATATATATATATATATATATACACACACACACACACACATACATATATTTTTACTTTCAAACCACGCGCGCGCACACACGTATGTATATATATATATATATATATATATATATATATATATATATATATATATATATATATATATATATATATATATATATATATATATATATATATATATATATATATATATATATATATATATATATATATATATATATATATATATATAGATATATATATATATATATATATATATATATATATATATATATATATATATATATATATATATATATATATATATATATGTATAGATATCTATATATATGTATACATATATATATATATATATCTATATATATGTATATGTATACATATATATATATATATGTATATGTATACATATATATATACATATGTATATGTATACATATGTATACATATATATACATATATATATATATACACATCTATATATATATATATATATATATATATATATATATATATATATATATATATATATATATATATATATATATATATATATATATATATATATATATATATATATATATATATATATATAATTTTAGTTTTATAATTTTTTTATTTTTATTGTTTCTTATTATACTTCATAAATGTTTATATTTTTATTTTTAATTTCGTAATTGTTGTTTCGTTTGTATAGTTTTGTATTTTATGTTCGGCATTGTTGTTTCATTTGTAATTTCAGTTTCTTATTTTAAATATTTTATTTTTAATTGTTTTATTTATATTTTGGTTTCGTATTTTACGTTCATAATTTCAGTTTTTTATTTTTTATATTTTATTTGTTGATTAAAATGAATTTATGTTAAAAAAATTAAGAAAGATGGAAAGGTTTAGAAAGATGAGTATTTCTAAGTTAGAAAGGTGGGTAAATGTGGAGAGTATAAAGTTGATGTGGCGCTAAGGTGTACAGAAAGGTGGGTATGGGAAAGATACCCATACCCTTCACTCTTAGTATTAAAAGTTTGAATATTAATTTTTAATTTTAAGTTTCTATTGTTTTAAAACACCAAATTTATTGATGTTTTCCGTGTAATACACGGGTTAATAAACTCGTGCATGTTCATAAAATCATTATATTTAACTAAATTATTAGAAGTTATTATGAAACAAGAACTCAGCCTGGCAGGTTTTACCAGTCCTGAAAAAGTGAAAAGTAGACACGATTAAAGAAAGATCTAGAATCATTTTTCTCACACAATGAGTCAATGACTACTTGAAGTAAGCTCGCGGTTAATTACCCAGTTCGCCCATAAGAGTCAATTCTATCAATTAAATTTTTTGAAGTTATCATGAATTGCATTAAACTATTTTTAAATGTTTAAAACTTGAAATATTTCATTTGTTTGACATAAAATTGATCAATGATATATATACATTATATAATATGTATATAATTATTTTGTCAATAGAATCTTTTTAATCTCGATCTCAATTTTACAGATACAAAAATAGCCCACGGTACCTTACCATTAAGCATGAATTCTAACCTAAATTTTATAAATATGACAATTATTTTACTTTTGCATCATAATCTCTGCTATAAAGGTGCATGTATGCGAGTGTTTATCGTTTTCATCATGAGGTTTCTTAAGATGAGAATTAGATTAGAATCTGTAATTTGGAAATTTTTAACCAATTTAATTAATTATCCCAACAACTTATAGTTTATTTAACCAACTATTAAACCTTACAATGTAACTTACTAACAAATCCTATCAGTTTAACCAATTAATAAATCCCAACAATTACGATGCACCAACTAACTGATTATAAATTAGCGACTAGTATTTGATATTATAATTTATAAACTCGCAAATTAATGAGTTATGCTACCTATAAGGCATCTTGACTTTGATGTAATAAAACTATAAAAGGTACCTTCTTTTCGGCATAAATAATTTCATTATCACTGTCGTTTGAATATCTCACAAGTAACAAAGTGTGTAGATAAAATAATAAAGTTGGAGTTCTTATGTCCTCTCTAAACTGAGATTCATCAAATCATTAACAAATAAGATATAACTAGTTTCTTCAAAAATATATATTATAAATGCAAACTAAATCTATACTATATATAATAAGAAAACCACTTGAAGTTTCTGGATCATTGGATGGAAAGAAATCAATGGTTCAGATTAATGACAACTCATAATTATTTATGAAATGTCTCTTATACCCTTAATTAAAATAATTATACATATGCCATTTTTTTAATTCATTTTCCAAATTTACCACCTTAACTTAATTACATTAGATTTTGATTTTTTAATTTTCATTAATGAATTAATATTTACCTAAAATGAATATGTGTGATTATTATCCTTAATGATCATAGATAAATTCAAATGTAAAAATTTGGATTTAAATGTAGAAGTGTAGTAAATAAAGTTAAAATTTTTTGTTAATTATTTTGCTAACAAGATTTAATATTTAATTGATAAAACTTCAATTGTGAATATGATAAATTTTGATTGTTGATTTTCAGATATTCCATTTTTATATTTTATCATTTTCAAAATATATACACATTCACATAATTGAAGTTTTTTGTTTCTTACATTGATATTTCATATTTGAAGCTAATAAAAATTAAAAGAAACATTTTTTGCAAACACATATTATCTGTTTTTAATAATACAATATAATAATATTTTTTATTTAATATCAAACAACTAAGTTTTTTTATCTTTAATTTAACTAGCTTTCAATTTTTTTATTTTAATTATATATTAATTTTATAATAATTTATTAAAATATAAAAAAATATGTATTTTCTAAATCAACCCATGTAATACATGGGTTGATTAACCTATATATTATAATAAAACAAAACAATTCATGTCACATGTCACTTCTACAATACGAGAAAATTTTATTTTTCCACCTATTTTTTCAAATTTAAAACCTTAACTAAATTGCATTAAATTTTGACTTTATTTTTTTCATTAATTAATTAGTAACAAATTAGATTTTGTAACATTTAAAATTAATGTTTACCTAAAATAAATATCTATCATTATTATCCATAATAATCATAATTAGATCCAAATGTAATAATCTGAATTAGTTGTGGAGATTATTATTATTATGTATAATAAAGGAAAACATCAAATGTCACGTGTCACCTCTACGTTCACCAAAAAGATAATTACAACTTATAGAAAATAAAAGATAAATACAATTTAATATTTTTAAAAAAGATAAATATACTCTATTTTTTAATCTGTAAATAATAAAAAATAAACACAATTATTATTTTTGTATATTTTTATTTTTACTCATATACATTTTATATAAATAAATTTAATTAAAAATATCCACGTAATATGTGGGTTATAAACTAGTTATGTTTTAAAGTTCTTCTAACTATATATACAATCAATCAAATTTAAAAACAAAAACCTAAGAACGAATGAATATACATTCAATCAATCAATAATATAAAAAACCTAAACACATTAAAATTATACTCAATTTGACAGACACTAAGATAGAAACACAATCATACCCAAAGTCAATTTATCAATCCAATAATGAAATTAAAAAAATAAATTCAAGGTTATTAAGTGAACGCCGAGAGCGGGAAGGGTCTATTGAATGTGGAAGGTCGTGTGGAATCGAAAGAATGAAATCGTGTGTGATTACAAACTATTTTATCAAACTTCGCAATGAAAAATAATTGAGAATTGATTGTATCGTAAATTTTGTTTCGTCTTTTTCATCATCAAATAAAATACTATAGATAGAATTCTATAATTTTATCAATTAAAATACTATAGAGAATAATGTTTTCTTTCATTTCGATATCAATCTTCATTGTCGTTATAAAAAACATAAAAGAAAATGAAGAATAAATTTTAAAAATTGAAACGATTCATTATTTCATTTCTCCCGATTCTATTTCTAGCGTACCAAACATATCCCTAATAAAATACTATAGAAACCTCGTTATTAGTGTATATAAATAAACGTTATTCATGGAATGTGGGCTTCTTGTCACGGCCCAATTGTTACAGCCCAACTCAACAACGTCAATACCTGCACATGACTAAAAAATCCGACCCATTATATGCATGGCATAATTGATAATAGCAGTGAAGAAATTTTCACATCTTATAACATCGTGACCCAAAGACTGAAGATCCTCAACAGAATCCATTGATGCATTCTAACGTGATGATTCCCAGATATATAGATATAGTTTTTATATTAATTAGTTTAGCAACTCAAAAAAGGCTAACGATACAGTTCGTTGCTCGTTTGCCTTCTATCGTTTTGTATTAATTTATAAATTGGATTATCAAAGGAAAAAAGTAGTATTAAAAACCATCTTATAGCAAATAAATGATATGAATATATGTATATATATGATTTCGCTGGATCCACAATGCACTGGTACAATATCTGTTTGACATATGTTGTAAACGAGTCAAGCCAAGCTCCAATAACTTTGGCTAGGCTCGATAGCTCAACGTTTTTCCAATATTCAAGTTCAAGCTTTAGATCAAAGACATAAATTCAACTCAAGCTCAGATTGAAAAGCTCGAATACTCTTACATTAACATTATACTCAATACCTAAAGTTTTTTACCGGGAGCTTCGAGAATGTCATCACCCCCGCCTAGAACACCCGAATATATTAAATAATAATAAAAGTCAACAATAGCTAGCCAGGGGCTAGCACAGAAACAAAGAAATACAATGAAAATCAAAAGAAAGAGGAAGGACATACAACCCACAACGACCAACTTAATGATCTATAATTCCCTCTAAACTTTAACCAAGAAAATACGTTTGCAGTAAGTTCATCATTTATCACCGACGCAGAGACTTTTCCATTGTTGAAAATTACTGAGTTTCTAGTTTTTCACACCAACCAAATCAAACCACCTATCACTGTTTCCAGAAATTGCCGCCTCTTGATCGATTTTCCAGACTTGCAGATTAACTCGATTAATTGCCCTAATTATTGATGCTGCGTAACTGATAATTCACACCAAGATATTACCCAATTCCATAATTCCACACCAAGCGAACAATTATAAAATAGGTGCTCCTCGGTTTCCTCCTCCAATCCACAAATTGGAAACAAAACAGATCCAAAACAAATACTCCTATCAGCCAAATTCTTTCTTGTAGGAATTCTTCCTAACATAACTCTCCAAAGAAAACAATTAATGAAAGCCAAGAGCCAACGATTCCAAAAGTTTTTACAATTTGAATTTAAAGACAGAGTACTTTCAATCATAGCTCTAAGAGAGCTTACCGACAAAATACCAGAAGCATCACCAGTCCATTTCCAATTATCATTTCCAGCTTTTAATCCAACATCCTTCAGCAAGCTTTCAAGTTTTGAGATTTCAACTATCAAGATACTTTCAACCACATTCTTCGACCATTTCCAATTATAACTTCTCACACCATTATTATAGACAATTCTCCTATTCACCACACAAGATTTTTCATATTCTAACTCATAAAAGGATGTAAACAACATATCAAGTGAGCAACATCCAATCCATCTATTAGTCCTGAAAATAATTTTACTTCCATCCTTAACTTCCAAAGAAAACAGATCATCAAGGTGCAAATTAAAAGATGAAAGAGACAAACCTGCTTTTACTATATCCAACACCGCTTTTCTTTACCGTTTTTTCCGTCAACCTTGTGAATTGCTTTAATGACTGAAACCCAAAGTGCTCCATCTTCCTTCTAGAATCTCCACCACCATTTACTTAATAAAGAGAGATTAGCAGCCTTCAAAGATCCTAGTCCCAACCCACTAATCTTTTTTGGAGCAGTCATCTTATTCCAATCAATCCATTTTATTTTTGAATTTCCAAATGCAACCTTTCCCCAAATAAAATTCCACCTGATCTTTGTCCGAGTCAATTACTTTTTGTGGAACTTTATAAATTGACATATAATAAAGAGGTAGGCTGTTGAGGATGGTTTTGCAAAGTGTGACCCTTCCTCCAAATGAAATACTTTTAGCTTTTCAAGTTGACAACTTTTTCGCCACTTTATCGAAAAATAGGTTTCCAGTTTTTTGCACAGGACACATTTGCACCGACTGTGATTCCTATAGGTAAGTAAAAGGCAAAGATTCCATTCCACATTTCAAAATCGATGAGATACGCTTTACTTCCTCCCTCTCCACTCCAACACCACACGTTTTACACTTCACATAAAAACGCAGCTCAATATAACTAGAGTTCGACTCAATTGCAGTCATATATACATATACATATACAACGTTTGAAAAGTTAAATAAGAACTAGAGACACGCTATTAAAAAGCTCTAGCACAACTCGTTAAGTTATTTGAACTCATTTTATTGGATCGGGCTAGAGCTCACATTTCTCTATAAAAACTCGACTGGTTTGCACTCCTAGATATTTTATCATATAGCTGTAGATTTAATGTTTGACTTGAGCAAAGCTGGGGGCAGAAATTCTTATCCACCAGACAATTGTCCAAATACATCAAAGGAACAATACACAACATACAATTAAGGTGGAAACTGAAAACAGACAATATAAACAAACATGCTTTTACCAACTCATCCACTGAATAGCAAATTTTGATAAATAGAAAGATTATTTGAACAATGAAATGAACAAAGTCTGATGACACACCAATCATAGAACAAATCTCATACTCATCTTTATAAATATTCTGAGATGAATCAAGAATCACGGCAGGTGGCACATCGATCAATCACTCTTCCCTTCTTGCGATCCAATTTCCTGAAGGTAATGCTCTGCATCCAGGGCTGCCATGCACCCTTCAAATACAGAAAGGGATAAAAAGGGCAAAGTCACGTATACGTAAAATGCTACGATGTTGCTCATCTACTATTTAACAAAAGTTTTAATCATTCTATCGCTTAAGTGCTTTGGTTGTGGTAGGTTATCAAATCAAACAAAAATACAATTCATTATTATGCGGGGGAAATTATGTAAAAAAACCAACACACTTTCAGTATTTTTCGAATAAGTCACGGTACCAAAAACGTTTCCACCAAAGTCACTCAACTTTAAAAAATTTTCGTAAAAATCACTACAAATAAAAAGTTTTCATAAAAGTCCTTTAACTTAACAAAATCTTATGAAAAACCTATGAAAAATCCTTAAAAAATCTCATAAAACAACAAAATTCGTAAAAAATTTCAAGTTGAATGACTTTTTTGAAAATGTTTTTGGTATAGGGACTTAATCGAAAAATATCAAAAGTACGTTGATTTTTTGTAAAATTTTCCCTTTATTATGCGTAATAGGCTTCAATCCTTTTGAAATCATTCATGCATCAGCATGGGTGTACCTGGTATAAAATTATCTAGAATGTAGCAGTTGAGAAGCTTTATGTGTGAACATCTTTTTAATCAAATCATTCATTCATCCACCAGATATGGGGTAATACTTTAATAGGTTCTTTTTTCCTAAATCATATGGTCTGGAAACTTCATTCCCATTATTAGATAAGTACAAACGAAAATAGATAAGATTAGAAATCCTGTGGATCCTACCATGATTTACATAGCATCAACTTCCTAACAGTTTTAAAGCTTGTACATCCATGGAATGGGCTAATTGCAACAAAATTGAACATGATTTCTGTCCATTTATGTTTTAAAAATCATGCTTTTAGATTTTAGAATCAACATTTTAAAACTTAGGTAATATGGCCAACTCCATGTACTCGTCATATTTTAGTGCAATTAACTATCATGGGATCCTTCTACAATTAATTGGTCCATAGAACTCTTTCCACAATACATCTCCTACCCATTAGGCCATTACTGTTAATGGTGCATACGGTTTGGTCCAAACCGAGTAAACCTGCCATACCAGAACCAATTTTACTGGTTTGGACATTTCAGGAATCCTCTAACCCGGTCAGCCAGGTTGATATAAAATCAAGTTTCGGCTAAGACACACCAAACCATACAATTTATTAATCATATATTAAAATTACTAATGTTCATTTCCTCTATTCTTGATACCTCTTTTTTTTCAGTTTCTTCTTTTCTTCAAATATCCACACAAATTATCAACCCGGGCAAACTAAACCTTTTGGGTCAGTTCGACCAAGCCAAGTAATCTAGACACTTTGGTTTGTTCAATTGTCAGACCCAGCTTACCAGTTTGGTCAACACCTTAACAAACTTTAAACAAGGTAAAAGTTGCCTATACATACAGTCCCTAATAAAAACAAATCATTTACAAAACAAACATAAAAGTGAAAGCATCTACAGGATCATTATCAAGCATCAGAGTTCAGAAAATACATTAACGTTGTGTTCCAGTTGGTGGAAATGAAATGATAGAAAGGAAAAGACTAGAATGGAAAGGATATGAAACATTTCCATCCTTTTCCTCCTTTAAATGAAGTTGCGGAACACGACAAATTTATATTTCATTCCAATTCCATTCGTTTCCCTCGTTAAGTTAGGTTGTGGAACACAACGTAACTGTTTTACCATGGTCCATCATCCATGTATATAAGTTTTCCAGCCCCAATCACCAAGTAACATCTAATAGATTACGTTCGATGTAACAAACCCCCCAGTTATCCGAACTCTGAAGAGATTAATGCATCAATGGCTAGCTAGAATTTATGAACATATGATAAATAGTAACAAAAATGCATACATTTATGCATAAAACATCGAATAAAGAGTATCGAGGCACGTACCAGAGCCAGCTGCAGTAATAGCTTGCCTATACTTCTTATCTTGAACATCTCCAGCAGCAAAAACACCCTTTACACTGGTGATGGTTGTCCCAGGCTTAGTAACAACATATCCATCCGAATCAAGTTCCAACTGACCATCCAAGAACTTAGTTGCAGGCTCATGCCCGATTGCGAAAAACAAACCATTCACCTGCAAATCTGAAATATCACCAGTCACTACATTCTTCACTTTCAATCCACCTAGAAAAGACTTTCCATCTGCACCATAAGCCTCCACCACCGATGAATTCCATATAACCTCAATCTTAGGGTTACTCATAGCCCTCTGTTGCATGATTTTCGAAGCCCTAAATTCACCTCTCCTATGAATAATGTAAACCTTTGATCCATACTTTGTCAAATAATTAGCTTCTTCCATGGCAGAATCACCCCCACCAATCACTGCCAACGGCTTATTCCTAAAAATCGGAGCAGCACCATCACAAACAGCACAAGCTGAAATACCTTTATTCCAAAACCCTAATTTCCCTTCACCAGAACCAGGGAAATTCAACCGCCTCGCGACGGCGCCAGTAGCAACAATTACCGAATCAGCAATAACAGATTTAGAATCAGTAAACACTTTAAAAGGAGCAGATGAAAAATCAACTTTCGTAACGGTTTCAGAAAAGATTTGAGTTCCAAATCGAAGCGATTGGTTTTTACATCGCTCCATAAGTTCAAACCCTAGAATACCTTCAGGAAAACCAGGAAAGTTTTCCACATCCGTCGTCGTTGTAAGCTGACCTCCGGCAGCAATGTCGTTCGCCATCCATCCTTCAAATAAGAGCGGCTTGAGCTCTGCACGGGCGGCATAGATGGCGGCAGTATGCGCTGCGGGGCCACTACCAATGATACAGAGGCGGGTTTTTAGGGTTTGGAGATCATCCATGGCGGCAGCGGTGGTAGAAAACTTAGGGGAAGAGGTAATAGCTTCAGTGACAACGGCAGAGGAAGATCCGATGGTTGCAACTCCGATTAAATTGCGGGCTTTATATAGAAGATTTATGAGTTTGGGGATACAGGGTTCCATTTATTCTAGAACTCGACTTTTCTGCGAAAAAGTTAAAAACGGGTGGCGCGTTAATTTTCAGGGGTTTGACCGGTAGATAATTTAGGCGGGAAAACTGGCCGCCGGTAGTAATCAAGAGAATAACGCCGCCGGTGATCATAACTTTGGATGAAGCTTTAATGGGGAAGCGTTTGATGCTTTCCCACATCCATGTCAATCGGAAATCCAAATTCCATTTTTCCAATCAAGTAAAGTATTCTTTCTATCGAATTTGATCTTTATTTTTTATCATTTGTTAAAAAAGTTTATAAATATAAACATATGTAACTAACATTCTGTCCATTTATTTGTAGCATAACTGTGGTGTAATTGAGCCGAATCGAGTATCACCAAGCTCGAGCTTGAACTCGACAATAAAACTCGACCTCGATTTGATAAACTACTCGATACTATCGACCTCAACTTGACTCGGCTCTATTAATTCCGGATAAAGGAAATTGAAATATAAATACAAAATATTCAATCTAATTTTAATACAACAACAAGTAAGAAGTGTAAAAATATAATAATGTAATTTTAGGCTTAAGATTATATAGTTTGATTTATATAAAAGGGAGAAAAACATATTGTTACAAAGTTGAATGGTAAAAATGTAAACTTGTAAACTTAAGCTCGATTAGGCTCGCGAGCATGTCGAGCAGGTTATTTTAATACTCGAGCTCTACTCGATTACTACTCGAGTAGCTCGAGCTTGAGTCGATTTCGAGTTTTCTACGAGTCAATCCCAAATAACTTATGAGTTGTCTCGTTTACACCCCTAAGCATATGCAACATAGGATTTATGTAACAAAATTTCTAATTTTATTGATTTATCATGCAATAAAAGTGATTATATGAGTTATGTAACATGTTTTATTGGAAAATTACCAAGAAATGTACCATAAAATACAAAAATTGACAATAAAGGTAATGTGAAATTTTTTAAGCCAATAAGATAACATAAAATTCAAATTTGACAAAAAGAGAATTATTGATGACCAATTAAGAAGATAAATTTTTAATTTTATGCTCCTTTTTTTGGTAAAAAAATAATAATTGACTATCTTTCTTGGCCAAAAATTTGAATTCCATGTCCTTCCTCGGTCAAAATATAATTTTACATTACCTTTATTGGCCAAAAAATTCTTACAATACATTTATTGTCAAATTTTGTATTTTATATACCTTTTGGTAATTTTTCCTATTCTTTATAATTAAAAAATAATATTGTAAATGGTTCGATATTTTATCATGTTAAAATATATTTTGTTGTATAAAATTAATAGTTACGTTATATATTTGGATAACAAATTAAAAATATGGTGACACAACTCACATAAATGGATCATTTCGTACTTATTATTTTCATAACATACTAGTTTATAAACCTATGTACAACATGGGTATACATTTAAAAATTTAATTTCATTAACCTTGTAGAATAATTTTTAAATATGTTTTATCAAATTTATAAAATCTATTTATATAATACAATAAATATAAATATAAATAAATAAAAAGAAAAGTTATCATTCAAATTCAAATTTGAGTTTTATATTAGATAAGATTTAGATTTGATTAGATATTATTTAAATTATTTGTTATAGATAGATTGGAAAAAACAAATTTTAGAAGCAAATTAATAGGAAATTGTTAGGCACACGTGGCAATCCCATGTTAAGCCAATTGACGCTTAATCTAGATGTCATGTGGCATCTAGTTACTCATATAATAGAATAGATAGATAGATTCGTCACGCGTCTTGAATTTTAATGTAATTGCTACCTATTTTGTTGTATGATTGGGTTTAGTTCACTCGTAAACTTAGGGGTGAGAAAATCATAATTCGGTTCAAATTTTTTTAACAACCTAAGTTTAAATTGAAAATTATGATTTTTGATTTTTAGATACAAAATTTTTTTAATTTCTATCATCAAACATATTGTATGTTTATAAGTTCAACAATAACAAAATTAGTTATCAAACAAAGTTTTATGCAACAAAAAAGATAGTTGAAATTGTTACTAAAACAGAAAAGTGAAACAAAGATTAAAAATATAAAAATACAACACTAAATTTTTTTTGAATTTATCGAAATTGAATTTTTTATATAACTTTTTATTTGGTTTAACCCTTTTTTTGGTTTTGTATACGACCAGATCGAAACTAAAAAGACTTTCATTGTTGAAAATCTAAAGTCTAAACTGAAGTCCAATTGAACAATTCACTTTTTCTATTTTTTAGAGTTTTATTTTGGTTTTTAGTTTTTCTTTTCACTTCCCCAATAAAACTATACGTGATTTTTCATGTTGCTATAAAAACCTGTAAAAGTTTGGTTATTATTTCATTGACATAAAAGTTAATATATTGCATACATTTTATTCATGACATAAATAATATTAAATGATTCTAATTCATGATATTAGATTTTAGGTATTTAACCTCTAAAACATAAGCAACATCTAATTATGTCTACACGTGTGTGAGATAAAATTTGTGAATATGTGTCCTATTATATTGTATTTTTAAATCTCAAATGTATAATGCTTTTAATTATAGTTGTTAAGATCACGATTAAAATCGTAATATCGGTTGATTCCACCAAGTGATTTCGAACAAGATCGGTCTAAGATCATTTTTCAACAAGATCAGACATGGGATCGTGTGATTAATCGTATGATCTTAAGATCCAATATGATCCTACCATTTACTTGGTCCGGCCCCTTTTAATTGGTTTCTCCATATTATTGTTTACCGATCCGATCCAACCATTTTATTCATTAGGATAATAGTCATTTGTAGTATGTGTGATTGATTGACTTTTTTTTTGGATGACCTTAAACATTCGTAAATGAACATATGTTTTTTCCAATTTAATGTATAAATTTTTTTTTTGAAGTTTTATGTATTTAATTTATGATGTAAAATTTTAAAATATAGTATTTGGGAATAAAAAAAAGTGATGACTTTACGGTAGAATCTTATGACTTCGAACTAATCCTACAATCCTGATCTTGCAAAGACAAAACAAATCCAGGTTAGATCTCGACCTTAACAACTATTAATTGTTTTATAGGAAGTGAAGGTTATATAAGGTGCAATTAAACAATAACTTTATAGTAGAAGTGGGTTCTTTATTTTATATTTTTATTTTAAATGGTAAGCTCATGGATGATTTATTATTGAAAGAGAAAATAGTAATACGTATGTCATCTATAAATCTATAATAAATATGATTTATCATATTTTTTTTTATCTTGTGATAAAAGCATCAATTCTCAATAAAAATAAGTAAAAAGTTAAGTTTGGTCTAATTTTAACTCAAGGTTGCCAAGATCGAGATCTTACCTAGGATCGTTTTTGTCATTGCAAGATCGGGATCATAGGATCGGATCGGGATCGTAAGATCCTACCAACATTAAATATTATATATCACAGTATTGTATCATAAACGAAAGAGAGTCATTTCCATCCAAAAAAATCATGTTCATAAAGAAAGTAATTCTCTTTCAAAAGAAAGCTAGTCATTTTCATAGATGATTCAAATTTTAATTAAAGACAATACTAAAGAAAGTCATTTTTGTTGGAAAAAAATGTAAATTTATCAAAGGAAAAAGTGGTTTTTCCATGGTTTTGGATAGGGGTGAGCATGGGGCGGTTTGGTTCGGTTTTTGGCCGAACCCGAACCCAAACCGAAAATTCCGGTTTTTGAAATGGAGAAACCGTTCGGTTTCGGGTTTTCGGTTTTCCGGTTTGGATTACCGGTTTTTCGGTTTATACCCGTGGGTTTTTTGGTTTTTGGTTTTTGGGTTCAAACCCGAAAAATCTTAGACACTTTTTTACTAAAATTGAATTTTTCTTTACTAAAGTTAAGCACTATTTGATACATCACTAAAAAATAATTGTTTACGTTTGAATTTTTAATCGACTTATGTGTTAGTTTGATACTTCGAATTGATAAAATTGGATATTAAATATTAATTTAGTTGTTTTATACTCTAATTTATTAAATTTACTAACTTAGGCTTTGAATTAATTTAAGTAATTTCATCATGTAAAATATAATAAAAATGTTTATATCAATTAATTAGCATTATCTACTTCACGTATAATTAAAATAAACATAACTATTAATAATGTCAATTAATTAGCATTTTAACATCATAAATATCAATTATATATGTAATTGAAAAATGTTTCCTTTAATATAGGAGTAGAAAGTAACATTAAATACGAGTGAAAGTAGAAATAACTCAATAAATATATATAAAATATTTATAAAAATTAAATTAATTTTAAAACCGGTTCGGTTCGGTTTTTTCGGTTCGGTTTTGAGAGGGAATCCGAAACCAAACCATTTACTCCGGTTTTTTCGGTTTCGGTTTTTTTGGTCTTTCGGTTTCCCGTTTTTCCGGTTTTTTCGGTTTGGTTTTTCCGGGTTTTTCGGTTTTTTGGTTTTCCGGTTCGGTTTTTGCTCACCCCTAGTTTTGGACCAAATATAATTATATATAATTGTGATATATATAATGAATATTTTGTGGGTTTGTATTCTCCTTGAAGAAAGGATTCCAACGATATAAAGAACGTTCAAAACGGAGCTAAGATGAATGAGATATCGATGCTCAAATATTGGTGTTTGGAATGAAAGAAACATCTTCTAAGTGGGTGAAGAGAGTCCCACATAGGAAGGAAGATGAAACCAAAGTGGGTTTATAAGGAGGAGTGTTCAAAGCCATGGCTAGATTGTTTGTGGCTTTACTCCAATGCCTACCCGCGCGCAAGGGGGTGCAAATCTTGGACCTCGAAAGCTAAAATCCACTGAACTTGTGTACGTCAGCACCTGCGGACACGAATGCAGCTTCGAAAATCAGGGCTCGTGCGAGACAACCTTTTTGACTCAGCAGGCTTCGACCAAAGCTGTTCGGGTCAGATTGAAGCTGTCCTCGAGAGCAGGCTTTGCCAAAGCTGTCCGATGAGCTATTTCAGAACTGATAATTAAATCAGCGGCTGACTGATTTAATGAGCTGTTACTATTTGGTTTCAACACATAATTACTCATGATTAATTGACAATAAACCTTGTAATAATGGAATATTACAAAACGATTTTTGTAACTAAAAAGCTGATTAATTTAACTCAAATTTCCTATAAAATAATAGGAGATTCAACTCACCAAATTACTTGAAACATTTCTGGAAACACTTGAGATATTTGAAAGGTTTTACACTTTAACGGCGAGACGTTGCTGCTTCCAAGAACGAAGATCACTTTGAATTCACGTGTTTTTTCAGACAAGTTGGTTACCTCCGGCAGTACACGCTGCTTTGGCTGTTGTACCCTGGGAAACAGACTTCGAATCTGTTTTAAGGAAATCGTGTCAAACACGAGACTCAGCCTTTATTTGTCCGTATTGTAATTTACTTTTCCGTATTATTATTTCTTTTACTTGTAATTTTAATTTCCGTACTTTATTTATTTCTGTGTATTGTAATTTTATTTCTGAATTGTAATTCGTAATATATTTCTTATATTTTATAATTGGTATCGGGTACACTATTCCTACAATCTTAAAACAGATTTTACAACCACGATACCGGTTATAAAATTAGGAATTTTAGAGAAATTGTTTTTTTCGATTCAAACAAGTTTTGTCTCGAAGTAAAAATTTCTATTACATTATTGTTTCGATTCAAACGAGTTTTGTCTCGAAGCAATTGTGTTTCCATTTCATTTAATTATTTCTGTTTCGTTACAAACGAGTTTTGGTTTCGAGACAGATTTAATTTTGCAACAGCCTTGATTAAGTGTTTAATTTGAACGGCATATTCGATTATTCACTTTTGGTTTCTTAAGCATTGAACGGATGATTCAATTTTTACTTTTAATATAAAATTTGTTATTATTCTCGTTCGGGTTATAAGTGTTTGAATGAACGGTTGATTCATTTTTCACTTTGGTGTTAAATTGAACGGCAGATTCAATTTTAGTGATAAAATTGGTTATAATAAAAAAGATTTAATTTGTTATAAAGTGTTTAAAATTGGGTTTATTTAATATTAACCCAAAAAAAATTAAAAAAAAAAGTTTTTGCAAAGGTGATACCTTCTGGTGCGCTGCATAATGGGTGATACTCTCTTGAACCATATTCTATATATATAGGGAGAGAGAGAGAGAGAATTTTTGACGTAAAATATTTTATGTACGTTCAACTTAATATTTTGAGATTGTGTAAGTTATCACAAGACTTGTAGTTTGACAATATTCTATGTGTTGATGGTTCTATATGATTTGGTAGTAGTTCTGTAAATTATCCTTTTATAAAAAAAAATGTTTGTATAAAGTAATTTAATCGACATCCTAAGTTAAAAATAAGGGTTAATATTGAAAAAACCCTATAAACTTTTCTCTTTTTTACGATTAAGCCCCTAAACCTTTTTCCCGATTGTTTAAGTCCCTAAACTATTTTTGCATTATTTAAAAGTATATATTTTTGATCGGCTACCGGATGAGTAGGTAAAACACAACCAATAAAACAAAAAGTTTAGGGATTTAATCGCTAAAACATGTAAAGATAGTGAGTTTTTTGAATAAGACAAAAATGGTTAAGGGACACAAGCAATCAGAAAAAAAGTTTAGGAACTTAATCACAAAACTAAGAAAAGTTTATAGGGTTTTTTCGATATTAACCCTAAAAATAATATTTGACTAATTAATATATTAAATTCAGTGACATAAAAGTTAATATAGTTGTTAAGATCACGATTAAGATCGTAAGATCGGTTGATTCCACCAAGTGATTTTGAACAAGATCGGTCTAGGATCATTTTTTAACAAGATCAGACATGGGATCGTGTGATTGATCGTAGGATCTTAGGATCCAATCCGATCCTACCTTTTACTTTGTCCGACCCCTTTTAACTGGTTTTTCCGTATCATTGTTTACCGATCCGATCCAAACATTTTATTCATTAGGATAATAGTCATTTTATAGTATGTATGTTTGATTGACTTTTTTTTTTGGATGATCTTAAACATTCGTAAATGAACATATATTTTTCCGTTTTAATGTATAAATATTTTTTTTTGCTGCTCCAGGCAGTATCTCCGTTTCTGCATGCCTCGGGCGAGGGAATGAGAGAGTTCAAGAAGTTTTGTGTATTTAATTTATGATGTAAAATTTTAAATATAGTATTTGGGAATAAAAAAAAAGTAATCACATTATGATAGGATCTTACGATCTCGATCTAATCCTCAAATCCTGATCTTGCAGAGACAAAACAAATCTAGGTAAAATCTCGACATTAACAACTGTTATTAATTGTTTTATAGAAAGTGAAGGTTTTTTAAAGGAAAACCAAAATATAAGTTGCAATTAAACAATAACTTTATAATAGAAGTGGGTTCTTTATTTTATATTTTTATTCTAAATGGAAAGCTCATGGATGATTTATTATTGAAAAATAAATAGTAATACGTATATCATCTATAAATCTATAATAAATTTGATTTAATTATCATTTAGGATGCATTTGGTAATGTGAAATCTATTGAATGAAATCATTTTGTGTTTATAGGCTTTTTTTTATCTTGTGATAAAAGCATCAATTCTCAATGAAAATGAGTAAAAAATTAAGTTTGGTTTAATTTTAATTCTCTCATATTCTTATCAAAATAAAAAGAATCAAAAATTTAAAAAAAAAAAATAAGTGAATGAGTTTTTATAGTTTTTGTCTTTCCTTAATTTTTAGTCACATTTTTGTTCTCAGTCTTTATTTATATGTAACTATCATTATTTAAAATCTTGTAAAACTTAAATGATTTTATTTTTTATGATTTTATCGTACCAAATATCTTATAAGTTCTATGTGGATAAATTAAGTATTTGAATTTTAGGATGACATTACAAAATTAATTTTAGTGTTTTAATACAATATTTCATTGCTTTCCCTTTTATTGTATTTTCCTTTTACCAAAATTAGAAAACACGGCTTAATGAATCCTACAAATATTAGATATTATAATGTGAGTGTTAATTAATAGAATATGAATCAATCTCAAATTATTATTATTGCTGTTAGTCTTTAGTTAGTTTTGTCTAACATATAATTAATATTAGTAGGACGATACTCATTTATTTATATTATATAATTATTATTATTATTATTATAAATGAAAAACAAATCAATATAAATTTAAACAATATATTATAAATTATAATGAAGATCCAATATAAAATGGTTGCTATAACAGGAAACACTTTAAACTCAAAAGTGAGTGTGAAAATTATAAATTATTTTCTTTTTCCTTTTTGGAGATTCTGGGGATCCTGTGAAAGTGTGAATTGATAGGAATATTAATAAGACAAGAAGCATCCATCCATCAATAATCTATGAATAAATTATGTTAATTAATATATTTCTAATAATCTATAAATACTATTAAAAGAGTAACTATTTTGCCACGTGTCGTCATTTACTATTGCCACGTGGCATCACCTCCTACCGTCATTTGGAACTTATATTTTTATTTCTATACTTAATCCATATGATATATAATTTAAATAATATCTATTCAAATCTAAATATAAACTAAATCTCTTATCTAATATAAAACTCAAAATTGAATTTGAATGATAATTTTATTTATTTATTTATATTTAAGTTTATTATATTATATAGGGAAAATGACGTCAAATAGTTGTGTACTTTTGAGTTTGTACTCATTTATGTAGTGTATTTTTTTTGTGCACATTTGTTAGTCAAACTTTCAAAAATGTTTCAATTAGGTAGTTGGGTGACTTAGAAACCGGCACCAACCGGTCACCATGCTTACGTGGACGGTTTTTTCAAGAAAAATGACATCAAATAGCTATGAACTTTTAAGTTTGTACACATTTATGTTGTATACCTTTTTTTGTGCACATTTAGTAGTCAAACTTTTAAAAGTGTTTCAATTAAGTAGTTAATTAGGTTACCTAAAAATCGATACCAACCGGTTATGATACTTATGTGGACATATTTTTATGACATAGAAGAATGAGAGAATTACATATATATCCTTGTAAGCTTTTAATATTACGCATATATCCTTGTAAAATTTCTTATTACATATATATCTTTCTAAATCTTTAAATCTCACGTATATATTCAAAGGACTATTTTAAATTTATTTTATCATTTAAAAAAACTTTGAATACCAAAACTACCATCTTAAATTCCAACAAAAATAAATTAGAAAAACAAAGAAATATCGTTCTCTAATTTAATTCAATAATATTAATTAAAAAAATGATATTTAATATTTTTTAAATGATGTAATTGAATTTAAAATAGTCATTTATATATATATATATATATATATATATATATATATATATATATATATATATATATATATATATATATAGATTTTGGGTTCAAATGAGTACCACTAGTTTTGCGGAGTACCGGAGGTACCACGCTTAAAATTATTTTTTTTGAAATTTTTTTCATAATCATGTTTAAATTAATAATATAAGACTACTTGCAAAAAATCACACATAAACACACACTATAACTATGTGAAACGTGCAAGTTCACATGAACTGCACTGTTGTGAACGTATGTTCACAGCTAAGCATGTTCACATGAATTTTTCCACGTTCACATGACTTTTAAGAGGCTACGAAGTGTGAATGCGTGTAATTCTTTTACAAATATGCTTATATTATTTGTATTCAAATGAATATGAAAAAAATTTTAAAAAAAAAAAACTTTTTTTCGGAGCATGTTCACATCTTAAACCCGTGTGTTCACAGGTACTCACGGTACTCTGCATTTTTTAGGTACTCACACGAACCATATTCTATATATATATATATATATATATATATATATATATATATATATATATATATATATATATATATATATATGTAAGATTTAAAGGTCTACAATGATCTATATGTAATAAGAATGTTTGTAAGAATATATACGTAATGTTGGAAGTTTACAAAGATATATATGAAATTCTCCCTAGAATTAATGACTCTTAAACATGATGTTTATCAAATTCAAAACATATCATTTCCATTTGATAGATATTATATTTAGGAGTTGAAAATTAATGCTCTATTATATTGTTATAAAATGAAAGCATATTTTTTCAATTTGATACATATTTGTTTATGAATCTTTTTATAGTTTTATAGAAAAAATAAATCATCTTAGGTTTTTTTAATTTCAAATTATAAAAAGTATGTCCACATAAGCAAAGTAACCGGTTCGTATCGATTTTTAGGTAACCCAATTAACTACTTAATTGAAACACTTTTAAAAGTTTGACTACCAAATGTGCACAAAAAAAAGTACACAACATAAATGTGTACAAACTTAAAAGTTCATAGCTATTTGATGCCATTTTTCTTGAAAAAGCCGTCCACGTAAGCATGGTGACCGGTTGGTGCCGGTTTCCAAGTCACCCAACTACCTAATTGAAACATTTTTGAAAGTTTGACTACCAAATGTGCACAAAAAAAAGTACACTACATAAATGAGTACAAACTCAAAAGTACACAACTATTTGACGCCATTTTCCCTATTATATAAGTAGATATTATAAATTTGAAAAAATAAATTTAAAAATTATCCTACAAGATTAATGAAATCAATTTTTTAATTTATACCCATGTTATACATGGGTTTATAAACTAGTATTAATTATAATAATATTATTTAATCGGACATTGCAATCGTAAACACTTTCAAATCCACAAGACCGATTATTAATCAAATGCAAAAGCTATTGTTGCATTTTCTTATGTCGTGGCTCATTTAATTCCACAAAATTATGCCAAATTTGCTCAAAATTTTTTTAAAAATTAATAAAGTTGTCCAAGTGAAATTATCTGAATTAATAATTGTGAAAATATATAAAAATGAATTGTTGAAAACATGCAAATGAAAAAAAAAATTCTAAATTGCTAGTAACTGGTTTATTTTAAATACTTATAAGTAATACCTTATCTGATAAATATAATGCATAATTTTGTTTAGGGGTGAGCAATTTGACCAAAAAAACCCACAAACCGATCCGGACCAAACCGTTATTAATAAAATTGGTCAGGTATTGGTTTCTTTAAAATCACTATTTTTGGTTTTTAGTTTTCCGGGTTCGATCCACCGGTTTTTGGTTTTTAACCCGGCCTAAACCGAAATTTAAACTTTATGTTATCAATTTAAAAGTTTATGTTATATTGCTATTTTTGCAGTGCACAAGAGAACAACATTTTTAAACATCATTTCTAAATCATATAAAAAATCTATGTAATAACTATTGAGCTATTTCGTAAATATAAAATCATGTAAAAGTGATGCAGAAGACCGGGTCTTAGAATACTTGGAGGCCCATGACCACATTGGCTCACTAAAATGGCCATAACTTGGGCCTCGGGTACCCGATTTGGGCTTATAATATATCAAAACGACCGTATGGACAGGCCCGACGTGTTGGCAAACCGCCGTGCTTTTTGCCCAAAAAGGCCCCGAAGACTACTTAATTTGCATTTTTCTATTTTTCTTTCAGTTTGGACTTTAGTTTTTTGGCCCGTGTGTTTGGCCCATTATCATTTTGGCCCGTTTATGTTTTTCTGCTTCTTTTTAACATTGTAATGTATGAACTTGGATGGTTACTTGCAATTTTTATGAAACTTGAGTTTTCTCTCCCAAATTTGTGTTCTTGTGTGAACCAATTTTGAAGGCCAAATTCGCGGTATTCCTGTGAATCAACGTGAGTTTGGTTAAGATCTTCCGGGTATTCGTGGAATCAACGGATTATCTTTGGTTTTCTATTTTCTACGCTGCATCAAAAAGTTTTTTAACGGTGTAAATATTTTTTCTTATACTACTATAGAGATAAAATATAGAAAACTTAATATAAGTAAAGTATGTTTGATTTTTTATTTTGTTTAAAAAATTGTGATAAACTTGATAATTTCACAAAGAGAAAGAGTTGAGGAATAAAATCAACAAACAATAAAACATTTATAAAACCTGTACAAGTTCCAAACGGTCCGTGAACCGAAAAACCGGACTGGACCAAACCCGTATTACAAAATTTGGGCCTGTTTTTTGTTTTCTTATTTCCCTAATTTCGGTTTTCAGTTTTTTTTTTGTCCGAGCCAGTTTGGTCCAAATGCTCATCCCTAATCTTGTTACACCTTCACCCTCCTTAATTAACAATTTGCATTGTAGTCCATCGTATTGCATATCATTAATCAAAGGTGTTAAAAGTATACAAAAACCAAGCTAAAATGTTTGATCATGTTATCATAGGATGATTTTATTTTTATTTATAGGAAACTGTAAGTATAACCTAACCCTACGTACATTACATACACAAGTATAACCTAACCCTACATACATGCATATGTGTGTATATAAAATCCAAGTATATAGTAATTAATTAAAATAAACATACATAAGTATACCTAACGATAGTGGGCTTAGACGACAGTTGAAAGAGCTGTTCGAAAACTTGACGAAGAAATTAAAAAGGCTTATAAAGTCTCACCTTAATAAAATATGCTTACTTATTTATAACCTAGTCCTATTAGAGAATTGAGGTAATGAGATAAATATAAAACATAGTAATCAACGTAGATTATTATTTCTACTTTATGAATCATAAAGATCGGGAAAACTGAACATAATTAATTAATTAAGATAATAAAGATAACATTCCTACTTATGATATGTTTTATAATTATTGACAAAATATAAAAATATATTGTTATTAACTCATAACCATATAACATGTGACAAAAATTTAGTGGTGACAATTTTAGCCCAAAATAGGAGGAAAAATCGTAATCGTAATAGGTTGTTTAAAAATCATAACCATAAAAATTTGTTTTCAAATATATATGTTGAAAATATTTTCTGAAAATATGTTGGAAGTCTTTTTAACACGTGACAATTTGATTGCGAGCCGTCTACTTGGTCTATTGGACTAAATTGCTATCCCGTGAGTCCTAGACCAAATCATTCAAACTAAGCCCAACCCTTTGATTTGGTTTTTGGTATGGGCTTACTATTAGGCCCTACCCTAAGGCCCCAAGTCTCAATCTATGGTTCAGTGATGCTGCTTTAATGCTTTTACTAGATTACTAGTTTATTACCCGCGTATTACGCGGATATCTTTAATATATATAAAATATAATAAATAAAAAGATAAAGATATAAATATTATTTTTTAAAAAAAGTATATAAGATGATATTATTATTTATTATAACCTATTAATTTTGTATATTTCTAAATATATATGAAGAGAAATTATTTTCTTATATATTTTTTTAAACTTTTATTATATTATCTTATAATTAATAAGTTAGTAGATTATTAGATTTTGTTTGATTTGATTTGATTTGAATTTAAAAGTGGATTATATTAGATTTGGATAGATTTAATTAATAAGTTAGTAGAGTATTAAATTTTGTTTGATTTGATTTGAATTTAAAAGTGGATTATATTTGATTTGGATAGATCTGATTTAAATTTCTTTATTATTTTTAAAATCTATAAATGTCACGTGTCGATTCATGGCGACGACACGTGGCTTCACCAGAAATGAGTATAGTTACTCTTTTAATAGTATAGATAGATAGATAGATTGCCCCATGTGTTACACGGGCACGTGTAAAAAATATTTATATTTTTAAATATAATAACTTAAAATATTATTATAAAAAATATTAAAGTAATAATTTTTTGATATTAACTAACATAAATTATTAATTAAAATTATGTTTGAAAAAATTTTGTTATTCTTATTATAATAAATATATATCGAAGATATGGATATATATTTGAAATACTAATTATATTACAATAAAAACTAAATCAATTTTGTAATGTTTTTGCTTTTAAATTTGAAAACAATATTTACATTATATGAGAAAGCATTACTTTTATGAAAATTATTATAGTGTTACTCTTTTCATATTTATATGTGTTTTAACGACAAATAACTTACAATTTTGCTTTTATACACAAGACATTTTTTTGATTCAATGAATTACGTATGAAAATTAACTCAATTACGATTGTTAACATAATTTTAAAAAAATATCAATGTACAAATTTTAAGAATGAGAATGGATTTTATATTGGTACATTTAATATACGATTAAATATTTAACGTTTAGTTTAAATTTAAAAAAATAGAAAATTATAAATCAAATTATTTATTCTAGATAAAACATTTTAGGTCTAATTAGAGTTTAAGCTAGGAAGTATTTAAAATCAATTAATTATATAAGTGTTCCTTTAATATTTAAGTTTTTTAAAATAAGTTAGATGAGTTAATTAAGAAAGTTATATTAGGAAAAATGAGCGGAAAAATTATTACTTGGAGAGTCAGGGACACGTGACAATAGTTATTTTGCTTTATTAATATAAGTAGTTAATTTATACTTTACTTGGGATTTAGGAGCAAACTTCATTAGTTCAATGTAGAGGTGCACAAAATATCCGGTTATCCAATTTTGAACCGAAACCGGATTCCCTCTAACCGGTTTTTTTGTAACCGGACCGGTTATAATCCTAACTAGGGGTGTTCATAAAAATCCGAATCCGGACATCCGAAATAAAAATCCGAACATCCGATCCGAAACTATCCGAAATTTCGGATATCCGAAAAGCGGATATCCGAAATTTCGGATTCGGATAGTAAAATTCCAACTTTTCAGATATTCGGATAATCCGATATCCGAAAATCCAAAAAAAATATTTTTTTAAACTTTTTTTTATATCTTTAGTATTGATTATTTACATAATATTGAGTGTTTATTATCATTTTAATGTATATTTTTGAGTTTTATCTTGATATTATAGATTTATTAACTAATATTTTTATATATTTTAGTTTTTTTATATATTTTTAGTCGTTTTGAGTAAAATAATTCCGGATACATTTAATTTGTGATATATTTATTTTTAATATCTATTTGGATATATGAATTTGTATTTTAGATATTTAAATATTTGATTTAATTTTTAAAAAAATATGAATTTTTGGATATTTTTCGGATATTTGGATAATCCGATATCCGAATCCGAAATTTCGGATTCGGATTCGGATAGCAAAATTCACTATCCGAATTTTCGGATATCCAGTTTTGAACACCCCTAATCCTAACTTTTCGGATATCCGAAATTTCGGATTCGGATAGCAAAATTCACTATCCGAAATTTCGGATATCGGAAAATTCGAATATCCAGTTTTGAACACCCCTAATCCTAACCGGTTTTCCAACCCGTTATAAGGTTTTTGGGGTGATCGGTTTTTATACCGGATAATTAACCAGTTTTTTTGTAACCGAATAAGAAACCGGTTTTTAACCGGAAAAAAATCCGAAAAAAGTGCAGTTCGAAAGTAGATCCGTTGGGAGGAAAAGAGCCGTTTTTTGACCGTTTTTAGCTCAAAAAATTACCATTTTGCCACCCAATTGTTTATAAATAGGTTAGAAATGTTTTTGGTTGATTACTCTCATTTGATATTTTCGGATTCTCTAACTCTCTCGTTTGATATTTTCGGTATTCTCCAACTCTCGTAATTCCGAAAATTCCAAGTAATCTTTTTCTTTCATCTCAAATGGCTACTAATACTCCCGAAACGACCGGACAATCTTCCGTCGATGGAAATCTTGAAGTTGTTCGGGTGCTCAAAAATAAACGTAACAAAGAAATTTGGGATCATTATGATTTGTGTGAAATGTCAAATGGTTCGAGAAAAGCTCGTTGCAAACTTTGTCAAAAGTTTTTGCGGCCGAAGGAAACACGACGTTGAAAAATCATATTACGAAAGCATGCAAGGCACTTCGGATGAGAGCCGATCCTACTCAACCGAACGTTACTCCGCAAGGTGGCGTTTTTATTTACGATAATGATAAATTACGGGAAGCGTTTACAAAATTCGTGATTACGAAATCGTTGTTGTTCGATCATTTTGACGATGAAGCTTTCACGACGATGATTCAACAATTGATGCAACCATGTTATACGCAAGTAAGTCGTACTACCCTTCGTCGTGATGCTTTAAAAATGTGGAGTGTTGCGAGGGAAAAAATGATTTTGGGTTTTCTAGAACATAATTATAGTGTTTCGTTAACTTGCGACGTTTGAAACGCTCCTCACAACACCGGAAATTCTTTTTTAGCCTTTACGGCACATTGGTTAGATTCAAAAAATTGGCAAATGATAAAAAGAACAATCGCGTTTGATTTATTCGGCGAACCACACACCGGTGCAAATTTATTTGCACTTTTGAAACGTGTGATTTGCCTTTATAAATTAGAAGCAAAAGTATTTTCTATGTCTTTTGATAATGCGTCGAATAATACAAACGCGGTTCCGAGATTAAAATTGTTATTAAATCCTATTTTAGATGGCGCTTTATTTCATACTCGTTGTGTTGCACATATTATTAATTAGTCCGTGCAAGCCGGGTTGGAGGTTATTCAACCGATTAGATTAGAATTTAAAGCGATGATAAAATCGGTTCTTTGTAGTAATAGCCAAAGACTAAATGCATATAGACGTTACTGTAAATCGGTTAATAAAAAAGCTTTAAGTGCGAATTTAAATGTTCCAACTCGTTGGAACTCGACATGGATGATGATGCACTCCGCGTTAAGGCAAAGGGAAACGTTGCAACCGTTTCACAATCGCCTATACGAGAAGGGCCATGTTCCAAGTATTTATCCGAGTTCGAGTTGGGAAATGATTGCGAAAATAACCGATTTGTTAAAAGTTTTTAAAGACGCAACAACTTATTTATCTGGTGTATATTATCCTACTAGCCCTTTGGTTCTAAATCAATTTGTTAGCTTCCAAACTAAATGATTTTGAATTTGAAGGCCAAGTATTTGACAATATTGGCAAAGCAATGAAAGAAAAACTATTGAAATATTACTTGTGCCGCCGCTTTAAACCCGACGGTAAATGTTGGTGGCGTTGAAACATTAATTGAAAGTATTGCATTTGCTTTTGGTTTACACGAAGATTTAACCGAGCCCAATTTTATCCAAAACCAAATAAACTATTTTAACAAATGTTTCCGGGAGTTATTCGATATTTATTTACGTAAATATGGTGCGAGTAATATAATACAAGAACAAATGAGGAGAGGGGAATCATCTAGTAGAGGAACCGGTATATCTCTTTTTAACACACTTTTAAATTCCCAATCGAAACGAGCACGGACTAATACCCCGAGTAGCGAGTTAGGAAACTATATTTCTAGTGATGTTATTTCAACTATGACATATGAAGAGTTTGAAAACCTTGATCTTTTGGCTTGGTGGAAAGAAAAGGAACCGATATATCCGATTCTAGCCGCCATGGCCCGTGATTTACTAACCGTCCAAGCTTCCACGGTAGCTTCGGAATCCGCTTTTTCTGTTAGTGGCAGGGTTATATCGCATCAGAGGTCGAGACTAAGTCCGGAGTCGATAGAATGTTGTATATGTTTGAAGGATTATTTGGATGGAGCGGTTCGAGTGCAACACGTAACGACATTAGAAGATTCAATCGACGTCGAGTTGGAAACAAATATACACAACGAATAAGTTGAACTTGGAATATCACCTCCAAACGAAGAAGATAACGAAGACGACGACGATATAGAACCCGAATACCAAAATTTGGGTGAATAAAAGAAAAGAAAATACAACATTGTGAATTTTTAGTTGTCGTAGTTTGAATTATAAGTTGTCGTAATTAGAATTTTTAAACTTCTTATGTATTTTATAATCAAATAGAATATAAAAATATATTTGATTGGAGTAAAATATATGTGTTTAACTTAATTTATAAATTATAATAATCATATAATTTTAATTATAAATTTGTTAATCTCTTTCTCTTATAAATTATAGCCCAAAATAAAAAAAGGTTAGCCCAAAACAAAAAAAAAACCCAAAATATAAAAGAAGAGCCCAAAACCGAAGCCCAAAAAAAAAGAATTCTGAAAAATCGGTTTTTTTAATATCCTAAACCGGTTATACCGGTTACACTTTAATCGGCCCAAAACCGGTTAGAAACTGGACCGGTTATAAAAATAACCGGGTTTTTTTCAAGGCAAAAAAACTGGTCCGGTTTTTATCCGAACCGGTTCGGTTACGATCCGGTGAATGTGCATCTCTAGTTCAATGCAATAGGATTTGGGCTTTGGGTTTGGTCCAAACCTGGTTTTAATTAAATAAAGTAAGAGCTTTTATCAAAATTTAAATACCAGCATACGCTAAAAAAAATTAAAAAAAAAAGACCAAAATGAGAAAAACCAAAAAAATCGTATTTAAAAGACAAGGTATTCACTATTCAGTTTGGACTTCGGATTTTAACAAACCAAAAACTATGGTTTGGTTTTAATTTGTTTGTATAAAAAAAATCAAACCGAAGAAAAAACCATTTAAAATATTCCGACTTCGTTAATTTGTATATTTTAATTATTTTATAGAAAATTTTAATATTCTATTCTTCGTTTTTGTTTTTTAAAATTTCTCTTTTAATACTGTTTTCAATTTGATTTTGGTAGCACGAAACTTTAAATTATGTTGAATTTAAAAAATAATCATTTTCATTATTGTTGAACTTAGAGACATACAACATGTTTTATAAATTAAAAAAAAAAAAAACAAACAGTTTGATTTTTAAAATCCAAAAACCAAAAATTCCTATTTAAACTTTAGTTTTTAAGTAACCAAACTGCTATTTGTACATCTTACCAGTCGGTCCATATTTTCCTACCTTAGTAGCTACATTTGATTTGGATAAGTCACAACTCTATTCGAATCATAATTATAAAAATACATGTAAGAATTATTATAATTTGAGAAAGCATATGTTATATGATTCAAAAAAAAAAAAAAAAAAAAACAAGAAATAGCATATCTTTAATGGATCATAAAACTTAATTAAAGTCGAAAATACACGTAAAATAAAATCAAATTGATCACCAATGTTTTGGTGGCTTTTGAACATTAGAGTGAAGAGAGTGGGCATCCCGCGTTGGAGCGGCCTTGCCACATCGGCTCGGCCCGGCGGCTACACCACCACCACCCCCCCCCCCCCGGCGGCCCCGCGATTTCCCCTCCCCGCCCGGCTTCCCCTCCCCGCTCCACCCCGCAGAACACCCCCTTCTTCCTTTTCTCTTTTTCCTCCCAAACGGTCATTTGACCGTTGTAAATTTAAAAAAAAAAATTTATTTAACCTAAATTTTTTACTATATTAATATTTCACTCCAATACATTAAATCCTCACATCTTTCAATCTATACACTTTCAAAATTCTCTCTTTCATTTAACCTAAAATTTTTTCCAATCATTCACAATTTTATTTTTATTGTGATGGAACCGTATACTACGTCTTCGTCAAATTCATCAACCGAAGAGTCGTCGGAAGACGAATCTCAACATCATCAACAAGTCTTTGAAGCATTTAAAGATGTCAGCTCTCCGCAAATTAATCAACCTAGACGAAGAATTGCAATTCAGAGAGACCGAGCAGCTGCAAATGAACGTCTAATGCACAATTATTTTACTCAAAATCCTCTCTATGGAGATGATATGTTCAGAAGGAGGTTCCGGATGCGCAAAGACGAAGGGTTCGTGATATGTTCATTTCAAGAAACCGAACTTCCATCCAATCAACATTTCGCTTCCAATGAAGTATATCAAAATACGTTATTGGAAATTCGTAATCGGGAAACACACAATAACCTTCGCTCAGATCTTGTAAAACATATTGCACTTGCCCAAATACCAAATTTAGACGGCTAGTTTGTATTTTTTTTATGGTCATTCGTAATTTTAGTTTTTATTTATTGTTATGTATTTTTTTTATTTTAATTCGGTAATTTTTAATTTTTAGTTTATGTAATATAGTTTTTAAATATTTATGAAATTAATTATTTTAGTTCTAGTATTTGTTTTGTTAGTTAAAATTAATTTAATGTTAAAAAATTAAGAAAGATGGAAAGGTTAAGAAAGACGAGTATTTCCTGGTTAGAAAGGTGGAGAAATGTGGGGAAAGGTGGAGAGAGAAAAGCTGATGTGGCGCTGACGTGTACAGAAAGATGGATTTCGGGAAGATACCCACTCCCTTTGCTCTTAGAGTGAAGGGAGTGGGCACCCCGCGTTGGAGCGGCCTTGCCACATCGGCTCGGCCCCGGCGGCTACACCACCCCCCCCCCCCCCGGCGGCCCCGCGATTTCCCCTCCCCGCCCGGCTTCCCCTCCCCGCTCCACCCCGCAGAACACCCCCTTGTTCCTTTTCTCTTTTTCCTCCCAAACGGTCATTTGACCGTTGTAAATTTAAAAAAAAAATTTATTTAACCTAAATTTTTTACTCTATAAATATTTCACTCCAATACATTAAATCCTTACATCTTTCAATCTATACACTTTCAAAATTCTCTCTTTCATTTAACCTAAATTTTTTTCCAATCATTCACAATTTTATATTTATTGTGATGGAACCGTATACTACGTCTTCGTCAAACTCATCAACCGAAAAGTCGTCGGAAGACGAATCTCAACATTATCAATAAGTCTTTGAAGCATTTATAAATGTCAGCTCTCCGCAAATTAATCAACCTAGACGAAGAATTGCAATTCAGAGAGACCGAGCAGCTGCAAATGAACGTCTAATGCGCAATTATTTACTCAAAATCCTCTCTATGGAGATGATATGTTCAGAAGGAGGTTCCGGATGCGCAAAGACGAAGGGTTCGCGATATGTTCATTCCAAAAAACCGAGCTTCCATCCAATCAACATTCCGTTTCCAATGAAGTATATCAAAATACGTTATTGGAAATTCGTAATCGGGAAACACACAATAACCTTCGCTCAGATCTTGTGGAACATATTGCACTTGCCCAAATACCAAATTTAGACGGCTAGTTTGTATTTTTTATGGTCATTCGTAATTTTTGTTTTTATTTATTGTTATGTATTTTTTTTATTTTAATTCGGTAATTTTTAATTTTTAGTTTATGTAGTAGTTTTTAAATATTTATGAAATTAATTATTTTAGTTCTAGTATTTGTTTTGTTAGTTAAAATTAATTTAAGAGTAAATTACAAAAATGGTCCCTGTGGTTTGTGTAAAATTACGAAAATGGTCCCTCAACTTTCAAAGTTGCAGTGGTGGTCCCTCAAATCAATTTTTACTTGCAGAAATGGTCCCTTTGTGTCTGAACTTTTCAAAAATGATGATTTTGCCCTTTTATTAATTACATGTTTAGTCCCTCAACTATTTTATTTAATTTCACTTTTGGTCATTTTCCTTAAATTTTTAATTTTTGATTTTAAATTTGAAATATTAGTTTAACAACTTATTATTTAAATCTTTATTATATTTTATTATTATTATAATTATATATATCTATTTATTTTTATAAATAAATTTACATTTATTTATTAAAAATTATTTTTATACTTAATTTAATTAATTTTTTCATTTTTTATGAATTCAATTTATTTAATAAAAAACTAGTTTATGAACCCCACGTATTACGTTGATAATTTTTAATAAATAATTGGTTAAATGAAATGTATGTAAACTTAAATTAAATAATTTAATATTGTTGGGAATTCGTATAGTTTTCATAAAAACATAAACATCAATCTGATTAACGCACAGCGGAAGCTTTTAAAAAATCACGAATTCCATATACGGATCATCAAGTAAAACATAAGATAAGTAAATGCGAAAGCAATAATAAATCCGTACCTTTGTATTCGTTGACAAGAATACATGAATGGTATGCTCTCGGTATCCACCGGTGATGACATGATCGAGCGGCGCCATGTACGCAATTAAACACACGAAGAACGGGGAAAACCAAACGCCTTTGGTTTTTTTTCTCTCTTGTGGCCGCACCACACACACTCAATGTGTGTTTGTGTGTGCGCCTCAACCACACCAACCCTACGTGGGTTTTGGTGATCTCTATTTTTTCAATGTGTGTTTCACACACATGTATATATTGCGGCCGTGTGTGTGTGTGTGTGTGTGTATATATATATATATATATATATATATATATATATATATATATATATATATATATATATATATATATATATATAGAATCAGGTTCATCAGCGTACCTATGAGATTCCAGCGTACCCAGCGTACCCTAATGTAAATGATCATTCACATATATTTTTTTTGAATAGACATGTATAAGACAACATTATAAGACTTTTTTTCAAAAGGAGCAACATCATAAATCTTGTGAATGGTAAAAAAAGGTCATGTGAATGGTCATTCACACCATTCACATGGTGTGAAATGACCATTCACATGGATGACCATTCACATAAATATGCATTGAGCATTCACATAATTTTTAAGGACACAGAATGTGTGAATGTATGTGAAATTCATATATCATGTGTATAACATTAATTTAAACATGGTTATGAGAAAAAAAATTTTAAAAAAGTTTTTTAAGGTTGATACCTTCGGGTGCACTTGATTTCGAGAGGTACTTTTTTGAACCTGACTATATATATATATATATATATATATATATATATATATATATATATATATATATATATATATATATATATATATATATATTAAACTTAAACTTTAATATATTAATATAATATATATCTTAATAGTTATCTTTATTATTTAAATTTTATATAATTATCTCTATAATTATATATCTATTAAATAATATTTATCTTTTATATATTATTTAATAATATATAAACGAGTAGATAATTATTTATAATTATCTCTATTTAGTTGTTTATGATTATCATTCTAATTATCTAATAACTAGATGACAATATCAATTCAAATAAATATATCTTTTATTTAATATCTAATAATAAATAAAAGACTAGATAACTATTTATTTAATTATCATCCAATGACAATTAAATCACTTACAATATCTTATATTGTATTTTTAGTCCCCGTACTTTGAGATATAATTAATCACACATTAATTTTCTCAATGATCATTTCGTGTCATAAACAATATCCAATATTATTTATTCAATCGTTTAATTGCATCTGCTCAGTTGTGCTCATCGGTGTGACCCTCAAGTGTTCTATGAAATCAGCCATGATGCAGTAGTAATGTCATCTTTACACACCATATACTAACATACTCCCACTTGTGTAAGACGAAATACTGTCCTGCAACATGCGCCTAAAGGAGGTCATGGCTAGACACTTTAGGCAACCAAGGTTATAAAAACTCTGACTCCCATTCGGGCATTCTTGTTGAAACAACCTTCCAAAAAGAAACTTAGGTTATATCCCATGCATCGCGATATTTCAATGTGAAAGCTAGGCATGGATTAGATCAACCGTAGCAAACACGATTATGTTTCTCGACTCCCTGATCTCATACTGAACTGAAACAGACAGATTAGAACACATCAGTTCTGTCCGAGCATGACCATGCATTTCTGTCAGTATCGATCGCCCTGGGGCCCAGAAATATCTCTTCTTAGTTAAAAGAAGGTGCAAATCCCATATTGACTATCTAGGCCTCCAGCACGACTCCCACTGCAACCAGCCTCGAACCGTTATGATCACCCAGTTACGGATGACGTTAGGTTAGGCAAAATGTACAGCAGCACTCGCACTAAAGTACGTAGACATCTCAGGTACTAAGGATTACCTTTTTGAGACGACTCATGACTATGATCCACAAAGTGGTCTCAATCGGTGGGTCAATCCAATATTTGTTCGCAACAAATACCTGTGAATTTGGTCCAACCTTTGCTATATTCATCACCCATGAATTTCAACCAAAAACCACAGTAGCCTTTTAATTCTCGTTGTGGTTCCCACGACAACAAGCAGCTATGGAATAGTTTTAGAATAACTTCAAATTTATTCTTGGATTTCTAAAACATGCAAAATAGAACGACATTAAAGATATCATGTTGATCTCCTTTATCTCAATAAACACAACATGATTTCCATCAATTTAATGCTACTGTTCCTTTATCAAATGTAACGGTAACACGATCTATCGAAAAATTAATTTCAGACATGATCTTAGTGGGAGTGTTCTCTAGTTAACTGACTTAACTTCCATTACCGTTTATCTTTTAAAAATTACACTAGTTATTTATTACAACTTCTTGTAATATTGTTCAGACTCATTCTGAATCTCCTTACAAATTTATATCCATTATCTTTAGAGGAACTGGTAAATCACTCATAAAGACACCAGGATCAAAATTTAGGAGCTCTAGCAATTCAGATTAATTGCTACTAGTGATACGTTTAGATGTTTAGTCTTGAATATGACAGTATGCGGTTTATCTATATCTTAACAAAATATCTTTAATAACGTTGTGTTCAAAATTTGTGATATGTATCCATAACCACCAGAACCTGGTTATCTACAACATTTCGTTGTGGTATTCCGTCAAGCTTGCCGACGAGTGTTTAAACAAGTCAAAGGCTACTACTTGACTAACCATTACACAAGTTGTATACATTTCACATGTAATTTTATAAAATGCGATTACTTCTTGTCTAAACAATTCTGACTTCTCAAGTCTAATTATTTCTGACAAGTGAAGTGAATTAACCTCCATGTAACTCCTTTACATTTAATTCTGTATTTTATTAGTTTCTATATAATCACAGATGACTATCCAACTCATATAATCTCTTGAACTAACTTTCAAGAATTAACAAGTTTAATGAAACTGCATTTGAATACTTGAACAATCTACACAACAACATGGTAACCCCTTTTATCTTAATATGACTACTAGCTTGTCCAATCTCCATTGACAAGTTACTATTCAAGCTCCACTTGAATCAATAGTCTATAATCATGGTTTAGTAATCTTAAACAAAAGGAATTTCAAGCAACAAATTTTTAACTCCAAAAATTCTTTATTTATCCCAAAAATACTTGCAAGAAAATCAATCAATTGTATACTACACCATGATAAACTAATGATGACATGAAAATAGTGTCCAGCAGAGTATTCTCTAAGATGTCTCTATGCTCCCACTGAATCTGTCATCTCTTTTCACTTCATTTTAATCATCGCAGACATTATGCATGAAACTTTGTTCAATTGGGTATCACATATCCAAGAACAATGGAAGTGACTGATTCAGATACACGAAGTCTCAATGCGGTCAACCTTGACCGTTTCCAAGTACTTGGGACAATTCCTTTCCCAGTGCCCAGTTTCCTAGCACTCAAAGATTTTATCATCCTTGGAATTGACTTCTCTGGTTCTAGGTTTTAGCTACTTGTTAGCTTTAACCTCCGGCTTGGAAACTTACTTTCCTTTCTGTATCTTTCCCTATATTCTCTCCTCAATCACTCCCTCAGCAGTGTATAGCATCCGATGCAGCCCACTGATCAACTTCTCCGTGCATATTGTAACAAATTACAAATTGCTAAAATTCCTTCAATAAGGAATTGAGAATTAGATTCGTGGTCATGTCCTGTGTCACGGGTAACCCAAGTCTGCTAAGATGATCCAGATAACCTTTCATCTTCAGCGCATGGGATCTAACAGTTGTTCCTTCTACCATTCTGCAGGAGCTCAGAGCCCTTGTCGTATATCTTTCTCAGTCCGAGCCTGAGTCTGGAACATATCCTTTAGCTGGCGATACATCTGTCAAGCTGAGACATCCATAAGGCTAGTCCGTAGCTCAGATGTCATGGTCGCTAGCATTAGACAGGCAACATTTACCGAATCCTCAGAGTGTTTCCTGTGGAGATTTCTCTCCTCAACTGTAGCAGTCTCTGCAGGAGCAGGTTCTGGTGCCCTTTCCAGAATATACGACTTTCACCCTGTACTCAGAACATTTGTCAGATTTTACTCCCAGTTCAGGAAGTTGCCTCTTTTGAGTTCTCCATATCCCGAATGGACCTCAAAGTAGCAACATGTGCTTTTGGGGAGGATTTTCAAGTGGGAAAAGGATATTTGACGTTATCATTGTTGTTGTTACTGTTATTGTCATTGTTATTATTAAACCGCTTCTACCTCTGTCTTTTTCAACCATCTTAAACAATTTTTCAAAAATCAGTATTTGATTAACCATTAATAAATCAATAACCCAAAATTTAGAAAATGATTTATTAATCCTAAGAACCATTTTACTTATTCATGCACCCAACGGAGGCTGAACCTACATGAATAAGCTACTCAGGCAGGCAACTTATTACCAATTACAACCCCTTTGCAACTCTTAGATCTTATGAGATTTTCAATTTCTTAAATTGATCATGTTTAATCTCATCCACACCTTGGGCAACAGTCTTACTGAGGAACCACCACTGACACACACCATATAACAACTGCAAGTCACTGGCTTAAGTCTCACTTAGGATCCGCAGTGCTTACCTCACAGCTCTCCGAGTTTGCGGCGTAAGCACCCAACGAAGGCTGAACCTACTTACGACGACCGGTCACCGTGAGTGCCACTATATGGACGGTGTGCTGTGTCAGATTTTTAATTTGGGTTTATAACCAGTCTCTTACCAAGAACTAGTGGCCAGTCAGGTTAGTCCGCAGGCAGGATCCTTTCGGTTCTAAACCTTTCGGAAATTCCACAGCCCGAGCAAGACTGTCCTAGACACCACCTATTCTGGTAAACAATCCAGTTAATGTACTAGTTTTAAGAATTTCAACTCTTTGATCATATGACATTTTAAAATAAATCTCCTTTATTTGAAAAATTAATTTCATAAAAATGTCATATCTAACACCTGACAAAATAATTAAAGTTTCCAATTTAAACTTCCTTTTAAATACTTTAATTTTTCATCAAAAATGATTGTAGCTTTAATTTCTTTTATTTATCTACTTTGTCGCCCCAACCACGCAGATATAAATAAAACATAAAGAAATAAAACATACAACCACACGGTGACATAGCCTTGCCGAAACTAAATTGGTTTCCGAGAGCCATACGGACAAACCAATTAGGTCAAAACCTAAGGGACAAAATCAACACACAAGGCAAGAAGGATGAACTCTTTCAGCTCCCACTAGCCTCAACATCTGATGATGTCACCAAGCGTCCTTGATGAATGACCTCCTTCTTGATGGACATCTTCGCCAAGATTTTTACATAATTTTAATCTAAATACATTTGCCTATTTTCTAACCTATTACAGATTACATCATAAATCCGGGATTCCAATGGCACGCAGGCCTTCCCAAAAATAACCAATAATAAAAATAGCAAACATCACGATTAAATAAACAACCATCACAAACAAGGGGTCTCAAGGCTCGGCTATGTCACAAACATAAATAAAGCAGTAAAACTTGTAAATAATCCAGAATTCATTTTCATCTTGTCATGAAAATAATTCCAAAACCAATTAATCCACCATTAATTGAAGTAAATATGTCCAATATCGTTCTCAAATTAAACACAGTTCGTAAACTCGAAATTCAGGAACACTTTCCATAATTAGAAACTTTTTCCCGAAAAATTTCAAATTTAATTCCATCTTTGCATTATATTTGGATTCATAACTATACTTTTCTTAAAATATACAATTAACAATTCAAACACCTTTGAAACTTAAACTTACTATTTTAAGAAACTTTTTATTAAACAACCTTTAATAAATATAGTTTTATTTTCAAATAATATTGATAAATAATTTAAACTTCCTTTGAATAATTATCAATTAACTATTATTTAATTGAAACACTTTTCAAAATAAATAATTAAACTTTATTTAAAATGTCAATTTTCTAAATAAACAATTTACAATAAATATGTCTTTTAAAAAATATGATCATTTTTAAATAACACCAAGAACTTTTCTTTATGGTTTTAAACGATTTCTACCAAAACCGTTAATGTCGAGATCAAATCTCAAAACATTAAACCATGACCGAGCATGAGACTCAAAGTCACGATTTCATCAATTTGAAAATAGAATCCTAAATTAAACTCCCTTTAATTTAAATGCATTTTATGGAACTAAATATTAAATGCATAAATTAAATCTAGTTTATAAATTAAAATTACCATTAATTTTAATTTCAACATTAAAACTTAACTTTTAATTAAAACCGATTTAATTTAAACGACGAATTACCGGAAAACGGAAACGAACCAACTTAGTTAACAGACTCATACTCGGGTTCAATAACCCATATGAACCGAAAACAAGTAGAGTATTAAACCCTTTGACGGCTGAAATTAATCGAAACCTTTAATCAACTCACTTTGATTATATCGATTTCCATATTCCAATTAATCGTTTAACTATCGAATCAAATAATATTTAAACCGATTTGTGAATTTTATAAAAAAACTAATAAAGTCTCCACTTTAATTTTATAAAATCGAAAACACTTTTACATATATTTTGTCACAAATGTTTAAATATTAATAACCAAACACTTTGGATTTATTAATTCGATTTTAACACATTTAATTTAATCGTTCGAGTTTAACCGTGAATTAAACGACACGACGGAACAAATAATTCATCACCTCGGTTACCACATCACAACCGAGAGGTCATGGGTCTCAACCCACGGCCGAAATCTCTAGGTTTGATTTCGCGAACCGAAACGTTTAATTTTCCAACTTTAATCAATTAAACACTTTTAAACAATCAAACATCAACTAAATAAAACGAACTAAGGTTTCAAAATCACGAGTTCCAAGAAACTCAAAGGTTGGCCGAGAATCACCATGGGGTTTCCAAAACCTTTGGTCGATTTTCTCTAAGCCGAATCAAAACCTTAAACGTTTTAATTATCGATTTCGATCGTTTAAACACTTTTAATTATTAAAAATCGAAACTTTAAAAAAACGTTGGACATAAATACTTGAATAATACTATCATTATGTTACTTGAGATGGCTCTGATACCACTGTTGGGAATCCGTATGGTTTTTCATAAAAACATAAACATTAATCTTATTAACGCACAACGGAAGCCTTTGAAAATTAACGAATTCCGTACACGGATCATCAAGTAAAACATAAGATAAGTAAATGCGAAAGCAATAATAAATCCGTACCTTTGTATTCGTTGACAAGAATACATGAATGGTATGCTCTCGGTATCCACCGGTGATGACATGATCGAGCGGCGCCAGGTATGCAATTAAACACACGAAAAACGGGGAAAACCAAACGCCTTTGGTTTTTTTTCTCTCTTGCGGCCGCACCACACACACTCAATGTGTGTTTGTGTGTGCGCCTCAACCACACCAACCCTACGTGGGTTTTGGTGATCTCTATTTTTTCAATGTGTGTTTCACACACATGTATATATTGCGGCCGTATATATCTATATATATATATATATATATATATATATATATATATATATATATATATATATATATATATATATATAGAATATGGTTCGTGTGAGTACCTAAAAAATGCAGAGTACCGTGAGTACCTGTGAACACACGGGTTTCAGATGTGAACTTGCTCCGAAAAAAAGTTTTTTTTTTAAATTTTTTTCATATTCATTTAGATACATATAATATAAGACTATACGTAAAAAATTATATACATTTACACTTTCTATCATCTTAAAAGTCATGTGAACGTGAAAAAATTCATGTGAACATGCTTAGTTGTGAACACACGTTCACAACAGTACACTTCATGTGAACACACACGTTTCACATAGTTCTAGTGTGTGTTTAGGTGTGATTTTTTACAAGTAGTCTTGTATTATTAATTTAAACATGATTATGAAAAAAAATTTCAAAAAAAATGATTTTAAGCGAGGTACCTCCGGTACTCCGCAAAACTAGTGGTACTCATTTGAACCCAAATCTATATATATATATATATATATATATATATATATATATATATATATATATATATATATATATATATATATATATATATATATATATAGTCAGGATCAATGGGGTACCATATTAGACTGGGGAACCGGAGACCACCCATGTTTGGTTATAAGTAAAAAATGGTAATATAGTCAATTAGAATCTTAATTAATAAATAACAACTAATGAATTAATAAATCCCTTAATTATAGGGATTTACTTCTATACCATATCTATAATAAATTACAAAATAGGTTTCAATGAACATGTTCAATTGGATTCGACAAAGAGTTTTAGTGAACATGTTCAATCGGATTCGACAATGGGTTTTAGTGAACATGTTCAATTAGATTCGACAATGGGTTTTAGTGAACATGTTCAACCAGAGGTGTCAAATAAATGTATTTATTATTTTCATCAAACCATTCGTGAATGTTCAATATTATTTACACGTTATTGAACATGTGCAATCGGGGTTTATTGTGTTTTTAGTCGCTCTTAACCGTTTTGGTGATAAAGCAATATTGACGGTATTGAACATGTTCAATCGTGGTTTATCGAGTGTCGTCATTGCACATGTTCAGTATGAGTGTAAGGAATGATATTAACTGAAATGGAGATTTTCATGGGATACACAGAATCTTTGATTCTAATTTAAACTTTTCAATACCATTTTTACCCCCAACATTAATTAATGTGGGAAAGAATTTTAGGCAAAATCTATATTATATTTTAGATTTTAATTATAAATGATTGGCTATAAATGGTTCCCCGGTACCCCAGTCTAACTTGGTACCCCATTGATCTTGAATATATATATATATATATATATATATATATATATATATATATATATATTAAACTTAAACTTTAATATATTAATATAATATATATCTTAATAGTTATCTTTATTATTTAAATTTTATATAATTATCTCTATGATTATATATCTATTAAATAATATTTATCTTTTATATATTATCTAATAATATATAAACGAGTAGATAATTATTTATAATTATCTCTATTTAGTTGTTTATGATTATCATTCTAAATTATCTAATAACTAGATGACAATATCAATTCAAATAAATATATCTTTTATTTAATATCCAATAATAAATAAAAGACTAGATAACTATTTATTTAATTATCATCCAATGACAATTAAATCACTTACAATATCTTATATTGTATTTTTAGTCCCCGTACTTTGAGATATAATTAATCACACATTAATTTAATCTCAATGATCATTTCGTGTCATAAACAATATCCAATATTATTTATTCAATCGTTTAATTGCATCTGCTTAGTTGTGCTCATCGGTGTGACCCTCAAGTGTTCTATGAAATCAGCCATGATGCAGTAGTAATGTCATCTTTACACACTATATACTAACAAATATTAATTCTTATAAAAAAATTAAAAAAAAGTACTTTTATTTGTCATATATAATATTTATCTATCTTTTTAAATAGTCATGAACAATAGTTATTTTTTTTAAATATTTTTTAAACTTTTATTCCTAAATTTATATATATTTAGACGATATAATTTGAAATTTTAGTTTTACGTAATATATAATGTTTATATATATTTTATATTTTTATTTAGATATATAGATAAGTATATATAAGATATAAATTGGATGTAAATTTAAATCTTATCTATTATTAATATTTAAATATGTAAGAATTAATATACTACATTTATCTTTAATAATTATTAATCTTTATTGATATTAGAAATAATGAATTATATTTATTTTTTATTTTTATATTTATTTTTTATTTTATTTTTTAAAGTAATATACTTTGTTATGTTAGTACGTTTTGATTTAAATTTACTTTATTATTATTATTATTTTTAATTATAAATATTTTGTTATACCAACACGTTTTGATTTCAATATAATATTTTATCTTTTTGATTTACAAGTTTGTATATTATATGTTTTTATTCGTTTTCACTTAAATATTTTGTTAACTTTTACTTAATTATTAACGTAGCAAAATTTAAAATCAGAACAAATAAAATAATAAATAGAAATCGAAACGTACTGGCATAACAAAATATCTAAATCCAAACAAATAAAATAATAAATTTAAATAAAAACATATTAGCATAAAAAATATTTAAATCAAAAATAATAAATTAGTAAAATTTAAATCAAAACGTAATGAATTAGTACATATAAATCAAAATTTACTTAAATTCAAAACTTATTAACGTATTGAAATAGTTTGATGGAAAAGTATAAATAATAAAATTATACAAATAGTTTAACCAATATATAAATAATAAAACTTTAATAAATAAACTAAATACAAAAAAATGCAAAAATTAATTAATTAAGTATACAAAAAAAATAATTTTAGTAAATAAATATAGAATTATTTTACAAAATAAATTGATATAAATAATAATAATAATAATGAGAATAATAATAATCATATATTTGATAATGAATCACATCATAATTTATTAAATTAATATTTCAAATTTAAAACCAAAAGTAAAAAATTAAGAAAAAGGACCAAAATTGAAATTACCAAACTTGTATTGTGAGAAAGGTAAAATCGTCATGTTTAAAAATTTTAGAAACAGAAGGACCAATTCTGCAAGTAAAATGTGGTTTGAGGGACTGCCATTGCAACTTTGGAAGTTGAGAGACCGTTTTCATAATTTTGAGCAAACCACAGATACCATTTTTGTAATTTTTTTTAAAAAAATTAAGAAAGATGGAAAGGTTAAGAAAGGTGGATAGTTAGAAATGTGGAGAAAGTTGGGAAAAGGTGAAGAGAGAAAAGCTGATGTGGCGCTGACGTGTACAGAAAGATGGATTTCGGGAAGATAACCACTCCCTTTACTCTTAAGTCATGTGCATAGCCCGACTGAAAACTCAAATCGGTTTACCACATAATATGTTAAACCTGTTAAACTAAAGTTATTTTTTTTATTTTTAATAGAAAGGAAACTCAATTTTATTTATAAAAATTAATAAAAAATTTTTATTTATATCTCATTAAAGTGTTATTCTAAAAGATTTGAAAAATATTAACTCATATAGTAATAACTATAAATACTAATAAAAGAGTAAAATATACTCATTTCTTATTAAGCCATGTGTCACCACCATGAATCGATACGTGACATTTATAGGTTTTAAAAATAAAAAAAAAAATTAAGTTATATCCATCCAAATTCTAATAAAATCTACTTTTAAATCCAAATCAAAAATATCTAATCCTCTACTAATATAATTATAATATAATAAAAGTTTAAAAAATATAAGAAAATAATTAATATTCATTAAAAAATATATAAATTTAATATGTCATAATAAATAATACAATCATTTTTATATACTTTTGTTTAAATTAATATTTATATTTTTACCTTTTAATTTATTGTATTTTGTATATTAAAAAATCCGCGTAACACGCGGGTAATAACCTAGTATATAACAAAAGAAAACACAAATTGTCACATGACATCATCACATTCCACCTAAAAAGATAATTACACATTACTATTCTTAACATAATGAAATAAAAGATAAAATATAATTCTTTATTTCTAATGTCCATAATGATTATTAAATATAAAAGATAAATACAATTTAATTGTAACACCCTTCCCGATCCCGGAAATGTCACATCAATACAATACACAGGTGGCAATATCGCAATATCTCTACCATGCACACGTCATAAGATAAACTGGAATCACTGATAATTTAAAACTTTTATATAAGCATCATTAACACACAATCCACTAATTACATAACCCAAAAAGGTGCTAACATAATCAGTACTGAACAGATCACTACACAAAACTAGCACAAGCCTTCCCGATAACTCTCGATCCCGGATCAACAAGAACAGCTACTGATCCTGTCACTGATACCCTGAACATGGAAGACTCGAATACGTAAGCTCGAAAGCTCGTGAGTACTCGAGGGTTAGACCCTGCACAGTAAACACATAAAATGCATATACATAGCACATACACACGCACAAGCTCTATCTCTGTCCCTGGCAATCAACAATATAAAGCAGGTATGAACACTCAGCATGAGATCCCAAGCCCTGCACACAGAATCACTGAAGGGGGACCCTTCCCCAGCTAACGACCGTGCGCACCGGTGGTTAGCCACAACCCTGTAGCACGGGCGCGAACCGGCTACAGGCCCTGCCGTGTATACACGCCCCAAGGACTGTTAGGGACAGTCAACCCACGCGATCACCCATCGCGAATCACCATCCGTATGGAACTCATCACGGACCCTGGACTGGATCTCATCTCATGCACATATATCACATATGTGGGAAACAGAATCATACCTGTACTCGCGTCCCTGTCTCATTCACAGTACACAGTATACACAATATACACATACACGATGCTAGCTACACAATTATGACTCGGAAAATAGTCCCGCGGTTTAAAAAGGAACTCGGGTACTCACCTGGTCGATCCACTAGTCCCGAAATCTCTGGCTCGGCTCAGCTCGCTGATTCGTCCCTGAAATTACACAGATTCCAACTGATTAAACACAGTCCCGAATGACATCAAACACATAATCACAACACCCCAAACTCTATTCAAACCCAACAACCCCACGGAACCGAAACCCGACCAAAACCCGACTCAAAACAATCCCAACGAGACCCTGGATATGCACAAAACCCATCCCGAGCAACCCTGAAGGAACCCGATACCAATTCGACCCAAAACCTTCTAATAAGACTCAACTCGAATTTCCCCTGCAGGCTACCAGTCGCGCCGCGGGCCCCCTGGTGGTCGCGCCGCGACACCGCGAAACCCTCTTTCCTGCTCTGCGATTTCAGATCTGCCCAGGAGCATCAACTCCATTTTCACTCGAATTTAACCATGGAAACTCTCACAATTCATACATAACTCTAACATAACAATTAACAACCAATTCCCCCAACTTGGGTACCACATATCTCAATTTCTACAAAGGAAAGCAAAGATTCTTACCTTCTTGGGCTCAAGAACACATGCACAAGGAGATGATGAAGATGAATACAAGATTTTCACAATCAATCTGGAGCTTGGAGATTAACTTCTGCTGCTGGAGCTTCCCACAACACACACACACACTTTTTAGGTCACTCTCAAAATGGATAAGGAGAAAAAGGAAGATAAGCATATATGTATGTCTCTATCTCAACCGGTCCCGAACCCATTAACCCGAACCCAATTTCACAATTTCACAATTAATATCCTTTTAACCCATTTAACTCCACGAACTCAAATATATAATGAATCCACTATTATTATAACCCGGAGACACGTAACTCATAAACCCCACACATATAATCCACTACTCGGGATCTCATTGGCCCAACACGATAATAATTATTTAAATATCCACTAAAATAATTACACGTAATTATCTCGAAATTGAGATGTTACATTAATACTTCTTATATCTTTTAAAATTAATAAATAGATAACGTTTAAATCTATGTCCAAATTATACATTATATATACTTATCTATATACAATTAAATTTTAATATATTATTTTTAAACTTATTAATATATATTAAAAATAAATACAAATCATATAAACAATATTAAATACTTAAAAATCAAGTATAATACAATATTAATAAGGTCATATTTAATAACATTTTATTTATTATAAAATATACATAAATATTATATGTTACGTAAATTAAAATTTCAAAGTATATTGATTAAATATATATAAATTTAGAAATAAAAAATTTTAAAAAATGTAAAAAAAAGTGACTATTATTCATTAATATTTAAAAAGATAGATAAATAATATATATATATATATATATATATATATATATATATATATATATATATATATATATATATATATATATATATATATATATATATATAACAAATAACTATACTTTTGTTTTGTTTTTATATAAAACTTAAGATTATATGATTTAATTTTAAGTATACATACATTTTATTTAACCAATTATTTATTAAAAATTATTTACGTAGTACGTTCATATAGTAGTGATTTATTATAATAACTTAGCTTTAGATTTGCTAGAAAGTGGTTTAATCCATTCCACTCAGGCACCCCCAACAACCACACAAAAGTTGACCAAATTTCTATTTAAAATAAACAAGTTTAAAAAATTCAAAAACAAGCAGTGATGTTTCTTCACCTACTATATCTAAAAATGGAGACAAATTGAAGAGTTTAGGTTGCGTTTAGTTAACGAAAATTAGTCATTTTCAGTTTTAGTTTTCAAGTTATAGTTTTTAGAAAAAAACAAGGGTTTCTATGAAAAGTGAAAACTTGTTTAGATTATGAAGTTTTAGTTTTAAGAAAAATAAGTTGGGTGATTATAAAATAAAAAAATATGATAGGTGATGGAAAAGTAAGAGAGAGAAAGAGAGTATTATAAAGAAATAGGGTAGGTAGTAGAAAAGTAAGAGAGAGGATATGAAAAGTGGTATTTTAAAAAGTGAAATGAAAATTTATGAAATTGTTGTTAAGTAAACAAGTTTTCATTTTTGTTGAAAAATGAGATGGAAATATTGAAAATTTTCTGGAACTAAACGCACCCTTACACTCTTATGTCAACCTAAAAAGCATACAATTGTATATATACATATATTGATCTAATACACTATAACAAAACATACAAGATCACATAAACTAATGATACAATTCGAAGACTAGAAATAAAATGAGTAAACAAACAATTTTCTTGAAAAAAATATGCTAAATAATTTACAAAAAATATAAAAAATCATAAGTCAGCTTCAAACCTCATTGATTTTTGAACCTATTACTGTGGTTTATCATCCAAAGAAACAGATGAACGCCTTATAAACTCCAAACAATCTTCAATGGCTTCCGAATAAAAAGAATTTGATCTTCCAAATGATCGTAACCGATAAGAATTCTCTTTTGGCACCACTCTTCTTTGACTTGGACTACTATAACTCTTCGTAGTACTCTTCTCATACGAAGAAGAAGAAGAAGAGGAATTCGACCTCCATGAACCCATAAGAATCTTGAAGAAACTAAAGAACTTTGCACGTAACCGTTGAACGTAGAATCTTCTGGGGTTTAACCGAAAACCTTTAGTCGCATGATGTTTCCGGCCAACTCTATTGTAACTCATATGACCCATTTGAATTATCCAATGAGTTTGTTGTTGGAGGTTGATGGTAATAGAAGTTGTTGTTTGTAGTCATATCTATTATTTTGTGTGAAATTTATACATAAGAGATCTCAAGAAGGGGGTGAAGTTGACTTTCTTGGAAAGTTGAAGGGGAGAGTTGGAATTTTATAATACAAAAATAATTTTGATTGGTGGGGATTCCGTTGGAGGTGGGAAAGGACTTGGAAAATGGCGAAATGTGATTAATTTAAATATTTAATTAATTTTATTTTTTTATTTTTTGTGATTATGACTTTTAAGGACGGTGGAACTAAAATAGCTTACAAATAATATTTTGTTTTAAAGTTTAAAATCATCAAAATTCAAAACTTTACATCAAGTATTCATAGAATTTATAATGAATTTTATTTTTCTTAAATATAACATTTATCATTAAATGAAGTTTTAAATTATCACTATTAATGTTAGATATAAGACTTAGCAACATACTTTGTTAATATCATGATTATAACATTATTTCAACTTACTTTGAATTTTCTTAATAATAACATTGTATCTTTTATCATTCATCATTAATACAATATATAGAGACGACTAACTCACTGTGCAGCCTTGACAACTGCAAAGGGCCTCCACCCTCTGATGAGCCTCATTTTTTTAACATATACTAGTATTTATTCTATAAAAAATGATGCTTCAGTCTGTGTGTGATGAGAAATGTTCATAAAAAAAAGAAGGAAATCTAACAAATAATAATTGTAGGTAATAGTAACCTACCCCTTACTCAGTTGAAAACATTACAATTAATATTACCATAATTGTCATTGTTTGATGTCATTATAATATTTAACATTATGGATCTTGAATGCAATATATGAGTTTTTACATGTGTGAATATCATTAATCAATCTTCCTTATTCTTATGTTTTTTTTAGTTTTGTAACATATGAATCTTTTTATGCATAGATATTAATTAATATATTAATCACATAAAGTAAAATAAGACTAGGATAACATATGTATTTATGAAAACTCGGTACTTTTAGATACTTTAACTATGAAGTTGAATGAACTTTTAACACGTATATTAAAATTTTTTGAATTCAAAAGTACTATTTTCTAGTCACCGCACAGGGGCTTTGAAATCCACGCGATGACCCTGACAATATACTTTAAAAAAACCGGTTTATAATTTTTATTTTTTCAAGATTATATCAATTATTACATGTTTAGACAGTTACTTATGTAACAAGTCAGTTTTTGTATGATGTGAAATCTAAATTAACACGATTATCCGTGTCATAAGATTAGTCATTGATCGATCATTTTCGCCTAAAGATACACGAGGGTTTTCATTGCGGGTTAAGAAACAACTCATTGAAGAAATGAAACTTAAGGTACGTTGATATATTAATACATAAAATACGACGTGACAAGAAAAATGAATCAACTTGTGGCATGATTTTAAGCTTTAAACGCATTAAACTGATCGCATGTCGTTATGATCATGAAAATTTCAAAAGAATACTTGATAATTAGTAAAAGTTAAAATAAGTTGTTATGATCTTGAGAAAATAGAAAAACAGATTGTTATTATCTATCTATACAATTAAATAAGTAACTAATATGCCACGTGTCATGTTCTCCTTTAATTTGTCACATGTTGCACCCTTTTTTTGCCACTTCATTTACTAAATTTACTTTAAACTTTAAAACAAATCAAATCTATCTAATCTAATATTATTTTTTTAAATAACTAATTAACTAAAATTAAAAGAAACTCTATAATATAATTATTATATTATACACATTTATAAATATTTTTATTTAAAATTAACTAATTTAATACATGAATATCAACCTAGTTTGTAATTAAAATAAGATTTCTCCGTTCAAAAAAATATATAAATTAAAAATTATCAAAATAGAAAAGATCGAAGGATATTTTGGTAAATTTGTGTAGGGGACAAAATAAAAGAGGAAAACAAGGAAAAATGTCTGTCGTTACATATGACATATATAGTATTGATGCTATGTAAGTTTGAATGTTTTTGGTACCCAAACGCATTTTATTATTTAATGATTTAATTATCATAATTAAGAATGTCGTTACGCGTAGTTAATTGTTTTTATTAATATAATCCAGCCGTATTATTCATATATAATGATTGAAAACAATGTCCGTACTATTATATTTATTATTTTATGCATGATCAACAACATATATGAGTGGTAATAATGTATATTTTATTCTTATATAATTAAGTAGATGAGAAAAAAAACAACGATGATGATAACAAAGACAGTAAACAGGTTTGACTTAGTCACTCCAATTTTATGTTAATTTGCTTTTTAACTTTTTCCAATTTTACATTTATTAATCAAATTAGATTCGTCTGATTTTAATATTGTGTTCCCGCGTAATGATTGCTTAATATTCGGAGACATGAAATCTATAATACAAGTTTATTGTGTTGTTATTTTAGTCTAATTCATTAGCCAAATTTATTGGTTTTGGTTGGAACTAGAACGAGTTTAGGATGGTGCGAAATGCACACTCGTATAAGTTTGTACAAAGTCAAGACCCGGACGTTATAGTGGGGCGGAGCCTGGCGGTGGTTCCAATGTGGTTTGATGGTGCTTATCTTAACAGCGTCTTGAAACAAATACGAATTTCTAAAGTGGTTTGATGTTAGAATTTATTTCTTGGTGTGTTAATTTCATTGAGAAAGCTTAACAGCTTAGCTGATGTTAAGTTAAGGTTGTTAAGATAAAGGATGTTAAGATAGGACGGTTTATCTTAACAACCTTGATGTGGCTTATCTTAACAGCCTTGATATGACTTATCTTAACAACTGTGGTATTACTGTCTTAACAACATTGATGCTATCATATCTTAACAGCTTTAGTACTGTTAAGGTAAGATTATTATCTTAAAAGTCATGGTGCTATTAAGGTAAGACATCGTCATTGTTAAGAAAGTGATGGTTAACTGATTTAGTTGATTGAATGGGAAATTAATATATCTTATTCACTTGATTTCGTTGACAACAAGTATATATATGCAAATGAAATTATTAGTCAAGACGAATCCATTTTCTTCTGATTATCCTATAACAATATTTGGATACCCAACTGAGGTAAATAATTGTTATAGTAAAATGACTTAAACACGATTGCGAAGAACATTTAAGGGACTACTAGTTCGTTTCTTAAATTCATCCAAATTATATTCTAACATATTGTTCAAACTATGTACATGTCTTTAACTATGAATTACATAATTTAGCTATTTCACGTTGCTTGTGAAACCTATAGGTTAGGTATAGGTAGGGGTGAGCGACGGGTATCATTTCACGAACCCGAACCGGTACCGACCGATACCGAATTAATATATTCGGTTCGGTATTCGGTTTTTAATATAGCTAAAACTCGGTATTAGTTACTTTCGGTTCGGTATTCGGTTCTTAAATTAGCTAAAATTCGGTATTCGGAAATCTCTCTCTCTATCTCTCTCTCTCCTCTCTCTTAGCCCCCTCTTGATATTGGAAGAGATGAACGATATGTATGATTTATGTTTGTATGAACAATTCATGTTTGTATTTTGATGTATTTTGATTTTGGAAGAGATGAACGATATGCATGATTTATTTTTGGAAGAAATGAACGATATGCATGAAGAGATGAATGATATGCATGTATTTTGATGTATTTTGAATTTGTATTATTTTTGTTAATTTTGGAAATGTAATAATTAAATAAGGATTGCATAATTCCTGTTTTACCCCTCCACGAATTTCATTATGTGCACTTGATGCATAAAACTTTCTATTAATTACCCTTTTGCCATTTGATCTGACCCACACATTATTTTCATCCAAGGGCCAATGGAGGTTCTTTTGTGCCTCGATGCACAAAAGTTCTCAATGGAACCTCCCTATATATATATATATATATATATATATATATATATATATATATATATATATATATATATATATATATATATATATATATATATATATATAGAGTCAGGTTCAAAAAGTACCTCTCGAAATCAAGTGCACCCGAAGGTACCAACCTTAAAAAACTTTTTTTCAATTTTTTTTCTCATAATCATGTTTAAATTAATGTTATACACATGATATATGAATTTCACATACATTCACGCTTTCTGTGTCCTTAAAAATTATGTGAATGCTCAATGCATATTTATGTGAATGGTCATCCATGTGAATGGTCATTTCACACAATGTGAATGGTGTGAATGACCATTCACATGATCTTTTTTTAACATTCACAAGATTTATGATATTGCTCCTTTTGAAAAAAAGTCTTATAATGTTGTCTTATACATGTCTATTCAAAAAAAATATATGTGAATGATCATTCACATTAGGGTACGCTCGGTACGCTGGAATCTCATAGGTACGCTAATGAACCTGATTCTATATATATATATATATATATATATATATATATATATATATATATATATATGTATGTATGTATGTGTGTATGTATTGTTTCCAATATCAATACTCATTTATGTTGTGATCATCATTTGCAGGTAAGACTTGTAAACAAAAAGTTTTCATCTTTAACATTTCAAAAGTGCACTGTACATCGTCATAAACTTTTATAAACATCACATGAATTTATAAAATATATAATTTAACCTTTTTTAAAATAATAAATTTAAATTATTACCCTAATAAAACAATGAAGTGTTTGTTAATAGAGTTTGACTTTGACCAAAAAGTGGTGACTTGAGTAATAATAATTATGATCCAATTTTTTCCAATAGAAACAACTAGTAGTGGTTATTGGTATAGTTTTTCTTTACAAAAAGATGCATAAGTCAAACAACTCAACTTCCACTTTTCTCCTTTTCCTTCTTTTTTGGTGGATGTTTGGAAAGAAAAGGGCATAAATTAACTACTTTTGAAATTTAAGCTCAAATCTACTAATTAAATAACAAATAAATGTAAATGCTTTTCATGCATATCTTGTAATGTTGTATGTTCGCAGGCCGACCTATTGGGGTGTGCAATCTGGGCTATTGCCCCAGAGCCCAATAGCCAGGAGGGCCCAAATTTGTTTTTTCCTTTAATACCTAGACTAATAATAGTAATTTAATTGTTTTTTGGTTTTTTTTTTGTGATATTTACATACATTTTTACATGTTTGTTTCCTTTAATTTTTAACTGTTATACATACATACATGTTTAGAGGGCCATATATGAGTTTTTGTCATGAGCCCCAAAAACGATAGTAACGACCCTGAATGTTCGTATGTCATCTACTCAAATTGATATCATTTAACTTCCATAATCTCATCATAACTGTGATACCGAGTTTAGGTTGCTCGTGTTTTACGTTGTCTTGTGTTTGTTAGAAACCGTGCTCGACCTTAGAAAAAGTTGAAGATGATTATTAGATTCTAAAACTCAATCTATGGGCAACTATTTAACGTTCATTAAACATATATACCTTCAAAAAATTTTCTAATTATATTGTGTGCCAATTCTGTTAGTAAGGATGAAGAAGATTCGGTGATCCCTTCAAGTCTTTAACCATGACAATCGAATATGTGAATTCTCATCATACACCTTTTCACATCATGTTGTTAAAGAACCTCGATAATGTGACATAAGTGTTGGAGTTGGTTCTTTAACACCAAAAACTTGAATGAAACTATAATTTAGAAACGGTTTGTTTACTCTTCAATGAGGTTCTTCAAAGGTAAACTGATCTATTAATAATTCCATTAAAAATTAAACAAACAGTGGCTTATTTGATACCAATTATTTCCCTCTTCAATAACGTATCAAATTGGGGCACATTTTGCACAAGGCTTGATAACTAGGGTTATTACTTTAGGATTCATTTGTTGTACCTTTTCCATCGTCATTCCAAAATCTTCCTGATTACATCAAGGATCCAGATAAGCTCCAATGATCGATGATGGATCGACTACTAACCATTGTTGATCCCTTTTGAAAAATATTGTTGTTAAGTATTTATACCTTGTATTGTTTATCAGTGTAATTGACAAGTTGGATTCATGTATTTTAACCATACGATTGTGATTGTTCTTCATACTTTTATTAATACTTTGTGATAAAACAAATTATTATCATGGTACATTTATAAGGATGAGCTCAACCTAATTTAGAAGTTAAGACGGAATTTATACTCTAGTTAGATATATTTTTTCATTTCTTGGTTTAATTCTTGGATCCTAATTTTATATTTTCAATTATGGTTCAGTCTAATTTTGAATTTTTTTATTGTAAAAGTTGGTAAAACCAAGACCATATTGAAACCACTCAAAGTAGAGCCAATATTTTTGTTGGTTCAATATAGAGAAACATATAAAAACACCTCATTACTCAAAATGACATTATGCAAGGAGATACACAAATTAAGTAAATATCATATTGTATTTTTTTTTTTCCCTTCAAAAGCTGCAAATTCTAAGAGGGTATTTGGTATCATGGAATGAGATCATAAGATTTATAAGTTATTTTAACAAATCATAATTACACATGTCATCAGGAAAATAAACTATAAAACTTCATTCTCTATCTGTCTTTTTGATTTTCTTCATATTGATAAGTATAAGAAAGAATTAAAGTTTATACTAAACTTCATTCTCTACTACATCACATTGAAAATCAATGACCTTGTCACATAACAAAAAAAACTTATAATTCCATGTCATTTCATTACATTCTATTCCATCATACCAAACGTCCCCCAAGGTCCCGTTAATTTGACTCCCTTTCGAAATGAAAAACTGAAGGAATTAGAATTTAAATGAAACTACATAGTTGGTTTATTGACTAAGATATATATGAAATGGTGTTTAAGGTTGATTAAGAGTATGAGTTATGAAATGTTAAAAATCTTGATTATACAAATTCCTTTGATCATAAATTTTGATGAAATTTAAACTATTAAACAGGTGTTACATTATCATCAGAAAATATGAAAATAATATTGTTTTATACACCACGTATTATGTCCATTGTTATTTATCTCATGTAGAAACACCCCATCCATTTGAAGTACCCCCTTCCTCTCTTTTCATTGCCAATCGATTTTGTAGCACATTTATCAATTGGAAATTCTTTTTCCTCCTGCAACCCAATTCATAACACAATACATTAATAAAGTTTAGAGTTAATTACAAAAATGGTCCATGTGGTTTGTCCTAAAATTTGGATTTGGTCCTGAACTTTCAATTTTGTAAAAACGGTCCTTATTTTCATAGTTTGTTTGCAATTTTGGTCCCTCAACTTATTAACTTTTCTAATATGACCAAATTACTCTTATTTTGATGCAAACTATAGGGACCATTTCTATAATTAGTTTTTAACTCTTTTTAATCTTAATTAAATAAATTATTTTTTAGTGTTACTTAAATTTAATAAACTATAAAAAATAGAAAAGAATTATTTAATTATTTATGTTGGTTTATAAATGATTTAGATATTTTTAGTCTTAATTAATTTTAATTTACTATAATCAAAGTGTAAACCAATCAAAATTTATAATCGAAAATATCATTTATGTTTATAAATTAATTTTAAATGTTTCATAAATAAAAAAAATTTTCTTTATAATTATTTATACTGGTTCATACATTTATAATAAAAAAATACTTATGTTGATCAAACCACAAAGACCATTTATGTAATTGACTCTACTTTATTTTTAGTGTTAATTAACTTTAATAAACTATAAAAAAAATTATTTATGAGCTAACAGAATTAAAGTTAAAAATATTAAAGAACTTAAATAAATAAAAATTTAACGTTTAATTTGACCGAGTTAAAAAAAACTTCCAAATGGTCTAAGACAATCAAATTTTTTTATTTAACGTGTCAATTATTTTATCTTTTTAATTTTTAATTACACCTAAAACGATTTAAAATTTTAGGTCCATATAACATCTTTGAGATTCATGATTAACAATTTTTATTATCTAACTTTGGTTTGTCAGACCTTTACATAAAAATCGAGAAATATAAATAGGTTTTTAATCTTTTTTCGTCTTTCAATTTGACTTTTCATTTTAATCCGATTAAATCGACACCTTAAAAATTTAAACCATTTAGATTTATCACTTTACTATTATTACCTTGCTTTGATATAAATGTGAACAGATTATAAAATAGAATCTTTGACCGAATTTTATTTAAGAAGAAAGTAAAATATTTGACCAACAAACATATTTTTATTATAAATTTATGAACCGACATAAATAATTATAGAGTCAAATATTTTTATAATATTCTATATACGAAACTTCTAGAAAATAGTTTCTAAACATAAATGAATTTTTGGTTATAAATTTTGATTGGTTTACACATTGATTATAATATATTAAAATTATTTAAGACTAAAAAATATCTAAATCATATGTGAACCAACATGAGTAATTAAATAATTCTTTTATTTTTTTTGTAGTTTATTAAATTTAAGTAACACTAAAAAATAATTTATTTAATTAAGAATAAAAAAGAGTTAAATAATTGTAGAAATGATCCTTATAGTTTGCATCAAAATAAGGGTAATTTGGTCATATTAGAAAAGTTAATAGGTTGAGGGACCAAAATTGCAAGCAAACTATGAAAATAAGGATCGTTTCTGCAAAATTGAAAGTTCAGTGACCAAATCCAAATTTTAGGACAAACCACATGGACCATTTTTATAATTAACTCTAAAGTTTACTTTGTAAAATAAACCTTATTTTCATTCTTATATATGCCAATGGTAATGTAATGGGGCATTGCTACATGCACACACCCCCTCTCCTTAATTTTTATTAATCACGTACTCCCTTACTCACATGTAATAAGATTTATATTCATATGTTTTAATTATGAAACATTTAAATTTAAAATTAAAAAAAAAAGAAAAGAAAAAAAGAAAAATCCTCATTGGTAGAGAGAATATGATAAATGTATGTATATATAATGCGTTCTTTTGACTTAATTATAATAAAAAATTTTGTGCTTGTAGATGTATTCGAGTACAAAATACCTATTGAATTTCTTTTCCAATATTCAAAATCGAATCCAAAATATTCAGACTTTTTAAAGGAGAATTTTATACATACCTCTGACTAATTTGTTGGTAAACTTTTTTTATGATTTAACATTTCAACTTTAGTATTTTCTTCTATATTCTTTCTAATTTAGTGATCACTCAATGAATTTAGTAGATGAGGTTTATGCTACTTGAATCCTATTTTATGGAGCAAAATCGATAAATTTCAAGTTGTAACAGATATAATCATAATTTATACATTAAAAATAATAAGAAACAAAGTTGTGTGAGTGTGAGATCATAAAATAATGTTCAAATATTCCGGAGTGTGGGTTCAAATAGCCATGTATGTGATTGATGTGTTTACATCCCTTCCTTATGTAACTTTATTTTTATTAATATTTTAGTTATTTATTTGCATTCTGGTTTATTAATTTGGATAATGTGATTGCTTACTTGGGATGTAGTAAGTATCCATTGAAGAACTATCACAAGTCTAAATAAAAACTATTTTTAGGTAGTGTTATATACAAAATCAATTTTTTTTTTTTAATTTTTACTAATTACACATGTTATTTTTTAAATATAATTTGTTGATGACATGATTAAACTTAATCACACATCTCATATAAGAAGGGAAGTATATATGATTAAAAAATGAGGGGGTAAATTGACATTACTTTCTTTCCACGTATTTATTAATGCCTTAATGGAAATAGCCAAAAAATGGAGGGGTAAAATTTTTTTTTTTTGAACATCAGATCTTATTGGTTAGCTATTAGCAACATTATTAGATACCTTGATGGTGAAGACCAAACCTCACACCTTCCTGTTTTCTATCAAGATACCAATTGGCATCAAACTATTTTAAAAAGAAAAATTATGCAAAAAACCTCATTCAATTTATTATTATTATTGAATATTTTTTAATTACACTAAAATTATTTATTTACGATTTTAAATTTTTCGTATGATTAAAATTAATTTTTATATTGACTTTGGATTATTATAGTTTACTTTTATATTGCGATTATTTATGAATGATACGGTCATGTACTTCATTTTTCTGTTTCGATATGGTCATTCTTCATATTAGAGTCCGGTTTTTACGTATGTAACAGGGTTCTAATGGTATGAAAAATAGAGGTCTATTACAAATATGGTCATATCGGTATGAAAAATTGAAGTACATGTACCATGTTGACAGTTAAAAAAGTAGACGTATCATATTGATAAATTTTCAAAAGTAGGTTACTATTGTATGGCTTTACCCCTTATTATATTAACTCTTTTGAGTTTTTAATTTTTGATAAAAGAAGATGAACTATTCCGATTTTTTTCGATCGGTTCCAATTCGATATAAAATTTTTTGAAAGAAAAAAAATCCAATTAACTTTTAATTATTTCGAATGCATAAAACTACAACTCATTTCATTTATACAAACAAAAATGGTACAATAAATTATTTACGATCCAAAAAAATGAAAAACCTTTAACTATAATAGCTATAGCTATTCCGATTTTTATTATTTCTAGTCAGAAAAAATGACGAACCCATCCACTTTTAAGTTGTGATCGTAAATAAATAATGTAGTTATTTTCGTTTGGAAAACAAAATCGATTATCCTAATTTTTTAATATTTCCGAACAAAAAAACTATGACCGATAAATTTTTAATTTTTTTCAAGCACAACATTCTATAAGTATTTATTTAATATCGAAAAATTAAATCGGAAGGCATAGTCGTTTTTAAAAGTTTGAAAAAAAATGAAAAACAGAATTGTTCGCTTTATTTTTTCGAAACATTGAAAGTCAAAAGATTTCATAATATAATTATAAATAAACAATGATACATCATATAATCGTAATATAAACATAAATAAATATTCAAAGTGGATAAAAAAAATAATTTTAAATCTAAGAAAAAAATAAATTCGTAAATAAATATTTTGTATTATAATTGGGGGACACCCATCCACTTTTAAGTTGTGATCGTAAATAAATAATGTAGTTATTTTCGTTTGGAAAACAAAATCGATTATCCTAATTTTTTAATATTTCCGAACAAAAAAACTATGACCGATAAATTTTTAGTTTTTTTCAAGCACAACATTCTATAAGTATTTATTTAATATCGAAAAATTAAATCGGAAGGCATCGTCGTTTTTAAAAGTTTGAAAAAAATGAAAAACAGAATTGTTCGCTTTATTTTTTCGAAACATTGAAAGTCAAAAGATTTCATAATATAATTATAAATAAACAATGATACATCATATAATCGTAATATAAACATAAATAAATATTCAAAGTGAATAAAAAAAATAATTTTAAATCTAAGAAAAAAATAAAATCGTAAATAAATATTTTGTATTATAATTGGGGGACTTAATCAAAAAAGTTTTATACTTTGATGGTTTTTACAAAATAGGTTTAACCATGTTAACCTATTATAACATGTTAAACGGTGAATTTAAAAGTTTTAAGCAGTTTAGAGACTTATCAGAAAAAAGAAAATGAAATGAGGACTTAATCGAAAAATATCTATACGTTGATGGTTTTTTACATAATTTTCTGTGTTAAAAAATACAAACCTGAAAGAGTGAAAGCAACGACATTAAACAAAGAAACTTGTGGAGCAAAATTCAAGTCACTAGTCTCAATAATGACATATAAAGAAAAAATAAAATAAAATTTAAGATTCACAATTTACAAAAACCGTAACGATGTAACTTTTCAAAACAACATGTAATAAGACGTGTTTGTATTTTCTTAAGACAGATAAAATATAATTGTATAAAGTACAAAAACGACTTTACCTGTGTGGCATAAGCAGTCGATGAGCTCGATCGTGATGTGCTCCCCTCTTCGATATCTAAGGCCAACTACAACGATAAAAGCTTCATCAAATTCATAAATTAAACATTTTTTCAAAATACTTACGATTGAATCCAATACAAATCAACACAACGATGTTCCTCAAGATTTGGGTATCCCCAAGATAAAGAAATAGCCAAATCCAAAGAAATGTGATATAAACCTGTAGCACACGATTCTCGAGCATTGCAAGTCGATCAATAAGCGTGCCTTTATGATGAACATCGTCAAGTGCAGACAACAACGGCTTGCAATTCGGGTTATCAACAAACTTTTCTATACGAACGTTCTCATGATTATCATCATCGTTGAATTTTCTTGATTCGCTATGCTTCTCCTCCAAGAGTTCCAACTGAAAGAAGAATTGATATCGGAAGTTTAAATCGAATAAAAAACGAACTAAAAATTTAAAAAAAAAAAGAGAAAATTAATTTAATTGGTTATTATTATACCAATCGATCAAGGCGATCAAGTCTAGGAATAACAGGCAAAGTTGGTTCCATATTTGTGGTTTTCATGCAGAGCCTTTAGATTCTGCAATCTTGATATTAATATAAAGACAAATGGGGGTGTGGACATGGGGAAGGAGCATGATTCACTCAATAATATATCATCAACTCAATTTATTTTTTTCAATAAATTTTCTAAATCGGTATCGATTCAGTAAAAAATTTCCATCACTGATACCGCATACGGGAGTTGTAAGTTGTTCTGTTTTTCGAGTTGATTGAAATTAGGTCAGACTTTTAGTAAGAGGATAGTCTAATGATTAAAATATGTTAATCAGAGCCTTTGTTGTGTAGTTCGGTTGATAATGAGATAGCGTGACTTGCTTAAAATCAGATTGGTGATGTAATCCCGTTTAAAAGTTACAAATAAAGATTATCAACGGGGGTTTAAATGATGCGTAACACTTGGCAACCGGTTTTAACAATTAAAATTTATTCCACGTAGGTTATTTACCGGTCCACATACGATTAATAACCAGTTTCAACCGGTTACCCATTGATAAAATCTTGATTTACTAATTTTTAGTTAGTTCGGGGTTTTTTATGCAACGAAAAAAGGGGTTTTAATCACAAAAAGCTGACAAGTTGATTGTTTTTTTGCACAATTATCCCACAAAAGAAATCTATATGTTAGTTGCAACAGTATACAAAGGGGTGATTGGTTTGCAGATTTTTTTCTCTGGGATTTATTTTGTCAAATGATTTGCATCATGCAGCATTTGCATTTGTCATGATTTAGTCAAGAAATCTGCATTATCTTTTAGGAAAATTTTGTTAATCTGAAAAATGCAAAGTAACTGAGATTTAAAATCCTAGGGGAGAGTCTGGGTTTTAAATAACAAAGAAAGAAGGGACTTAAAAAATCCTGGAATTTTAAATCCTTACTGAAATCTGCGAATCAAACACAAGATTTTAAATGCAAATCTCAGTGAATCCCAAGAAATCTGCGAACCAAATGTTCCTAATTTTAGTAAACCTTTGAGAAACAACATAACATTAAAAAGTTGTTCACCAAATAAGTGTTTTGAAAGCAATTCATCCATATAAATACATCTAACAATTAACAAACAAATTATCACAACTACAATATTATTTATATAGCCAGTCAATAAGTCAAACAGTGAATAACCAAATTAAACTGCATTCATTTTCTTAATTTTTTTTTTTTTGTTGAACATGACTTTAAACCATTGAACTCCTTTGAATCAACAACAATCGTATTCAAAGAGCGTTTGATCTACTTAACGGATTCTAACAACTTAAACATGGATTAGATTCAAATTTATATTCTTAACAAATATTAAAAACTATCTTTATTTCTCATCACCAAACACAGTATTAACTTAATTCAAATTCATTCTGTGTATCAAACACCTTAGCTATCTGTCTTTCATGACGTGTATTTTTTATTTTTGGATTGAAATTTTGTAATCCAGCTCAAGTACAAGTTTTGAAGCATGATGTATAGCTTATTATGCACTAGTAAACTGGACTTGGGAATTTCAAGTCTATGAAGAGCAATTTTTGTAGTAAATGACATCTACAATGCCCATAACCTCTTAAATTGTCTTAATGTCCGTCCTTTCACACGTTCTGTTAAAAACTTGATATATGATTTTAATTTATACCATGGCTTAATTTTTATTAAATTAATATTAATAAATTAATACAGTGTCCACATCATTAACTCCAGCAACTTTCACTTCATTATTAATACGTGTATTCGTATCGTGTTACTTGTCAGACACCAATTTTACATGACACAACTTTATAAACATGAACACAATATGAATTATAAAGCTTTTCTAGATGTGAAACACATTAAATGTTGTCTTCCTTTTCTTTCTGCTCATTCCGTAAAAAAGTTTTAGAAACATAATTCTTTTACTTTTATTTTTTTTCTCTCTCTCACCTTTCTTTTCCTTTTTATCATTAATCGAGTTTCAAGTAGGGGTGAGCTCGGTACCGTACCGAACCGGTACCGATCCCGAAAATACCGAAACCGAATTATTAGTTTTGGAAGAACCGAATACCGAACCGTATAATTTTATATGGTGCCGGTTCGGTTCCAAATACCGAATTTTAGCTAATTTAAGAACCGAATACCGAACCGAAAGTACCGAATACCGAATTTTAGCTAATTTAAAAACCGAATACCGAACCGAATATATTAATTCGGTATCGGTCGGGGTCGGTACCGGTTCGGGTTCGAGAAATGGTACTCGTCGCTCACCCCTAGTTTCAAGAATACAACAATAATGTATTTTTACTAAATATAAAATGCATTATCTAATATTATAATAATCAGATGTAAGATCACGATAGCTAGAGCCCATTTGTTTTTGGACTGCAAATCTTATTGCACAAAAACGTTTGCAACCGAAAAGATAAATTTTTAGAAGACCGTTTGTTTCTAAAAAGATAAAATACATATTAAGATCTTTTTATTGCTTTAACTTGCAGACACTAAAAATGTCTTCAAATAAAAAGAGCGACTGTAACTTCGCTCTAGGACCCTAATCGTTGTCTGCCTCACCGTCTCACTGTTCTCTTTACTGCTGTTGCTGCTCCTCGCCATTGTCGCCGCTTTTCTCTGGTATGTAAATTTGTCTCTCGATCTCCGTCTCTTTCCCTCTCTTCTTTTGAATTTGATTGTATAAATCATGTTTTTACATATTTATACAACATTTGTTCATGGGTTTTGAAATATTTTGGTATTTTGAATTTTTTGGGTTGATTCATGGCCTTTCATGGTTATTTTGCTTCTCATTGCAAAAATGTAGGATGAAAGATCATGTAAAATCACCAAGCGCCTCCGATGATTAGACCAGTAATGAGAATATACCTTCCATGAATCCTACCCAAGTGCCCCAATGCTAATGGAGGTAGTCGTAAGAAAAAGGCTAAAACCTCTGTGTCTGTTGATGAGTTAGGTGTTGAAATGAAGAAAGCACTTGAGTATCTAATAAAGAGAAAAAAAAAGTGTCGACAACCGAAAAATGTTACGAGAAATTGAAATTAGTTGGCTTGGATAAACTGCATTTTTTGTTTTTAGCGACATTCAGTACGAAGGATCAACAATACATGAGTACGTGATAAAATTATAAAACGATTGATGAATTTAAGATAACTTTCTAATTTTTAACTTTTGGTTCATATTTGGTGGAAGAATATTCTAAAAACATTATGGTAACTTCATTTAATTTTCTATTGTAATGAATAAAATGTTTAGCCACATCATATAAAATAGTATTACATAATTGTTAATTTGTTTTTATGTTTTTAAATGGAAACAAGCACATCTGCATACATAGCCATCTGACAGAGTATCTACGAATTGTTTTTAAATAAAAAAAATAATTTGTAATTTATGATAATAAATAAAAATAATGTTTTCACTCAATATGACACAATATGAATGTTTATACAAATTTAAATAATTTATATAAGTTTTCAACTGTAGTATTTTTTTTAAAACTATTGCATTATACATAAAGAAAAATGATTTTCTAATTTAAAAAAAAAACGATTTTTTTTCTTCCAACTTGAAAACATTTGTACCTTCTTTTTATTCAGAAGACTGCAACATACATAAAAAAGATCTTCTACCTATAATATTTTAAAAAACAAACAACAAATCAATCATAATTCATAACTCTATTTCTTTTCCAACATATATACTAATTTTATTACCATTTATAATAATAATAAAAAAGTTAAAAACGTGGGATCTTGATCTCTCTATGCAAGCCCGAATAAGTCAGCTAATTCATCTTGGCCGTTCAGATTAGATCTAACGGCTTAAAAGTACCATGAAGTAGTCTTTTGTCATCTTGGAAAATGGACGGTTAGATTGACGTTGGCAATTTGGAAGCACATACGTTGATACGTGAACGAAATTTGATGTGTGTAATAAATGATGTGCATTTTTATACTTTATCTTCTGCAACTTTCGCTTAACTAGCAAGTGGTGATCAATGGCTATAACAGAATCCACGTTTCCTTTCTAGAAGAAGGAGAAAAAATAAATTTACAAACCATGCATGTATATATATAGATTTATATTTAAGTGAGTACCAATTATAATATAGCGCACCAAAAGGTATCTTTCTTAAAAGTAATTTTTTTGAACTTTTTTCATAAAAATATTTTAGTTAACGTTACACAGGTAATATACAAAATTCATGCACATTCACACATCCTAAGTGCATGAAATCATGCATCACATATATGCAAAATTATGTAAGTGTACGTTCACATCATATTTTAGGAGTCAGGAGATGTGAATGTATGTAAAATTTACATATGATCTATATAATTTTAATTAAAACATGTTAACGAAAAAAATTCAAGATTTTTATTTAAATGTGGTACCTAATGGTGCGCTGCACAATGAGTGGTACTCTTTCGAACCATTATATATATATATATATATATATATATATATATATATATATATATATATATATATATATATATATATATATATATATATATATATATATATATATATATATATATATATATATATATATATAGAATTGGGTTCAAATGAGTACCACTAGGTTTGCGGAGTACCGGAGGTACCTCGCTTAAAACCATTTTTTTTGAAATTTTTTTTCATAATCATGTTTAAATTAATAATATAAGACTACTTGCAAAAAATCACACCCAAACACACACTATAACTATGTGAAACGTGCAAGTTCACATGAACTGCACTGTTGTGAATGTATGTTCACAGCTAAGCATGTTCACATGAATTTTTTCACGTTCACATGACTTTTAAGAGACTAGAAAGTGTGAATGTGTGTAATTCTTTTACGAATAGGCTTATATTATTTGTATCTAAATTAATATGAAAAAAAAATTAAAAAAAAAACTTTTTTTCGGAGCATGTTCACATCTAAAACCCGTGTGTTCACAGGTACTCACGGTACTCTGCATTTTTTAGGTACTCACACGAACCAATATATATATATATATATATATATATATATATATATATATATATGTGTGTGTGTGTGTGTGTGTGTGAGAGAGAGAGAGTGTGTGTGTGTTTGTTTTGTGTTGGGTCATGGGGGCTATGATCATATGAAGGGTGGTAAACAAGGATTAAATTTCAATAATAGCAATTAATTAAGAAAAATAACGAGAACTAATCTCCATTCATAATTATGATACTTAGGTGGTGTTTAGTTTGAAGGATTTTAAACAACTCATTTATGATTTGAATTTAGAAATCCTTCATTTTCATGCTTGGATACAATATCAAAAGAAATGATTTAGCTCATTTAGGATTTTATATGCCCCACTTCTCCACCTTTCACAGTCCATCCATACCCCTAAAGATTTCAAAATCTTATCATTTTAAAATCCATCATTTTAAATTCATACAATCCAAACACCACCTTAGTTAACAATTAGATTCAGAAAGAAAAGAAAGGACCCATCAATGCTTTCTCTCTCTCTCTCTCTCTGTGTGTGTGTCTATATATATATATATATATATATATATATATATATATATATATATATATATATATATATATATATATATATATATATATATATATATATATATATATATATAAACTTGACATTTTAAGTGAGTTTTATTTATAAACTTGTAATCTTGGGTGATATTAGACAAAAAAATCTATAAATATATATATTATCATACATTAGAGATATTAAGTCCTTATTATCATTTAGGGCTCGATTAAACTCACTCGGTGCATCATCCATCCATCGCTAAAAAGCATTTTACGCTTGTTTTTACCATCGCAAGCTCGGTGAGTCTTCATAGCCCCTATTTTCACACTGTTATGTTTTGGGGTTGAAATACATGCTTCGTTTTTGTATGGACACGAAAACAACTTCATTTCTATTATTGAAACACCCATACAACTAATACGAGTATTTCGATACCATTATACATTAATTTATACAGAGTACTTGCGGAATTACGATCAAATTAAAACTTTTGCAATTAATAATCATCATCGTGATTCCAAACACTTTGCATGAGAGACAACAGAGTGTCGGAAATCACGGAGCAATGTAACTGGGGTTACAAGATTAAGTTATCAATTTAGTTACAAACGAATTAATAAACAGTAACTAATTCGCGTAAGTCCAAAAATGGAAGTCTGCTACTCCCGCCCCAATCCTCTACAAAATGTTGAGCTCCTATCCGAGCTCCAAACGATATCTAACAACTTGGGCCAGCCGGGCCTTTGCCCTTAACAGATCCTGAAAGGAAATAACAACTATCGGGTAAACAACAAAGTTGTTTAGTGAGATTCTAGATTAAAGTACCATGCGATATATGAATGATGCCATGCAATGCCATGAATTCGACTAACAATTTGGAGGCCAACTAATGGCTATAAGCTACCACATTGCGGTTACCATACACAAGCTTACCGTACAATGGGTTTACAATCTACTGCTCGATTACCACACCACAGGCTTATCGATATGCAGTTTACAATGATGCCATACGATTACCACACACAGACTTATCGTTTTACAGGCAATAATGGTTACCACACTCAGGCTTACCATTAAGATTCCGCTAGGTTACCACACTCAGGCTTACCGTCTCAGCGGAGAGGTCAAATGAATGATCAACGACTATCAACCGAGTGATATTATGATAACGGTAATATATGAGATGGCAAAGCATGAAAGTGACAACAATAATACGAAAGCAGTAACATACAATTCATGATATGCATGCAAATACATTAATGCTAGAACTCACAGTGATACACAATACGCTCTCGGCCTCAAAACCGAGTTATAATCGTCAAGGTAAGAGTGATAGTCTTCACGCGACTTAACCCGTCAAAACCCCTACAAGTATGTTCATAATATAATATTTATAAGTCTCACCGCTTACAATTTCTCAACTTTGATCCGGACATATTAGTCGTAAAACCTAATTAATTTTCGGTATCGACCAACATAATTATTTTGGCCTAATTATCCTTCACAATTGGGGATATAAGCTATTTTGGTGAATGATCCCGAGGACTAATTAAAATTACAATTTCTGGCCAAAACTGGGCCGAACTCGCCGAGTTCTCCCTTCCGAATTCGGGTCAGGCCATCCGAATTTGAGTCATCCGAATCCGGGTAAAGGCCATCCGAAATTCGGACACTTCCAATCCGAAATACGATCCGAACTTGGTTCATGCCACATCCGAATTTCGGACCAACCCATCCGAAATTCGGATCCTGAATCATCCGAACCCTTTGACTTAGAAGTTTTTCTTTCAAAATTCAAGGCCTACTCGCCGAGTTCACCAGGGAACTCGCCGAGTTCAAGTGCAGTCTGCACATTCTGCCTTACGGATTTAATGCTCAAAACCACCAAAACTTCTTATATTTATTACAAACGGTTTGGAATCATTCCCAAACGTATATATACATTCCTAAACTCATTTTAACCATCAAGAACACCATTTCATTCATTTTTAAATCCATGGGAGTTCATAAAACTCCATTTTCGGCTTTTTGAGCTAAAACCCATGAAACTTCATAAAACTTGAATAATACGTTTAAAATGATTATTCTTACTATATTCCATTATCATACTTCAAGATCTAAAGGTTTCTTCACATTATTCATAACAACCCATTTGGGTTTCTCATCTTCTTCATATGAAGATGGAGAGGAGAAGAAAATAAAATAGCAAGATTTATAGACAAGAGTGGTTACCTCTTGGATCTTTCAAAAACGACAAAGCTTCCAACAAAAAAGCTGATTTTTGGCTTCTTCTTCTTCTTCTCTTCTCTTTTCTCTCTATTTGGAGTTTTTGAAAAAGATGAACACACACACATAAAGTGTGTGTGTCTGCGTATAATATAAGTCAAAAAGAAGAAGATTTTCTTCTTCTTTTTCTTTCCAACCCACAACTTTTACCTATTTACCATTTATACCTTGGAATTATTAGCATTTCTTTTAAAGTCCTTTTTATATATTCAAGGCATATATCATAATTATCCACACACACTTTTATTTATGTGTTTGAGACAAATTAGTATCTCGAATCGTATTTCGTTACAATAAACATTAATTATTAATTATATAAAATTTGGGTCGTTACAATACATACATACATACATACATACATACATATATACATATATATATATATATATATATGTATATATATATATATATATATATATATATATATATATATATATATATATATATATATATATATATATATATATATATATATAAGGTTGGGTTCCGGTAAAAACCTTCATTACCGTAAGAACGTGAAAACCTCTCTAAAACTTGTGCATTTAATGTATAAAATTATGCATTTAATGTTAAAATTTATACATTTGATAAATTTATGCATTTGATATAAAAATTTACGCATATCATGATAAATTTGTTCATTTTATGTACGAATTCATGCATTTGACAAGATTTGTGCATTTAATGTTCAAATTTGTGCATTTAATGTTCAAATTTGTGCATTTAGTGTAAAACTTGATGAATTTAAATTTTAAAGATAAATTTAATGTTAGATTATGATATTTATTAATATTGAAAACCAATAATGATTTTAAGTTATAAATTTAATTTTTAAATTTGTGAATTTGATGTATAAATTTGTGCATTTTGAAGGGTTCTTACGTTATCACGAAATTGAAGAGTTCTTATGTGATCCCAACCTTATATACACACACACACACACACACACACACACACACAAGGTTATTACCCATGTATTACATGGGTTAATTTTAGAAATTGACATTTGTATATATGTATAACATAATAATTATATGAATAATAAAATTTGCTTAATTTTAGTTAGTTAGTTATTAAGTTAATCTATACTAGTTTATGTACCCACGTATTACGTGGATAAATTTTAATAAATAATTTGTTATAGAAAGCTTATGTAAAAATATAATTAAAACATATAAATTATAAATGTTATTAAAAAAATACAATAATAGTATTGTATTTCATAGGAAAAGAAAGTTGATTTTTTTTAATAATAAACTATTCAAGAAACAAACTGTTTTGTTTGTTAAGCAAGTAGCAGGTTAAAAATATATAGTTTTGAATAAGACAAACTTAATTTATTTAGGGACTTAAATACTCAGAAAAAAGTTCAGTGACTTAATCGATAATTGTATGAAAGTCTGTACGGTTTTTTCAATATTAACCCTTATTTATGTTTAATATATTTTAAAAACTTTATAACACATAATAGGTTTTTTATTAGACATAATAAAGTGTATTTATCTTTTCTAGATGTTATTTAGTAATATTGTATTTTTTTCATTTAAAATAAAAATCTTATTTATATTAATATTTTATTTGAAGTTTATAGATAAATTATATAATTTAAGGCTTTTTTATAGATTTAAATTAGCTAATGTCAAATAGATAATGATGATAAATTACATAATTAGATAATGTAAAATAATGGATAAAATTAATTATTTATTAAAGTTTATAGATATTAGAAAAAACTAATTGTAATTATCTTTTATTTCATTTTATTCTAAAAAATAAATTGTATTTATCTTTTTACGTGCAACATGGTCATGCCACGTGGCAAATTGTGTTCACTTTTATTATATATATATATATATATATATATATATATATATATATATATATATATATATATATATATATATATATATATATATATAGAGTCAGGTTCATCAGCGTACCTATAAGATTCCAGCGTACCCTAATGTGAATGATCATTCACATATATTATTTTTGAATAGACATGTATAAGACAACATCTTCAAAAGAAGCAACATCATAAATCTTGTGAATGGTAAAAAAAGCTCATGTGAATTGTCATTCACACTATTCACGTTGTGTGAAATGACCATTCACATAAATATGCATTGAGCATTCACATAATTTTTAAGGACACAGAAAGTGTGAATGTATGTGAAATTCATATATCATGTCTATAACATTAATTTAAACATGGTTATGAGAAAAAAAATTTAAAAAAAAGTTTTTTAAGGTTGGTACCTTCGGGTGCACTTGATTTCGAGAGGTACTTTTTTGAACCTGACTATATATATATATAGGGGTTCTATTGAGAACTTTTCTACATCGAGGCACCATTGAGAACTTTTGTGCATCGGACTATCTACTAATGGTGCACAAAGGGCATTTAAGGGATATTAAATGTATGGAAATTATTTTGAATTTAAAAATGTTTTTAAGATAATTAATAGCTAAATTTGGTATGAAAATCATTATTAACTTCTTTACTAAAACCACTCCCTCTTTCTCTCTATCTCTCTCTATCTCTCCTCTCTCTTAGCCCCCTCTTGATTTTGGAAGAGATGAACGATATGCATGATTTATGTTTGTATGAACGATTCATGTTTGTATTTTGATTTTGGAAGAGATGAACGGTATGCATGATTTATTTTTGGAAGAGATGAACGATATGCATGAAGAGATGAACGATATGCATGTATTTTGATGTATTTTGAATTTGTATTATTGTTGTTAATTTTGGAAGTGTAATAATTAAATAAAGATTGCATAATTCCTGTTTTACCCCTCCGCGAATTTAATTATGTGCACTTGATGCATAAAACTTTCTATTTAATTACCTTTTTGCCATTTGATCAAACCCACACATTCTTTTCATCCAATGGCCAGTGGAGGTTCTTTTGTGTCTCGATGCACAAAAGTTCTCAATGGAACTGTATATATAAAATGAATTGGTTACCTATATAAACAATAATTACATCTATTTATACAAGAATAAAACAGAGTATTAGATTTGGTTCAAGGGTTACACTTTACAATATATAAAAATTCAGTAAGGGAAGTTGGTTGCTTGAAAAGTTGGCAAACTTCTTATTTTAACAACTCTCCCTTTCACAGGGCGTAAGCTGAATATCAAACATTTTGAGCTTAAAAGATAGGTCGTTGTGTTAAGGAGATGCCACATGTAGGGTAAAAATATCTGCAAGTTTTTTTGGCAAATAAAACAATTTGATTAGACTTTTAATAACCTTATTTCGAGTGAAATGACAATCAAGTTTTATGTGTTTCGTTTGTTCATGAAAATTGGGATTCCGTGCAATATGCATAGGAGGCTAGTTGTCACAGTAGAAAGCAACTGATTTGGACTAGGGGTGTTCATGGATGGTTAACCGAAACCGAAAGTGCATTTCGGATGGTTAACCGTAGATATCGGTTCGATGATTTCGTGAACCTAAACCTAAACCGAAAAAACCGGTTAACCGATGTTTTTCGGTTCGGTTATTCGGTTAACCAATTAACCATTTTTCATTTAATAAATTATTTTTTTAATTAAAAAACCTCAATATTTAGTTTCTAAAATTTCAAAAGTCCAAGATAATAAATGCGATCAATAAGACTACAAATTATCTATAAAAGATCTTTAAACGATTGAACAATGTCTTTTATAATCTAATAGAAACAAAAAAAAAATTTATAATATTTCCTAAATTAGTCGTTCTAATGTTGTTTTTTTGTTGTTTTGGATTTAAAAATTAATGTAGACTAATAGATGAGCTAAATTTTTATATTATTGTTTAAGATAAATGCTAATATTTATAGGTATAAACATTAAATTATATGAAATTAAAATTTTTTCGGTTTTTCGGTTAACCGTCCGTCACCAAAATCGTGAACCTAAACCTAAACCGAAACCTAAACCGAAGATTTTTTCCGGTTCGGTTCGGTTAACCTCAAAATCAATACGGTTTTCGGTTTTTCGGTTTCAGAATATTTTGAACACCCCTAATTTGGACTTCAAACACCAAGTTCTTCTAGCAATATAACCAATTAAGTAACTTCATAGGTAGCTTGAGACACGAGATCGGAAGATTTAGAGACCGTTGTTTGTTTTTTTGATTTCCAACTAATTGGAGAGGTAATTTTACCTTTGAATGACTTCTTAATGATTCCATTAAGAAGTAAACAAACAACCCGTAGTTGGAATGAATCCCATGTCTTGCAAGCTGCCACAACAAGTATAGCAATTATGGTGGACATTTTTACAACCGGAGAAAAGGTTTCAGTATAATCAACTCCCTTCTTTTAACTTTTAAGTTCCACCTCTATTAACCGGCCTTGCTTTGAACCTTTCGAGTATACCATCCAATTTCTACTTAACTTTATATATCCATTTTGAAGAAATAGTCATTTTACCTTGAGGTAAATTAGTGATCAGCCAAGTGTTGTTAGCTTGCAAAGCGTCAATTTCTTTATTCATAGCTTCAACCGAAAGTGGATCATTCAAAGGCTCTTTATAGGATTTGTGTTCATAATGAGTGAAGGTGGAGTAAAAGGCAACATGTAAGGCCTCAAGTGATCTGGTGGATCTCCTTACCTAGGGGTGAGCGACGGGTACCATTTTCCGAACCCGAACCGGTACCCGTACCGAATTAATATATTCGGTCCGGTACTCGGTTTTTAAATTAGCTAGAATTCGGTATTCGGTACCATATTTATCCCAAATATCCCGATCCCGAACCGAATATATAAATTATCTAAAATTCGGTCTTTGTAACTTTAAAACGTTAAATTTTGGTTCGGTATTTGGTATTTGGGTGCAATATTTGGTGATGTATGTTTGGTATTTGATATATTTTCCTTATTTGGTCCCAATACGTGACTGGCACCGAAAGCGGGGTCCCAGAACCGGCACCATATAAAATTATACGGTTCGGTATTCGGTTCTTTCAAAACTAATAATTCGGTTTCGGTATTTTCGGGATCGGTAACGAGCTCACCCCTATCCTTAGCTCATGAGGAGGAGGAGGAGTAGACAATGGAACGGACGAGGAAGGTGAGTCACTGAAAGGTGATGATGAAGGTTCAAGGTCAAGAAAGATGGTATGTGGTAGAGGAGTGATATCTGAAGATGAGGTACAATGTCTGAATGGGAAGTATGTTCATGAAAATTAACATCCCAATTTACAAAGATCTTGTTGGTATTTAGATCGAGAAGTTTATACCCCTATTAAGTATGAGGATAGCCAAGGAAAAACACATGGGTTAGCTCGAGGTTGAGATTGTCTCTACGTTGTTTTGTAGTGGAAGCAAAAGTCTAGGGGTGTAAACAAGCCGAGCCCGTTAAAGCTTGAGCTCAACTCGTCTAAAAGTATCAGGCTCGAGTTCGACTAACGTCGAGCTCTGTATGTGAAGCTTGAGCTCGTCTCATGAATAATAATTTTACAAGCTCGAGCTCGGCTCATTTATTATATATATATTAATTTTTTTAAATACGTTTTTCATAATCTATTTATATATTTTATATTTATTTAATCTATATATTATACATTTATTAATTGTAAATATATGGGCTCGTTTAGGCTCGCGAGCTTGATATGTGAAGCTCATGCTCGAGCTCATTTATTAAATGAGCTCATATATAGGCTCGAGCTCGGCTCGGGTTCGTTTAACTCGAGCTTTTAGGAGTCAAACTCTAGTAGCTCACGAATAGCTCGGCTAATTACACTCCTAAGCAAAACAAAGACATCCAAAACTTTTTAAGCGAGAACATGAAGGTAGGTCTTTGTCTAGTAGTTTCTCAAAAAGGGTATGGTGTTATCATACCGGCTTTCTATTGATAAGATACGTAGCAGTTAGAATTCATTCTCCCCAATAAGACAACGGTACATTGGACTGAAAAAATAAAGGCTCTAGCAGTTTCCAAATGGTGTTTATGTTTCCGTTCAACTCTACCATTCTGTTATGGAGTTTCAATACAAGATGTTTGATGAGTTATGCCTTTACTAGCAAAATAATAAGGGGCATCACCTGCTTTTACCTTCAAGGCATTGGCTTTTACATGAGTTTGAAATTGATTTTCAATAGAAGTAATAAAAGCTTGTAGTCTAGAAAGAGAGTTGCCTATGACACATTAAGAAAGTCCAGGTACATCTAGAGTAATCATCCACCATGAGTAGAGTTACCATAGGGTCCCCAAACTATGAAGTATACCAAAATTTTGAGATGAGTGAGATTTTACACAAAGAAAAAGAAATTCGAATTCGTCTAGCTTGTGGAAAAACTTGGCAAATAGTACTAGATTTTGAATGTAAAGGAATACAATCAGTGTCTCATATTTGCCATAAGTTATATGACCCATTGTACAATGCCAAAGGTCTGAAACATTCTAAAATTTTCAAAAGATGATAAAAGAGTGTGTCACAAGATATAAAACCAAGGTCCAACAGCGGATTCATCAAAGGTTCCTAGACATAACATGATGTTGGTGTGAAAATCAGATTAGAAGCAACTTGTTTGGTTAATTTGCTAGCCGAAAGAAGGTTAAAATGATACTCAGGAACATGAAGAACATGTTGAAGAGTAAGTTCTGATTTTCAATTTAACAGTTTCAATATGTGAAACTCTACCTTAGTGTGATCAGGTATGGTGATTTAACATGGAGTTGAAATGGATGAATAGATGTCAAAGAAATTCAAAACCGAAAAGAGAAATATGATAAACACAATCGATTATAACCACACAATCGAACATTGTCACAGACTGATTAATGCAAAGAAAGGATCGTGAGAAAACTGCAAATTAGAACTAACCGTAATAGAATCTGAAACGAACCCAGAATTCTGCAAGACTTTGATGCACACTTCAACACAAGTAACATGAAATTCAGAAATTCACATAGGATCTTTTAAAGCGTTGATACCATAACAATTTGATTGAGATAGAAAAGAAAGAACGCATCAATGCATCTATAAGAGATGGATAGGTAAGGCCGTAAGGGTAGGGGTGGGGTGGGATAGGTGGGTGGGATGGGGTAGGGTAGGGTGGGTATGGGTGGGTGGGTAGGTAATGGTAGGTATGGTGGGTAGTAGGTAAGAGTAGGTTGGATAGCAAAGGTAGGGTTGGGGTAGGTGGGTTAGAGGTGGGTGGGATGGGGTAGGGTAGGGTAAGGTGGGTAGGTCGGTAGGTGGGTAGGATGGGTGGGGTAAGACTAGACATGGTGTAGTATAGTGTGTTAAACGTAAGGGGTATTATTGTAATCAACCACTTTCTGTTTTGAAAAGGAATTGAATTCCATCTATTGTGTGAAAGAATGTTATTTTCCTTCATTCATTGGAAAATTTCAATTTTGATGAAATCCATTTCCTTTTTATAGTTGAACCAAACACATGACTTGACTAGAATTGGATATCTTTCCCCTCCAATTTCCTTGGATTCCGGTGAACCAAACAGCCCCTTGGTTGCTGGAAGTTGGCAGACTTCTGATTTCAACATTAGTTGTGTGTATTGTGTATATATTCCTTCATGTATTTAAACTATTAATTCTAGTATTTAAAATTTCCTTTATAAGGTTAAGGTACTTTTTTTATTTTATGAATTTTCAATAATTTTTTTATGTTGATTAAAAAAGACAAGAAAAGTGATACTTAAATGGCCTATATTTATATTTTGATATTTGGATCCTCCTAATGAAATATATTTAAAAACTTGGGTGACATTTATATACATGATCCTTCTAAAAACAATTGAAATAACATATTTCCATAAATTTTTATAAACAAATATGTTATATACATATATAATCATTCCCATTCATATGTCAATATTTTATGTAACATGAACATATCAAAGATGAATCCAAATCTAAGGCCATGTTGAATCACTAAAAGGTTATTTTAGAAGTAAACTAATAATCCTGAGTAATTCATTTTCATTCATAAATCTCAAGTTGTATAACAACCGTATAAACAAAAGTTGAAATCTAATTTATATATGGGTTATTATCTATATCATGGATGAGTTGGTAGGAATGTCAAATTCCTATAAACAAAGAATTTAATGGTAGATAAATATAAATAAACTCTTTATTTTTGTTACAAAAGTTTCTAACAAGCTAAATTTAAATTTCAACTGCTTCGAATTTCATTCCATAAACCAAACGCCTCCGATTCCAAATCACTTTGATCAAGAATCTTTATGCACATGATGATTGGATAATCAAGATTGCATTCGAGGGATATGTTTTCATGATTTCATCGGACTATGATCAATAGGGGCATGAAAGTTACACCAGTTCCAAATCAATAAAATCGAGCACAAACTTGAAGTCAAAGTTTGCAAACTTATACTTAACAATATCCAAAAGGCGAAAGTCGAAAAAGGTTGAATGAACCCAACTGCAACCATGCATCAGCACGACTTCTAGGCCAAATTATTTGTAGTTTACAGCTTTACCGTCAATGAAGAATGATTTATTATAGGCAAGTGAAAATAATAGCACGAATTCAGAATCAAGTATCTGTGCCCATTTTCTTATCAGCAAGTAATACTAACAATCCAATTGCTTCAGCTGAGCTAACCATAAGTACCAGCCATGGTCCATGGATATCCACAGTTCCACAGCCACCAGCCTTGGAAGGATTTGGCGGCGGTTCTTTTTCGTCTTCAGTATCTATTTGAAAGGATCATGAACCACTAATCTTCTTGGGCTGCACCGACACCCATGATCAGAGATGTAGTCGATAGCAACCCATCATTGGCTCCCAAAATGGCTGCCGATTACCCTCTTCCCCCCTCCCCTTTCCTAGTTACAGGAAGTGTGTGCTCATCACAAACCTTAAAGGTAGCATTTGGTCCGTTGGAATGTTCTAAAGTAATCAGATTATGTCAAAATAGAAACCTATCCCCTTCAATTACCCTAGTTTCCAGTGAACGAAAGTTCAAAACGCCACCTAAGTGTTCCAAACAGAATCACTAACCATGTAATAAATAAAATACTTGGGAAGTGTGCCTTTGGTGCTTATGAGTTATGATACACTCTCGGACGTCAAAGCTCAAAACAATGTATAACTTTCTGATGGCATGAAAAAGACTTCAACCTAGCCGTTAATGTGCAAGATTTACAGCAAAGTTGTTGGAAGAAAAACTAACAAAATAAAAAGGAATAAAGATAAACGCTAGTGGTCGTACAATTACATAAATCCAAGATACCAGTCGATGTTCTTTTACCTTATGGAAGCAGGATTTGACTTTTTAAGAAACGCATCCCACATTCTGAGTGTTAGTGCAACCGATACAGTCAGTCCTTTGTGACTAAGTCATAGATTTGAGTCACAAAACATGCCTGCTGATGGGTAGACGCAGGCCTACATTGAAGCCGAAATATGTACATGCACTCCCTGAAAAGAAATTCAGAGTAAAATATGTCAAAATAAAACATTGTTATTTTAATGCATCTTTAGGAAAATAAAAGTAGTTTGATTATGCATACCTTGGTTAAATAAATTCAAGGCATAGTTTTACTCAAGGGTCACCCTTGAACAGGCTTGACCTAAAAACAGCAAAAGGATAGTTTTACCATAATTTAAGGATAGTAAAAAAAAAAAATACGAGAGAGCTAAGGACAAAGGGAGTTTGACTTACTTGGGAGATAAAGTAGCAGTGACAAAGACAAACATGCCATTCTTTAAGATACTAAGGCTCCGTTTGTTTGCATTAAGACCCTCTTAAATAGGTTTGAAATCTAAATTTTAGATCTAAACTTACTTAAGAGTTTAGACTGTTTGTTTGCATCTAGAGTTAAAAGGTTGGTACATCTGAAATTCTCTCTACATTTTAAAAGGAAGAGAGTAGTCTGAAGTCAAATCAAGAGCCTCTTAATTTCAAAACTTGAAGCAGCCTCTTAATTTCAGACATAGTTTCAAACTTTAGACATTTACTCTTAAAAAACAAATAACACCTAAGCAACCAAACACATAGAAATGCAAGAGTCGTACCACATGGAATCCAAGAGGAAAATGCCTTTCAATTTTTGGCCTTCAAATCCATCTTGACCAATGCCAACATCAAGAATTAGCCCAAATAACTATAAAATATCACTGAATTTCTACCTTAAAGTGCCCGGTTTCATCTAATATAACATCAAGAATCAAGGTGAATGTTTTCTACCTCAAAATGGCCCTTTTTTCATGGATACAAATTAAGAATCCATATCATAAATCAAGAATCATGCACATAAAACCAATGTATGCCCAACGATTGAGAAACCAAGTAGGGCAAACCTGCTCACATATGATGAACTGTTTATATATACCATCCACTAAGCCGAAAAGACAAACTAACATGAATAATTAGTTATACAAATTATTGAAGAACAAAGATAAAATTACAAGAAATAGCATGCAACAATTAACCTAGCGGTAACCGTCTCTCCTGTCTTGTTCCTCTGCCTCCTTATTTGCAACTTCAACAGATTTGAACCAAAGGAACGCCTGTTTTTATCAGCTCTTGTTAATTGTCTATGATTGAATTTTCATCCTAGATGCTATGATGTAAAGATAATTACACTTAATAAGTTGATTTCAACAAGCTAAATGTATTGTAAATGATTAAATTGACCAACGAGTAATGGGTCAAAGCATCAAGTGCCAAAGAATCAAGCATATTTAAGGGTATTTGGGGCTGCGTTTGCTAAGTATCTATCGCGTTTTGAAAAGAGATGTACTCATTTGAGAGTGTTTGAGTGTCTGGTATGAAACACAACACACTTTTGAAAAAGCTAGCAACCGACATCGTAAGGGTAAATACGGTATACCACTTCTTTTAAAATGCATAGTCACTTTACAAACATAGTCCCAAAGACCCAAACACCATATTAGTTTATTAACCCTAGGTTTTTTTTTTGGGGAGGGGGGTGAATAGGAGTCTGATCTGGTCAACGCCCAGAACACAATCATAATCACGATGACTCAATGAGCATGTACATTTTTGGATTAAAAGTGTTAGCACACAAATTCAAGTAGTGTCGGTGTTCATCCTTTCGGTTACTGGTTTATGTTTGTTCATGCAAGTCTCTCTTATCTCCTTCATGCAATCTTTCCACATCTTGCGAGAAGGGATTAAAGTATTCTAAAGGTAGGATCCCTCCAATCATGTTTTCATGACTTTTCACAGCCGAAAGCAGGATTCGTTTGGATGAATTGAATAGATGTCTTCCTTCAAAAATAGTTGATCTTGTTGATGGTATTTACTACATTAGGGCTTCATTTGTTTGCATTAAGACCCTCTTAAATTGGTCTGAAATCTGAATTTTAGATCTAAACTTACTTTAGAATGTTTTTATCATTCAGAGTTAAGAGGTTGGTACATCTGAAGTTCCATTTTAACTTTAAGAGGGAGATTTAAAATCAAATTAAGAGCCTTTTAATCTTAGATCTTGAGACCACATCTTAATTTCAGACACGGCTTTCAGACTTCAGACATTTAACCTCTTAAAAAACACACAACACCTAAGCCTAGATCTAGACTAATCCTATCTTATTCTTATGAAGGAATGTAGGGATGAAGAAACGGCTAGATCCTCCCAGTAGCCATCTCGTCAAACCACAAGAGGCTTGGCAATTCAAGTGAAAGTTTTTGAGACTAGTCGCTTCGTGCCTATGCTCACCATTGGAATCCCAAGACAAATTATGGGGGCGCCCTGCGAGTACGGCCGTTCACATTCGCTAGGAGTACTTTGGGCATCGACTGGTCGCATAGCACGCTGGCAACATGAGTCAGTGTAATTAACCATCGTGGGATTGATTTCTGACCATTAAATGCTATGCATAGAATCTACTGAATCATTTGAGTTTCCATCACAAAACCAACCGGGGTTCGATGTAAGGACTTGAAATAATGTATCTTGACAAGTATTCGAAATTTACTCAAACTTGTTCATCACATTTTGTATAACGAAATTTCCTGGAGTGAAATAAGCATCAACTAAATATTAAAATTTAATAATGAGAAGCACAAACTTACAGAAGTTGGAACACCAGTAAATGCAAAGAATCCAAGCAGTGGTGCATAAAATACGCTATCTGAATTCAATACTCCAAAAACCGGCCTTTGATTCACATACTCAAACACAGATCCAATCTACACCACCCACACAAATTAAAAAACCCAATTCAATTTCTCATTGAATCAATCACAAACAACTAAGGGTTAACTGCAGAAATAGCAACATACTTTGCTAAAATCCACTAATAACGATCAAAACTTACAGCGGCAATGGCTGTGATAGCTGATGCAAGCAAGTAGACAAAGAATGGAAGCTCAATTGTAGATGAAGATGAAGTTTGTTGGGTTTCATTACGAGCCCATGGAGGTGGTTCTTCGGAGTCGGGTTTGGCCCATGAAGGGATTGATTGTTCTTCATCTTCTTTAATTGCAAACACAGTTAACTTCCTGTAATAATATGTGCTCCTACTAGTCGTCTTGTGATGGGTTTTGAAGGTGAAAAGTGAGGATTTTTTTAGGGTTTTTGTGAAGAAAGATGAGGGAACAAGAGGTGGGCATAAATGGCAGAGCGATAATGTTTGCATATGCATGTTTGTTTCTCGTCGAATTGAAATTGCAGAAGGAATTACAATAACGATGATTTCTAGATCGATCGAGAACACTTGATTCAAATTAATTTGGGCATTTTGGGGTGTGATTTTGGTAGATTGAGCTTGACATGGGACATGGCAATTCAAAAACCGTTGGTTCAGAAGAGTTCTATAAAGATCTCATTTTCTGTTCCATTTTTCTCTGTAATTTCATCCTTTTTTAATTTTCAAATTAACAAATTCCCTCGATCTTTTTTTAATTTTATTTCTTACAAGTTTATTATGTGTACTAGATTAATAACTCATATGTTACACGGATTGATTTTAATAGAAAAATAACTTTAAGATCTATATAAAATAATTTAAGAAACTAAAAAGTTAATTATCATTTAGAATAATTAGATTAGATTGCATTGAATTAAAATTTATGAATTTGATTTGATTCGAGTTTAATTAATTTTAGATTAGTTTAATCAAATTACACATGGCAAGAGGAAACGTCGACAAGTAGCAAATCGAAGAAAGTCTCGACACGTCACATGTTAGTTATTCATTTATTAGTATTTATAGATTATAGATATAGCTTATAAATATAGATTTTAGAAGATATATGGTTTTATCTATAAAATATTGAAAAAGTGAAAAAAGATGTTTATTAAATATTTATAAGATATTAATAAATTAATAGTTAGTTAAAGATCATGATATTTAGTTACCATTTTACATTTATATATATAACAATAAACATGCTATCCTAAACAGGTTGTCAGGCAGCTCAAGCAAGCAGATAAGCAGCTGCATTGTTTTATTACTTAATATATATTATATGACATTTTTGTTTTCCTGTGATAACTTTTGATATATTTTATTTTATTAAAATTAGAATATATTATTACGATCACATTATTAGGCATGTCAATGGGGCGGGGCGGGGATCTCAGTTCTCATCCCCATCCCCGCTTCTTAATCCTCTCCCCCATCCCCGGTCCCATCCCCGTCGGGGATTGAGTTTCTATCCTCATCCCCGTCCCAACCGGGGATCGAGGATCCCCGTCGGGGAATCGGGTTTTTCAAGTCACTAAAAAGATTATAAAGTTTAAACTATAAATAGTAATTTAGTAGAATAATTTACGTAAATAAACTTTAAACCAAGTCAATTCAAACATATTTGAGTTATTTACATATATAATTTATAATTTATAATGAAACTAAAACAAAGAAATGTTTGCAAAATATTTATAAAACCACTAAATGAAATAAACAATAGTATTTTAAACTATAGAAAAGTCATATACAATAATATTTAACATATTATATAAAATGTAATGGATAATTTACATTATAAAGTTAAAAATATATAATAATCTATATTAAAACATAAAACATATTCGGGTTCGGGGTCGGGGATTAAAGTGTCTCACATCCCCGCCCCATCCCCATTATTTTAAATCGGGGATTCCCCGTCCCCATCTCCGGTCAACTCGGGGATTCCCCGGTCAAATCGGGGTCAAGTAACGGGTCTCCCGTCGGGTGTGGGTTTTTTTTGCCATGTCTACACATTATTTTTGTCTACATTATGATATAAAATTTATCGTCGTCGGAACCATTTTCGTTAAGCAGGCAGACATGCACCTGCATAAATAAGCTAGCTTAAGCAAGCTTTCAGTCAGCTCAAGCAGGCAGGTAAGCAGCTGCCTTATTTTATTACTTTATATATATCATATAAGATTTTTGTTATCTTGTGATAACTTTTTGATATATTGTATTTTATTAAAATTTGAATATATTATTACGATTGCATTGTTTTTGTCTACATTTGGATACAAATTTTATCTTCGTCGGAACCATTTTCGTTAGGCAGGCAGGCATGCAGCTGCCTAAATATATGATTTTATATATAATATATAATTGTTTTGTTGTTCTATTAAAACGTTTGTTATATTTTATAAAAATTCAAATATATCGTTGTGATCACTTTCCTTTAAACTACATTTTAACATAAAATTGTATTTCGTCTCAAGCTATTTTAAAATGAATTTTTTTTATTATTTAGTTAATTAATCGATCGCACTTTTTTGTTCACCGAATGGTAAAGCTAGCTGTCTGGCAGGTACACGACTAATTTTTTTTTATTACTTCATATATGATATATAACATTTTTTGTCATGTGATATATTATATTTTATTAAAACTTGAATATATTATTATGATCGCATCTTTTTAATCTACATCTATCTATACTATTAAAAGAGTAACTATACTCATTTCTGGTGAAGCCACGTGTCGTCACCATGAATCGCCACGTGGCATTTATAGATTTTAAAAATAATAAAGAAATTTAAATCCAAATCTAATATAATCCACTTTTAAATTCAAATCAAATCAAATCAGACAAAATCTAATACTCTACTAAATTATTAATTAAATCTATCCAAATCTAATATAATCCACTTTTAAATTCAAATCAAATCAAACAAAATCTAATAATCTACTAACTTATTAATTATAAGATAATATAATTAAAGTTTAAAAAATATATAAGAAAATAATTACTCTTCATATATATTTAGAAATATACAAAATTAATAGGTTATAATAAATAATAATATCATCTTATATATTTTTGTTTAAAAATAATATTTATACCTTTATCTTTTTATTTATTATATTTTATTATATATATATATATATATATATATATATATATATATATATATATATATATTAAAAATATCCGCGTAATACGCGGGTAATAAACTAGTTCTGATATAAAATTTGTTATCGTCAAAACTATTTTTATTAGGCAGCTAGGTATACAACTAACTGGTTATTTTATTTCATACATAATATATAATTGTTTTATTTCTGTGTTATAACGTTTGATATATCATATTATACGAAATGACGAATATATTATTATGATCGCCTTCTTCTTTTCTACATTCCAACATTAAATTGTTTTTCGTGTCAACTAGTTTTAGAATGACAAATTTTGTATTATTTAATTGGTTGATCAATCACATTCTTTCCATTTATAAACTTAGATTGAAAGCATAAATGATCCTCAATTAAGATTCACGATCGGTAGCTAATGTTATTTTATTATTTTAAATATATATATATATATATATATATATATATATATATATATATATATATATATATATATATATATAAAGAGAGAGAGAGAGAGAATCAGGTTCAAAAAAGTACATTCACACTTTCTGTGTCCTTAAAAATTATGTGAATGCTCAATGCATATTTATGTGAATGGTCATTTCACACCATGTGAATGGTGTGAAGGGTCATTCACATTATCTTTTTTACCATTCACAAGATTTATTATGTTGCTTCTTTTGAAAAAAAGTCTTGTAATGTTGTCTTATACATGTCTATTCAAAAAATATATACGTGAATGATCATTCACATTAGGGTACGCTGAGTACGCTGGAATCTTATAGGTACGCTGATGAACCTGATTCTCTCTCTCTCTCTCTCTCTCTCTCTCTCTCTATATATATATATATATATATATATATATATATATATATATATATATATATATATATATATATACACACATACAATTTATGATCTCGCTGCAACGCGCGGGTTACACATCCCTAGTTAGAAAACATATGTAAACAAACATTTATTATTTCCTATACTTTTAATACAGGGTTGAGTTTACTAGAAACTAAATTAAATTGAAGAACTAAAAACCTATATAAATTAGAGACAAAAGATAAATAAATTAAATGTATGAATAGTAAAAATTTAGTAATGAAAAGTAATAAAGTAAATAAATACATTTTAAAAATAAGACAACATAATAAATAAATAATAAAAGAATATTAAATGATTAAGAAAATGAAATATAAAAGAAATATTTTGATTATGAACCAAAAATGTAATAAAGTGAAATGCTAAAATCGTCGTATTTAAAAAAAAAATTTGAGAAAAGGACTAAATACATAACAAAACGTCAACTATAAGTACTGTAATTGTAATTTTATCATGAAAATGACAGTATGTCACTAACCATAATTTTTATATAAGCATAAGGATGAATGTAATTTACCCTACATATTATGTATGGAAGAGTATGATATTAAATATCATATTTAAGACTGGATTAATTATTAGATAATGATTTATTTTAATCTCAAAATACAAGGGTTAAATTGCAAAATATGATTTTGTAGGTGGGTTAATCATCTTCAGATTATAATAAATAATTATTAAGTAATTATTTAATAATTATTTGATAATATTTAATTACGATTTATTTGAAGTAGACCTATCCTTATTTATCAATAGATGAAAGGATAATATCAATATCAAATAAGGAATAATTACAATAAAATTAAATTAAAATTTTGAGTTTTAGTTATTAATATGGTTGATGGTGAAAGTAGAAGATACTTTTTAATATTGATCAGGGATGTGGTTTAGAATCTAATTCACGCATGCATTGAAATTTAATTAATGTATAACTTGGAAAGAATCTTGAATTCCTAATTTCATATAAACAACGAAATTTGATGGATAATACATAAAATTTAACCCTCTACTTTAGTTATCAAAAATTCAAAAAAAGTTAAATTTAAATATGAACTTCATCGAATTACATTCCACGAACCAAATGTTGAGTTGACAATACATCTAATCGTGCCGTGTATCGTGTCAGACACGAATTTTAGACGACACGAATTTGTAATACACGAACACGACACGAATTATAAAACGTGTCTGGATATGAAACACGAACACGACACGCAAAAATTTCGTGTGACACGTGATACGACATGCATAAAACACGTGTCCCACGACAACACGAATTTATATACGAATTTAATCTAAAACATATATAATTATAAATCCAAGACGTGATAATCCAAATATCGAACAACACATCATAAACATTTTAAGCCACTATTAATGGTCGTAACCAAAGCCGAATTTTAGGCCAAACTAGACTCCTTGTTGATATCCAAGTCGACAATTTCATTTATTACATCATCAATGTGAGAGACAAACCCAAAGTTTTTCAAATATTTCAAATTAAGTGGGACTCAAGTTTTTTTTAGAAATCTTGGAACCCTTATATAGGGATGGCAAAAAAAAAAACCCCGAACACGACGGGGAAAACCGAAACCGATCTAATCGGGTCGGGGTTCCCCGAACCCGATTAAGTTAAACGGAGGATTGGACGGGTATGGTATTGACAATACCCGCCTCGTATACCCGATTACATAACCCGTTTAAATTCTTGAATACTCCGATTACTTTTTTAATAGCAACATGCTATTTATATTGTATATAAATTATATATAAAAGATGTATATTTTTATCTATTTTATATATTATGCATAAAAATGATTATGTATAATTTAAAGAAATTATTTATTTATACATAATTTATTAAAAGAATATTTTTTTCGTTATCATATGATAGGGATACAAATTTAATTTAATATTAGTATTGTAATTTTCAACACATTGACGTTTTAAGCTTAAATTATGAACCATGTTATAAGATTTCATGTTATTGATTTATAAATGTGTTTCCCCGATTCCCCGTGGTTTCCCCGCGTACCCACTACCTAATGGAGATCCCCGTTTTAACACCCGCGGTTTTTTAAACGGGGACGGGATTTCCATTCCCCTCCCCGAAACCGACCCGTTCCCGCCCCTACCTTATAATTGTCTTATGCGTGTCTTATGTGTGTCATCGTGTAACACAATATTTATACGTGTCTTACACATGTTTATACAGGTAAATTCGTCTTTTACCTGTATAAGACACGAAACACGAAATTGCAAAACTCATATACGGAAAACTCGTGTTGTATACGTTTCATGTTTGTCGTGTCGTGTACCAAATTGTCAGATCTAACCAAATGACACCTAAGATCCATTAGCTTTGTCAATAGTAATATTGTGTTAGCTAATGAAACTTGGTAAAATAAATTTTTTTATAAATTTATAAACAAATTCAAAAAATACTATTATAAAAGTCGTATAAGTAAAGATAGAAAAAATAAATAAATAAATAAAAATCCTAGATTTTTCTGCAATTCTCCTCTTTTTCATCTCCTTCCTTCCTACCGTCATCTATTTACTACAAACATATGTTACATTCATACATTAAACACATGCATTAGAGTGATGCATGTCACATCATTGATCATATTCTGACTTAATCATCGAATACTCTCGGGGCTCACACCCTAGGTCTACTTTTGATGGTTTTCTACATGTTACATACATGAATCCAAGCTCGGAAAAACAACGAACGGTTCAGCTTCAACTCAAAGACCATTTCAATGAATTCATATACAAACAGATAAATATATAAGTTCTATAAAAACAAATAAGAAAATAGATATAGATGCACCTTATATGTTTGTAAATGGTAACATTTGTAATTGTACCATCAGAAAGAAGTGAACTTGACCTGAAACTAATATCAATAAATTCAATTGTACCAACAAGATAATCAATGTTATAATCTAACAGAATTCAGATATTAAGAAATCTACAACACTTGCAAATTTTGATATATATGTGATTTCTACTCTCATTCTCTCTTCTAGCAACACACCAATTCATCCCTTTTATAGATACAAAGTTAGAGACAAAAGTTACTATACACATCACTTACATCTACTATTTGCATTTGCTTCTCAACTTGGTAAAAGAGAAGACTTTTTGTAAAATTGGCATCCACATCTTTTGTTGTAATATAACACTCCCCCTTGGATGATAATTTTTGTAAGAGTTCAACCACAAAATGTTGTCTCATTAAAAACCTTGCTAAAGAAAAACCCAGTGGGAAAAAACTTTAGTCAAGGGAAAAAGAGTACAGCGAGTGGTTGACTCCCCCTCATATTGCCATCTGAAAGTCATCACATGTTTTGTACATGTCGCATTCCAATGTTGTGAACGTGTTTTCTGAAAATCGCTTTGGGAAGAGCCTTCGTGAAAAGATCAGCTGAGTTATTGCTAGATTGAACGTATCTCATTTCAATTTCATTGTCCTTTATAAGGTCTTGCGTATAGGAGAAAAATCTTGGAGGGATATGTTTGGTCCTGTCACTTTTGATATACCCTTCTTTCATTTGTGACACGCAAGCTGCATTGTCTTCATAAATCAGTGTAGGACTTTTGCCTTTCTCAAGTCCACAAGAAGACAAGATGAGTTGTGTCATTGATCTCAGCCATACACACGCTCTACTGGCTTCATGTAGTGCAATAACTTCAGCATGATTTGAGGATGTTGTAACAAGTGTTTGCTTCTGAGAACGCCAAGATATTGCAGTGCCTCCATTCAAAAATACGTATCCTGTTTGAGATCTTGCTTTGTGGGGATCAGACAAATAACCTGCATCTACATAACCAATCAAACCTTCTTTTGTATTGTTTGAATAAAATAATCCCAAATCAACAGTTCCTCGAAGGTATCGTAAAATGTGTTTGATTCCCATCCAATGTCGTTTGGTGGGGGCTGAACTAAATCTAGCCAACAAATTTACTGCAAAAGAAATGTCAGGTCTTGTATAGTTAGTAAGATACATTAGGGCTCCAATTGCACTAAGATACGGCACTTCTGGACCGAGTAAATCTTCATTTTCTTCTTGAGGACGAAATGAGTCTTTGTCAATATTAAGTGATCTAACTACCATTGGCGTGCTTAAAGGTTTTGCTTTATCCATATTGAAACGTTTTAAGACCTTCTCCGTATAATTTGATTGATGCACAAGTATGCCATTATGCATGTGCTCTATTTGCAAACCAAGACAATATTTGGTTTTACCAAGGTCTTTCATTTCAAATTTCTTCTTTAGTAGCACAATGACTTCATTTATCTCATTTATTGTGCCAATGATATTTAGATTATCAACATAAACAGCTATAATAACATATCCAACCTTTGTCTTCTTTATAAACACGCATGGACAAATTTAATTATTTGTATATCCTTTACATATCAAATAATCACTCAAACGCTTATACCACATGCGTCCAGATTGTTTCAACCCATATAAAGATCTTTGCAATTTGATTGAATACATTTCTTTGGGTTTATTGCTTAATGCTTCAGGCATTTTAAATCCTTCAGGGATTTTCATATAAATATCACTATCTAATGATCCATATAAATAAGTTGTAACAACATCCATTAGACGCATTTCTAAATTTTTAGAAACTGCAAGACTGATTAAATATCTAAACGTTATTGCATCCATAACAGGAGAATACGTTTGATCATAATCAATTCCAGGCCGTTGAGAAAAACCTTGAGCCACAAGTCTAGCTTTGTATATTATAATCTCATTTTTCTCATTTCTCTTTCGTATGAATACCCATTTGTATCCTACAGGTTTCACGGCTTTAGGCGTGAGGATAATGGATCCAAAAACCTTTCGTTTGATTAAAGAATCTAATTCAGCTTGCATAACTTCTTTCCATTTATCCCAATCATGTCTATTTTGACATTCAGTAACAGACTTTGGTTCTGGATCATTACTTCCATTAATAATATCATATGCAATAGCAAAAGAAAACCTTTCATCAATATCTTTCATTTCAGATCTGTTCCATATAATATTTGTATGGACATAATTGATTGCAATCTCTGTATTAGTATCATCAATTTCTCCTTCTTTGGAGATATTATTATTTTGTGTTTCTCCAGAAACACCTTTCTCATTATCAATTGTATTTTCAGAGCTCTTTCTTTTTCTAGGATTCTTATCCTTGGAACCAAACGGTCTTCCACGCTTCAGGAGTGCCTTTGATTCTTGAGTGACTTTGTCATCAATTTGCTCGCTTGGAATTTCAATTCGAGCAGGTGCATTAGCTGCTGGCACATATGATTTAGTCACTCTTTTAGAATCAGTAAATGCATCAGGCAGTTGATTTGCAATTTATTGCAAATGCATTATTTTCTGAACTTCTAGTTCATATTGTTTTGTCCGAGGATCAAGATGAATCAATGATGGTTCACACCATGAAACATCTTTTTCTTTGTTTTTCTTTTCCCCCCTAATGTTGGGAAAATTGTCTCATTGAAATGACAATCAGCAAACCGTGCTGTGAAAACATCACCTGTCAATGGTTCAAGATATCTTATTATAGAGGGTGTTTCATACCCTACATATATACCCAATCTTCTTTGAGGACCCATTTTTGTACGTTGTGGTGGTGCAATAGGAACATATACTGCGCACCCAAAAATTCGAAGATGGGAAATGTTTGGTTCTTGACCAAAAGCAAGTTGTAGAGGAGAAAATTTATGATATGCACTTGGTCTTAAACGAATCAGTGATGCAGCATGTAAAATTGCATGTCCCCAAACAGAAACAGGGAGTTTTGTTTTCATTATTAATGGTCTAGCTATTAGCTGAAGATGTTTAATTAATGATTCAGCTAAACCGTTTTGTGTATGAACATGAACAACTGGATGTTCAACACAAATTCCAACAGACATGCAATAGTCATTAAAAGCTTGAGACGTAAATTCACCAGCATTATCAAGTCTCACCCTTTTAATGGTATAATCAGGAAAACGCGCCCTTAATTTAATGATCTGAGCCAGAAATTTTGCAAATGCCACATTACGAGTCGATAATAAACAAACGTGAGACCATCGACTTGATGCATCTATTAATACCATGAAGTATCTGAAAGGTCCACATGGTGGATGAATTGGTCCACATATATCACCTTGAATTCTTTCAAGAAACATATGATTTTCCTTTTCAATTTTTGTTGGTGAATGCTTCACAATAAGTTTTCCAAGAGAACAAGATGTACATGGAGCCAAGTTACCTGTTTGAGAGATCTTCAGGCTTTTCAGTGGATGTCCATTAGGGATGTGTGGAATGACCGGAAAACCGAACCGAAACCGAAACCGAACCGGAACGATTGGAACCGATTTTTAGTATTCGGTTCGGTTATCGGTTCTTATAATTTTTAATTTTCGGTTATCGGTTATTCGGTTAACGGTTCTGCGGGTTTCGGTTATATCGGGTATGGAACCAAGAATTCGAAAAGTCCATGGCATGGATACCAAGAAAATTTAAAAACCCATTATGGGAATTGTGAAAAACAAAATATTATTTGATGGTTGTCTTCCTCAATCCTCACCATACCTAACACTTGGAAGAATTAATTGCATCGATCAAATCCACTTTGTTCTAAAAACAAACAAATTTTAAAATACAATCAATAATTAAGAATAAATCACTATAGTAAAAAAGTAATTCAGAATGATATTTTATCAAGATTTACATTCAATAAAACGTTAACCAAAAGCAATCTAGATTTGAAAATCCATTAGGAATTGTTCATTTTGAAAATTCATACTTCACGTTGACATTCATAACAAAAATATTTTTTTTCAAAAGGATAATAAAACGTTAATCATGTTTTTCTATTTATATATATATATATATATATATATATATATATATATATATATATATATATATACACATACATATATAAAAGTATATATATATTTTTTGCAAAAGTATAATAAAACGTTAATCGGTTCTAATCGGTTCCATACCCGAAATACCCGTACCATAACCGAACCGGAACCGGAACCGTGTTACAATTATTGGTTCGATTATCGGTTATTACATTCTTTAATTTTCGGTTTCGGTTAAATCGGTTCCGGTCCGGTTCGGTCCGGTTCCAGAACCGTTTACATCCCTGATGTCCATTGGTACCTTCAATTATTCTTTGCATCATGGTTGTTCCTGGATGGCCTAATCTGTCATGCCACAAACTCAAAACTCCAGGATCACAATATTTTTCTTTTACTACCATGTTGGATTCAACCATACTTATATATGTATAATGCAAACCAGAATTGAGTGTTGACAGTTTTTCCAGTACATGGTTTTTATCGGTTATATGCATAAATTTCTTATTCTCTATTGTCATAGTCTGAGTACCGTATCCATTTCGGTGTGTGTCATTGAAACTCAACAAATTTCTTTTAGATTTTGGAGAAAATAGAGCATTATCTATAAAAAAAACTTTGTACCATTTGGTAATATAATATGAGTCTTTCCGGTTCCTTCAATTAGATCTACAGGACCTGAAATGGTTGTATGGTTGCTTTAGTTGGCTTTAGTTCAGAAAAATATTTCTTCGTTTTAAGAATTGTGTGTGTGGCACCACTATCTGGTATACAGATATCTCCAAAGTTTGCTTCATGCAGTTCTTCGATGAAATTCATTTTAAACTTCTAAAAATAAATAAGAAAAATAATAAATTAATGATTATGTAAGATAAAAATTGTTAAGTAGAAATATGTTATATTATTATAAGATTAGGAAGTGCATTACATGATAAGATGAAATAAAACATATCTAGAAAATGAAACATAGTCACACTATTATATATGTAAATCATCAAAGAAATCTGAAGCATTTAGTTCAGGTACCGAATCATTAGGGAGATCATTAAAATTTACTTCTTTCTCTTTTCCTTTAAGAGAATCTTGATACAGCTGACAAAGATGTGGTGCTGTTCGACAAGTTCTTGACCAGTGGCCTAACATTCCGCATCTGAAGCAAGGATCTTCAGGACCCTGAGAAGTATTAGTTTTTGCTTCATTGTTCTTGGATTTTCCATGTGATTGAGATTTATTATCTCGTGGAGCATTGTTATAACCATGTCCATGTCCACGTCCACGGCCCCGAGAATGACTTTTTCCATATTTATAGTTGTAACCATAGCCATGATTATTCTTATAATTATGGTTTTTGTTATAGCCACGACCACGGCCTCGTCCACGGCCAAATCCTCGCCCTCGTCCTTGTCCATGTGTATTATTTTTAGGACCACTTTTATTCGTAGCATTTGCTTCAGGAAACGCTACTGATCCTGTAGGACGAGACTGATGATTTTTCATCAGAAGCTCATTATTTTGTTCAGCAACAAGAAGGACTGAATTGAGTTCAGAATATCTTGTAAATTTCTGCATGCGATATTGTTGTTGCAGAGTAATGTTTGACGCATGAAACGTGGTGTAAGTTTTCTCCAACATGTCTGCATCAGTAACAGTTTGTCCACAAAATCTTAACTGTGAACATATCCTGAACAAAGCTGAGGTATACTCATTAACCTTTTTAAAGTCTTGGAACCTCAAATTTCTCCACTCATCTCTGGCAGCTGGAAGTAAAACTTCCCTTTGATGATCAAACCTTTCTTTCAAATCTTTCCATAGAATGCTTGGATCATTTGTGTTCAAATATTCAAATTTTAGCATATCATCAATATGCTTACGAAGAAACACATTTGATTTTGCATTTTCTTGTGAGGAACAATTATTTTTCTCACTTATAGTTTCCAAGATTCCCATGGATTCAAGATGCATTTTTACATCAATTGTCCATGACATGTAGTTCTTCCCGTTAACGGCTAGTGCAGCAAATTTTCAAGCTTTACAAGGTTTGCCATTTTATAACTGTTAACAAAAATATTTAACAACATAAATTAGCATTAATTTATTTCAATCAATATCGCAACACATAACAATGGAAGAATCGTAAATGAAAACATAATTAGAAAAGGGTACATCTCATCGAATGAAAGTTGTAGCAAAGAGTATAAAAGTATTGAGAGTATTACAATAAGGAAAATTAAAAACGAGAGAGGCATCTTCTTTCTTCAACCAGTTAAGAAAAAAAAATTCAAACAAGAAGAAGAACGATTTTGTGAAATAATGAGGTTTAGTGTTGTGGTATTTATAGGGAAAAACCAAGCCATCGAAACGGTCGGATTTTTGACCGTTGCAACGATTATGTAGCCGTTGTAAAGAAAAATTATAAAATAAAATGATTAAAAGATAAATTTAGTGTAAAATAATTATTAGAGTATAAATTATTAATATTGTTTGTGCATAAAACAATTTATAAAATATGAATCAGAAAAAAATAAAATAATAAACATAAATAGATGTTAGTACACATTAATAAACCAACGCATAAATAAATGTTAGTAACAGAATTAATGCTAGTAAGCATAAATGTTAGAATGTTAGATTGCATAAATAAATGTTAGTTGCAGAAAGTAAATGTTAGTAACAATAAATAGATGTTAGTTAACATAAATAAGTAGGAGGCTTAGCCTTCCATAAATGTTAGTAATAAGAGTAAGAATAAGAATAAATGTTAGTATATATAAATAAAAGTTTAGTAAACGTTAGTAGTCCTTGTATCCAATATGTAGTCATCTAGTTGTTAATTATGATCTTTAACCATATATTTTGTTTTCTATTTATTTCATACCTTGAGTGAAGGGTGATTTTTGATTTGGTTGAGATATTGAGCTCCTCGTGCTGATAACGTGTTATAATCTAACAGAATTCAGATATTAAGAAATCTACAACACTTGCAAATTTTGATATATATGTGATTTCTACTCTCATTCTCTCTTCTAGCAACACACCAATTCATCCCTTTTATAGATACAAAGTTAGAGACAAAAGTTACTATACACATCACTTACATCTACTATTTGCATTTGCTTCTCAACTTGGTAAAAGAGAAGACTTTTTGTAAAATTGTCATCCACATCTTTTGTTGTAATATAACAATCAAGTAATTTTTTTTTTACCAATGGATATAAGGATCTGACTGAAATATATATAAAAGTTTATAAAAATATATATTATTTAACTAAATTCAAAATGTAAAAAAACATTTGATATTAACAATATTACTATTTGTAAACATGTTGTTACTGTAGGCTGCCAGGCAGGTAAGCAGCTGACTTATTTTATTACTTTATATATATATTATATATAACATTTTTGTTTTCCTGTGATAACTTTTGATATATTGTATATTATTAAAATTTGAATACATCATTACGATCGTGTTATTTTTGTCTACATTCTGATATAAAACTTATCATCATCGGAACCATTTTTATTAAGCAGGCATACATGCAATTGCCTAAATATTTTATTATATATATAATATATAATTGTCTTTTCTTATTATAACGTTTGATGTATTATATTTTATAAAAATTCAAATATATCATCATGATCGCTTTTCTTTTATCTACATTTTAACATTAAATTCTATTTCATGTCAGCTATTTTAAAATAACAAAATTTTTATTATTTAGTTAATTGATCGATCACACTCTTTCACTGTTCACCGAATAATAAAGCTAGCTGGTAGGCAGGTAAACGACTGACTTTTTATTACTTTATATATAATATATAACAATTTTGTGTTTTCTGTAATAACCTTTGCTATATTATATTTTATTCAAATTTAAATATATTATTATGATCGCATTATTTTAATCTACATTCTGATATAAAATTTATTATCATCGGAACTATTTTTATTAGGCAGGTAGATATGCAGGTAACTTAATTATTTTACTAGTTTATAACCCGCGTATTACGCGGATATTTATAAAAGTGACATTTATTTTTTTATGTAGTTGGTCGATCAATCACATTATTTCATTTTATAAACTTTGATTGAAAGCATTTAGTGATCCTCATGTGAGAATCATGATTGGTAACTAATGTTATTTGATTATTTTAAAGTAATATATTTATAAAAATATAATTTATGATCCCGCTGCAATGCGTGTTTTAATTAAGGAGACAACTGTTTTGTACCTGACCATTTGTTTTGTTTTATATATTTTATATAACTGTTTTATTTTTTTGTTAGAATATTTGACAGTTAGGAAATTTTATTTTACTGTATTTTATTGTGATATTCTTTAGCATTTTACATTTTGAACTTTGCTTATTAAATTATTCGTAAAATGGTTTAAATTTCCGCAGCAACGCGCGGGTGTTTCTCCACTCGTAAAGATAAAAATAAAACAACCTAAAAATTCAGTTATAAACTGGAAAAATAATGAAAATCAAATCTGAAAACTAGTTTCAAAAGATCATTGGTACAACTGGGCCCGGCCCAATTTTGTCTATAGCCCATTTTTAGAAATGACCTATTTCGAATAATGGACCATTTAGCCTTTTATATAACTCGTCCATTTTATCACTTTTCATTATTAATAGTAAACTTATATAGTCGGGATTTGTAATTTGTCATTATCTTAATATAATAAGTACGAGGAAAGTATATTGTTTCAAATAGAATTTTTGATTGTCAAATGTATAAAATCAATTATACTTTATTTGATGAGCAGAATGGCGGACATAAGATTTTTGGTCACCGGTAGCACAATTTTGAGCCGCATTTTTGATTTTATGATTTTATTAATTAGATTGGTCGGTCGAGTTAACAGCCGATAATATTAATTGAAATTTTATAAATTCTGAGATTAAATAACAATAATGGTATTGACTTTGGTGAAATGACCCAAAATTATAAATAATAATTGCTTATTGGATATTTAATTTTAGGCTTTATATTATTAATTCATTATTTTTTATTTGTTACATTAAATTATAAATAATTGTACTATAAATTTATTTATTTTATTGAAGGTTGTAGAAATTTTTGATTAAATAATTCTAATAATGTATTGAAAAGTACTGTTGCACGTTCAAAACACCACCGGTTGTAAAACAAAAAATTGTAAAAATAATTACGAAATAAAGTTAATGACGGAATGATCGATGACATGTGCTACCTTGGGCTCCCACCTGGGTCCGCCCCCAACGGGCTAAAAAAATAAGTGCATAACTTACACTGATGTACTATGTATTTTCTATGTTATTGAAAGGAAAATATAATATTAAAATAAATATGGTTTTAATTCATGACAATTGACTTTTTAACACGCTTTAAGTCTTGCATTTAGCTATGTTTATAACTCATTTTTACAATAGAACGGATTTTTTTGTCCTTTTAAATTCCAAAAAATCGCTTTCAAATAGTTAGAGGCCAAGTGGATAGGCTATGCTTCGATTTGGATATATGGTCTTTTTTAAATATTATTTGATTTGGAATTTTTTTTTATGTGTAAACATATCTATTTTAATTCTTATTCAAACGTCTTTGAATGTCCTAAACTATTACGATGTATGCGTGAAAGATGTGTTATGACTTAAAAGTATATCAAAGATACACAAGCATGCCGATGCCTTTACAGACTACACACACATGTCTTGAGTCTGGCTTGCATAGAGGCCAGACTCGATAAGAGTATTAAGTCTATTTAAGCATGATAGTCCTTGGTCTGATTATACGTATATAAATCCTAGTTCATATACAAAACAATCTAATTAGGACATGGATGTTATGATATTCCATGATTGAGTTGTTTTGTTTATTATTATGATTAAATTTTAATTGGTTTGTTATGTATTCTTAGATTTATTGAATATTTTATTATTAACAAAATAGTTTAATATGTTGTTACTTATTAGTTTGTTACACGTAGAATATATTACAAGTATTTTTCTAATACTTAAAACATGAGCTCAAAAGACTAGTATAATTTGTTAGTCTTTTCATTCATCCAGTCCATCTCTGCATGTTTGATTCAATTGATCGTTCATATGTATACTGGTTATTCGATTCAGATAGGAATGATATAATCATTCCTATTGGTTGTTCGATTAAGATAGGTATGATTCAAGGTTTGTATCTTTTAAGGGAGTGGTACTTTGAGAATTTAATAAATATGAGAATTAAAAAAGATAACGTTTTTAAAATTTTAAATTAATTAATAATTATTATTTAGAGTAAATTACAGAAATGGTCCCTGTGGTTTGTTCAAAATTATGGAAACGGTCCCTCAACTTTCAAAGTTGCAGTGGCGGTCCCTCAAACCACTTTTTACTTGCAGAATTGGTCCTTCTGTTTCTAAAATTTTTAAAAATGACGATTTTGCGCTTCTTTCAATTACAAGTTTGGTAATTTCAATTTTGGTCCATTTTCTTACTTTTTCATTTTTTATTTTAAATTTGAAATGTTAATTTAATAATTTATGATTTGATTCATTATCAATTATATTATTATTATTATTATTATTATTATTATTATTATTATTATTATTATTATTATTATTAATTATTCCTATTTATTTTGTAAAATAAATCTATATTTCTTTACTAAAAATTATGTTTATTTATATACTTAATTAGTTAAGTTATGCATCTTTTTATGTATTCAGTTTATTTATTAAAGTTTTATTTATTTATATTTTATTGGTTAAACTATTTGTACAAAATACTAAAATTAAATCAAAATGTATTAACGTAACAAAATATATTATTGTAAATAAACTAAAATATAAATATAAATTCATTATTTCTAATATCTATAAAGATTAATAAATATAAAATATAAATACAATATCTTATTTCTTACATATTTAAATAATAATAAATAGATAAGATTTAAATCTTTATTCAAATTATATCTTATATGTACTTTATCTATAAGTCTAATTAAAAAAATATATTAGTTGTTTATTTATAAAATGATTTGTAAAATTATTTATTTTTAATATATATTAGTAAATTAATAAATTGTAAGACATTTTTTTAAGCCAACCAAATAAAATAATAAATTTAAATAAAAACATATTGGCATAAAAAATATTTAAATCAAAAACAATAAATTAGTAAATTTAAATCAAAAGGTATTGAATTAGTAAATATAAATCAAAATTTACGTAAATTCAAATTTATATCTTATATATACTTATCTATATATCTAAATAACTTAATATAAAATATATATAAACATTATATATTATGTAAAATTAAAATTTCGAATTGTATCGACTAAATATATATAAATTTAGGAATAAAAAGTAAAAAATGTTAAAAATTAACTATTGATCATGACTATATAAAAAGATATATATATATATATATATATATATATATATATATATATATATATATATATATATATATATATATATATATATATATAATGTGACGAATAACCGTACTTTATTTTTATTTTTATATAATAATTAATATTAAATTATTTAATTTAAGTTTCCATACATTTCATTTAACCAATTATTTATAAAAAATTATTCACGTAATACGTGGGTTCATAAACTAGTTCTTTATTAAATAAATTGAATACATAAAAAAATACGTAGATTATTAAATTAAGGATAAAAATAATTGTTAAGAAATAATTATAAATTTATTTTTAAATATAAATAGGTATATATAATAATAATAATAATATAAAGATTTAAATAATAATTTGTTAAATCAATATTTCAAATTTAAAATCAAAATTTAAAAGTTTAAGGAAAAGGACCAAAAGTGAAATTAAATTAAATAGTTGAGGGACTAAACTTGTAATTAATAAAAGGGTAAAATCGTCATTTTTGAAAAGTTAAGACACAGAGGGACCTTTTCTGCAAGTAAAATGTGATTTGAGGGACCACCACTGCAACTTTGAAAGTTGAGGGACCATTCCCGTAATTTTACACAAACCACAGGGACCATTTTTGTAATTTACTCTATTATTTATTTAGACATAACAATCATGTTTTACAACCATTTTCTTTTGGTAAATTCTAGGGGTGAAAAAAAGGCGGTTTGGATCGGTTTTCCTTAAAAACCAAAATCCAAACCAAAACTTTCGGTTTTTGGATTTTGGAATCCAAACCATTTGGTTTTTTTCAGTTTCGGTTTTTGGTTTTTCGGTTTGGATTTCGGTTTTTTAATTAATCTTTTTATATTTTCAAAATTTTCATTCTTCGTTCATGAAACCTATTGTATATTCGTAAGTTTAACAATAAAAAATTTAAGTATTGCTTAAATTCAATAAAAATAAGTTCTACTTAAAAAAACAACACAAAACAAATAAAATCGTTATTAAAATAAAAAAATAAAATAGAAGCCAATAATCTAAAGACTAAAGAATAAATCACTAAAAAATTTCTCAATAAAGTAACAAAATATTCAAATTAATAAAGTTTTAATATTTATATAACTTTCGGTTCGATTTGGAGTTTTTCGGTTTTTGTGTATGACGAAACCGAAACCGAACCAAAATTTTCGGTTTATGAAAATCCATCGTCCAAACCAAAGTTCAAACCAAACGGTTTGGATTTTCGGTTTCGGTTTTTTAGTTTTTTTCAGTTTCGATTTGGACTTTGGTTTTTCTGCATACCCCTAGTAAAATCTGCATGCAATTTGCCAATTTGAATTACCAGCCCACCCAGCCGCCTAGGCGGCATCTTCTTTGCTTCCTCACCATCTGTCACGTTAGGAATATAGTCCATCTCATTAATCAAATGAAGAAGAAATACTGTTAAGAAGTGATTTATCTTAAAGAGAAATCATGTAAATAACAACGTACTTTCGGTATTTTTTGAATAAGCTATTATACCAAATATGTTTCCACAAAAGTCCCTCAACCTAAAAATGTTTTCATAAAAATCACTAAATATTTTCATAAAAATCCTTTAACTTAACAAAATCTTATAAAAAATTTCTGAAAAATCCTTAAAAATTTTCATAAAACAACACAATGTGTAATGAATTTCAAGTTGAATGACTTTTTTGAAAACGTTTTTGGTATAGGGACTTAATCGAAAAATATCAAAAGTACGCTGATTTTTTTGTATAATTTCCCCTTTTTTTAATAATTTATAATGCTTTTGGATATGCAATGTTAAATCAGTGAAATTTCTCGAAACTTTATATTGATAAAAAAAAAAAAGCTATAAAATTATTTGAGGATGAAAAGGAAAACAACAATAACCTCATAGCATCTTCATTCTCATTATTTTTCGCATTTCTTGGTTTCAACTAATTACCGCTAAGTATATTGAAGCTTTTAAATAGTTAAACAACTAACATAATCCTGAAAATAAATTAAAATTATAACAAATAACTAATAATTTAGTTAATTATATTTCACATTAACAATTAACCATTTAAACATTGTATAAGTCACAAGAATTATTTTCAGAATTTTAATTAGTATTTTCATTTCTAATAATTACATGTTTGGGCTAAATAAAGAGGCTACAAATAACATTTTATAAAAAAAGACCAAGTTTTTGGATTTAAATTGGTTTGGTTTAGGTCAGAGTACTTGGTATCAGTCCTTAGTCGAGTTGAGGTGAGTTCAAACTATATCAACTTAAAGTTGATTTGTGAGAAAACAAGTAAGTTCAAGTTTGGTTCGTGGTTTGTCTAAATTGATCGACTTGCTTAGGCTAGGGTTGTGGTTCGATTGCTTAATATTGAGTCTGTATCAAATGGTATAAATTCAAAATTTTGTTTTAGTAACAAAGACTAACGAATTTTTGAAGTCTTGACTTTGTCCATATGAATTTATAATAGTTTGTAAAAAAAAAAAAAAAAATACGCTTTATATGAAATATACAATCAAAAGGATTAGTTTAATAGATGTATAGTTTGCTTGCTTAACTCACTTAAACTTAACTTAAAACTTAGTAAACCCAAGTCATTGACTAATGGAAATATTTACTAGTGACATTTGATGTTTAACAAATTAAGCTTGTGCACTTTGAGTATATTATTAAATATACTTAAAAAGACAAACTAAATAAACAATAGATGTGTTTAACTGGTCCAACATTAAAACGAATAAAAAAAAAAAAAAAACTTAAAAGAATTGTATATGTTTTAGCTTGAGTCACTCATGTCCTAGTATGGTCCGGGTTTTCTTGACTTTTACAATGAAAAACATAAAACTAGATAGGATATGATGAAACCAAAAGCCAAAATACAACAAAATAAATTCCTAGAGAAAAAAACAGAGACGAAACCCAGATCTTTTGATACCGTTCAAGTGTGGTTCATCACTTTCAAGACCTAGCTAGTGCAGGTTTTTAACACTTTAATATGATGAAGAAATAAACTCAAGGTGTCGTTTTTTTTTTTTTTTTCTTAGATTTCATGATATTTTAATGAAGTAAAAATATCTTAAAAAGTTGGCTGCGTTTAGTTACCGAAAATTTCCAAAATTTCCATATCACTTTTCATAAAAACATGAAAACTTGTTTACTTAACAACAACTAGTGTAATACCCGTGCGGTGCACAGGATACCGTAGTTTATGTAATCTTTGTGTAACTGTGATACCCTAGTTTATGTAATCTTTCTGTAATTGTGATTTATATCACATCTGGATCACAATTTATATGTCATCTCAACTCGATTTTGTTCAATTTATTATTTTTAGATAAGATAGATACAAATAATAAAATAAATTGTTTCTAATTACATGTTAAAAATGTAAAACCACCACAGAGTTATTGCACAAAAACCAACCATCCTAAGGCCTTTCACATTCTTCCAATTAATTATGGTTTGTCAAAGCTCTGTTTAGGCAACTACATACTCCTTAACCCCATTAAACCAACTTAGTCATCTTGAGCTCCTCAACGTTAAGTAAGAAAACACATTCTCAATTAAATGTACCATAGTTTTTCAGGCAACGATAAGTAATACCGGTGGTCTATAAAAAAAAAGAGTGCACCAAACGATTAGTTAAATAAATCACAAAATAATGTATAGCAATTGACAACAAACCAACCCTGTATTACCAACAAACCATCTGTAAATGCTTAAAGGGGTTTAGAAAATAAACAAATGGAATTAATTTTAATCCTACAGATTTCCGTAAATGCTTCAAGGGGTTCTACCATAAATGTTGGTCCTTGTGATTTCCTTTTTCATCCTACAGAAAATAAGAAACTGAAATTCAATTTCAATCATTCAAAATTAATTTGTTACTGATCGTACACGAAGGTATTTTGGTTAGACCTTCAAACTAAATACTGCCCCCGCTCAAAGAATTACAACGGCTTGATCAAGAAAAACACTCAATTGTAAAATAAAATTTCTATACCCAAAATCAATATCAACTTTGTAAGATCACAACAGGGAAAATTGAGTTGTTAAAATTCAGTAGTGATGTGAATGCTTATTGATGCAGCTCAAAATGAAAGTGACGCAGCTAGTAATTGAATCCTTTTTTCTCACCACTGATCAAAATTAAGCAAAAGGAAATAGGAACTTACCGGTTATCAGCCAAAGATATCCTACTGCATGGAAGATCCAAAACCAGTGGCCAATGGCCCTTTCTATCGAAGCCGTATATAGTATAAAGGTGGATCACGTGTGAACCTTGCAACTAATTAGCAGCTACACCTACATAAAATCAGAGCCATTAGCATTCACCATAGCTAACATGATCGTAACTTGTTAGCGATAACTCAAATTAAAAGTTGGATCATCCAATAACCATTATTTGATTTCTTCCATTACTACCTGCTTCCAATAATATATTTGATTACAAATATTAACTTACGTTTAAAAAGTTGTTGCAATGGTAAAAATACTCGTATTGATAGGCATGCCAAGAAACAATGGGAACATGAAAATAACAAACATGCACAAGTTACTTGCTACATTGATTGCAATTATATGGAAGGAGATGCTTGTAAGGTTAATGTGACCAGTGATCGTAATTTCGCTTAGAGTCTTAAAGACATAAACCCGGTTCCATGTAGCATTTCCAGCCATGTCTTCTTTGCTGAACAACAATGGCTACGCACATAATAACAATCAACATAATAAATTGATGGACCAATAAGCTAAAATCTAGAAGAAACATGTACACAACCCCAGGCAGATCAAACTTCACTTTAATTGGTTAATATAATTGAAAATAAACGAAGATACCATTGATGTAAATGCTATACAAAAGGTTTTTTTCAAAGGCCAATGAACATAGTTTGATTTTACAAAAAAAAAAGAAATTATTTGATATTTTTTATCATTGAAATGATGATGTATCTATAGCATTTTATTGTATTAAAACCAAATTTTGATGAATTTACCAAACTCCAAAGAATAATGAAAATAATGAAGACTGTAAAAACAATGATGCTGGAAAATCCAAAATCAGAAATGTCTACCAGTTATGTGTTTTTCCAAGTGCTTATTGCTTCTTGAGTTGTGCTCATCACCACAAACAACATTGGAACGTCATGTGCTTCCTCATCCAAGCCTTGCAAGATACATAGAATCAGATGAAAATCATAAATCAAAAGAAAACGTTATATGAAATTTGAAATCCTTAATACATGATAATAATGTTGTCACTTACTTTGTCAAAAGGGGTAAGGTCTGACTTTTGAGATCAAACAAACTAATTTTATCAGAAAATTAGTATGCTTTCATACATTTTCAAGAAATACCGTGAAACCTTATCACAAAAGCTACACACACCAAAAAAGAAAAAACTGGCGTTAAATTTGTAAAGGTCAATTTTGAACTGATCATGTTATAGGTTTGACCGCAAAAGATAACATTAATCAATGGCGTTGAAGCTTGGTAAAGTTCATCTATAATTGGTGCTCAAATAAGGAGAACCAAATTTCATATATGTCCTGCTATTTTTCATCCAATTAGGTCACAGTTGCTATTGATATCAATAAAAACTTGCCTCCATAAGCATTACAAGGTGAACCATGAATGCAACATAGTGTTTTAATTTCATTTACTAAGAGAAAACAACTAAATTAAGAAATAAATTAGTTTCATCTAACCTGTAATGGCAACATTAAGGATGGTTGGATGGAATGACAACACATCCTATATGTCAAATGAAGCAATCTGCAGTTCATTTATACAATATTGTTAGTCATTTTCATCAAAGATTTGGTCACAAATGTTACCGTTGAAGCCACATGCTCCCATAACCATGGATTAAGTCATGCCATAATCTTGAAAACAAAAAAACTTAAGATCATGTTTAACCCCAATTGCAAGTGATGGAACTTTCAATCAATTTGCAATTAAAAAAGAACACTTGATAGTAGGAAATATAATCTCATGAGATAATATGAAATTACGTAAGTATTCTTAGCTTTAATCGAATGCAAATTGCATGTGATGAAACTTTCAATCAAGTTCAACGTTAAGAAAAGGACTTTCACAATCAACATTTAACGGCCTAAGTTATAAACTTATAATAAAAAATGGACTAATTACTAAAATTAGATATAATTTTTCTTAAACATATTGTTTACTTGATTACAAACCCTGCAAAGGTGTTTTTGAATGTTCTTTTTCTAAAATTAGAGAAAAGTAATTAGGTACTCAAATAAAGAGTACCAAATTCTATATTTATCCTGCGGTCCTGCCTATTTTTTATCAATCAAGGTCTCATTTGCTATTGATATCCATAACAACTTACATCCATAAACATTACAAGGTGAACCATGAATGCAACATAATATTTAAAATTCATTTGCTCAGAGATAACTAAATTCAAAAAGAAATTAGCCTCATCTAACCCGTTATGGCAACATCTAGGATGGTTGCATGAGATGCCAACACATCCTGTATATCAAATGAAGCAATCTGCAATGCATTTATTCAATATTGTTAGTCATGACATAATATTGAAAACAAAAACGTAACATCATGTTTAACCCTAGTTACAAGTGATGGAACTTTCAATCAATTTGCAAGTAAAAAAAAAAAAGAACACTTAATAGTAGGAAATATAATCACATGAGATGAATATGAAATTAACTAACTATTCTTAGCTTTAAGCAAATGCCAAATAGTTATGGGACTTTCAATTATGTTCTACTTTAAGGAAAGGACTTTCATAATCAATATTTAACAACTTATGTTAAAATTTTATACTCTGCCTTGTCGTCTTGGTGATGTAAACCACCACTGGAGACAAACACCACCAAGCATCTTATGGAAAGACAATATTCCCACAGGTAATTCCATCTCCTTGACTCCTGAGATTTTATCAAGAAACATATTAGATGACAAGAATAATAAGAATCAATCGTAAAATAGTAACTTTGAGACTTTCACCTGGCACCCAATATCACCTAACTCCAATATACGTTCACCATCAGATTTTATTGTGTCTTTCCGGACTAACTAAAATAGTAGATGGAATGAACTTTTAAAAAGACCTTAATTTGGAGATCAATAAAGAAGCATGGATGCAATGCACTTTAAAGAACCCTTATAAAAGTAGTAGATGACCTCATCTTGATAATTTGATCCTTGATTTATTGGAAAAATCATCATTCCGAATAGCCACCACAATTGAAGGCTTCACTAACAATTTCAAGGATAGTAAGCATTTCTCAAAGCCCACAAAATGGATATTTTCTACAAAACCAAATCAAACCAGAGTTACAAACCAATTCAACTATATCAAATACGAAAACTTTCATGTAAATATATCGGACAGATTGAAAGCAATTTGAAAATTAACATAACAGAGGAACTATTGAAGAGCATAATGTTGACAGAAAAAGAGAAGAGTGCTACAAGGGTAGTAAACAAAAAATCGATTAAAAATCTACCTTTTATTACTATAAAAGTATAAATCAAGTCCTAAATGATGATAAATGGAAAAACAATTGACATTGAACAGAAGTAATATACTTAAATAAGAAATGACTTTGACATTTGGTTAATAATATAATCATGACATTTATATGTATAACATAGACACATAGTGTAATACAAACATCAAATTGGAAAGATGTAAAAAAAACCCACAATTTCATTTAATTTAAAAACAATAATTAGCAAGAGTAAACATAGAAGAGTAATCAAGTAATCATTCACAAATAAGTTAACATAAGTTTTACTGTTTTAGTAAGTTAAATACGCATTCTTTTTTTTATGATCAATTGATCTAATTGTTGGGTTTGTGTAGGTAATTATGTGGGTTAAGCTGTGTAATATATACATAATATTGATTCACCCTTCACTCTCATCCTTTGATGCTAGTCAATGGAGACAACCAGTTTGCTTAACTTATCATGTCCATGGTTTTTGTCCAGCTTAATTAATATTACCTGTAATGCAGACTATTTTTTTCAACATATACTATACCATGATTTGGATATTATCTCACTTATGAAACAATAGTTAGACCGTGAGAAATTGTTGCTAGGACAACTTACTAAAACTTATATTAAAAACCAACAATTAGATCAATTACAAAACCAACAATTACATCAATTTAATCATGCTAATAACAGAAAGCACTAAAACTTATCAATATGAGAATGATATTGCATACATCATTGTGACTACTACCGAATCGAAATCAAAGTGGCAGGCTTTGTATCAGCCGGTGTCAATGGTTGAGGAAATACAGGGAAATAAGACTAACCTGTGAGTCACTACCTCATCGCGAAGATCTTTCCTGCCCCGACTCCCTTCATCTGCTACTAGGTTCTTTTCATTTACCGATTTAGGAGTAACCACTTTCGTTATCAACAGTAACGTTGTCTGTTTTCAGCACCCCAAAAATCAGGATAAAAAACACCACAAAACTAAACCCATCGTCTCTTCCCCCACACCACAACAATAACCGTAAAACCAAACCCAAAAGTTGTCGAACCATAATTTGAAAACAAAAAAGAGAAACCAAAATCCTTAAAACTGTAAACCAAAATATTTAAAAATATAGAACTCTATAAAAGGAAAACCAAAAAGCCAAGATATAAGCATGTACCAAAAGGAAGAAACCCTAAAACCCACCACCATAACAACCCTGAAAAATTGAAAATCCTATGTCTAATAAAACTGTACATATAAAAACAAAAACGAAAACGGTGAGATGAAGAAGAATCATGACATTCACTCCCGTAGATGATAGACAAATCTAATGGACGACAGTGGTCTGATGGTTTAGTGGACAAGCAGTGAGGGCAAAGGAGAGAGGAGCCAGAAGCGTGGTTGGAGTGGTGAGGCGGTAGAGTTGTGCAGGCGGTGCTGGCCAACACCGGTGTCTTCTTCCCCCGTCTGAATAGTGTGTGTAACTGTGTTTATGAGTCGTTTTCAAGTTCCGTATGATAGAGGAGAGAGCAGTTTCGACTTTCGAGCGGTTTTTGAACGTGGGCTGAGAAATGCTTTGAATACTTGTACCTTCTGCTTGAACATAAGTCAATCAATTAACACGGTTGAGATTGAAAGTTCACAAATCCAATGGTCATTAATCACCCATGGAGTTACACTCTCTCTCCTCCATGGGTAATATATAGGGAGAATTTCATAAATTTTCATTTCACTTTTCAAAATACCACTTTTCATATTTTCTCTTTTACTTTTTTATTACCTACCCTATATTTTTTATAATACTCTATTTATCTCTCTTTGTCTCTCTTACTTTTCTATCACCTATCCAATTTTTTTTATTTTATAATCACACATCTTATTTTTCTTAAAACTAAAACTTTATCATCTAAATAAGTTTTCAGTTTTTTTAAAAACCCTTATTTTTTTCTATAACTTAAAAACTAAAATTGATAATGACTAGTAAACGATTTTAATATCTCTGAAAAGTGATTTCAAAATCCTTTCAATTTTTTAAGGATTTTAAAATCTAGTAAGCCAACAATTTCATGATTATATCAAATCAAACAAGACTTAATATAAATATCCTATTTTATTGAATAATAAATAAGAAATAATGACGTCTAATAGCAATATACTTTTGAGTATTTATACATTTTATACTATATTTTTTTTTGCATGTATGGTACTCAAAATTTTTAACAGTTGTGTTATGAAAATTTTCCTGCATACAATTAGTACTAAAACTTTTAAAAGTGTTTCAATTTAGAGGGTGTTTGGTTTTGCGTTATGAATCGATTATCAGCTTATTACGTTACAATAACGCAAATAATTAGTTTAAAGTGTTTGGATTGCATACGTTAATAAGTGATTATTTGCGTTTAGCGTTAATCTTACCACACTTTTTCATAAGTTAAAAAATGTAGTTTATTTGCTTAATAAGTGATTATTTGGTCATTTTCCAAGTAAAAACGTAAATCCAAACACTTTAAAAAATGATTATTTGATAATTATGATAGCAAACAGCAGAAGCTAAACCAAACACTACATTTCCTGCAGCATGTTTTGTTACAACTATTATCTGATTATTAGTTTTCAAAACGCTACAACACTTTTTCAAACGCAAATCCAAACACCCTCTTAGTCAAATGTATTTTAGAATTATATGTATCTGATTGAAAAAGAATTTTATAAAAAAACATAAAAAATCTCAAAAATATATAGCTATTAAACTTCATTTCCTCTTCGATAACACTTTTACACTAACGAAGTAACGAGCTTCTTGAAATGGTCAAAGAAAACCCAGTATATATACAGTTGACCAAAGTAATTTTGAAATGTATCGAGTCTTTTTTATTCACACTAGGATTATTTTGACTTTTTCTTTGTCAACCCCCTTTCCCTTTCAAAAAATATATAAATAAATAAATATATAAAATCAATATATAATCTTTGGAATTTCGAAACCCCCCAAGACAATTTCTTGGCAAATACGTTTAAGGTGGAATATTAATATTTGACAATTTCGATTGTATTTTCTTTGAAAGATCTATCTTTTATCGTCAAATATCGCTTCTAATTCATATATCACAACGTCAAAATGATATACGTTTTTTGCTTTTTCAACAAGCAATGTTTATTCTAGTAAACATAATATAAACACTTTCATTAAAACGACTTTCAACACAAATAGGAAGAATTACTTAAAATAGCATGCAACTTTTCTTCTTTTCTTATTATAGCAATCTCGTAAATTTTGTCTCAAATAATGGAACCAACTTTTGGTTTACTTCCGATTATAACATTTAACCGGAACAACAAGTAGGTTGTTATTTCAAACAATATTTTAAATGGTAAAAAATAAAACTCATTGTCATTAATTAAAAAAAAAAAAGTAGGCTGTTATTTCAAACAATAAACCCTATATATAACTTTTTTTACCAGTTAACCTTTGTTGTTTACCAGTTAAATGCTATAATTGGGAATGAACTAAAAGTTGGTTCCTTTATTTGGTACAAAATTTACGAGATTGTTATAATAAGAAAAAAAGGAATAGTTGCGTGTTATTTTAAGCAATTTCTCCACAAAAATAATAAGTCACAAGAAATAAAAAAAAGGGTTGTGGCACTATTACAAAATGTTGCCTGTTGTTAGATATGGATGGAAAAATGGTCAATAATAAACAAGATAATATACATTAAAAATAAATAAAGGTTTATATTATCTTGTGTATTTGAAAGTTTCGATATTGTGGTTAAATAAATCATTTATTACATACTTAAATAACTGAGTTTAAATTTTGGTAGTTGGGATGAAAAGTTTCAATAAGAAGCTAAAAGTAGGAGAACACGGTTAGATAAGAAAAAAACAAAGAGATTGAAAGATAAAAGACGATATTTATGAGTTTTCAAAACAGAAACCCTAGTCAGACGATTTTTATAAATAAATTACTTTAATACTATTTTATTAATGAAAATTATAGGCTACACATGTCATATCCTCGTTAATTCAAGTGTCAGTCTATTTAATTGATAATTGGTATATAGCTATTTTTAATAGAATAAATAGATAATTATATTATGTTTAACATGTTATATGTAAATAACGTATGACACAACCTAAATTATTATTAAAAAAACAATACACACCCAGCAAAAACTACTTTAGCAATATACTTTTATAAAACCAAAAGTCCTAACAGAAAACTACAACCCATAAAAACTCAATTTCACAAAACACACTCAATATTTGGTTTGACATATAGTAATCCTTTTTTATATTTATTTAATAATTGTGTTGATAACCTCTGATACAAATAGATGTCAAAAGTAGCTTTTAACAGTTTTTTTTTTTAAATTTTCCTAAGTACAAAATCCTTATAATTTGCATCAAATTGCATTATAGAATTTTTATTCTAAAGTTTTAACCGATTTTGAAATTGAAAAAAATTGATGCCTTCATTTACCGATCGATTTCACGATCAATATTCAAAAATAAATCATGTAATCCATAATTAAGTTAAATGTGTTAGGCTTTGATCATATGCTTCTACTGAAATTATGATATGATATGATAGAGTGATAGGGGAATCTGATTTTGAAATTGTTATAGCTGATTTTTAAATTTTGATAGCTTATTTTTATTTATTTTCTGACCAAATATTAACAATTATACTATTTGTAAACGTGTGAAGCTAGCTGCTAGGCAGCTGAAGCAGGCAGGTAAGCAGCTGACTTATTTTATTATTTTATATATAATATATAACGTTTTTGTTTTTCTAAGATAACTTTTGATATATTATAAATTATAAAAATTTGAATATATCATTATGATCGCATTGTTTTTATCTACATCTCGATATAAAATTTATCGCCGTCAGAACTATTTTATTAAGCAGGCAGGTAAGCAGCTGACTTATTTTATTACTTTGTATATAATATATAACATTTTTTTTTTGTATAGTAAATTTTGATGTATTATATTTTATAAAAATTTATTATGATCGCATTGATTTTATCTACATTCGATATAAAATTTATTACCGTCGCAACTATTTTCATTAAGCAAGCACGTTTGCAGCTGACCTGTTTTTTTATTTATATATAATATATAACTGTTTTATTTTTTTTGTTATACCATTTAATATAAACCATGTGTCATCGTCATGAATCGACACGTGTCATTTATAGTTTTAATACATATTAAATAATTTAACATATATCTATCCATATCTAACATAATCTACTTTTAAATTCAAATCAAATCAAATCCAACAAAATCTAATACTCTCGTAGCTTATTATTTATAATATAATATAATAGAAGTTTAAAATATTTTAAAAAATAATTACTATTCATGGGTGTGTAGAATTATACAAAATTAATAGGTAATAATAAATAATAATATCATTATTATATATATTTGTTTAAAAATAATATTTATATTTTTACTTAGTTTATTATATTTTATATATATTAAAAATATCCGCGTAATACGCGGGTAATAAACTAGTATATCACTATGATCATATTATTTTTATCTGTATTTGAATACAAAATATTTTTCTAACAAAAAGTATGATATTGTTCAATGAACAAATAATCTCGCAACCAGACAACTTAATCTGACAGATAAACAACAGATTTACTTTATTACTTTATATATAATAATAGATAACATTTTTGTTTTTTTAATGATAACTTTTAATATACTATGTTTTATTTCAAAAATATCATTTTGATTGCATTATTTTTTTTACATTTCAATATAAAATTTATTATTTTATAAACTATTTCAATTAGGCAAACAGGCATGCACCTGACCATTTATTTTGTTTTATATATCCTATATAACTGTTTTGTTTTTTTGTTATAATATTCAATATTATATTTTATAAAAATTTGAATATATTGTTATGGTCGCATTATTTTTATCTATATCCCAGTATAAATTTTTTTCGTCCAAAGTATTTTTAAAATGACAAAGTTTTATAGTTTAGGTATGATCCCGCTACAACGTACGGGTAAAACTACCTCGTTTTAATTATTTAGATAGGTTTCTTTTTGGGTATTATACTATTATCCTTTAATAAACTAAATATCATGAGGCAAATAGGCAACAATGTCTAGCGTCATTTGTCAGATTAAAAAGATTAGATACAAAATCAATGAAACTCTCCAACTTTAGAAAATGTAAACTTTTATTTGTTCCTAATTCAAAATAATATGATAATTAATCAATAAGTTAATTATTAATTTCACAATTTTTACTAAATTTTAATTTAATATATTTTAACAGTTAACAACCTTTTTCTTATTAGGTATCCTACTTGAAATTTTATTTAATTAAGTCAACTCATTAGAGTGCAACTTCTACCGGAAAAAAAGGGTAATCCACCCTCTGGGGGCCCCCACTGACCGGTCCACGGCCAACGTGGAGGAGGTACCGATCATTGATTAATGAGATAACAAGTAAAAATATCTACAAATTAAAGAAATAAAAGACCAATTATTGATTAGTGAGATAACAAGTAAAAATACCTAAATTTTACATATTTCAAATTGACAATTTTCATAACAGGCATGCTAAAAAAAACTAAAAGGATTCCCCATCATATAGTAAACCCAATATCTAATCAACAACAATAAGTGCAAAGTAAACTCAATATCTCAAAAACTAAAAGCACTCCTAATCTAGTATTCTACTTCTATACCAACTCATAACGTAAACGCTATTCTCTGTGCGTTGATCGTTCATCAATCAAGTAATACTAATCAACAACAATAAGTGTTCTGTTATATTGTTGTTTTATAGTACCAATTACCTAGAGTTAGGTATCTTCCAATTCCACAGTAATCAAAACAGTATAGATACCCCAGATCATATACATTCAAATCAACATTCACATCAATGAGAAATTCGAATAAAAATTTAAAAAGTGAGAGAGCAACAGAGGGATTTTTAGCCTTCTAGGGTTACCTTGATCATTCATAAGTCGTAACTCATAAGCAATTCCAACAATCCAACTCCTGACCGTTCTTAAACAATTCTGATTTCCAAATTCCAACTCTTACTACACCAACTTCGTGTGTCTGCGGTTCACACTGATTGAGCATAAGGCCTGATATTCGCTAGTAAGCAATTCCAACTGACTATGCGTTTGTGGTTCGTAAAAGGAATCATATTTTCTCGTAAGGACCAAATCTTCGTTCGGGATTCGTAAGCGTAAGGACTGATTGATCGTGCGTCCATCCATCTTCTACGTGAACGTGAGTGATTGTGTTTCCCTCTTCTCCCCTTCCTGACTCCTCGCTTTTCTAGAATTCTACCGATTGAGAAATCAAGAAACTGTGTGTGACCATGCGTGGATGAGATCAGATGTATCTAAACTGGGCTAAAACTCAAGGGCTAGTATAATGTAAATGGGCTTAAATTTTGTGGCCCTCTCTTCTCGTGATGCCCTGGGACACAGCCCAGGTTGCCCCCAGCCAAGGGTCGGCCCTGTGTAAATTATAATTATTGGTGCCTTCCTTAGTGAATTTGAAAGGCTTGCATATTCAATACAAAAGGTTACCATTGATGAGATTAACAAAGGTTCTCCATTCCCTTGGATTTCTTTGGTCCTAAAAAACCAACATTTGTGTTTTGAGAGCATTACGAGATTAATTGTCTGCTAGAAATAACCTATCATCTAGGGGTTTGCAGACCCCGATCACCCTATGTAGTCTTGTGATGAGGATAATGAAACCCTTCGCTATATTTAATTTAATTACCCAAAGGTTTTTGGTAATCGCAAAACACTATGGAGCTGGTGGCAGATTGATGCATTTCTTATCTCTCGAGCCTGTGACCTTATTTTCAGGCAATATGGCTTGTTATGGAATAGGATTTGATTTGGATTTTGCGGTATGTTATGTTAGTATATGGTCAGTTTGAAATTGGAGAAATAAAGACTTAGTACGACGAAGATCCGTTTGTATATAATTCAAAAATGGCGCCTTCATCCGATATAACATAAGGAAAATACATGGCATCATCAAAATACATTAAATGCAAACTTATCAGGTTGACACCGCTAAATCATCGACATGTCAAATTACTAAGTCACTAAAATAAGATTGAAATCGTAAGAGTTGATGATAGAGTACATTTCAATAAGATTGAAATCATAAGAGTTGATGATAGGGTTCTACATAGACCTAGAGGTGTCAATTTTGACCCAACAGACGGAATGATAAAAATGACCCAGAGTAAAAAACTAATATAGAACATAAATTTTATTAAAATGTGAAATTCTAGAAAATAATGTATTAAAAATTACTTTTTGGAAAATAAAATTAATATGATATTAACTTTTCTCTATTGGTCGTCGATCCATTCGACCCGTTTGCTTGAACGAGCTGAAATTGTCACCCCTACATAGACCCAATAAGTACATAAATGACTAAAAGGTTAAAGTAACTCTCTAGATATATATATATATATATATATATATATATATATATATATATATATATATATATATGTGTGTGTGTGTGTGTGTGTGTGTGTGTGTGTGTGTGTGTGTGTGTGTGTGTGTGTGTGTGTGTGTGTGGGTGAGTTCAATGGAAAACAACTATGCACCTGAAACCTACGCATATCGTCCGATTTGGTGCATTTCATGAAAAACGCGGTGGCATGATCGTAGATAAGGTGATGCATCACGCGGGATTTTGATGCATCGGGCGGGGAATTTGATGCATTTGTGGTGGTGCAATGCGGTTTTCACAAGTCTTCAGGTGCATTGCGGTTTTCACAAGTTTTCTGGTGCAGTGTGGTTTTCACAAGTTCTTGCATCGGAAAACCACAATGCATCGCTAGGAAAAGTATAATGCATCACACGAAGAAGATTGCATCACACGGGAAAATTTGTGCATCATGATCAATTGATGCATTACGCGGTCGGTTCGAGTCGAACCACACTGCATCAGATGAGAAGAATGGTGTATCACGATCATTTGATGCATCATATGGCCGTTCTGGGTAGGATCGGTACGACAGTCTAAATCGGTATGTTTGACTGGTCCATTCAGTCAAAGTTGGTCCATCAATTTTATGTTTCTCTACAAAAATAAAGTAATAAATTGCCTTGCGAGGAATCAAACCCCAAACCTCTAATTACACGAAACAATGTTTTAACCATTAAGCTACATATCACTTTGTGGTTTATTTTATTGACTTACTTCTTTTAATAACAAACCAAATCTTTAATATATTAATTTACAAAAGATCAAACACAAGATTTCTAAATTTATAGATCAAAATCGAGTTTTATTCACTAGTTTTTTTTACAATGCACCTATAAGTTTATGTATTAAAGAGTATCTTTGTTATTAAAATAAGTAAATCAAAAATTTTGATAATAAAAAAAGTTGTAGCTCAATGGTTAAAGCTTTGCATTATGGAACAAGAAGTTTTGTGTTCGATTCCCAACTAAGTAATTTAATATTTAATTTTTGTGGAGAAGCATAAGCAATAAACCGAGTTATACTAAGTGGACCGGTTTCGACGCCGGATCTATTCGATCAAAGACCAACATAACCGATTCGACCACGGACCGGTCGCATGATGCATCAAGTGATCGTGATGCATCATCCTTGTCGCATGATGCAATATGATTTCCTTTGCGATGCATTGTGTTTCGACTCGAAATGACTGCACGATGCATCAAATGATTGTGATGCACGATCCTAACTTGCTGATGCATTGTGGTTTTCCAAGATTTTCCAAGTTTTTCTGATGCATTGTGGTTTATATGCATATATGTGTGTGTGTGTGTGTGTGTGTGTGTGTGTGTGTGTGTGTGTATATAGGATTGGGTTCACATGAGAACCCCTATATTTCGTGAGAACGTGAGAACCACTCTAAAATTTGTGCATGCACTGTATAAAATTGTGCATTTGATACTAAAATTAAATGTTTTCGATAAATTATGCATTTCATGTAAAAAATTACGCATCTAATGCTATAATTTATCCATTTTATGTACGAATTGTGCATTTAAGAAAATTTGTGCACTTGATGTTCAAATTTGTGCATTTAGTTTATAATTTAATGAATGTAAGTTTTGAATGTAATTTTAGTGTTAGATTATGATATTGATTAATATTTAAGACTAATAATGATTTTAAGTAAAATTTTTAATTTTAAAATTTGTGCATCTGATGTACAAATTTGTGCATTTTGGAGTGGTTCTCACGTTCTCACGGTAACAAAGGTTCTTACCGGAACCCAACCATATATATATATATATATATATATATATATATAGAATATGGTTTGAGAGAGTACCACCAATTATGCAGCGCATCAGAATGTATCACATTAAAAAGAAACTTTTTTAATTTTTTTTCATAAAAATGTTTTAATATACAGGGTTATATGCCAAAAATAACAATAACTTTTTGTAGTTTTACCGTTTATACCAACATTATTTATTTTTTATCATTAATAGCAATAACTTTTGTATTTTTTACCGATTATACCAACTTATGACCTGGAAACCTGCTATAGCAGGTTACCATCAATTAATACCAACAACTTTTATGTTTTTACCAATAATAGAAACAACGTTTTATATTTTTACCAATAATAGCAACGACTTTTAACTTTTTACCAATAATAAAAACATATCAAATTAAATTTTATTTATCTTTAACTAATCATTACTTTAAGAAACTATATTAAAAGTTTTAAAATTATCGGGTTTCCACGTATGTGCTTTGTGAATAGTTAGGGATATTTTATATTATATTGCGTTGACGTGTTATTTACGTGGCTTTGGGGATTAGTTCGGGGGTGTTACGCACACACACACATACATATTGGAATAAACATATATATGGATACATAAAATCAAAATATATAACACTTAATGCATTCTTTCACAAACAAGATTTAGACATTAAATCATTTTATCATTCAAAACCATGACAACATACAAATGCAATAATAATCATCATAATATTCAAAGTGAATTTTGGTCTCATATGAAATTTAGACATTGAAAAGTTATAACTTTTAAAGTTATAAACTTCAGTTCGGTTTGGTTTTTTCCGGTTTATTTTGACCTCCAAACCGAAACCAAACCGAAATTTTTGGTTTTTGAAAATTCAAAGTCCAAACGGTTTGGGTTTTTTTTTGTTTCGATTTTTTGATTTTTTCGGTTTCAGATTGGTTAGCCTCAATTCTTCAAGAAATCAACTAATTTACTAACTAAATTCTTTGATTGATTCAAAGATTTCCAAACCCAAGTTTTAGTAGATTTCTTGTATTCAATTATCCATAATTCCTCTACATAGATTATTATCTATTCTTTGGCATTTGTAAACACACTTATTTAGTTCTTGCATTATTTCATGATATGAATAGCAACACAAGAAGATGAGGACATGATGAGACTTCCATACTTATTAAAGCATAAAAAATTATACCTTGAGTTTGTTAAATTGGTTGGAACAAATCATTGAGCTTCTCCCAACAAAACTTATAAGAATTCATGAGTTTCAGTTACTTATATTTTGTTGGAAGCTTAAAGGCTCTTGTACTCATATTAGAATAATTGGATTATTAAATCATATATAATTATTAATAAAATAAACGGATGCAACTTTTTAATATTACCATTTTTTTATCAAATAAATAAAGAATTAATTATCCAAAAAAGAATACAAATGTAGCATAATGTGTTGATTATATTCCAAAAAAAGAATACAAAATTTTTAATATTACCATTTTATTTATCAAATACATCTTATACAAAATGATTTGAGTTTCACGTTGTTATGTTACACTTAAATGGTCGACCCTATCATACCTATAAAACCCGGCAATGCATGAAAATATGACACATCAAAATAATCTTCATTTTTTAATGTCTATAGAAAACATACTTTTTATATTTTTATAGACACACATTGCATTTGATTTATCTCTAACAAAATTTTTAAAAAAAATGGATTATGAACTTATTTGATTGTATTTCGATTTTCATAAATCTAGTTTCTTTAAAGTAATGATTAGTTAAAGATAAAGATAAAGAAAAATTTTAATTTGATATGTTTTTATTATTGGTAAAAAGTTAAAAGTCGTTGTTATTATTGTTAAAAATATAAAACGTTGTTGGTATTATTGGTAAAAAGATAAAAGTTGTTGGTATTAATTGATGGTAACCTGCTATAGCAGGTTTCCAGGTTAAAAGTTGGTATAATCGGTAAAAAATACAAAAGTTGTTGCTATTAATGATAAAAAATAAATAATGTTGGTATAAACGGTAAAATTACAAAAAGTTATTGCTATTTTTGGCATATAACCCTAATATACATTATGAAGATCATATGTAAATTTCACATACATTCACATCTCCAAACTCCTAAAAATGATGTGAACTTACACTTATATAAATTTGCGTATATGTGAACGTGCATTCATGTGATGCGTGATTTTATGCACTTAGAGTGTTCGAATTTGCATCGTGATTTCATGCACTTAGAGTGTTCGAATTTGCATGAAATTTATATATCATCTGTGTAATGTTAATTAGAACATGCTTATGAAAAAATAATTTTAAGAGTGATAATAGGTGGTACTCACTTGAACATATATATATATATATATATATATATATATATATATATATATATATATACACACATACATACATACATACATACATACATACATAGAGTTCGAGAAAGTAACACTCATTATGTAGCATCAGAAGGTGCCGCATTTATAAAAATGAGTGAACGTACACTTACATAAATGTTCGTACATGTGAACATACATTTATGTGATATATGATTTAATGCACTTAGAATGTGTGAGTGTGCGTGAATTTATATATCATCATTGTAATGTTAATTAAAACATGTTTATGAAAAAAATTTAAAAATTATTTGTAAGAGTGACATCTCCTGATGTGTTAAATAATAGGTGGTACTCACTTGAAGTTAAATATTTATATGAAATTTGGGGTGTCATAGATACCACGACCCTTCAACTATCAACAGTGATTCGAACACCTACTAACTTTTTTTTAACGGCAAACTATACTACTCCTACTCCTAAACTACTTCTTTTTTTCCCAAGAGTTACTTCCTTCACCTAAATTTCAACTTGTCTCCAATAGGAGTCGAACCCATGACCTCTAACCTTTTACCAAATGGGTTAAACTCCATTGGTAACACCTACTAAATGATCGTAGTAACGCATCAACTTAGTTTTTTAATTTTAAGTGAATTTTATATCCAAATCTATTCAAATCGGTCATGATTAAAATCTGTGACATACTTTTTATTTTTTTATATATACTATAAAATTAGAATATTATTTTACACAAGATATATCGTCGATACATTAAAATGAGTAAATATTTATGTACTATTGAATTGTACGATACTACGATTACATAATTACTAGTTAAGTAGACCAAAAATCCTTAAATTCGACCAATTAAACAAAATTTAACTAATCGAATTATACAATCTTACATTAACAAATAATTATGGTCCAGCTAATTAGTGATAATGAGACATGGGAATATTTGCTTTAAATGAAAAAAGGCGCATGGATACGATACTGTAGAATGTGAACACATACAGGATGGTTTTGAAATATTTATCACTAGGTGTGTAAATGAGCCGAGCTACTCGTGAGCTACTCGAGCTCGACTCGCTAAAAGCTCGAAAAAAGCTCGAATTAAACGAGCCCGAGCCGAGCTCGAGCCGAGCTCGAGCCTAAATTCAAGCTTGTTTGATAAACGAGCTCGAGCCCGAGCTTCACATATTGAGCTCGCGAGCCTAAACGAGCTTAAACGAGCCTATATATAAATATATTTTTAAATTAATAAATATATAATATATGAATTTAATAAATATAAATATATTAAAATAACAAGTTATATATATTATGTTAAAAGATTATTTAAAAATTAACTAAAAAGGTTAAAATATATAATAAACGAGCCGAGCCCGAGCCGAGCTCGAGCTTGGAAAATTATTCACGAGCCGAGCTCGAGCTTTACATACGAAGCTCGAAACGAGCCGAGCTCGAGCTCGAGCCTAGTACTTTTAAACGAGCCGAGCTCGAGCTTAAACGGGCTCAGGATCGGCTCGGCTCGTTTACACCCCTATTTATCACTAAAAAAATAATATTTTAGTATTTTAATTCTAATATAACTATATATATATATATATATATATATATATATATATATATATATATATATATATATATATATATATATATATATATATATATATGTGTGTGTGTGTGTGTGTGTGGGTTCAAATGAGTACAACTAGTTTTGCTGAGTACCGGAGTTAACTCGCTTAAAATCATATTTTTTGAAAAAAAATTTCATAATCATGTTTAAATTAATAATACAAGACTACTTGCAAAAAATCACACATAAACACACACTAGAACTAAGGGAAACGTGTGTGTTCACATGAACTGTACTGTTGTGATGTGTTCACAACTAAGCATGTTCACATGAATTTTTTCACGTTCACATGACTTTTAAGATGATAGACTGTGTAAATGTATATAATTTTTTACGAATAACCTTATATTATTTGTATCTAAATGAATATGAAAAAAAATTCATAAAAAAAAACTTTTTTTGGAACAAGTTCACATCTGAAACCCGTGTGTTCACAGGTACTCACGGTACTCTGCATTTTTTAGGTACTCACACGAACCATATATATATATATATATATATATATATATATATATATATATATATATATATATATATATATATATATATATATATATATATATATATATATATATATATATATAGAATATGGTTCGAGAGAGTACCACCCAAATGCAGCGCACCAGAAGGTACCACCTTTAAAAAAAAATTTAAATTTTTTTTTTCATAAACATGTTTTAATTAACATTATTAAGATCGTATGTAAATTTCACATACATTCACATCTCCTAGCTCCTAAAAAATGATGTGAACACACGCTTACATAATTTTGAAGACATGTGAACATGCATTTATGTGATGTGTGTTTTCATGCACTTAGAGTGTTCGGATTTGCGTCAAATTCACATATGATCTGTGTAATGTTAATTAGAACATGTTCATGAAAAAAAATTTCAAAAAAATTACTTTTAAGGGTGGTACCTTCTGGTGCGCTGCATTAGAGGTGGTACTCACTTGAACCTAAATCTCTCTCTCTCTCTCTATATATATATATATATATATATATATATATATATATATATATATATATATATATATATATATATATTCATTGAGAAAAGCACAAATGTCCCACAATTCATTACTTTTTGCCCTATATAACTGGAATTAATTGCGTTAACTTTGTTGCTTTTCTTTGCAACATGTAACCAAACCACTCACATGCACACCACCATAAATATTTTATAAGATGCATTATTAATATTTAATTTTTAGTAAAAAATTAAATTAACATTCTTTTTTGAGAAGTTAGGGTTCTTTTTTCATAATTTTTCTCCTCAAACCGTGTAGGTGCATTACTGCAATTTTAATGATTGAATGAAAATCATGACACTCTTTTGAATAAACTTTTAATGTTATACAATTTTAAAAATGTTTGAATGAAAATCATCAACTTAATTAAAGTCACGTTTGTTTAACTTTTAATAGAATCATTAAAAGGTCATTTTTTTGAATAACTTATTAATTGATTTCATTAATAACTAAACAAATAACCCCTAAATCAAAATAACAAAACGCTATTAATAAAATATATTGATTAATAATGACTGCAGATTTAATAATCGTTGATTGGTCATTCTTACCCATAAATGCAAATATGTAATCAAAAAAATTATTTAAAACATCAAGTAATGTTAATAATATATTGAAATGTGTGTATTGTATGTATGTGTGTGTCTGCATATATAGTTAGGTACTCGGGTTCATATAAAAATTCTTGTATTTTATGATAACACGATAATCGCTTTTAGATTTATGTATTTGAAGTCAAAATTTATGCATTTAAAATAGTCAGAGTCATATAAGAATTACAGTATTTCGTAAAAATGTAAGTACCACTTTTAAATCTATGCATTTAATACCCAAAATGTATACTTCCATATGCAAAATTCATACATATTATTTATGGTTTGGTGCATTTATTAAACTTAATGCATTATATGTTCAAGTTTATAAAAAATATTAAATTAATTAACTTATATTTGTATGTAAATTTAACAAGAGATTATGATATTAATTTATAAACCTAATTTTATAATTTATACAAATGTATGTTTTTTAAAGTGGTTATTATGATTTTATGAAATATAGTATATACTGAAACCTAATATTTTGTTTGTGTGTGACTGTGTGTGTATATACATTTTTTAATAAATAGCAAATAAATAAATAAATAAATCAGTCAAATACAAATTTCCTAGCAACATAGGAATAGGATACGTAGCTAGAGACATCCCTAATAACCACGAGTTCAAATAATTGGACCACTTGAAAATATTTATTATTTTAATATTATATTGTATTATTGTATCATGACTTTACATTCTGTTTGGATACTTGATGAGTTGATGGCCAGTCCTTCCGTACACTTCTCGTTAGGGGTGAACGATGGGTACCATTTCCCGAACCCGAACCGGTACCGAATTAATATATTCGGTTCGGTATTCGGTTTTTAAATTAGCTAAAATTCGGTATTCGGGACCGAACCGGCACCGTATAAAATTATACGGTTCGGTATTCGGTTCTTTCAAAACTAATAATTCGGTTTCGGTATTTTCGGGATCGGTACCGGTTCGGTTCGGTCCGGTACCGAGCTCACCCCTACTTTTCGTTGCTTGATGCCTTGATTACACCCGATTTTAAAGTGAGAGAAGATTATTTTTTAATCATCTGTTTCGTATCGTTAACAAAAAAACATGTGAATAAAATGGCGTATGATTAGTAAAAAGTAAAGGGATCAACGAATGTACATATAGCACTTAGGGTATGCAAAACAACTGAACCCGAATAACACGGTGAAACGAATCATAAACGGGTTATTCGATTTTCGATTTTGTTAATTGGGTTAAATGGTACTTGAATAATAATTTTGGTTCGAAGTTGGGGTATGATTTATGTTTATTCAAGTACTCAAAAAATCCTTTAATTTTTAAATACCCAATTTTATTTAAAATTACATTTGTCTATAATTAGAATTAGATTTGTTTATACATAAAATGTAAAGATCCAATACCTAATTTTAATACCTAAACCATTTAACAAGTTTTACCCAAAAGACCCAACATATTATTTAACACGTTTAAACTAATTTGTAGATGATTCCATTTTTTATACAAAAACCAAATAACTCGTTAATCCAATCGACTAACCCGCTAATAACTTAACCCGAAACCGATTAATCTGTATCCTTATTTGGTTCGGGTTCGACCAAATAACTCACACCCTCAAATTCTATAAACGGACATTAAAATTAATATAAAGTTGTAGTTTATAAGTATTATGAGGGTAAAAAAATATTTTATCGACCAAAAGCTCAAACTCTTTTGGAAATCTACTTCAAATAACTTATCCGTGAAAGAACTTTTAAGAGCTTTCGTTTTCGAACCAAAAGCTTAAGTTTCTATCAACTACCTAACAGAGTTTTTGAACTTTTTAGTTTCCAAAAATTAAAAACTGAAGTAAAAGCTCTCAAAATCTCATTGTCAAACGCGCACTCTGTATGTCTTTTTATATTTTTAATTCCATCTACAACTACTTTATCAAACACTCTAGTCTCTTTATATATTAATTATATATCTTCGGGTTTTCTAGTTGGGAGTGATGGTCATGCTTGTAGCTCTCTTCTAGTAAACTTTTTTGCCGTTCAAAAAAATATATATATAAATCTAACAATAAAGTGGTTAAATAGATTTGCGACATTTCATGTACAAAACATATAGTTTAAATGCATATGATTTTAAGTTTAAGACTACAAACATCTATACATATTAATAAATGAGAACATTTTTATGCCACGTGGTGTTCTCTCCTTAAACTTCATCTTTAATTTCCCGCCTTTTTTCCATAAATAAATCAATTAGTTTTCTTAAAAATTAATGTTCAAATAAATAATGACAAAAAATAAAATTTAGATTTGCTACTTAACTTTTATAATTTTGATCAAAATTTTACTAACTAATATAAAATTTTAAAAAGTATCATATTGAAATTTAAATGTTATCCTAAATTAAAATAAACAGTGACTTTCAATATAAAATTTTAATCATAGTTATATATTAAAATTATTATAAAATGCAATTCAAATTATAATTTCGCACATAGTTGTTCTATTTATTTTATATCATGACTTTTAATTTCATAGTTTATATAATTTCAAAATTTTATGAATACCATTTAACATTAATGTCTTGTCATTCTTTTTTATTATATTTATAATAATATTTAAAGTTTTTATAAATTTTAAAAATTATTTATTTATTGAAAATACCATGTAATACATGGGTCATTAAACTAGTCTTCATACTAAATAAAGACCATAAATATTTCACATTCTAAAAAAAACATCTTAGCCTCTTATAAATCGTTGAATATCGTGTATAAAAATAGAGCTTATAAAAAAAACAACAATAATTAAACGAAAAAGGAAAAGTTATATGACATCTCACTAGACATGGCAATGGGGCGGGGCAGGGCGGGGATCTCAGTTCTCATCCCCATCCCCGCTTCTTAATCCTCTCTCTCATCCCCGGCCCTATCCCCGTCGGGGAATGAGTTTCCATCCCCATCCCCGTCCCAATCGGGGATCAGGGATCCCAGTCGGGGAATCGAGTTTTTCAAGTTACTAAAATATTATTAAGTTTAAACTATAAATAATAATTTACTAGAAAAATTTATGTAGATAAACTTTAAAACAAATCAAATCAAACATATTTGATTTATTTACATATATAATTTATAATGAAACTAAAATAAAGAAAATGTTTGCAAAAGATTTATAAAACCACTAAAATGAAAAAAACAATAGTATTTTAAACTATAGTAAAGTCATATACAATAATATTTAATATATTATAAAAAATGTAATGAATAATTCACATTGTAAAGTTAAATATATATAATAATCTATATTAAAACATAAAACATAATCGGGGTCGGGGTCGGGGATTAAAGTGTCTCCCATCCCCGCCTCATCCCCGTTAATTTAAATCGGCGATTCCCCATCGCCGTTCAACTCGGGGATTCCCCGGTTAAATCGGAGTTGAATTACGGGTTCCCCGTCGAGTATGAGTTTTTTTTTTTTTGCCATGCCTACATCCCACATTGGTGGGTAAGAGAAATCAAGAGACCTTTATAAGGGTGATGTAACTTTCTCCCAACAAATGCGTTTTGGGATGAAAATAAAACCGTGAGGCACCGTGTTTAGGTGACCAAAACTGACAATATCCTGTCCCGGTGGGCTTGGGTTGTTGTAAATGGCATCAAGCCGGGCACCGGAACAATGTGTACAACGAGGACGCTGTGTCCCCAAGTGGGGAGGATTATAGGCATCGACATTTGAAACAAAACATTGAAGATATTTGAAGTGTTCAAAACATTGATCTCAACATTGATCCGGTTAACGATTTTGAAAACGAATATTTGTTCCAAAACTTTGCGTGATTTAGTTTTCATTTTATTGTTTTTTATTTTAATGTTTAAGATGTGGAACGAGCATTCTGTATTCTTAAAAAGCGTTGGCAAATATTAAATGTTTTTATTTTTAAGTTGAATATTCTAATATTTAATGTTATATTTAATTTTAATATTATTAATTTGATGTTATTTTTTTTCAATGTTTTTATTTTAAGTTTAAAATGATAATAAAAGAAAATGAATGACATCCATACTCTCGGAATAACATCAAAATGGTAAAAAATGGCTAAGCCAATGTGACGCTGACATCAGTGGCGTAGCTATGCATGAAAGAGGGTGGGCCATGGCCACCCCCACCCCCACTCTCCTCTCTCTCTCGTATATATACATACATATATATATATATATATATATATATATATATATATGTATGTATGTATGTATGTATGTATGTATGTATGTATGTATGTATGTATGTATATATATATATATATATATATATATATATATATATATATATATATATAATCAGGTTCATCAGCGTACCTATGAGATTCCAGCGTACCCAGCGTACCCTAATGTGAATGATCATTCACATATATTTTTTTGAATAGACATGTATAATACAACATTATAAGACTTTTTTTCAAAAGGAGCAACATCATAAATCTTGTGAATGGTAAAAAAAGATCATGTGAATGGTCATTCACACCATTCACATAGTGTGAAATGACCATTCACATGGATGACCATTCACATAAATATGCATTGAGCATTCACATAATTTTTAAGGACACAGAAAGTGTGAATGTATGTGAAATTCATATATCATGTGTATAACATTAATTTAAACATATTTATGAGAAAAAAAATTAAAAAAAAGTTTTTTAAGGTTGGTACCTTCAGGTGCACTTGATTTCGAGAGGTACCTTTTTGAACCTGAATCTATATATATATATATATATATATATATATATATATATATATATATATATATATATATATATATATATATATATATATATATATATATATATATATATATATATATATATATATAGAATCAGGTTCATCAGCGTACCTATGAGATTCCAGCGTACCCAGCGTACCCTAATGTGAATGATCATTCACATATATTTTTTTGAATAAACATGTATAAGACAACATTATAAGACTTTTTTTCAGAAGAAGAAACATCATAAATCTTGTGAATGGTAAAAAAAGATCATGTGAATGGTCATTCACACCATTACATGGATGACCATTCACATAAATATGCATTGAGCATTCACATAAGTTTTAAGGACACAGAAAGTGTGAATGTATGTGAAATTCATATATCATGTGTATAACATTAATTTAAACATGGTTATGAGAAAAAAAATTTAAAAATATTTTTTTAAGGTTGGTACCTTCGGGTGCACTTGATTTCGAGAGGTACTTTTTTGAACCTGACTCTCTCTCTCTCTCTCTCTCTCTCTCTATATATATATATATATATATATATATATATATATATATATATATATATATATATATATATATAAAATTGCAAATCTAACTTTAGTTTTGAGGTTAGATTGAGTATTACTATTCGACTAAAATAATAATTGCAAATCTAAGTTTTAACTTTGGAGTTAGATTGATTATTACGTATACATGTTTAGACTAAAAGAATATAAATTTATATTTATAATCAAAATAAATTTTAAATTTTTAAAAAAATATAGTTTCTAATATTTAGTATATGACTTAGACGATATAATGAAACATAAATCGTTACACACACACACATACATACACACACACACACACACACCCATACACACATTTAACAAAATTATTTATATTAGTATTCTTATCATGTATTACAATCATTTATATTTCGTTACGACCCTAGTGTGAGTGTGTGTGCAAATGTATGCATGTATGTATATATTTAAGTGATTATTTAAAGGATCAATATTTATTGTAATAAAAGTTTATGTATTATATTTTTGTTTTTCGGTACCTAATGATTTTTACCAATTAATTTGGCTCACCCAGTAATCAAATCCTGGATACGCCACTGGCTGACGTGGCTGCAGTTTTGTTTGGCATCCATGGTCTCCATTCCCTTTGGCCTTAGCTTCACAAGACCACCCACAATCAAACACTTTAAACCCAACTAAGTTGAGAAAGACCTTTGAAGTTTTGACAAATACATAACCTAATAATGAAGCCGAAAAACAGCCTTGAAAAACCAGTTCTTGGTTTGAAACACCGGATATGCCACAAGATATAAAAGTCCATAAAGGCTTACAACGATCCACAAGATAACTTGCAACCATCTTTTTTGAAGATGGTGACCCATTTTTAAATATATAATTTCATAGATATAAACATTTACGAGTAATATAAAATGCTATTTTTAATAATTATTACATTAAAAGCTATAAAATTTGGCCAAAGAATTTGTCAAAAATCGAATTTTGTCACGACTATTTGATCTGAAAAAGCTTGACTTTGCTTAAAAATCTAAAAAAATTAGTAATTTACTAATTAAGCATGACAGAATGATAAATGGTCAAATATTTCCACACATGCCCAATTGAAAGAAAATCAAATAAGTTGACTTCGTAAATCGTAAATTACGTTGTAAGTGCCAATTAATAGTTTATAATACATAATTGTTACTTTCAATAATAATAATCAACATTTTTTTCCCTAATTTAAAAATCGACAAGCGACCAGAAGCAGTAATAACTTTTGTCATTTTTATCATTAATAGTAACATTATTTTTTTTATCATCAATAAAATTGAGTTTTATATTTTTTAACGTTTATAGCAACAAATTATTATTTTTAGCAATAATAGCAACCGATGACCTGCAAATTTGTTTATGTTCATTAAAGCAAATAAAGTTTTCTTTATTCGTATAATCTTGATAACTTATATTAAGAAATACTAAAAAATAAAACTTTTTTGCTCACGAAATATGGACTTTTAAACTTTTATATAACAAATATCAATACCTAATGTTGTCACTTGTCAATCATAGTTATATTTTAAAATCTATATTTTAAATAGTACACCTAAACATAATTATATACCTAGATTTTTTTATAAACTAAAATTGATATTAAAAACTATCAGAGGAAACTATGTATTTTTTATCTTTAATTTTACTACCTTTTCAATATATTTTAATTATATATAAACTTTATATTATTTCATTAAAAATAAAAATATGTATTTTTTAAACCAATTTTTAACCTAGTTATAATTAAATCAAAATATTAACTTTATAAAATTATAAAATTAGAACATATAACATGTTAAGTATTTATATTTCGTTAAGTTATAATTATATTGAACATATGAAATTTATATTTATTTATGTAGAAAAACAAAGTCGCATTGACTTAAAATAATAATAAATAAAAATGTATGAGTCTACGTGTGTAGGGTGGGTTCCGATAAGAACTCTTTAATTCCGTAAGAACATGAGGACCACTCCAAAATACACAAATTTGTACATCAAATGCACAAATTTAAAAATTAAATTTATAACTTAAAATCATTATTAGTCTTCAATATTAATAAATATTGTAATCTAACATTAAAATTACAATTAAATTTTAATTTCATTAAATTATACATTAAATGTACACATTTGAACATTAAATGCATAAATTCATACATAAATTGGACAAATTTATCATGAGATGTGTAAATGTTTACATGCAATGCATAAATTTATCAAATTTATAATTTATACATTAAATGCACAAATTTTAGAGTGGTTTTTACTGGAACTCAATCCTACATGTGTGTGTGTGTTTGAAATTAATATATTAATAATATTACAACGTAAAAATCAATAGTAATAATAATACAACTTCAATAATTTATAATAATAAAATAAAATTGTAATTAAAAATAAAATAAAATAACATTAATTTGATGATGGACCAAATGTGAAACAAATTAAAAAGATAAAATTTTCATTTTAAAAAATTGATAAGTCAAACGACAAAATCTGTAGCAAAATCTTAACCATTGTGACGACCAGTATAATTTCTAGGGTTAATATTGAAAAAACCTATAAACTTTTTTCATTTTCACGATTAAGTCCCTAAACTTTTTTTACCGATTGTTTAAGTCCCTAAATTATTTTTATATTACTCAAAAGTATATATTTTTGACCGGCTATCGAATGAGTAGGTAAAACACAACCAATAAAACAAAAAGTTCAGAGATTTAATCGCTAAAACATGTAAACATAGTGGGTTTTTTGAATAAGACAAAATTAGTTAAGAGACTTAAACAATCAGAAAAAAAAGTTTAGGGACTTAATCACAAAACTAAAGAAAGTTTATGAGGTTTTTTCGATATTAACCCTAATTTTAATAGTTAAAAGATTAAATCCATAACTTCTGTAAACCAAAATATGAAATTTGTATATTTAAGTTTTAATTTCTTAATCAAATACATAATTATAATTTATATACATTTTAAAATTATCTATAATGGTGATTAAATCAATTATTAAGGACATCATATAGATAACAAGGGGGCTCCACAATCCACACCCACCACCACAATCAGCCAAGAAATCTACCTTTTACACACAAATCTGAAGTCCCTATGGTTTAGGTCATTGCAAAATAAATGTCATTGTGATATATGTAAGTTACATCATTTTATGCATAAAATTTCCAGAAATGTTCATTTGATGCTTGTTTCATCAAAGAAGATAAATTGTACCAATAAATAGTGAAACAAGTTTGGTTAAATACAGGGATGACAAAACAACTCAACCCCAATAGACGACAATTTAGGACTTCAAAATATGTAGTTATTTTAAAATATCTACATTATATATACATAGAATATGGTTACTACCATTTATTATGTAGCGCAAAAGAAGGTACCATCTTTAAAAACATTTTCTTATAAACATGTTTTATTTAAAATATAGAGATGATATGTAAATTTCACATACACTATATTCCCCAACTCCTTAAAATTGATGTAAACGTACTCTTACATAATTGTGCATGTATGTGAACTTACATTTATGTGTGAATGTGCGTGCAGTTTATAAATTATCTTTGTAATGTTAATTAAAACATGTCTATGAAAAAAAATTAAAATATGCTACAACCAAGACCATCACATCGTGGAAGGGCATCAGTTCTTTAGTCCAATAAGTAATATTTTTACTTTCCAATCAAATAATTCTAGTTTAATTTTTTAATCACACAACAATAAGAAGTAAGCAAACCCCTTTAAAATATAGTATACTATAATTTTAAATTTTTTAAAAAGACAATAACTTTTTTTTACGAAAATGCATGAGACCGATGATGCTTATAACCTTCATTTCATTTTTCACGATACCAAACACCGCATTAGTTGATATGTTTGAAGCATTCGTAGATTGTCTTTTATCTTTGAATATGCTACTTAATTCATTAATAGTATTCTAAACATCTCTTGAATATGGAGTTAATCGTGTGTGTGTGTAATATATATATATATATATATATATGAACTGTACTGTTGTGAACGTCTGTTCACAACTAAGCACGTTCACATGACTTTTAAGATGATAGCAAGTGTAAATGTATGTAATTTTTTACGAATACACTTATATTATTTGTATCTAAATGAATATGAAAAAAATTAAAAAAAAAAATCTTTTTTTCGGAGCAAGTTCACATCTAAAACTCGTGTGTTCACAGGTACTCACGGTACTCTGCATTTTTGAGGTACTCACACGAACCATATATATATATATATATATATATATATATATATATATATATATATATATATATATATATATATATATATAGGTACCATATTAGACTATGGTACCGGAGTACCATACTAAATGATCATGTTCAATACGACAAAGTCATATTTCATGCAAAATAACAATATACAAATGTTCAAACGTACATTATTTATTGACTAGTATACATCATTTACATTTTCATTATGAAAAAATGTTATATTTTATGCAAAATAGCAATGTGCACATGTTCAAATATGCAATTTGCATGAACATGTGCATATTTCACTTTTGCGTGAAATTAAAGCTTTAAACAAACTCAACGTGATTAATATGAAAATGATGTAAACTAGTTAATTATAATGCAATTTTAAACATATCTATATTACACTTTTACATGAAATTTAACATTTTAACGTAATGAACATGTTCATTTTATGTTGTACTCCAGTTTCTCAGTCTAATATGGTACTCCATGTATCTCAACCTTATGTACTTTTTTGAACCTGACTATATATATATATATATATATATATATATATATATATATATATATATATATATATATATATATATATATATGTATATATATTAGGGGAGGTTCAATGGAAAATCACCATGCACCTAAAAACTCGTGAAAACCGCACTGCACCACCACAAATGCATCAAATTCCTCGTGTGATGCATCAAATCCCGCGTGATGCATCAAGTTTCCCGTGTGATGCATCACCTTATTTACGATCATGCCACCGCGTTTTTCATGAAATACACCAAATCGGACGGTATGCATAGGTTTCCATAATTTTCAGGTGCATAATGGTTTTCCATTGAACTCACCCCAATATGTGTGTGTGTGTATGATAACTAAATATCTTATCAGAAATTCTACTCAAGAAAGTAAGAGGTCCTTTTCATTATCTATCCTCCAAAAATAAAAGAATATGAGATGATAAATAGAAATGTAATGGTCCTCTAGATTATATTGAAAAAAGTGTTCAAATTGCATATTATTAAAATAGGATCTTGCTTCATGCCATGTGATTGTTGCATGAAATGCCTCTCCAAAGAAACGTGGGAAATCCTTTAAATAAATCTCTAATACCACTTCAGTAAACAATATTCCCCACCCTTATATTTTTATGAAAATGAAATGTGTTCAAAGTTTTTAAATAAAATCAAGAAACGTGACAAGTTACATAAATATTAACAAATGTTTCAAGTACATTTTTTTGTTAAAAGATTATCCCGGAAAATCTTATAAACAAAAAATTACATCCACAAATCCAAATGACCAACAAAAGACCAAACATGTAACAAATCAGCTAACAAGACTAAGCTACGAAAGCAACAAAAGTCCAAACGTCATAGCAACTAAAGGGCCGTTTGGTCAGTGAATTTCTTGAGATTCATTGGATTTGCATTTAAAATCATATGTTTGATTTGCAGATTTTAGTAAGGATTTAAAATCACAGAATTTCTTAAATCACTTTTCTGTTTGTTATTTAAAAACTCAGCTTTTCTCGTAGGATTTTAAATCTCAATTATCTTGCATTCTTCATATTAGCAAACTTTTTCTAAATGATAAAGTAGATTTTTTAACAAATTATGATAAATGAAAATACTGCATAATGTAAATTATTTGACAGAATCCAAATCCCAATAAAACAATTGCGAACCAAACACCCACTAAATTAAAAAAACAAATTAAACACACTTCATTATTTAATAATATCTATCCAAATGTGTTGTAAATTAAAATTCAATCAAGTTTATTCTGATCCCATCCAACCTATTTAATAAACAATTAACTAATTATTTTATAAAATTGATTTTTATATATTTATATAGATTTATTTCTATAATAATTTATTATAGTTAACCCATGAAATACATGAACATCTCAAACCTAGTAAAATATGAAATATATACGATTAATAATTTAATATTAATTAAATTTCAATAGTTAAAATTATATTCTTATATTTCGGTGCCCGGATATCATGAGAGTTTTTAGCCAAATAATAGTACTTTTAAAAAATATTTACCAAAACATAGTACTTTAGATTTTATTTACTAAAACAGGGTACTTTTGCTTTTAACCCATTTTTTATAAATGGTTCTTCTTTTTCTTCTTTTTATTTTTTTTTAACTTAATACAATTTTCAAAATAATTTTTTTTTCACTCAATTTTTTTTACTCACTTTAAATTTCATTAAGAAAATTTGACATCAATGAAATTTGACATAAAATCATACATATATGAAATTTGACGTAAAATCATACAATTTTCATTGATGTTCGATTGAGTAAAAAAAAAATCATAAAATCAATTCCTAATTTCAATCCATTAATTAATTAGAAGCTTGCTAGTAGTAGATTATTTTGAAATTTAAAATTGATGGATTCATGTATGAGTCATTTGGTCGACACATACAATTATTTCACTCAATTCTTTTTTTCACTCGATTCTTTTTTTTACTCACTTTGACATAAAATCATACATCATGTACGATTATATAATTTTATTTGTATTGATAAAGTTAGTTTTCTAATATGAACCCATTGCATGATTTTTAAATTTAGTTGTTTTGATCGATTAATTGAAGAATATTGTTATTTGTCTCTGTTGGTTAAAATTGAACGTTGATCTTTGTAATTAGTTTGTAGTGGGTAGAAAAAGAATCAATTTGAAAAACAAAAATTTTGAAAACAATTCTTTTTTTAAAAAAAATGAGTAAAAAAAAAGAAAGATCATTAAAAAAAATTAAGACGACCATTTTTGGATAAAAGATTTGAATAAAAAAATGTTAGCTGTGAACCATCATTCTTTATTAGACTTAAAACCAAAAACTACTATCTTTTAGTAAATAAAATTAAAACTACTACTATTTGGGAAATAAATATACAAAATACAAGGGTTTAGTAAAAAACTCGATTTCATGATGTACCCAAGTTTTGAAATTTATATTTAAATCTCGATTGGCGTGCTTTCAAAATGAATTTGTGGACTAAAGATTATTTTTGAAAATAAGCCGACATTTAACTTTTTATTAGTTAAATGACTCATATATTACGTAAATATTTTTAATATAAAATTGTAACTTCTCGTTTTTGAATTTTAGTTTAGTAATTTAGATTTTAAGAAATTATGTCTTTCTATTTAATATTTGGATTTATGTTATTGGTTAATGAGTTGAAAATTACATTGCTAAAAGTTGTAGAATTTCAATTTTGATCAAATAAAGTTTTGTGACTGAAATGGAAAATTTGAAACTTTGTTTGATGAAAAAAATGAAATTTCAAGGGTTAACCTTATCATATTTGCAAACATATGGAAGATTGGTTTAAGAGAGATGTCTTGAAGTTGGTTGTCATTTGGAGACACCAAGACACATACGATTCATTAAGCCTCATTAAAAATTGACAAAAGACATTAAATTGAACATGGATTCTTCTTGCATTTGATCAAGATAATAGTGTGTGATAATAATAAATAGTTGGTAAAGTCAATTTCAAGGTAAGTTTGGTGTTTTATGAAAATATTTAAATTAGGGTTCATACCCCATTTGATTTCAAGTTAAAAGAACGATAAAAATTTTATTTGTAACAGGTTTATAATTATCTTTAGAAGCTAATTTGAGACTCAATCTGAGATTTGAAGAGAATCCAAGCAAAGTTAATGTGTAGATTGAATTACGAGTTTTTATGAACCTTGCACTAACTTATATGATTTGGTGTTATTTGGATTGAAAAAGCATTTAGAAATAGGTTATAAATGGTGTTTATAAGTGTAAATCATTTTTATGAGTTACACTAAAGATATGGTTGAGATTTTTGGTAAACATTGTGATCTTCAGACTAAAATGCACATGCGGGTATTAATTCAACGAGTCAAGGTATTACTCGTCGAGTCAAATGGTTCTGGAATGTGAATAGATGCAGTTTTTGGTCGATTCGACGAGTTGTTTTGGTGACTGTTTTGCTTCGTTCGAGCTCATTTTAACGCACCTATGATGTTTTGTTTCGTTCGAGCTCATTCTAACTCCGTTTTTAGCGTTGTTTTTTTTCATGGTTTCATTATTCAGTCATCTATCTATCTATGGAATGGTTAAATTAAATTTAAGAGATTAAAAATGGGAATATCAAAACATCTATTTGATGAAGTTTCGTCTGTAATTTCGTGACGGATTGCTTATAGAATCATTATATCATAATGATATAGGTTCTAAAGGATATGTTTGAATATAAATGAGATTCGTTGACTTACCTTAAGTAATTGTGTTGGTTGAGATCGAGAATTGGATTGTGACTTATTGTTGTGAGTACTATCTAATTGTTTATTCGCTCATGTAATAGCAATGTGCTTCTAATGTTTAATTATTTCAATTATAGTTGTTGCATCATTAATACATTGTATATCATATGTGAGTGGATGTAATAATTTAGTTATGTGAATGTGAATTCGATTGTGGATTGAGGAGATACAATGAGCAGGTTCTCTAGACTTCATGGCGAGAGTTTCAGATCATCCGAGAAATGAGGAGCTATTATCACAGATTGGGATGTGGGTCATAGTCCTTAAATGGAAGTCAAGATGAGGCCAATTTAAGGATGAGCATGGACCGTTCGGTTTTTTTTTTGGCCTAAACCGAACCCAAACTGAAAATTTCAGTTTTGAATTATCGATTTTTCGGTTTGAATTATCGGTTTTTTCGATTTGAATTATTGTTTTTTCGGTTTGGACCGATAGGTTTTTTTATACAGTTTGGTTTTTGGGTTTAAACCAAAAAAATCTTGGACATTTTTCAATAAATTTAAGTTTTGTTTTTTAAAGTTAAACACTATTTGATAAATGATTAAAAAATATATGCTTAGATTTGGAATTTTGATAGATTTGAATCTTAGTTTGATGCTTTGATATATAAAATTGGGCATTAATTATAATTTTAATATATGAATTTTTGTCTTTTAATTTTGTAAATAACAATTAGTTTTTCATTTGCTAATAAAATTGTCAAATTGATAAATGTAAAAAAGTTAAAAGACGATAAGTGAAATAATAGATAATTACAAATGATAGATAGACTTATTTATTTATTAATATTTGAATAATTAAAAATAATTAATTTGTATTTACTTTTATTTTCATTTATAAATATTAAATAATATGTAACTTTTCTGGTGAAACGTGAAGACTTGTTGCCAAACCCGACCTTTATAGCAAGGGCAATCTGGGCTTAGACCTAGTGCATAAAATCTTTGAAAAAATCTAAGGGCCTCAATCTTTTGGCCGATATTACCCACTACTAGGTTCAATTTAGGTAACCGGTAACAGAACGTGAATCAGGCAAGCGTGAAGCATTTCCAGGAACGATTTTCATTTTAAATTTTGATATGACAATGAAGACGGAGAGTCGGAGTCCTACTCAGAAATCATTCAATCACCCCTACTTGGGAATCGAATCCGTTAATCGATCATGCAATGAAAGAAGGAGGTTGTCTCGGAGCTCACCTTCTTCTTCTTCATAATATTCTCCTCCTCCTCCTCCTCCTCCTTCTACGACGAGCTCCTTCAAGAAATCTTCCGTCGTCTCCTTTCGTCTCCGTCTTTTTCTTCGTCTTCGTCTTCGTCGTCTTCTTCTTCGTTTTCGTCTTCCTCCTTCTCCTCCTCCTCCTTATTCTTTTTCATCTTCTCCTCATCCTCCTCCTTCTTCTATGCCGAGCTCCTCCAAGAAATCTTATGTCGTCTCCCTTTCTTGTCGTCCTCCGCCGTCTCCCTTCTCTCCAAATACTTTTGTCGTTTCCTCCAGTTATCCCTCTCTTCGCTCACACTCAGTCTCTCCGCCTACCGGTCTAAACACCACCGTTATGAAGAGCCACCACTATAAATTGCGTTTTCCAGTTGACAAATCACGACTTCACATCTTCTTCTGATTTCAGACCAGGTTCAACCGGCAACAACCATGTCAATACTTTCATCTTCTCCTCTCAAAATCGGTGATGACAAGGTGGTTTGGTTCTTGTTCAAATCAGATTCATTATGGGTTAGTGTTTGAAAACCCTTAGATTTTGTAAGGGATTATAAATATGTTATTAGATGAGTTTGGGTTCTTGATTTTGAATAGCAAATCTAGTTTCAAATCGAGTTAGGGTTCTTGGTTTTCTAAAGGATTTCGAATGAAGTCAGCTGCTTGATTTCGACGGCATCTACGTTTTTGTCTCTGTTTCGTATATGAGGAAGTTTGAATTGAGTAAGAGTTTGTTTACTAGGTTTGCGTTTGTAGAGCTTAATTCGAACGTATATGTTTCAATTTCTTCTTCTGGTGTTCTTGGGCGGTGGTGAGAGTTAGAATGTGTTTTTTGGCAGTGTTGGCTGTTAGACAATGGTTGTAGGCGGTGGTGGTTGGTTGTAGGTGGTGGGGATTGTGGTGGACAATGATGATGATTAGTGGTGGTTGATGAAAATTGAAACATAAGAACATACATTCATCATAAATTTGATGAGTATGATTCAAAATATAAATTATCTTATTATAATTTTGACTAAAAGCTTTAAGAAATTAAACAACGATTAATATTTACAAAAAAACTAAAACTAAACTAAAAAAATTGAAAAGCGTTTATAAAACTTCGTAACAGTTCTTCCAAGAGCAAAAAGACGAAACTACCCTTCGGAGTTAACTTCAAGTTAACGGAAGTTAGTTTTGGGGACTAAATTGTTACAAAAATTCGTTTTTATGGACCATTTATATACTTAATTTGCTCGATGGACCAAATCCATAACTTTCTATAAATCACAAGGACCATTTATGTAATTTACTCTATATTTTATTAAAGGGTTATTATCGAAAAAACCATCCGAACTTTTATGATTTTTCCGGTTTAACCACTCAATTTGTTTTCCAACCGATCAAAACACTAATTTTTTCATTTTTATTGGTTTGACCACTTTACCTTTTATCACAGGTGATTTGGTGACGTAACGATTACATGACGTTTTTTTTATCATTGAAAATACCACTCGAACTTCCAAGATTTTTTTGGTTTGACCACCATCCTCTTAAACTAAACATTAAAACTTGGAGAACCGATAATTCAATGAAATCAAACATATATTTTCATATTTTTATCAATAACAGTAGTATATCAAATTAAAATCAATTCATTTTTATTTTTAAGTTTTTTCAAGATTTTGTAAACACCAAAAATAAACTCAATTTAAGTTTCAAAATTGCTTCTGAAATTTTATAATAAATATTTTGTTTTTAATTTTCTATTATTATTTATTTTTTAAAAATTTATTTAATTATATTATTACTATCGTTAGTGATTATTATTTAATTTATAAAATTTATTTATTTACGATCCTTTAAAACATTCAAACCCTAACAAAAAATAAGAAAAATAATCAAAATCAAATCAAATGGATTTCAAGGTGAAAATTGAATAAACATATACCAATTTAAACATTACTTGATTAGTAATTTAAACATTACTTGATAGGTTTCTTATTTGAAACTATAATCAGTTAACATAATTGTCAACAAACTTGATAAACACTACAAAATCTTAGAGAATCAAATTGATTAGAATCTGCTTGGATTAACACAATGATAATGAAGAACTGATGAAGTAGAAGATGATGATGATTAAGAAGCAGAAGAGATCAATGAAGCATCGTTGGTGGTAAAAGTAATATGATGATGAAAAAAGAGAGAAACAGTTTTCTTGAAGTTAATGTTTATTTTAATCATTTGATGTTACGAGCAATATAATAATATAAATTACAAAAATCTAAACATCAATTAAATTAGAGGTTAGATCACGAAAAACTAATAGAATGGTTAAAGAAAAAGAATTATGAAAATTCAAATGGTTTTTGATAATAACTCTAGTTCATAAATACAATTGACCGGTCAAAAATGAATGGCTAAACCAATAAATTTGAAAGTATAGTGATTAAACTAATTATTAAAAAAAAGTGTAGTGATTTGATCGGTTGGGAAAAAAAATTGAATGATTAAACCGAAAAAATCATAAAAGTTCGAATGGTTTTTCGATAATAACCCTTTATTAAAAAGGTATTATAAATGCCATGAATAAATTTTATAATTTAATTTACAAAAATACTTAACTAGTAAACTAAAAATAAATCAAAAACTTCAACGCCGATGGCAGTTTCGGAGGAACCACCACCTTCCTCAGCCCTCTAAATAAAATATTCAAACCTCCTCAAACATCTTAAAACCCGACTCACCCACCACCATTTTTATCTCTCTCTCTCTCTCTCTCTCTCTCTCTCTCTCTCTCTAAATAATATCCACCGCCGCCGGACCATCGCCGCCTCATCAACTTCTCTTTCTACCCCTACATGAAATGGGAGTAGTCCCGGTGACCCACCTTCAAGCCGCCGTCATCTTTCTCTCCTTCTTCTCCGCCGCCGTCGCCAAGTTCGAAACTTTCTCCCGATCTTACCATTTCTTCAACGAATCTTTATCTAAATCTGCCACCGACGAGTTACACTTCGTAAATGACGCCCGGATGTATCTCGATGCACTTCAGATCACTCCGGACTCCGCCAACCCCATCGTTCAATCCAACATCAGGAACCAGTCGGGTCGGGTCATGTTCCTCAAGAAATTCAAACTCTGGGATGGCAACACCACCGTTGCATCCTTCAACACTTCCTTTTTAGTCAACATGTTTCCTCAACCGGACAACGGCACCGCCGGAGAAGGTTTAGCGTTCGTCATCGCACCCTCCCTCGAAACGCCGGTGAATAGCCACGGTCAATATCTCGGCCTTACAAACGTCACCACCGACAACCAAACAAATAACGGCATACTCGCCGTCGAGCTTGACACCGTTAAACAACCGTTCGACATCGATGGCAATCATATTGGTCTTAATGTCCATTCCGTTAGATCTGTAGCTTCCGAATCACTAACGCCGTTAAATATCACTCTCGCTCCAAACCCACCGGCGTTTCACAACATCTGGATTCAATACAATGGCGACGAAAAGATCATCAGAATTTACATCGCCGACCAACCGGACAAAGACTCTCCGACTCCACCCATGCCGGAAACCCCCATCATACAATATAACCTCGATCTCCGGACAACCGTTCACCAACACTCTTACATCGGTTTCGCCGCCTCCACCGGAAACCTAACGGAGCTAAACTGCGTTCGACGATGGAACATAACGGTCGACCACTTCCCCGGACCAAAGAGTAATTTAACGACTATCTTACTAGCTGTTGGGATTCCGGTGGTTGTTGTATTGGTGGCGTTGGCGGTGTATATAGGTTACTTATTATACAAGAAAAGACAGGCGGGCCGGTCGGAACTGAATATTCTGAGCCGGTTAAGGACGTTGCCGGGAATGCCAAAGGAGTTTCAGTTCCGGGAACTGAAGAAAGCGACGAATAACTTCGATGAGAAGAGGAAGCTGGGACAAGGTGGTTATGGGGTGGTTTACCGGGGAGTTTTGCCGGAGGAAAACGTGGAGGTGGCCGTGAAATGGTTTTCGAGGGAAAGTTTGAAGGGAGAAGATGATTTTTTGGCTGAACTTACGATTATTAATCGATTAAGGCATAAACATCTCGTTCGATTATTGGGTAAGATTTATGATTTCTTCTTCATTTATTGCTCTATAATATTTATTCTTTTTGTTTTTTTTAGTAAAAATAAATGTTTTTCGTGAATTAAAAGTTGATAAATTCATAGCAATAATTAGTATTAAATTGTTCATATATTTAGGATCAAACTGGCCTTCTTCAATGCATACAACACCAGAATCACCGGAATAATAAGACATTTTTATTAAAATTGTTAAAATTGAAATATTCATAAATTTCAATATTTTTATTAAAAAAAAGTCTCCTTTTCTTTTTAAATTAAATTAATTCGTATAAATAAAATTCAGGATCTTATTAAGATACTTATATTGAGTATGTATGCGTTCTTGTCCTTTTTAGGTGAAAATGTAATGTTTTTTTTTATTTTATAAATATAATAAATATTCTGATACTTATCTAGATTTTAAATTTAATAATTAAGGCTTTTATATTTATAAATGAAAGAAAGTTGGGGAAATGGGAATGGAGGGAAAAAAGAGAATATTTTGTTTATCTTTTTCATAGCAATAAACTTTTAAATCAAAGAAATAATGTTAAGTGACATGTACTTAATGTCTTGTGAGTTGTAAATTGGTGTGAAAACTCAAAAGGTTGAGCTTTTCTATGATTATGATGGTACTTCTAGATAAAATTAAAAAAAGAAAAGAAAAAAGAAAGCCTTACTTTTTTTAATTTAATTTAATTTATATTATTATTATTATTATTATTATTATTATTATTATTATTATTATTATATTTCAAATGGGCAGTGCTAGTCTGGTAGATAATTTATTAAAATTAGGAATATATAAATTAGCTGTGTTTTTTTGGACATTTTAAGATTGATCCAAATTGTTTTTGTTTTTATTTGTATTTTTTTTTAATATATAATGATAACATCTTGCAAATGGTGGCTGTTTGGAGCTATTTTCAATAATTTTGGACTTTTGGCATAAAATAGTTTTTATTAAAAAACACATTTCAAATCTTTGGTTACTACATTTTACAATTCTTAAGAAATTGATGTCTATTCAAGTTTGACAACCTAATATTTTGTTCTTCAAAAAGTTAAAAAGATGATAAAAAAGGTAATTCTATAGACACATTCCCTCAGTTGCTAATCACACACCTTAATTACTGATCCTTATTGATACGCTTTGGCGTTAAGTTTTTTTTTTCCCCATTATATTATTGCTTTAGAACAAATCAATTTAGGTATTACCCTAATTATCTATAATGATTAATGTCAAATTAAATAATATATTTATTTAATAATCCCACAATTATTAATCATATCTTCCTCTTGGAATTTTCTTCCACTAGAATCACATATCACAACCCACTTAACAAAACCCAATCCTCTTTTTTCTTACAAAAATAATGTTAAATATTCCTTTATTTATTACGAAAAATCTAGCACTAAATGCATGTAGACTTATTAAATTTCAAATCTTGATTTTGACCTAAAAAAAAGTCAAACATAAGTTTTTATTTGTAACGTTTCTTAATAGGATCAGAGGTTTGTTGTTACGTATTATTTTTAGATTCCACGAAATAGATAAGAATTTGACAAAATCAATTTATATTTTATCGTTGAATTTTGTAACTTCGTTTAAATTATGTGAGTAGAACTATTTTAATAAGATTTAAAATTCAAAATTCTATATTATTCTATTAATTAAATAAAAAATAATAAAATTGGAATAATGTTATTTTCAAGCTTGGGCCCTTGGCCTACCACTATTTCTTTTATTTAGTGTAGACAAATATATTTATTTTTGTGTACTTTAAACCTAAATTTAATGGGCCGCCCACCAACTTAAAATATTCTCATCGTGTTTCTTGACACCTAAATTATCGTCACATGTTAAAAAAATCATAAAAAAGTTTATATGGATATTCGGATATGACCCATTTATTTAAATGGGTCGAACGGGAAGATGAACAAAAGTAAAAAATTTAACATTATTTTGAACTTTTTTTTCAAAACACAATTTGTTCAATACGTCAATTTCTGGAATTTTACTTTTTTAAAGGGTTTATTACGAAAAAAATCAACATGTTTCAAGTTTTTTGAGTTTTCATATCTCTATGTTATTTTTTTTTCCATAAAAGTCCTTAAGTTAATTTATTCTTTTTGGTTAAGTGAAATTTGGACATTAGAACCTAGTTTTTCAGTTTTGAAAAACCCACTTCACTAATCATAACTGGGTTCTAATGTCTAAATTTCACTGAACCAAAAAGAAAATATTAACTTCAGGACTTTTATAAAAAAAAATAACATAGAGTGACGAAAACGCAATAAACGTAAAAACATGTTGGTTTTTTTCCATAATAAACCATTTTTAAATAGTTATGTTCTACGTTAGTTTTTCGCTACAGGTCAAAGTGACCCGTTGGGATGAAATTACCACCCCTGTCACATGTCACAACTCGTAAGTACGTTTTTTAAATAAATCGTATGTTTAACGAATGTTTGTTGCGACGATGCAGGCTGGTGTCACAAGAACGGGAAGCTCCTATTAGTTTACGAGTATATGCGAAAAGGTAGTCTCGATATGCATCTGTTCACGGTGCAGGGCGAGCCACTTGGCTGGACCCTTCGGTGCAAGATCTTAGCTGGCGTCGCCTCTGCCCTCCACTACCTTCACTACGAATACGACCAGAAAGTCGTTCATCGTGACATCAAGGCTAGCAACATCATGCTCGATTCCAACTTCAATGCTCGTCTCGGTGATTTCGGCCTTGCACGTGCACTTGACAACGAGAAAACGTCGTACGCCGAGGCGGAAGGCGTGTTGGGAACCGTCGGTTACATAGCTCCCGAATGCTTCCATACCGGAAAAGCCACTCAACACTCGGACATTTACGCGTTTGGCGCGTTACTAATCGAGGTCGTTTCTGGACAACGCCCGGGAACGAAAATCAACGGTTTCCAATTCATGGTCGATTACGTATGGTCGTTGCATCGCGAAGGACGTATCCTCGATGCAGTCGATAAACGAATCGAAGACGATTATGACGCGGAGGAAGCCAAAAGGTTCTTGTTGTTAGGGCTCGCTTGCTCGCACCCAATAGCTAGCGAGAGGCCGAAAACACAAGCCATTGTGCAGATGATATCTGGATCGATGCCTGTACCACCGGTTCCGCCTTTCAAGCCGGCATTCGTGTGGCCTGCGATGATGCCGATAGACGATCTTTCGCAAGCTACGTCAATCGACACAACGCCACTGTCGATAAGCCAATACGAGACCGACTGGAGCCCGCGGAGTCGAGAAAATTACTCGGGCTACACAGACCGATCCATGGTTTAGTTTCTTTTGCTACAACTATAACCTGTGGGGGTGCATTCTTTATGGTTCTTCTTATTATTTTTTTTTTTTTGTCTTTTTTTTATTTTTAATTTTTTGTGATGGTGCAGGAGAAAATTCTTGTGCTTGTTATAATATTTGAATTTTGTGTTTTTCATAGTTTATAACACAAAAGTTTATTGTTAATAGGGTCAGGTACAAGTGATGCTCGTGTATAAATTATATGGGCTATGTTTTTTTTTTTAAAAAAATCAATTTTATTTTTATTTGTATTTTTGGTGTATGTATATTATTATGTTACGTACTTGTATATGTATATATATTACTAGTTTATGAATCCACATGTTACGTGAATAATTTTTAATAAATAATTGTTAAGATAAAATGTATGTAAACTTAAAATTTAACCATATAATGTTAATTCTTATAAAAATAATAAAAAAATAAAGTTACTTGTCATATATATTATTTATATATTTTTATTTTCAAATGTAAATATAAATGCAATAACACATAGATATAAGCATAACAAATGAGTTTTTAAACCAAATTTGGAATTATAAAAGTACAAAAGTATAAGCCGAAGAAGCATGGTTTATATATAATTTTATTTTCAAAACTCACAGCAAAACACCTTGTAATCAACTGCTTTATTACTTAATAATTAATTGATTGATAATTTACGGTGAACGATACAACATCTAGAAGACCGAATGACAAACATACATAATTACGTAACACAATAACATATAAATGTTACGAAAGAACCATCTAATGTATGATCTGTCGGTCTGCTAAAACATAAAAGTGTGATATTTATTTGTCTAAAAAGATGTAGATGAGTCAAGGCCGGTTAAATTCATAAATGAAATGTAGGTATATATATAGTTTTCCAAAACAAGATTTAAATCACTGTATTAATTTTTTAGAAATGATATATAAACTTGGGTATACTATTTTTATAATTTAAAACATATTGGGCAATGGATGTTTATGTATAGATATGTTCTTTTACTTATTTTTCTATTTTTATGATTTTATGGACTCAGTAAAACATCTTGTGGCTGTAGTTTAGTGGTAAGAATTCCACGTTGTGGCCGTGGAGACCTGGGCTCGAATCCCAGCAGCCACATTTAAATATTTTTTTCAACTTTCAACAGCCTTTTTAGTTTGATTTCTTGTTCTTCATCTAATATTTTCTTTTTACTCTTTTGATTTTAAAAGAAATACAAATTTCCCATTTTGGAATAGAATTTATTATAAGAAAAACTAAAATGTTTTCCTCTTTTTGCGTTTCCGTCTATGTTTTTTTTTCCATAAAAGTACTCAAATTAATTTATTCTTTTTGATTTAGTGAAATTTATACATTAGAACCCGATTTTTAGTTTTTAAAAACCCGGTTTACTAATTATAATCGGGTTCTAATGTCTAAATTTTACTAAACAAAAAAAAAATTTATCTTGAGGTTTTTTCATGAAATAAAATAATATGGAGTGATGAAAGGTAAAAAACATGAAATCATGTGCTTTTTTTTTTCATAATAAACCCTTTGAAATATCAGTAAATTGAAAGAATATTATTTGAATTGAAAGAATATTATTTGATCCTGCATCTTCACAATCAGGATTGAATTTTTTCAACAAAATACATGAAAGTATTGATGGATGAGAGATGTCAACGTTCTAGTAGAGACCGAATAGTAACTCAGTAGCAATTTAGTTTCGATAGGTTTGTATTTATGTGTGGCAAGCAGCTCGAGAACGAATGATGGAGAGAATGGTGTTGCCGCAAAAAGGATTAGACTTTGACGTCCGTTTTGTGTCCGTGGGAATGTGGGAAAAAACTGCAGGCAGGGCCGGCCATGGGCCTGGTCCACCTAGGCCACCGCCCAGGGCCCAATTCACTCTAAGGGGTCAAAAAAAATTTAATGTGTTAATATAGCCCAGTAATCCAGTATTAGGTTATATGTGTTTTGGGCGATAAAAATCATAGACAATGTGTTGGTTCAGCTTGTAGTCATCTCAACTTTGAACTTTAATGACATGAGTTTGATTCTCATTGTGTGCATTCTTTTATTTTATATATATTTCATCACTATCACTTGGATTTTCATCTACAGATATCGTCTATTTGTTTTATATCAATATACAATCCATCAAATTCAATATTCATAATTTTGTTTTTCAATGAGTTTAATTTTTTTATTTTTGTTTATCACGTGGTTTATCTTATTTATTATACGATTATTAAAAATACTAATGAGATATGTATTTATTTATTGAGATGATATTTGTTTTTGACACATATGTTACTATTTATATTATGAATTATTTAAACTTTAAACTTCTTTTTTTCAATTTACTAATAAAAATATAATTTAATATTGTATGCAATTTTTACCCAATTTATAATCATACGATGTTAATAATAATATTATTCTTTTTTTTTTTTTGCGATTTTTTGGATTGAGAAAAAATTCAGAGAAGTACCGTAAAACCATTAGACAATGACAGATTGTGAAGTTTTTAAAGACATGACATTGACAATAGTGCAACAAAATCAATATTATTTGATTGTAACTTTTTTTATACGAATATTGCTTATATACATAGGGAACCTTTTTAAGTATATGCCCCGGGCCTAAAAAATGATAGGACCGGCACTCACCGCAGGCGGCGGTAATTCAATAGTTTCAACTCAGTTTCGAACATCTTTAATGATCTGAGTAGGGTTACTCTCCAATAGATTTCGAGAAGGTTAAATGTCGGGATGTTAGATTGGACCAATTCAGGACTCTTTCGAGATGGTTTATTCAATTCCAGCAGATTCTTTGTTTTAAGTAACAATCGGTTTTTCCAGATTCAAAAGAAGATAACTTTATTAAAGGCAGAAATGGTGCAATCTTCGTCATTGCATCATGCAGAAATACGATTTCGAGTTCATGTTCATGTTCATTTCTTCTATCTTTTATCATTCATCACTTTGATTTACCTTAATTCTTTTTCTTATCTGGTATCCGACTTTGAGTCGACTAAAGGACTAATTAGCAGAATCCAAATCAACAGTTCAAGTTCAAATAATGTAAAGCTCTCCCTTCAGAAGATTGGTCACTCAGACGTCATTTTTTCACTTTTTATGGTTTATTACTTTATTTGTACATCTTCTTTGCTGTGTATCATGAATCTTATGAGTCGAGTTACGAGTTAAAAATTTAGGATTTTGAGTCACTAGTAGGCTAGCAGAATTTCATTGGCCAAATTATGAAATAACTACTCAACCTTCAGCAGGATTATCAGCATGCCGTTTAGTACGTTTACCTCCTAAGACCCAACTTCACGTTGCATATAACACATTAACGATCACATCGATGGTAAGTCATTAATGGATTGGAACTCGGTAGTTAAGCATGCACATAACATATCGTCGACTTAGCAATGATGAACACATCTATCAACAAGTAAGAACACATGTCATCAAAGCGAATAAATAAGAATAGCATAAATAGAGCACACGATAAAGGGTCAAAGTTACAATTCGAAAATAGTCAAAGATTCATGGTCATGATTGGCTCCATACACATTCTAAATTTTGAATCATTATCAGATCTACTACTTGATTATTCGCACAAGTATTCATCGGCAAATATACGGTGTCGTACAACACATATACGAGTGTGCACCATGTGCTGAGGTCAAAAGAGAGTGAAACAGAACCTGATAAACCGTAGAGATCAAGTGAAGTGTCTGTCTTTCTTTGGTCAAAAACCAAGTGAGCCCATCGACGGAGGAAGTCCAGGAAGTTCTCTGCCATCATTCCCAATGCTGTGGATTCTTTCACTTGAGTTTTGGCCGAAGGATTCAACCTCTTGCTTCCCCAGTTGCTGCACATCCTCGGGAGAAAGTATCTTGATATACCAGACGCTATTTACAAACGCCCTGCAGATGAATACATACTTAGCAAGCATAAAATAGATGACGTAAATATGGTCTTATACGACCGGAAATTGGACTACTTACTCCCAAGGGTCGTCTCCAAGAAGAAGCACGTCGTTCTCCCTGTCAACGAATACAAGCTGCCAGCCTGATCTTTGAGGGTCTTCAAGCAAACCCTCGATCGCAAACATCTGACCCAGTTCCTCTCGCAGCTCATGGTAGCTGTTGAACCGGGTGATGTCTAGTGACCTCCCAACACACCCTGATTTGTAAACCTGTTGATACACACGACATCATATGTCACTTAACCCCACATTGTTAAAGTAGATCAAAGTGCTGTAATATTGGTGATTTTACCTTGACAAATGTCCTGTTATGGTTAGTTTGGTCAATTTGTCCTGCAGAGTGCAACAACTCGGAAGAGTCTTGCATGTAGCCAATGTAAGGCGAGTTTTGAAACCCGGAAGCCGCCGAAGGCATTGTAGACAAATCGGTGTCGATAGTAGGAAGCAAAAGCCCAGATGAGTCCATATTAATAGCACTAAATAAAGTGTGGTTTTGTGCATCCAAGCTTGAAGATTCCTGCTCAACGGCAACCTCTTTTCCTTGATACGGCAGGACTGATGGTGAAGTTGAAGATGCATTAACTTGTGATTGAGCAAACTTTGAAACCCACGATTGCTGATTCGATTGATGCTCGGTAAGCACCGGCTGAGCAGTTCTTGCAAAATTAGACAGGTTGCTACTCCCTTCAGAGCACAGTGAACCCAGCATATTCTGCATAGATGGAGCGATGTTGGAAAATTCAGTCTTCGGAAACGAGGGAGAGGGTAGGCTCGATTGCTGCCTTGCTTGAAGCTGCTCGTTTTGCATCAGATACGTCTCGGGAAACGAATTCTGCTGCTGCGGTTGTCCTTCATGATTGTTGACTTGTTGCTGCAGTGACCGTGGCAAGTTGTCCAATAACTGGCTTTGTCCATGCACAAACTGCTGTGGAATCGACTGCTGAGTTATGAGGTGGCTCGGGGTTCCCGAATGCTGAAGGTATTGAACGGGCTGCTGAAATTGCAACAGTTGTTGTTTCAAAGCGTCTCCACTTCCTACACCCTGATAACCTGCTGCCAGCGCAGCTTGGTACTGCTGATTAAGATTACTTTGGAGAAATGACGGATCTACCCTTTGCTGCATCCACGGAAACATGCCACCAGACTGGAAATTTAGAGAATGGAGTGCTTGCTCACCAGTTTCACCTCTCAACCATGCCATCCCGTTAACTGCATCATCTCTGCTGTCTGCAAGCACAGAACAAAAGTTAAAGATTGATCAGGCCCGTTGATGTATATGAATGTTGAACATGTGAAAATACACAGGCTGAAAATAGAGAACCATATAAACTTTATCGTCAAGTTATGTATGGATATTATATTTGGTAAGACATACCTTGAAAAGATGAAGCTCCAGGATACCAAGGTCGTTTCAACCGAAGGGGAAACGAAGATGGATACATAGGAAAGGTTGTCAAAGGTTCGATTTCCCATAACGATACCCGTGGCTGCCTCTCACCTGCGGTTGACTCATCCCATCCAACCTACCGGGAAAAAAAAAAAAGGAAATTTGATTAATCTGACTGTCTCACCTGCAATGAAATTTTCAATCTGCTGGGATTTGATTCCCAAATTTTAATCCTTAAGTAAACCTATAAATGGTTGCCAGAAAATCTCTTACCCGGTAATTATAACATCAATAGTAATTAAGATATCCACATTTTGATTTTTGTCCATTCAACTATTAGTCTATTACTTGAATAGAGCTTAGATATTGCAATATTTAATGGGACTATTCTAGACAAATTATGCAAATTAAAAAACATAATACAAATTTAGTTATACATGATGTATAATCATTTCTGTATATACTATGAATTTTATTATGCATGCAAGGTGAACAATACAAGTTATTTATATAACCCAAGTACATTTCGAATTTTGTCACGACGTGTCCATCATTAAAATTGAAAAGTTACATTTTGTTTACTAAAAAATTCCGGGATATTGTTACTTTGTGGAAAATTAATCAACTCAATGGTGAAGACAATTTGTTTAGAAAAATGCAATCAACACATGTATCTAATTATATATATCGTTAGTACAATGGACAATAGTTACAGATTCAAGATAAAAACAATCAATTAACTACCAATTGCTATGGTAATAAACTAATAACATAAGTATGATACACATTCCTGTCGTCTTAAGGTAGTTTCATTATAAGGAAGTTGAATATTGCTAGCCAATTAACAAACTACGTAAATGGATGCATCAAATGAATTCAGTTCAAGCAAGTTAACAAATACATGTATAATTACGATATATATATCCCTCTGAATATAAGCTACCAAATACAGTCAAACAGATTATATTTTTTAGTTAGATATTAATATCATGTATAAATGAAAACAGTTTAACAGTTACATCTCTATATGGACAAAGCGCTGGATAAAATATTGTATGCAATCATTATACATGACACAGATCAAAGATTGAACATGATGTTTCTGTCATTAAAAATATTTATAACTAATCAAGAAAAATTAGAGAGAACATCAAGCAACGTATAAAAATAATAAACCATGAAACGTAATATAAACATGCTTTAGATAAATAGAAACTAGACAAAACCATTGGTTTTCTATTAGAGGCTAGGTTACTTATCAGTATCACAATTCATCCTACCTTTTGGCAAATCCTATATAGAGGAAAGTTAAGAGGATTTACCTTGACAGATCGCCAATGAGAATTGGGCCAGCGAGCAGGATCTAAATCACCGATGCCAGTGATTGTGCCCATGTATCTAGGTTATGTGAATCATTCCCATGTAAAATAGCACAACATTAGAAGCAAGTAGTACACTGGCTAATGAAATGATGCATTCCAATAGCATATTACGTCTCCTCACATATTTATAGATAGTGTCAGGTATGGAAGAGGCAATAACCACAAGTTCACTTTGTAAGATTATGATACCTGCGCACACTTGATTCTTCAGTTTCAAAGAGCATACGGAAACGCATCCCGACGGAAACACGGGTGTGATACACGGCTTTGACATATTTCGAAAGGGGGATGACAAACTCAGATGGACTAGCCCTGAATGCAACTACATATTCGTAAGAAGCCAAAGGGCATATTTATAACAAAGTAAGTCTATATTCAATTCAACCTTGGATTATAGAATATTGTGAAACAACTATTAGTAGAAGCTGCATGAGCCGCAGCAGCAAGAAGACCAATATGCATACTATCACTTGATAGAACAGATGATGGCATCACGGTTTGTGGGCGAGTTGCACGCCGGATTCCCAAGAGGAGCTGATTTTTCTCGTTCCTATTTTTCAAAATCAATGTCCCCCTCAATCTCAAAAAAATGTCAAGGATACAAGTCTTAAAAAGGAACTGGATAATTGCATGTCAATGTGAAATATTGGATGAAAAACTACCATATAAAAAGAACAGAATCTCCAGCAACAAGTCTTTTTGCACTAACAAACACACTCCAACCGGTCGTAAGAAGATGGCGTTTGGGCTGCCCTACATGTGAAGGAGAAAACATGTGATGTTACTAACCCTTGGCCTTGAAGAATAACTAGGAGTATCCAACACAATATTGTGTGTTAAACCAAATTAAGCGATTTTCCCTTCTTTATAATAAAGGTCAACATCCTAAGTGGGTATGTATGAACGAACCAACCAAATTGCGCAAGAATCCACAACCCACAAATACCTACCCCGGAAAATATGTCTGAACTTCCATTCAACATCATGAAGATCCCTTGCAATAAGTTCCTGAGCAGGTGGCTGCTGAGAGAAGTCCTGAAGGAGCACAGAAAGAAGATAATTTTCATCTGTGCTAATCTGTCTAAAGTATAAGCATAGTAATCAACCAGCATTACCAACGGAGGGAAAACTTTCTCCGCAGCACGACGAGGAACGGAGAATCCTCCATGGGTACTTGTGTCGCTAGCTGTTAATGTCTTGCAGAAGTAATTAGTTGGTTGTCTACTCGGAATACCCAACTCAACAGGAAGAAATGTATCCTTCTGCTCTTGCTGACAATATATTACATAATAATAAGCTTTCAGACCCCCCCCAACACTATATAAATCAATCCACATTGCAACTTTGACCAAAGGATTACCGGAGTCAATGGCTGCAATGTCATTTGAGCATACACTTCATCCGTTTCAACATCTGCCTGAAAATCGCAAACAAAAAATCAGTCTTTTCTTTTCAGCTTTTAAATTGCAAAAAGCAATTCAAGAATGAAGATATATATCAACCCACATGCATCGTGACATTGTGGAGTTGGCAGATCAATTGGGGAGGCAGGCTTGGATAGTTGGGTATGTGTGCATCAACTTCTTTATTTGTCGTAGCAGCAACCTGGTTTCCATTTCCAAATCGGATCGCTTAGTAACTACTCATCATAATATAGAGCAATCCGGTAATGCAAATCGAAACATTATTAAATGAAAAAGATTGCAAATCAATATGAAAATGTTGTGGTGAATAAGGACCTGTTCACTATGACCCTGAGGGAAATAAATTACTCGTGATCCTACTGTCGGTAGGGAAACGAGAGGGCCTGCGCAAGCATGCCATAGCTCCGAATTCAAGCATTTCTTTTCTCCTTCCATAAGTAATAACATAACAAACCAATCAATAAATAAACTAAACCATAACCTCATCTTTAGCTTATTAAATGACTAATCAATCAAGAATATAAATGTAAAACAATACATGAAAAAGTCTACAATATACAACTAACAAGAATCCATGAAAAGGACACAAACATAAACACATGTAAAGTCTAAAAGTCAGATTGAAAAAAAAAAAGTATCAAACACAATAAACAAAAGAGTTGGGAAGGAGATAGATAAATAATATACCCTCTTGAGACTGCTGACCAGAAGAACCTGATGTTGAAAGCTTCATATTTGAATCCAAATCTTAACTTATTATATAAGAATATTTAATTGATTTCATAAGCATAAGCTACACAAATCCCTCCGCCAACTTACACCTTCTCTACCTAAAAAGATCTAAACACCCCCAATTAACATTTCTAATCTTATCAAAGCTCAATCTCTTCTTCCTAACTCTAATATTCACATGCATTACAAAAGCTCCCTCCATGATTCAATTAACTAGAAAAACCCTAACCTAGGTCTCACTGAAAACCAGCAACTGTTGATGAAATTGAATCATATGATCAAAGTTTTGGATCATGGACGATGGTATGAATGAAAGAATAAAAAAGTAAAAAAGAAAAGAGAGAGAGTGTGTGACACATGAGAAGGAGTTATATATAGGGGGATCCGAGTCCAACCGGCAACCGACCGTAGTCCAGAGGACCTGACGAGTGAAGAAGAGTAGTAGAGTAAGACTAGAGAGAGAGTAGTAAGAGAGAGAGAGAGATGTATGTGGTTGTTAATGGTGGAAAATGGAATCAGAACCGTTGAAGGATCCGTACCTGGAGATGGTGACCGTTGATTAAAGGGGAAGCATGTGGCACCATCCTTCAGTGGTCGTTGTCAGAGAGGTACGGACCTTTGAATTATAAAAATGGAGTAAAATCAAATTCCTATTTTCCAGAGAGAAAGAAAGATAAAGTGTGTATGTAATCAATGGAGAGAGATTAAGTTTTTTCATTTTTATTTTATTTCTTCCATTTTCCATTCTTTTTTATTTATAACGTTTGTTGCCTTTATGGCTTTATTGTATCGTAATACAACGTATGTTTGTCACGGTTAGCTTTTAATACATACGTTCATCAAGAGGTTCAATCTTGAAGTTTTGCGTAGATATGTATAAACGAATATTATATAACTTTTTATCGAAAAAATCATACCCTTTATACATTAAAAGATTCTTGTGAATGGTTGAAAAAAAAATCATGTGACTTATTGTTCACTTGGATGACTATTCATAAAAACTTTAAGGACGTATAATTGATGAATATATCTGAAATATATATATATATTATACAGACAGATAATATTTTGTGAACACTTTATTCGTTATGAACATTATGACCCATCATAAAATAATTTTGAATCTTATGAATCTTGTTACGGATGTTACTAAACTCTTCTATTAACTTATAAATCTTATTGGATCTTATGTATTCTGTTGATTCCTATGAATTTGTTGGATCTTGTTAATTTTGTTGAATATTGTTACAAAACATTGCTAGGAACCATTTGAATGTTATGAATCTTGTTGTGAATAATATTAATCATTTTTCAAACATTTGTTGATATGTGTGAATGCTAATGTGTGTGTGTGTGTGTGTGTGTGTGTGTGTGTCTATATGTATATATATACACACACACATATATATAGGGTCAGGTTCCATGGGGCACCTGTATGCATTGTGTACTTTGGGAACCTGTATGCACCGTTAGATCTTGAATTTTAATGGTTCATATTGTAGTGGCAAAAGGGTAATTAATTTGAAAATGGGTGCACGGGTGCATAACTTCTCGCGCGCGGAATGACAAAATCGGAAGATGCTTGAATTCAAAAAAAATTTTATCCGAATCCAAACAAACATGATGCATCTTTATCCAATTTATTGGATTCGTCTTCAAACACAATGCATCTTCATCCAATTCAGTTTCAAACATGATGCATTTCGATCATATTCATCCTCATCTTTGTTCCATCATTATGCATCACCAAAATCGTGATGCATTTCGGCCATATTCATCCTCGTCTTTGTTCCATCATTATGCATCACCAAAATCGTGATGCATTTCGACATTTAAACGTGTTAATTTCGTGATGCATCTCTGAAATTTAAATGTGTTCATCAACGTCTTCAATGTGTTTATCATTGTCGTGATGCATTATTGTTGTGCATCATGTTTGAAACAACCAATACATATGCTCCAACTATTTTTTGGAAGCCATAACCACCAACATTAATAAAGAATCTTAGAATTCTTTGACTAGCCATAAGCATGATACAGAATCGTAGAATGAACTGTTTGTGAAAAAACTGATACTCAAAAACCATGATTAACAGACGCAAGCAAATTCTCGTCAACATCGATGCACAGGTATGGTGCAGAGTTGCATACCGACGGTGGACAGCGGTGGTGGTGCTGGGTCTGGCGGTAGTAGTAGTGGTTGTCTTGTGAAAACTGGTTGAGATAAAGAGAAATGGAGAGAGGCAAGCCATGAAAGAGAAAGGGAAAGAGAGAGAAAATGGGATGGAGTTATGGAAAGGTGGTTGATCATTTTATTTAGTTTCCTAAATAAATGATAAGTATTAAATTAAATCTTATAATTTAACAATATATTATTAAGCATTCCCAAAATGCCCTTAATGCACCCTTTGTAAACAAGCAATGCATTTTTGGTTCCCATTTGGTTCCCGATGCATATGGTGCCCCATAGAACCTCAATCCATATATATATATATATAGAGAGAGAGAGAGAGAGAGACATGTTCAAAAAAATATCTCTCGAAATCAAGTGAACTCGAAGGTAAAAAAACTATTTTTTTAAATTTTTTTTTGATAACCATGGTTAAATTAATGTTATATACATGATACGTGAATTTCATATACATTCACACTCTCTGTTCTTAAAAATTATGTTTTTTTTTGAACAGCAAAAAGGTAGAACTAACCGGGAGCTTCGGCATGGCCATCACCCCCGCCTAGAACACCCGAATATCGTAAATTAAATATCAAAGTAACAAACAGCTAGCAAGAAACTAGCAAAATACAAGATAGAACAGAAGTAATCAAAAGAAAGAAGATGGACAAACTACCCACAACGACCAAATTAAATCCCTATAATTCGCCCTATATTTTAACCATGAGAATACGTGTGCAATGATCTCATCCTTTATCACCGAAGCAGATACTTTACCTTTGTTGAAAATTACTGAATTTCTAGACTTCCATATCATCCAGATTAATCCTCCCACCACCGTTTCCAGAAATTTACGCCTCTTGATCGATTTACCAGACGAACATATCAACTCAATTAATTGCTCCAAAGATTGATGCTGACCCACAGAAATTTCACACCAAGCTAATACCCAATTCCATAATTCCACACTAATCGAACATTTATAAAATAGATGCTCCACAGTTTCTTCCTCCCTACCACAAATTGGACACAAAACTGATTCCATACATACATTCCTAGATGCTCCAAATTCATTATGTGAATGTTCAAAGCACATTTATGTGAATGATCATCCAAGTGAATGATCATCCAAGTGAATGATCATCCACACCATTCACATGACTTTTTTTTTACTATTCACAATATTTATGATTTTGCTCCTTTTAATAAAATGTCTTAAAATGTTGTCTTATACATGTTTATGCAAAATAAAATAATATGTGAATGATCATTCAAAACTGAATACGTTGAAATCTTATAGGTATCTGATTATATATATATATTATTTCCGAATATTTGTAATGAATGCTATTAATCAAACGCTGGGGTTGGACTTCATGAATTGGGTCCCGTTCCAATGTGTTGTACTGTTCTTCCATGCTTTGCATTTCTTTTCGTCCAAATAATTTAGAGGAGACCAAATTCGATTTTTGGTTTACTATTCCATGTCTTGCTTTTAAATAAATTGGATCAAAATCAAGTTATATATATCATAGGAAGAATTTCATATATGTCCCTCTAAAACTGCATAATATCATATATACCCAAGCCAAAAAAAGAATTTCATATATATCCTTCTAAAACTTCATAATATCATATTTACCCAATTTAAAACTTTAATATCATATACAAACTTTTAAACTTTTAAATATATCAAATATATCCAAATTATTTATTTATGATCTTTTATTACTTTAAAACTCATAATATATATTCATTAATAAAGAAATGACCAATCTACCCTTTTTATTTCTTAAACTTCATAATATGATATTTACCCAATTGAAAACTTTAATATCATATATACCCTTTTTAACTCTTAAATATATCAAATATATCCAAATTATTTATTTATGATCTTTTATTACTTTAAGATATCAAATCTTTTATTTCTTGACGGAATTCGGCGATTCAAATTTCATTTGTTCGTTAAGTAGAAGCGTACCACGAGCACATGGACCTGTAAAATCAAGGGATTAAAAAGTTAATTACCTTGATTAAGTCTTCAATTCTTGTAGGCTTCGATTTAACGAACAAATTGAAATTTGAATCACCGAATTCCGTCAAGAAATAAAAGATTTGATATCTTACAGTAATAAAAGATCATATATAAATAATTTGGATATATATGATATATTTAAAAGTTTAAAAGGATATATATGATATTAAAGTTTTCAATTGGGTAAATATAGTATTATGAATTTTAAGAAATAAAAAGGATAGATTGGTCATTTCTTTATTAATGAATATTTATTATGAGTTTTAAAGTAATAAAAAAGAATAAATAAATAATTTGGATATATTTGATATATTTAAAAGTTTGAAAGGGTATATATGATATTAAAGTATTAATTTGGGTAAATATGATATTATGAAGTTTTAGAAGGATATATATGAAATTCTTTTTTTAGCTTGGGTATATATGATATTATGCAGTTTTAGAGGGACATATATGAAATTCTCCCTATATCATATATATTATTGTTATTTATAAATAATAACCTTTGCATCGATTTGACTAATTTTAAAGTCGATTAAAATATCTATTAGTATTTAAGAAAAAAATCGAAAATATTTTAAGGGTTCGAGAATCACAATAAAAAATTAAAAGATAAAACATATAATAATAAATAAATAAAAAGAAGAATAACATGATTTTATATAATTTAAAATCCGTATCATTTGGTTTGCTGGATTTTAAAATATTTAACGGGATTGAAGTGTTATCGAATTTTATGACTTAGAAATTTTGAAATTTGGGTTACAACTTACAAGTTACAACGTCACCCTCTCTTGCAAATCAACGAATTCATAAAATTTCTTAAAATCTAAAAAATTTAATGAGATCTAGCAAACTAAATGATTAATTTAATCAAACATTTACTAATTACTGTATTATATTTCTTAAGAAATTCTTTTAATATAAAATGGCAAACTCTTTTAACATATGTAGCCATAAACTATTTTGCGAGGACGACGTATGAGACGATAGCTACGTTAACAAATGAACTGTTAAATTGGTTTTGAATGAACTGTTTACTCGACCAGACAATCAGATAAATGGTTCAAATGTTTTTAATAACAAAATCGAAATATTTATGGGATGAAAGACAAAGAGTACGAGGATGAAATTGAATGTTGGAGGTATGGAGAACAATGTGGTTCCATTAGGAAAGTGATTAATAATATTCCGCATGGATTTTAGTGTTTTACTTTTATTAGACAACAATTTAGGAAACAAAATTCTTATGTTCCTCAAAAGGAACCACACAATCATGCCTACAATTATCATCAATCAACCTCCATTTTTATTTTTCAAATTTCTTATGATGTATTATTAACTTTCATTTAAGTAGCTTTCAAAAACATGTATTTTTTCAGGTATTTCAGTTTTGTTCTATGTGTTAAGACACATGATTAGTACGATGCGTTATGATATTACAGTTGGAGTTTTACGTTGATGTGTAGAAGACACTAGAAAGTAAAGTGAGAGTTTGATGATGACTAACTAGAAATTTCATTTATTTTAAAATTAAATATTGGTTATAACATTAGAATTCATTGCGTAAAAACCGCTAAGTTGGAATATTTTTTGAATTAAAACTTCTAACCATTTTTATTGCACAAAAACCCCTCAACTGATTAAAAGCTATCAAGATGAGGGTTTTTTTTTTTTTTCAAAAAATGACTTGTAACCTGATGAATCGACAACAATCTGCTGACCAACCATTCGTCTCCGACGAACATTTTCTCCAGCAAACTCACTTGTCTGTGTTTTATGATTCAAATCAACATTTATTTTTGATTTCTTTGTTCAAATCTGGTTTTTTTATTGGAATTTACTTTTTCGGTGCAATTCCTATGGTCTCTGATGACTTGTCGATGGTGACATGTGACTTTCAGATGGTTACAAACTTACAGTCAATAATATCTCATTTCAGTAAGATTTTACCGGTTGGAGATTTTTTATGCAGTGAAAAATGATTGAGGGTTTTAATTCCAAAAATAATCAAACTTAAAGATTGTTTGCACAAATATACCTAGAAATAAATATTTACAAGACTTTACCATACGGTTTAAGAATTAAATACTGGTAAAAGTCTTGTAATTCTTTATTTCATAGTTTTTAGAAAACTCTTAAATCCAATTAAATAAACTAACAATTCAAAACAAGACTTATTTTATGTGAAGTAAGGAAAAAATGTATTTCCAAAGTGTTTGAAAAAAATCTTTTAAAAAGCAATAAAATACGGTTTAATGGATAGCTAAAAAGTAAAAGTGCAGGATGGCACATCAACTGTAATGGCTTCTTCCACAGAGGTCTTTATGATTGAGACATGAGATTTTTTTAATGTTTTCAGATTTTTTTAATAATACATATAAGCTTTTATAAAATTATTATTTTTAAAAACCAATTTTGTATTCCTAAATTTTTTTTATGGTTCCTATCACTTATTCTACATCTTCTTAATGATAAACTTGTTTATGGTTAAATAAATGATTTTTTTAAACTTAAATAAATTTAAAAAATTGTTATGGAAACAACAAATAAAATAACAATATTATACTGCTAAAGAGATTTTTAAAATTTTATAAAGTATGTAAGTAAAATACATAACTAAAAATTAAATAACAACGAAGTAATAAAAAAATTATAAAAGTTAAGAACATTGGATAAGAAGCTAAGGACAAACATAAGTTGTAGATTGAAATTTAAATAGAAACCCAGTATAATAGGCAAACATTTTTAAAAAAAATAATTTAATTATATTTTAACATAAAAATTGTAGATCATCACACTTGTCGTATCCAGTTTATGCCAATTAACATTCTAGTCAGGTGTCAAGTGACATCTAGTTAATATTTTAATAGAATAAATAGATAGACACGAGTCCTTTTTTTTTTTTTTGTCATATTTTTCCTACAAGAGTGATCATTTAGCTAATCTCCCATTTCCTTCAAGTTTTCCCGGTCAATAATTTTGCAATTTAGAAACTGCACATTCAATATTAGGTTTTCATTAAAAATGTCATGTTGGCATCTTTCTTATCATATTAGACCAATAACATCCTCTGTAAGGATTCATTATAGATATTCTTAAAAACATTCGGAATTGATTGTGAATAAGTTGTTGGTACACCCTGTGTGACGATAGCAGTCTAATCGATCAGCATTTTGGTTTAAGTAATATTCTGAGTATTGAGAATTAACAAGTGTTTTGATATATATGTTTATATGTGTTTGTCTGTTATTGATTGTGTGTTTGAACTTGATGTAACATATTACAAGAAGTTCAAACATAAAGGTCAAAGATTAACTCAAGCATAAGTAAAACATAAGTTTCATCACTTAAGTGTTTAAGTATTTTTGCTAGATTCGAATTACCTAAGGGAAGACATTCGAATCTGTGATAGATTCGAATGTGACCCTAGATTCGAAAGGTGCCCAGATTCGAGAATGTCATTGTGGACAGACTCGAATGGGCCTTGGGCCATATTCGAGTTTGGCCCACATCAGACTCGAATCAGGGTTTATCATCAGCTTTAGGTCCGTTTCGGAGAGAATTAGCTCGTAGGATCGTTCGTGTGTCGTTCGTTCAGCGTCTAATAGTCTCCGTGTTTCGTGGTTGAGAGTCGTCCGTCTACCCGTTAACGAGGATTCCGCACTCGTTGACGGCTCCGCGTCTAGATAGATCTCGTATAGTGGTAGACCTTACAAGTGGTATCAGAGCCTACAGAGTGTTCTTGGTGTTCTTCGTGTTCATCAGATACATTCTAGGTTTCTTGACGCTAGTTGGACGGTTTTTCTCTGAAAAACGTATTTTCAAGCTTAGCAAATTCATATTCGGGAAACACTTTGTGGTTTTTCACGTTTTTGATCAAAATCATTATTTTTCGTTAGAAAAATAGTGATTTAATCTAAACGTCAAAAAATCAAAGTGTTAGCCGTTTTTCGAGTTTGCGGCGCTCGACTCTATAGGGGTAATTAGGGTTTCACTTTAGTCTCGAGTCTAACCTAAATACGCTCCTTTCGAGTCAATTTCAGAGGTTTTCGAATCTACCTAGTTTCGAGTCTGTTGCTTCATTCGAATAGGATCTCGAGTCTAGCTTAGTTTCGAGTTTATTTCGAGTCTAGTATTGTTTCGCATCTGGTGTTTCGAATCTGCTGAATTTCGAGTTTGCTGACCTTCGAATCTAAGGCCCTTCGACTCTAAGGATATCTCGAATCTGCCATAATTTCGAATCTAATTGAATTTTAACACTTAATCGAATTTAATCCCAAAAGATTTACCCTTAATTAGTTTCGAATCTACCTAGATTCGACAAAGTTAGTCTAAATCAGTTTCGAATTAAATTAATTAAGTTCAAACTCAATTTCTTTTGAAAAGATGTCAAATCTTCAGAAATTCTTAGAAATGGACCACGAGGTCGGAAAGGCAAACGCACCGCCTAAGCTGATGAAGGTCGAGGACTATTACTGGTGGAAGGACCGATTTACTGACTTCGTACGTTTCAACGACATGCGCATGTGGGTGTGCATCGATGAAGGGTATATTCCACCAGTATCTGAAGTTGAAGGCCGTCAAAAGGTCTTGTCATACCAAATGATGAAGGAGGATGACAAGAAATTATTTGAAGCCGAAAACAAAGCTTTTTCTCTAATCCGAATGGCATTACCGCAGGATATTCTACACACATTTAGGACTCAGAGGACATCAAAAGAACTTTGGGAGTCGCTAGAAAAACGGTGTGAGGGAAATCCTAGAGTGAGGAGAAAGCGTACAGAGCTGTTAAAACAACAGTTCGCCATCTTCAAGGCGTTAAAGGATGAACAACTGGATGACATCATCACCCGGTTCTATCATCTATTGACAGAACTTGAGAGCCACGGGATTGAGTTTACCGATACTGACAAGAACAACAAGCTTCTTGATGCCCTACCAGCCAAATGGGCTATGTACGTGGCAATGATAAAGCTGAATGAAGACAAGTACTACACTCAATCTCTGGACGATATAGTGGGAACGTTGAGGGCATATCACTTCGAGCTCCTGAAGACTGAGACTGATTATGAGCAAGTCCAGAATCCAGCAATGTATTTTGGAAAGACGTCAAAATCTTCAGCGGCAGCCGAACCGAAGTCTGCTACAGCGTTTTTCTCTGGAGAAACATCGTCACCAGCAGAGTCTGATGACACATTGAATCGCGCGTTCTTAGGGTTAGGAAGATCGGAAGAACCGCAACCTCAAGTTCAACAGGCATCGACATCGCAGAGTTATTCGAAGATGCCCATGAGCGCAAAGTTAGCGGAAGAGCATTTGAATCTACTTGCTTCTTTTGTGGCCGCATATGGAAATTGTGTTCAAGGGAAGATTAACGATCCTGCTCTATGGGACGAAGATTACGATCAGGTCGACCCTGATGACTTAGAGGAAATGGATCTTAAGTGGCAACTGGCCATGGTAACCCAGAGGGTTAAGAGATTCATTAAGAGAACTGGGAGGAATCTACAGATGAATAACAAGGGGATAGGGTTTGATAAGTCCAAGGTGAAATAGGATCCAACTTAGGAGATAATCTAAGAGTTGATGATATAGAGACCTCTAGGATTAACAAGAACCATCCAATAGAAAGCATCATAGGAAATCCTAACGAGGGTGTGAGGACTCGGAGTAGTGTAAATAACAACATTGTGTTGTTGTCGATGATAAACGACTCCGAGGCATATCACACATGTCTATATTCGTGTTTCATATCGCAAGTAGAGCCTAAAAATGTGCAAATGGCACTTAAGGACAACTCTTGGGTTGAAGCAATGCAGGAAGAACTTTCGCAATTTAGGAAACTAGAAGTGTGGGAGTTAGTTCCGTTACCTCGAGGGGAAACAGCAATAGGAACCAAATGGGTTTTTAAGTGCAAAAGAGACGATCGGGGTATAGTCACGTGCAACAAGGCTAGATTAGTTGTAAAGGGTTTCAACCAAGAGGAGGGAATCGATTACAACGAAGTTTTTGCACCAGTTTCAAGGCTGGAAGCCATTAGGTTGTTTCTAGCGTCGGCCTCCTTCAAAGGCTTTAAGGTATATCAGCTAGACGTTAAGAGTGCTTTCCTATATGGGAAGGTGAAGGAGTTGGTGTATGTAGAACAACCGCCCGGATTTACAGATCCAAAATATCCTGATAGAGTATATCGCTTAGATAAGGCTCTATACGGATTACATCAGGCACCTAGGGCATGGTATGAGACTCTATCCAACCATCTGTTAGAGAACGGTTTTAAAAGGGGTAGGATAGATAGTACCTTGTTTGTTAAGAGGAAGGGCGATCACTTTATCTTGGTACAAGTGTACGTTGATGATATCATCTTTGGATCATCAGACGAACAGATGTGCAAAGATTTCGAGAAGGTGATGAAGTCTAAGTTCGAGATGAGTGCCATGGGAGAGTTAAATTTCTTTTTAGGGTTACAAGTTGACCAAAAGAAGGAAGGGATGTTTATCCATCAAACTAAGTATGTCTATGACATATTAGAACGGTTTGGGATGGAGGGAACTAAGTTGACTGCCCATTTCAGCACGCCGATTCAAGTGAATCACAATCTCGGGCCGTAAACTGAAAGTGATACCGATGTGGATCCGACTTTATATCGGGCCATGATTGGGTCACTTATGTATTTAACTGCTTCAAGACCTGATATTATGTTTGCTGTTTGTATTTGTGCAAGGTTTCAAGCGAATCCGAAGGAGATGCATATGAAAGCTGTGAAGCGGATTCTACGATCCCTCAAGTCGAAACCTAAGCTGGGACTTTGGTATCACGCAGAATGAGATCTAGAGTTGGAGGCGTTCACAGATTCTGGCTACGGAGGATGCAGCTTGACGCGCAAATCAACGACTGGAGGTTGTCAGTTCCTAGGAGGGAGACTGGTGTCCTGGCAATGCAAGAAACAAACGTCGGTAGCCGTGTCAACGTGCGAGGCCGAGTATGTTGCTGCTGGTAGTTGCTGCTCACAGGTTCTGTGGATACAACAACAATTGCGGGATTACGGTTTGGCTTACACTCAAACTCTAATTAGGATAGATAACCAGTCTACTATTGCTATAACTAATAATCCAGTCAAACACAACAAAACAAAGCACATAGACATTAGGCATCATTTTATTCGTGATTGTGCTGAGAAGAACTTAATCAAACTGGTAAAAGTGGCAACAGAATATAATAATGCAAATTTATTTACCAAAGCGTTTGATAAGTCACGGTTTGAGTATTTAATTCAACTGAATGGAATGCGCAACCCAGAGTAATTTGGCCTTAGTAGTAGTAAGTTTATTTTCTTTTATAGTCGTAGTATGTCTTTCTTTACTGTAGTCTGCTAATTTAGGAAAGTTTCTATTTTTAGTAAGTTTCTATTTTCAGTAAGTTTCTATGTTTAGTAAGTTAGTAGGTTATCTTATTTCATATGAAAAACAAAAGAAAAAAGAGAGAAAATCATAAAATTACAAAAAAAGAGAATATCAGAAAATGAGTTAAGTCTTAGATACATAGGTTCAAAGTGACGAAAATTAGCACCGTCGTTACAGACTCTAAGTGTTTAGGATTTCACACATAATGCAACTAAATTCTAAGTGTTATACTTTATTTAGTTTGATGTGTTCGTAGGCATAATACATATAGGGAATCTCAAGGATAATAAAATATTCTAGAAAAAGTCAAGCGTGTAACTAACTTAGATGTACGACCAATCGGTCTTAATTTTTATGTACAAGACATACATACATTGGGTCTAAATGAGGTATGCAAACTTTCTGGGGATGTATGGCAATATCAAATACATCTTAAAATGGAAAGAATAGAAATATCATATAAAACTGAGAGTCGAAAACATGCAACTCTGTTGTACGTAAGTACAGACCTGTTGTCTCTGTTTAGATTCGGGTTAGCAAATATGTCGCTTTGTTGTACGTCAGTACAGACCTGTCACCGCTGTCTGCTAACTTTAAAAATAAACCTTAAGTCGAACTAAGACACTTTGTTGTATGAAAATACAGACCTGTGTCCGATGTTTGTCTTTTAAAGAAAGTTTGCAAATACCAACAAGTTAGAATCTGTCTGTGTGTCTTGATCATAAAAGTATGTCTATGTCTGAGTCACGTAAGATAATTTCCTGATAAATAAAAATGCCAAGGGATATTCCGAAATGTAGAATGTTTAACGGGGTAAAATACCAACAATTGGCTAAATAAGTGTGTCACGACAAACAATCAAAGGAATCAAAAATTCCTAAGTGTGAAAGTTTAAGTACTGAAAGTAAGTATCTGACATCGCTATCTGATTGAACCTTTCTTAGACTATTCTCATCAAAAATATTTTGTTTTAGTATTTAGCTTAGCTTGTAAATTTTTCTAAGTAGTATAGCTTAGGTCTAGATTAAATTTTTTGTCAAAATTTTATTTCTACTTTACTTTATTTTGCCTTAGTTTATTTTATTTTATTTTATTTTATTGTATATTAGTTTAATTTTTTACTTAGGTAAAAGGTCAAAAATTACTGAGGGTGCATTCAAAGTTGAATAAAATAAACATTGCGTGAAATATCTGTTGCTTAGGGTAAAAGAGTTGGCATAGTTTATTTGGTTACACGATACCGTAGAAAAAGGTTGGAAAAGTTGAAGTTTTTTTTAAAATTTTCGAAAATTTTTCTAAGTGTTCGATGGTTTCGAATCTAAGACAGACTCGAAGAGGTAACCCTTCGAATCTGTCAGTAGACTCGAATAAGGACTTAGAATCGAGGGTTGGTGGTATAAATAGGTCAACAGTGAAGTCATTTAAGACTTACTGTTTTCGAATCTATACACTCGAGTCTACTGTGGCGATTTCGATTCTATTCTCGAATCTATCGTATTTCTCCTAAACGACATTTTGTCGAGTCTCTTACTTGGTGTTTCGATTCTACAGATACTTCTAGGTATAATCAACCGGATTGTACAAGATTTGTGTAGATTTATATACAATTTCAGGCCAAATCATCGATTTTTGAGAGTTTAAGAGTCGAAATAGGGTTTTTGCAAAATTACCAATTTTGGACTGATAAACAGTTAAATTAAAAGCATAAATCCTTGATTAGAACCTACTTGAACTAATGTATGTGATTTGCCAAGTTCAAAATGGTTAAAATCTTGGGTTTTTGTTGAAATAATGGCCGTCGGCTTTTCGAATCTGTTCATAGTGATTTTCTCGAATCTGTCATTAGATTCGAGAAGCCCAGGGACTTCGAATCTGTCATTAGACTCGAACAGAAACTTATTCGAATCTGTTACATTCGAATCTGTTTCCTTCGAATCTGTACTTTATTTACTTTAGTTAATTTAAATTTTATTAAACTTGTAGAAATTTAATTGTGTTAGATTTTGTACTTAAGCAAGTACAAAATAAAACAAATTTGAATTTAAACAAGTTTATTGATTTTAATGAGTCTAACAGTTTTGTTTATTGTGCAGAAATGGCGGTTCGAGCATTTGTTCCGAAGCATAATATGGTCCTTAATCCCGACAATAATATCCCTGAGGCGCAGGGTTATCGCCAAATATTGGATTTCCTAGCTGAATCTAGGATTAGCTTTGCTCTGTACCATAACATCCCAATAGTTCTTCCATATGTACGGCAGTTTTACGAGCATTTACAAGTTGATTGCACTGTCACCCCGACAGTTCTAAGAACTAGAATCGCTGGACAGCCGTTAGTCTTTTCTGCAGACATGTTGCGTCAGGTTCTGCAGTTGGGATCTCAGGAACAAGAGGATGGGCCTATTGACTTTCCGTTAAGTATTAGGCAGACTGCTTTTCTGAGGATGGGATACAGTTTAGATGTTGCAAAGTCGTCGTACATGAAGAGTGGCCTGATTGGGCAATGGAAATTCTTGGTGCATGTATTCATGGTCTGTTTTGCGCCGAAGAAAGCTGGATTTGATTATATAGTGTCAAAGATCCAATCTGGGGTTATTGCATTGGTATACAATCGGAAGTTCAGCTTTTCACAGATGTTCTTCTTGGAGTTCGTTCATCAGATTACGGCTCCTGAAAGGGAAAGATTTTTGTTGTACCCAAGGTTCATTATGACTAGGCAGAGGGCCAAGCGTCACCGGTTCATGCAAGGGTCAACATCAGCATCTGAAGCCCAACAGTCTCAAACCCAATCCCAACCACAAGCCACCGCTCCACCATCACCGCCACCTCAGCATCATGAGCCATATATTCCACCACCATTCATCCCTTCTCCCATTCAGTCCATTCCATCTACCTCAACCGCCTATGCTGAAAATCAGAGGTTTGTGCAACTCAAGGGACGTGTTGACTTCCAGCATGTTCAGATCTTAACCCTAACAAAGGCTGTCGGCGAGCTCCAGGCGCATAACGCAAATCTTGATAAGGACAATGCAGAATTAAGGAAGATTGTGGAGAATGTAAGGGACGAAAACACAGAATTAAAATCCTTTATTGCAGATCAGTCTTCAGAGATCCGATCAATGAGGTCCCTCCTTGAGCAGCTCATGAAAAATCTACAAGCTCAGGGGGAGACAAGTTGTAGGGATCAGGAGGTGCAGCGTAGAGAGGATGATGACGAAGGCAATGATCCCGGTGCACATAATGAGAATGAGCCTGTAGATTTTCCTGCAGCTCAGGCTACACAAGTTCAGGGGGAGCCTAGTCAAGGTGAAGGAGAAATGGGAGAAGCTAGTTTATCAAAGGTCTTAGATAGCGACATGATAGATGCGCTGAAGGATATTGAAGAAGAGCTTATGGAATTTGATTTTGAAGATGACGTCGAAGAGTTGGAAGAAGGTGAATTCATTCCAGAGGACGTTGTTGACTGGAAATCAGACGATGAAGTGTTAGATGATGAAGACGATCATGTTAATGAAGTAATAATCAATTCACAACCTGTCACTGAACTATATGAGAGCCAAAATCATAATGTGATTGATATTGATTACATCAAGGTAGCCTCAGTTGAAGACAAAGAACTTGAAGAGGCTGAGAAAGAGCCATCTAGAGCTGATTTGATAAATCTTTGGTTCAAAAAGGAAGAAAAGAAAGATCAGCTGAAGATGAAGAGGAAAATGAGAAATCCAAGTGCTGGAAATTTTGCTGGAGGGATTATAAGCTGGTTCTTTGACAAAGAACTGCAGCTATTTATCTTGAAAAGAAGAGATGACCTTCAATACTTGAGGCGAACACTGAGAGCGTTCAACTCTCTGCCCAAGATTGAGGTTAAGGAGCTAGCTTGGAAGGAACTGATTAATATAGGCGAAGACCCGTACGCTGAAGTCGTGGCAAGAATTATAAGGAAAGAAGGAAGATCAGGAAAGTTCGAGCGACTCAAGCCAAGGACCGGAAAGAGGGTCGAGGATCAGTCGAGAACAGATCCTCATACAGGTAGGCCATGGGCCAGGATGGTATACAAACCTGTGAGGTGTCTAAAGAAAGTGCCAATGAAATCGATGCCACAGAACGTTTTGAGCAACATGAAATGGTGGTACCTCGAGATTGACACTGCTGAAGCCATCATGGAGGATCAAGACGAGCAGGTCATTTTGAAGGTATATGATCCACTGCATTTGATAAACCTATCAAAGGACGACCTGAAAAAGCTTCATGATCAGCCTATCTTCTTTACTGAACCATGGAGATCTGAAGCCAGGAAGTTCCAAAAGGTAGTTAAAGTTTGTATAGATGCTGGATTATATGCAGACAGTAGTATATATAGCTCTAGTACTTAAATTTGATGTAAATAATTAGAAGCTATCGTCAAGGGGGAGTCTGTTGGTACACCCTGTGTGACAATAGCAGTCTAATCGATCAGCATTTTGGTTTAAGTAATATTCTGAGTATTGAGAATTAACAAGTGTTTTGATATATATGTTTATATGTGTTTGTCTGTTATTGATTGTGTGTTTGAACTTGATGTAACATATTACAAGAAGTTCAAACATAAAGGTCAAAGATTAACTCAAGCATAAGTAAAACATAAGTTTCATCACTTAAGTGTTTAAGTATTTTGGCTAGATTCGAATTACCTAAGGGAAGACATTCGAATCTGTGATAGATTCGAATGTGACCCTAGATTCGAAAGGTGCCCAGATTCGAGAATGTCATTGTGGACAGACTCGAATGGGCCTTGGGCCAGATTCGAGTTTGGCCCACATCAGACTCGAATCAGGGTCTATAATTAGGGATAGACTCGAGTCATTAGTAGACTTTTAGCAGAATTCGTGAGGAATTAAGCTTAAGGCGATCTCGAGTTTATCATCAGCTTTAGGTCCGTTTCGGAGAGAATTAGCTCGTAGGATCGTTCGTGTGTCGTTCGTTCAGCGTCTAATAGTCTCCGTGTTTCGTGGTTGAGAGTCGTCCGTCTACCCGTTAACGAGGATTCCGCACTCGTTGACGGCTCCGCGTCTAGATAGATCTCGTATAGTGGTAGACCTTACATAAGTCTAGGATCTACCATGGGTGTCCTTTGTGTAATTATATTTGAATGTGAACTCCTTGCAAAATGAAAAGGAACAATATCATATTCAACAAATATCACAAAAGCTATACTATAATAAAATCAAGAAAGATGATCAAGATCCAATAATGGATCCAAACTATGATAACAAAGATATGAGATATACAAGCTTCAAAGAAGTTCAAGTTTTAAACTATGAAGAACAAATTAAAAAAAAAGGTAACCTACCTTTTGGGGTTCCCCCGATTGGTCTCATGGCCTACGTGGAAGAAGTAAAACACATAACCCAAAGTTAAAGAATATGTACACTTATGCAGGATTTGATTAAGAGTTTTTCATTTGTGTTTGGTTCCACTCAACCCTCAAATGAATATGGTGTTGTTGTTTTTAATGACTTCACCTCAAGTATTGTTTCAACGTGTCTTTGTGTTAAGGGAGCTATTGTATTTGTGTTTTCCACCCAAGGACACTTGACGATAATGAAGATGAGCTCTCAAAAGATATCGGAGGAGTGTTGTAGGATTGATTTTTTATATACTCTCAGCTATCGTATACATGGTGGCATTGTTTATTCCTTACACTCATTATGTTTGCGTTGATTTGTATTTTTTTTTTTTTTTTTTGCAAAAACTTGTTATTTGTTTAAATCAACTTATTCAACTCTTCTCTAGGTTGATTTACATGAGTTTTGTCATTCAACAGGCTCGTGTTCCCATCTTCAACATCCAAGTGTGGCATCTTGATTATGTTCAATTGAGTTGATCCACACATGGTATCTCTCTATGACTATCAAGAATGTTTTATCAGAGAATATTTCATAGTATCTTGCATAGGAATCCTATTACACCTATAACCGTTAGATTCATGAATGTGAATTTCATAGGATGCACAAAAAGTGATTGATATAATGCCTATGAATAAAAACACAATTTAGACTGTCATTTCATTTTTACGTGCAAGTTTGGTTATCTAACATCATAAAAGATCTCAATGATACGTTTCTTTTCCGAATTCCATTGATAAAGATGTTACTCCATTTTTGGTAGAAGTTATAACTAAGAGAAGCCATTGTCATCCTTGGCTTATGTTCTTCTTTTGAACATGTATGCCTCATATAAGTAAGATGCACGACAAGGTACCATAATAGAAATTGAACAAAATAATACGAAAAGAGATCAGGTGCATATCAAAGTGAGTTCTGCAGCGTGTGAATTCGTTACAAGAGACAAGTTGTTTCCAATGGAGATTGAATTGTTGTCGTTAGTCGTAACGATTTGACAAGCACCCAAAAATCCCTATGGCTAGAAGATTTCACAACTAGTGGCTCATATGAAAGTACTCTAGATTTTCAATCTTTGATCTATTCTTTCACATTTGGTGCAAATATGAGGTGTAATTGCTTTTACATATCTCAAAAGGTTGCCATATCTATCCTTTGATTTTTGGCATGCTTAAATAGTGGATATCTAATGTACATTAAACATCATAGTGTCAACTTTTTCTGTAATCATAAAGATTCTTGGATTTCATCTTTGAAATTTAAGCGATCATCTTTAAAAACTGTGAAATTTTACCGTATGATATACCTAAACCAATAGACTAGCAATACCTTCATACTTTCTTTAGCTGATATCGAGACATGATTACATGAATACGTCAGCCTGAGTTTACTCGTTTTGGTTCGAACAACTTTTCTTATTTCCATCGTGGGTCATACGGTTCTATCCCAAGTCGGTCGCACGATGAATTATTTCGTACTTGCATATTTAAATCCAAACCTGACCCAAATACTTTTCAAAAAAAAAAATCTAAGAATATGAAGATTGAATAAGCATATCTGGTGACACCCATTTCTTAGGGCCCATTGCATTTACTTTTTAGTCATGGCTTGTGGGTTCTTTTCGGCCTATGACCCCATTGTATTTAATTTTAGATTTATACATATGCTTTTTTTCTATTTGTAATTTATTTAGATATTTATATCTTTTTTTTTTCATTTTTAATTTTCTTTGCATTGTACGTAACACCCGATTCTATACTCTTTTTTAAAACCAAACTAAAACCAATTATTAGTTCGGTTTTCGATTTTGATTTTTCCAATTGTGTTAGCAAGTGTAAAATTGATGCAGATTGGTGAAAACTCTCACATTTATTCGATCTTATATCAGGAATTTTTTTTGAACGGCAAATTAGTTTACTCCTACTCCTAATCTACCCTTCTGCCCCAAGTGAGGACTTCAGAACTTACATTGTCACCTAAATTCCAACTTGCCTCCGACGGGAGTCGAACCAATGACCTCAGACTTACATAACACCCTTCATACCATATGGGCTAGACCACACTGGTTTATATTATGATTTTTTTGAACGTCAAATTAGCCTACTCCTACTCCTAATCTACCATTCTGCCCCAAGTGGGTATTTCAGAACTTACATTCGCCACCTAAATTTCAACTTGCTTCCGACGGGAGTCGAACTAGTGACCTCACACTTACTTAACACCATTCATACCAAATGGGTTAGACCACATTTGCTTATATAGTATCAGGAATTATTAGTAAGCATTTAACAAAACACATGTGAAATGACTAAAAGACCCCACAAAGCATAGAGATTCGAATTCAGAACTTTGATAGTGCAGCAGATCAGACTGCAAATTATGATCGTGCACAAAGATGCACGTGATGTGTGACATTACTATAATATCTTAAAGACTCTTGACTTTGAATAATAGAAGATGTGTAAGACCAAAATACACAAGGACGGAATGTTTATTATTGTTTTTATGGCATAAAAATACTCATACTAGCATCCTAAAATCTTTATAAAACTATGTTGTTTTTTCTTGCAATATATTCTTTGCTTCTATTTTTCTTTCAAATTATATATATATATATATATATATATATATATATATATATATATATATATATATATATATGTATATGTATATATATATCCTACTATTGAAGTCCCATTTATAAAATGTATAAAGAAACGAGATATTTTATTTCTTGTATCATCAAGTTGGGTCTGCTTAAACGGTTAAAATACTCTATATCAAGGCCAAATGGCCTTTGGCCTAGCAGTACCAAGGTATTATGTAAGTAAGAGATTACGGGTTCGACTTCCGTCGGAGACAAGTTGAAATTTAGGTGGAGAAAGCAAGTCTTGAGGTAAAGGAGTAGTTTAGGATAGTTTGTCATTCAAAAAAAAATCTAAATCTAGACAAAGCCTTCGGTTGAAATTTCACAATCTATTCGATCTCCATTTGTTCCTAAGATATAAGACCCCATCATGAAAGAGGAAAAGGCTTGAGTACAACAAAAGTTCAATAGGGAGCGGGAACGAGTTTCCATCATGCTATGTCTCCCATCACTCGGACTACAAAAGAGTCGAGATTTTTTTTTAGTACAACAAAAGTTCAATAGGAGTGGGAACGAGTTTCCATCGTGCTATGTCTCCCATCACTCGGACTACAAAAGAGTCAAGATTTTTTTATGCTCGGTTAGCATAAGTTGAGATTTTCTCAAGTTCAAGCCCAATCCTAATAACCAAGTTCAAATAACTTAACAAGTCACGTTCGAAATTTTTAATTGCTTGGCTTGAGCTCAATATCTCATATATGTATATATCTATGGTTGTAAACGCACAACTTTTTATCTAGCAACTCAAACTCTGATTACATCGAGTCAAACTTTTAAGACTTAGAGCCAAAGCCAAATATTGAAAATGGGTTTGGTGTTGAATATACGTCCAAGCTTTTCGAGCCAAACTCGAACATCTATCTTAAAAGCTCGTGGAACCATTGAGACGAGCTTCCTCGGTTCCACTCGTTTTGTAGTCCTACATAGCACACATGTAATATTGATTAAGTGGGCATGGCTGTCCTTAGTGGACCATGTCATTTCAAATCATGTACAAGTAGTATAGTTTACTAAGGTGACGTTTGGATTGTTGGAATTTGATATGACATGATTAGAAAATGACAGGATTTTGATAATGATAAGATTTGAAAATGATAAAACCAAAAAATGAAAGGATATAGAAAGCTTAATTTAAGGGACTATATAATAACTGGGGTAAAGGGAGGATGATGAAAAGAGAAGGATGGGGGAATACCAAATGCTAAATGAAATTAGATTACTCCCTTTCTTTTCAACCAAACATGATATGTAAGGATTTTGAAATCCAAATCCTAAATGAGGTGTTCAATTCTTCAAACCAAACGCACCTAAGTGAAGAACAATAATACCATATTTTAAAAAACATCAAGTACGTTTGGTGAAGAGGGATATGAGATAGTTTTCAGTGTTAGCAAATGGTGTAAGTTGTGAATAGTTGGAAATTAAATTCATATATGAGTTGTAGGAATGATAAATTCTTATAAACAAAGATTTTAAAGAAAAATAAATAAAAACTCTATGAAAGTTCCAAATACACTATTTTTAAATTATAGTATCATCAAATTCTATTCCGCAAGCCAAACGCATCCTACAATTTTAGAACAAGAAAATTTATCATCCCTAAAAAGGGGCCCAATTCTGGGGGTCAATTTGAGAGGAATAAGGCTCTAAATGTCACCAACACTATAGGTGTTATTGCCATGCTATCCCTCTCGGCGAGTCGGCGGCCTGTGAATAAATCTTTCACCATCACATACAAACAGAGCTTGAACCTACATCAAGCAAAGTCTCTAGAAAACTAACAGCAACATATTTGTTGCACAAAACTTGGGGCCGGAACTGTTAATCGGATGTTGTTTTGGTCCTTTTCTAAAGGATACAGAGCAAGAAAATGTATAATCTCAAATTATCACACAACTTATAAATTAAAGTATCAATACCCAAACAACTTATCATGTCAGCACCATTTAGTTCACATTAGAAACTTGAGAAAGTTAATAGCAAAAAAGAACCACTATATATATAGACACACAAATTAAGTATTTTTATCATTACTCTAAATGAAAAGACCAATCAATCAATAAACATACTCCAACCAACACTCCAATGCCCTGAAAATTTTACTATTTTAGGTTAGATCCAAGACTACAAAACTTACTAAAACAGTTTTACCACTCATTATGGTTCTTAAATAGGTAGGCATCCTATGATATCAATTGCCTAATTTAGCCAAAGCAACACAATTCAACTTGGACTTAAAGCCACCACCATACAAAAAGCTAGCTAGTACATCATCTAGAATCCAAGGTTCAATAATAATATGAAACAATGAAGCTAGACTAGAGTCCTAGACACAAAGTTCATGCAACTAGGGTAGGACATTTATGTAATTCCCTATAGTTTCAGAAAGAGTAACAAACAACATAATACCAAGCAATTATTTGATCATAAGGATGCATGTAGCAAATTGTACCAGATAGTATAAGATTCACTTTCTAAATTTCCAAACATTTGTACACACGTGTGACAATGGTCCCCAAATTGGATTCATTATATATATATATATATATATATATATATATATATATATATATATATATATATATATATATATATATATATATATATATATAATAATATCATATATTAAACCTAATATTCCTTAGCTAAGTAAGACTGTTCAAGATTGTTAAACTAGGCAGCATAATTTTCTTTGTTAAAAGAACAACAAAATTACTAACGAAAGAGAAACGCACGTATGATACGTCTTTACAATAGAGGATGTAGAACAATCGGAAAAAATAATGGGATTCATGATAGGAAGTTAGGAACATATCATCTAGAGTGGCAAAAGACAAAACAAAGAAGAAGAGAATCTAGTACTTCCAGTTGGTAACAACAAAAATCCTCGTGATCCGAAGACACATAATTATACATATTCACTAAAATGTATTCAATTATACAGGATGTTTCTCAGAACTCCAGTTCGCTACCGATGTTTCTAATTGCATCTGAAAATGTCAAAATGATGACACGCTATACAACATTTGGAATCTACTAATCTGGCATACTAAAATGGGTTTAGCTTTGATTATGATGTTTGATATCGTAATAATTCGTTAATCAATTTGAATTGTTTTGCAAAATCAAATTACTTTTGTTTTTCAAAGAGATATACCCAAATTGGTTCTTTTTTTATGCTTCTCACTGCTGTTTACCTCTCTCAAACCCTCCTCTACAACACCACTTCAATGCTTCTTGAACCAGTTGCCATCTGGTGAAACTGAAGATGATTGTGAATTTGTGATGTAGATGCTAACACATACATACATTCTAATTCTCTGATGTGTATCACATTCAAAAATCATTCACATGTAACCGAGTACGTACACATAGACACATAGTTGTTAAGAAGGAATTATGGTGGTGAAGAGTAGTGAGTGGCGACTCCGCAACAGCAAGGAAAGAGGAGAACAATTGGTAGGTTCCAGAGTTATTTTGGTAATTAATCAGGGGAACACAAAACAGCTTTTCGAAACAGTAGTTAGGTCAATGTTAATAATCACTTTCGAAACGCAATAAAAAATCAAACACCCCGGGAAAGTGCTACCTTTATCAGACAACTTTGATGGCACCCGAAACAATACTGGTCTTTTCTATGGAGGACTCTCAACATCTGAGGTAAGGTATTACACAAATTCATGAGCACGAGAGATGAGTTGACAGCTCAAATAAGTATTCAAAAACATCCTAGCAATCTATAATTCTATATCATTTTAGCACAATTTCAACAAAGAGTTGTAACTAATCATAGGCTTCATAGAACAAAATTGAAGAACTTATAATTATGCCCAAGACAGGGCCTCAAGCCTTTGGCTGTACAATACTAACATGTAACGCCATTGATATCACAAACCATCGTACATACCATATAACATTATTTTTTATAGAACTTATCAATCTTAAATCCACACATATCGCATAAGATGATAAAAATCAATAATTTTAGAACTATAGTAACACTTGAAATATATAGTATTTAACAGATATTGAGATACATATAGTAACAGAAAGGATGAATTGGCAGACATACACTTCTTAAATCCAAAAGACTTACTAAGAAGACGTACACCCAAAACCAATGCTTCATTTATTTCATTGCCTCAACTTCCTCAGCAGTAGGTGGCACTTCTTTGGTAGCAGTAGGAATAACGGTGTAACCATTCTTCTTAGGGGCGACGTCATCCTCAACGTCATCATACTCTTCTTCATCGGAATCGGAGCCGAAATCCAAGCGTCTATTGGAGAAGAGAGACCAAATTAAGTACATGGTTGCAGCAGTGAGGGCTCCACAACCAACACCAAAGAGTAGTGCACCAACGATGCTCATGATGTCCATGGTGCGATCGCGAATCGAGGAGGAAGCAGAGGAATAATAGGGTTTTGAAGAGGCGACATCGTCTGATGACGACTCAACGGCTCGATCGTTGAAGATGGGACGGGGGAAAGATCTGGTGCGGTGGATTTCGTGGATTTCGGTGATGAAGAAGGTGAGACGAGGGGAATTGGTAGGGTTTTGGATAGGGACCTTAGTGTTTCCGAGGCGATGAACATCGGCTGGGTAGTAGGAAGAGGAGGAGGAGGTGATGAAGAAGATCGTCTTGCAAGGTCTGGCTGTGGCGGAGATAGCGAAGACGCCGACGAGGACCGATACCAGGAGGAGGGCGGTGGTCGTAGATGCCATTAAAGGAGGGAGAGAGAGAGAGAGAGAGAGAGAGAAAGGGGAAGGTTTCGACTTTCGAATGTGAATGTGGGGAAGAACCGAAGAATAACGGAGTTGTTGACTTGAGTAACGACTAAAAAAATTGAGTAAATTACAAAGATGTCCCTCTGGTTTATAACAAATTTCAGGTTTCGTCCCTAACTATTAAAAACTACCCTAGCAGTTCCTATTTTGAAACTTTGTTACATTTTTAGTTACTAAAAATCTTTGACTTGGTCAACTTTTAAAAAATGTCACGTTTGCCCTTAGAAACAAGTTTCATAGATGGTCTTTATGCCAATAGAACTCTTTCAATTCATGAGAGAAAGTGCTTTAGTAGCGATTTCCATGTTCTAGTGCAAGACACAAGGAGAAGCACGAGTAATTAATTTGTTTTTTTTGTTAAATGTTGATAAATTGATAAATTTTAGTTATAAAATATTTATATATTTACTTAAAAAGAATTATTGTTATTTTCAAAAAAAAAATAGTTCATCAACATATTTATTTTTTTAATAATTGATATATAAAAATTTCACAACATATGTTTAATTATTAATTGGGATAATTTCTTATAAAAATATAATTATTTATTTATTAATGTTTATGTTTGTGTATTAGAAATAAATAGAGGAAATAAAATGAGAAGTATTAAATTTTTCATTTTGCATTTGAGTTTGTAATTTAATTTTGCATTCAATTAATTCACAATTTTACACACAATATATTATGCATGGAGGAAGTTAAAATGATTTGTTACGAAATGATTATACAAAACTCATAATTAAAAATGTATTTAATTATCAAGTATATTTAAAACATGACTGAATAATATTTAGAGTTAATTACAAAAATGGTCCATGTGGTTTATCCTAAAATTTGGATTGGTCCCTGAACTTTCAATTTTGCAAAAACGGTCCTTATTTTCATAGTTTGTTTGCAATTTTGGTCCCTCAACCTATTAATTTTTCTAATATGACCAAATTACCCTTATTTTGATGCAAACTATAGGGACCATTTCTACAATTAATTTTTTTAACTCTTTTTTATTCTTAATTAAATAAATTATTTTTAGTGTTACTTAAATTTAATAAACTATAAAAAAAGAATTATTTAATTATTTATGTTGGTTCATAAATAATTTAGATATTTTTAGTCTTAATTAATTTTAATTTACTATAATCAAAGTGTAAATCAATCAAAATTTATAATCAAAAAAATCATTTATGTTTAGAAACTATTTTCTAGAGGTTTTGTATATAAAATATTATAAAAATATTTGACTCTATAATTATTTATGTTGTTTCATAAATTTATAATATAAATATGTTTGTTGGTCAAATATATTTTACTTTCTTCTTGAATAAAATCGGTTAAAGATTCTATTTTATAATCCGTTCACATTTGTATCAAAGCAAGGTGATAATGGCAAATGTGTTGATTTAATCGGATTAAAATGAAAAGTCAAACTGAAAGACGAAAAAGATTAAAAACCTATTTATATTTCTCGATTTTTATGTAAAGGTCTAACCAATTAAATTAAAGAGTTAATTACAAAAATGGTCCCAGTGGTTTGTCCTAAAATTTAGATTTGGTCCATGAACTTTCAGTTTTGTAGAAACGGTCCTTATTTTAATAGTTTGTTTGTAATTTTGGTCCCTCAACCTATTAACTTTTCTAATATGACCAAATTACCCTTATTTTGATGCAAACTATAGGGACCATTTCTATAATTAATTTTTTTAACTCTTTTTTATTCTTAATTAAATAAATTATTTTTTAGTGTTACTTAAATTTAATAAAGAGTTAATTGCATAGATGGTCCTTTAACTATCCCCAAATTGCAGTTATCGTCCTTTTTCGAAAACGTTGCAATTTGGGTATTTTATGTACCAAAAAGTTGCATTTAAGGTCCTTTCTAACAGAATCCGTTAAATGTCTCTGTTAAGTCAAGGACATTTTCGTCTTTTTAAGGTTAAAGGACCCTTTTTGCAATTTTTTCATATTATTATTATTATTATTATTATTATTATTATTATTATTATTATTATTATTATTATTAACTCTTTAAAATCGGTAACTTAACTCCTTCTCCGGTAACCTCTCAGTCTCTCACCGGTCACCATATTCAGCAACCCATTTCACCTTCTCCGGTCAAAACGCAAACCTCCAGACCCCATTTTCCAATCTTCGGCCCCAACTATATTCGACAAACCATTATTGATGTTTCCATTCAAACTCAAAATCCAAAACCTATAATAAATCAAATTCCAGATTCAACTACAATATTAAAAGATAGGGTTGTGTCTATTTAAGATGGATCAATGAATAACAATTGAACAAAAAAAAATATCTGATTGATATAAGATTGAATGTGCTTGGGAGTTGCAAATCTGCGAAAATATCTTATTGATACCGATTTTAAATCTGATTGATACTACAACCATGGGAGCCAAATCTGGGTTTAGAGATCTATCGTTGACTCTACAATGCTCGTCATCCGTCAACTCCGCCTTCCATCACCGATTTGCCCTTAACAACACCATCGTGACTAACAACAAATGGAAGATCTGGGTTTTGCGATCTTGATTTGGGGTTTTATGCATGAAGATTCGTATCGATCTTGATCTCTCCACCCTTTCCCTTTCCTCAACGATCTCCACCGGCTACCGGCCACCTCCCTTCTCCCTCTCTCTGCCGGTCGAAGTAAAGGAAATGGAGTCTCCAAGATCTGGAGTTGCTGCAATTGAAAGAATATTGAAGAACAACAACATCACGAGACCGCAAAATTAACGCATAATAAACCCCTCCCAACTCATCAATTCTTCCTCTGAAATTAACGCCTAACTCATCGATTCTTCCTCTAAAAATAACGCCTGATAAACCCCTCGATCGCGTGAAAAAACCATGTCCACGGCGGCGGCGATGTCGGCCTTGGGCGACTGGTGGTGGATGAATTCATTGCTGGACGTATAAACGATGAGAGGTGGCTGGAGGAGGCTCAAGGTGGAGGCAGCTGCGGTGGCCGGAGGTGGAGCAAGTGCAGAGAAGGAGAGCAGATGTGAGAAGTTTGGTGTGCTGCAATTCTTGAACATGTGAATGAGATAGGTTATGGCTGTATGAAAAGATAATAATGATAATGATAAATAATAATAATAATAATAATAATAATAATAATAATAATAATAATAATAATAATAATAATAATAATAATAATAATAATAATAATATGAAAAAATTGCAAAAAAGATCCTTTAACCTTAAAAAGACGAAAATGCCCTTGACTTAACAGAGACATTTAACGGACTCTATTAGAAAGGACCTTAAATGCAACTTTTTGGTACATAAAATACCCAAATTGCAACGTTTTCGAAAAAAGGACGATAGCTGCAATTTGGGGATAGTTAAATGACCATCTATGCAATTAACTCTTTAATAAACTATTAAAAAAAGAAAAGAATTATTTAATTATTTATGTTGGTTCATAAATGATTTAGATGTTTTTAGTCTTAATTAGTTTTAATTTACTATAATCAAAGTGTAAACCAATCAAAATTTATAATCGAAAAAATCATTTATGTTTAGAAACTATTTTCAAGAGGTTTCATATATAAAATATTATAAAAATATTTGACTCTATAATTATTTATGTTGGTTCATAAATTTATAATAAAAATATGTTTGTTGGTCAAATATATTTTACTTTTTCTTAAATAAAATCGGCCAAAGATTCTATTTTATAATCCGTTAACATTTGTATCAAATCAAGTTGATAATGGTAAAGTGATAAATCTAAATGGTTTAAATTTTTAAAGTGTCGATTTAATCGGATTAAAATGAAAACTCAAATGAAAGACGAAAAAATATTAAAAACCTATTTATATTTCTTGATTTTTATGTAAAGGCCTGACAAACCAAATTTTGATGATTAAAGTTGTTAATCATGAATCTCAAAGATGTTATATGGACCTAAAAATTTAAATCATTTTTGGTGTAATTAAAAATTAAAATGATAAAATAATTGATACGTTAAATAAAAAAATTTGAGTTGTCTTGGACTATTTGCATGTTTTTTGAAACTCAGTCAAATTAAACATTAATTTTTTATTTATTTAAGTTCTTTAATACTTTTAACTTTAACTAAACTGTTGGCTCATAAATAATTTTTTTATAATTTTATTAAAGTTTATTAACACTAAAAATAAAGTAGAGTCAATTACATAAATGGTCTTTGTGGTTTGGTCAACATAAATATTTTTTATTATAAATGTATGAACCAGTATAAATAATTATAGAGAAAAAATTTCTTATTTATGAAGCCTTTAAAAAATAATTTCTAAACATAAATGAATTTTTCGATTATAAATTTTGATTGGTTTACACTTTGATTATAGTAAATTAAAATTAATTAAGATTAAAAATATGAATCATTTACGAACCAACATAAATAATTAAATAATTCTTTTCTATTTTTTATAGTTTATTGAATTTAAATAACACTAAAAAATAATTTATTTAATTAAGAATAAAAAATAGTTAAAAAATTAATTGTAGAAATGGTACCTATAGTTTGCATCAAAATAAGGGTAATTTGGTCATATTAAAAAAGTTAATGGGTTGAGGGACCAAAATTGCAAACAAACTATGAAAATAAGGACGTTTCTGCAAAATTGAAAGTTCAGGGACCAAATCCAAATTTTAGGACAAACCACAAGGATCATTTTTGTAATTAACTCTAAATTAAATGACACAAGAACCAACAATGAAATTAATTTAAAGGGTAAAATTGAAATTTTTAAAATTTGACCAAGTCAAGGCATTTCAAGAACCAAAAATGTAACAAAGTTTCATAATATGGACTACCAATGTAATTTTTTATAGTTAGGGACAAAACCGGAAATTTGTTATAAACCACAAGGACCATTTTTGTAAGTTACTCAAAAAAATTTAGTAAACTTCTTTAACGTAATTTTTCTTTGATCATTTTACTTTTAGATTTTTTTTATTTAACAATTAAATTATTTTTTGTTATGATTTATCCACTAAATTATTCTTTGTATACACATTTAGCCATTAAATGTTTTTTTACTGATTTAACCATTGAAAATTGTCCCGATTTCGCCACTAAATTATCATATTTTGCACCGATTTAACCATTAGTTTTATCAATTTTCTCCAAAGTAGAATAGTAAACTAAAGCTTAGCGGCTAAATTGGGACAGAAATAGTTTAGTGGCTAGATGAGATAAACCTGAAAGTTTGATTACCAAAATAATACTTAACCCTTTTCAGAAACACTAAATTCATTGCATTTTCAGAAACTTATATATATATATATATATATATATATATATATATATATATATATATATATATATATATATATATATATATATATATATATATATATATATATATATATATATATATATAGGGTTGGGTCCTGTAAGAACCCTCAGTTCCGTGAGAACCAATCTAAATTGTGCATTTATTGTATAAAATTATGCATTTTATGTTCAAATTTATACATTCGATATAAACATTTACGCATCTTATGATAAATTTGTCCACTGTATGTACGAATTTGTGCATTTGATAAAATTTGTGCATTTAATGTTTAAATTTGTGCATTTACTGTAAATTTTGATGAATTTAAATTTTAAATTTAATTTTAATGTTTGATTATGATATTTATTAATATTGAAAACCAATAATAGTTTTAAGTTATAACTTTAATTTTTAAATTTGTGCATTTGATGTATAAATTTGTGTATTTCGACGGGTTCTCACGTTCTCACAGAATTGAGGGGTTCTTATGTGAACCCAACCATATATATATATATATATATATATATATATATATATATATATATATATATATATATATATATATATATATATATATATATATATATATATATATATATATATATATATATATATAGGGGTGGGTCAATGGAAAACCACTATGCACCTGAAAACTATGGAAACCTACGCATACCGTCCGATTTGGTGCATTTCATTAAACACGCAGTGGCATTATCGTAAATTAGGTGATGCATCACGCGAGATTTTGATGCATCACGCGGGAAATTTGATGCATCACGCGGGATTTTGATGCGTCACGTGGGGAATTTGATGCATTTGTGGTGGTGCAGTGTAGTTTTCACAAGTTTTATGGTGCATTGTGGTTTTCCATTGAACCCCCCTATATATATATATATATATATATATATATATATATATATATATATATATATATATATATATATATCATTTAAGCACCATTTAATAATTAGCACCGTGAGCACCAATAAAAATTTGACAAATTAGCATCAATTATAACATTTGCATGTTACAGATGACTTATTTACATAGTTCGAATATGATTAATCTAATGAATCTTGTGTAAATTAAAACTTATCAATGCGATGAACCTAATGAAGCTTGTATATATAAAAGCATAAAAATGCAATGAATCTTGTGTATCATTTTGACAATCCATGTAGGCTTAAGTTATTTTGAAAATTTAAATATTGATTCAGTTCATACATGTTTAATTACTCAACTTTATGCTAAATATGTTCTAGAACTCTTTAAATGGGCGGGTGACTTTCGGCCTAACCAATAGCCCACCCCTTTCCTTATGGTTGCTGCTGCGTTTTTCTTTTTGTTAAGGGTAGCCCGCAATTCACAAAATTACAACATCGAAGTCCTAGCACACACACACACATTAGGTAATTATACGTCAAGGGGTCGAATTGCTAAGTTACTGGGTCCTCAAATGCCAAGTTAAGGGGTCAAGCAACATGTCCAAGCAACTGGACTCTACACTCCGAGACTTGCAAGTCTCGAAGTCTTCATCACAGCAGCAACGAGAATCCAATACATATATATATATATATATATATATATATATATATATATATATATATATATATATATTCAGATCAAAACAGGGCCAAAAGGAAGGACTAAAGGCGAGCAATCACTAAGGAAAGTCAGACGAAACACCCCGTAGCTTGTTAAGTTACAAATACATATCTATTTTACATCATCACAGTAGCAACAAGCAACCAATACATATCTATTTTACTTCATCACAGTAGCAGCGAGCAACCAATACACTCAGATGAAACACCATGTAGCTTGTTAAGCTACATGGGTCAAAAAAAAATCAAAAGCATACAAAAACTTACTTAACCAAGATGGATAACAATTCTTAGTAAACGATTGAATCTGTTCAGATGTCTATCATAATCCATAACGCAAGTAACATATATAAAACTATTCTGAAATTAATCAGTCAAATAAATTGATACAAGAAAAGAAATCGAACCTGTGATTGATTTGAGAAGAAGATGCAGATTGATTTCAAAAGGGAGCAGATCGATTTCGAACCTGTATTGTAGCCGACGTGAAAAGATCAATAAACCATGGAAGAAATCGATATGGTGTTTGGAAGAAATCAATAAACCATGGAAGCAATTGTTGTTGACACTGAAAGAAGGATCAGTGGTTGATTTTGGAGAAGAAAACATACCAAGGAATCGCTGGTCTCGTGGAACCTTCCCCTCTCCAAGAACTGATGACCGTGTGCTATGACTGTGTGCTTCTTGTAGAATTAGGTTAAAAATATTTTAGAGGGAGGGAAAAAAGATTTGGGCGCCATTTTAATTAGTGACACATGTAATATAAAAATAAATAAATTAACTATTTAATGACATTTAATATATATGTGCCATAAAAATAATTGATTTACACTGACATATAAACTATTTTGTCATTCTAGACGTAGTTAATACTGACAGAAAATGTCAAATGCTATTAAATCCTTCAAAACATTTCCTGGCACTTATATTGTGTCGTTAAAAATAAAATACAGTGGCACTTACATATTTGCCACTAAAAAAGTATGCCACTGAATGTCTATTTTTTGTAGTGTATCAATCACGACGGGCCATCGAACCAATTCACAATAAGTGATGTAACACCCCAATAATTAAAAAAATAATTAACTTTGTGAAACAATTATGATTGTGAACTTAAGTGCAATATTATGAGTTACTTACCAAATATTAGTGATGATTGTTGTTATTGGGACTTGAACGATTAAAGAAAAATAAAAGGTTGGTTTGTATTGAAATGACAAGAATATGTAGGGGTGAGCAACGGGTACCATTTCCCGAACCCGAACCGGTACCGAACCGGTACCGGTACCGACCGGTACCGAATTAATATATTCGGTTCGGTATTCGGTTTTTAAATTAGCTAAAATTCGGTATTCGGTACTCTCGGTTCGGTATTCGGTTTTTAAATTAGCTACAATTCGGTATTCGGGACCGAACCGGCACCATATAAAATTATACGGTTCGGTATTCGGTTCTTTCAAAACTCATAATTCGGTTTCGGTATTTTCGGGATCGGTACCGGTTCGGTTCGGTCCGGTACCGAGCTCACCCCTAAGAATATGTAATGTACTTTAACATTTAAATAATGATTAGTATGACATAAGAATCGAGTAATGCGGTGTTTGAATATATTTAGTATAATTATGTCAAAACTACTCATTTAGGTATTGAATTGTTAAGTAAATGCAAGTCGTAGCAATGTGATTTGTATTTTAATTAAAAGATGAGTTATGGACGGGTCATGTTGTCAATTGGTGAATAGTGAAGGGGTGGGATTGGCCAAAGGCAAAAATCCTCTGTTTTCTTGCCTTGAAATCGTCCCCAACACACACCACACACACACACACACACACACACACATTTCATCTTTTGCATTTTGGAAGCTAAAGAAAAGAGAAAAAGATAGCTTTGGGGCTAGGGTTTGATTTTGGCTAGCATTTTTGAAAGAATCAAGGCCAAAGGAGTGAACATTTGGTGATTGCAAACAAAGGTATTACATTCTCCCACTCCTTTTCTTCATCTCCATTTTGTTCTTCATTTTGGAAGAACACAACCCCAAATGTTTTGTTGGATTGAGTTAGTAAATGACTTTAATATCAAGTATAGGTTAATGTTTATGGTTTATAAACGTATTTGAGTCATAAATTCGTGATGGATTGGGTTGAGTTGGTGATGTGGAGTGAAAACCCAAGTTGGAGCTCCATTTGAGCTCCAATGGTGTATAGAGGTTGGATTGCATCAAAATACATGTTTTATATGATTATTTATGAACCAAATATATTATTATGACAATGGAATAATGGAAGCTAGTATGTAACGACCCGATTATTTAATAAAATTGATAATTAATATTTATTACGAAGAAATACAAATTCGGAATATTAATTAATATTGAGACATATAAATAAATGGTGGTGAAAATTATAATAAATAAAGTATTGATTTATGAAGAAAGGACCTTAAAAGAAATGGAAATAATTGTAGGGTCTAAATGGTAAATATTAAATAGTTAAAAAAAAAAAAGGAAAAAGCAAATTCTTGCTTTATATCTACGCCAACACACATGTGTGTGTTCGTCCAAGAAAAAGAGAGAAAAGAGGAGAAAGAAAAGAGAGAAAAGGAAAGAAAAAGAGAAAAGAAAGAAAGAAAAATCTGATTTTATTGGAAGTTTCATACGATTTTGAAGATCCAAGAGGTACCAACTCTTATTTTTATAAATCTCTTACTTTTCTATTCTCTCCACCATCTTCATATGAAGAAGATGAGAACTCAAATGGGTTTTTATGAAGATCTCTTAGCAATGGCTAGATCTGAAAGAAAATGATGAAATATGTTAGATCCATTATCTAAAAAGTATATTATACAAGTTTCTATGTATTTTGATGGGTTTTTATGAAGATCTCTTAGAAATGACTAGATCTGAAAAGAAAATGATGAAATACGTTAGATCCATTATCTAAAAAGTATATTATACAAGTTTCTATGTATTTTGATGAGTTTTTATGAAGATCTTTTAGAAATGGCTAGATATGAAAATAAAATGATGAAATACGTTAGATCCATTATTTTAAAAAGTATATTGGCAAGTTTTTATGTATTTTGGTGGGTTTATCTCAAAACCCCAAATTTGAGTTCATATGAACCCTATGTAATCTAAAAAGATGAAAATGATGTTTTGATGGTTAAAATGAGTTAAGATATATATATATATATATATATATATATATATATATATATATATATATATATATATATATATATATATATATATATATATATATATATATATATATATATATATATATAGATTTGGGTTCAAATGAGTACCATTAGTTTTGCGGAGTACCAGAGGTACCTCGCTTAAAATTATTTTTTTTGAAATTTTTTTTCATAATCATGTTTAAATTAATAATATAAGACTACTTGCAAAAAATCACGCATAAACACACATATAACTATGTGAAACGTGCAAGTTCACATGAACTGCACTGTTGTGAACTTATGTTCACAGCTAAGCATGTTCACATTAATTTTTCCACGTTCACATGACTTTTAAGAGGCTACGAAGTGTGAATGCGTGTAATTCTTTTACAAATATGCTTATATTATTTGTATCTAAATGAATATGAAAAAAATTAAAAAAAAAAAAAATTTTCGAAGCATGTTCACATCTTAAACCCGTGTGTTCACAGGTACTCACGGTACTCTGCATATTTTAGGTACTCACACGAACCATATTCTATATATATATACATACATATATATATATATATATATATATATATATATATATATATATATGTTAGGAATAATTTTACAACTCTTTATAATAAATATAGAGAAGTTTAGTATTTTTGACATTAAATCCGTAAGGCAGAAAGTGCAGTTCAGCTTTGAAATATTCTGAAAAATTTGCTAAGTATGGATCTAGGATGGCCCGAATTTCGGATGACCATGGTCCGAATTTCGGATGGCCTTGGACCGAAATTGTAATTTTAATTATTTTTATTCTATGAGATCTTTTGTCATAATAGTCTATGACATCTATTAGGGAGAATAATTAGACCAAAATATTTATTGAGGTTTAATGCCGAAATTAGTTAAGTCTTACGACTAATGTATCCGGATCAATGTTAAGAAGTTATAACCTATGAGACTTATAAATATTACATTATGAACCTATTTGTAGGGGTTTGACGGGTTAAGGTCCCTTGGAGACTATTAATCATATTTTGACGATTATAACTCGGTTTCGAGACCGAGAGCTTGTTGTATACCACTGTGAGTTCTAGCATTAATGTATTTAAATGCATATCATGAATTGTATGTTATCGCTTTCGTATCATTCTTGTCATTTACATGCCTTGCCATCACATATATTATTGTTATCATATTATCACTCGATTGATAAGTTGTTGAACATTCATTTGACCTCTCCGCCGAGACGGTAAGCCTGAGTGTGGTAACCTAGCGGAATCATAATGGTAAGCCTGAGTGTGGTAACCATTATTGCCTGTAAAACGATAAGCCTGTGTGTGGTAATCGTATGGCATCACTGTAAACTGCATATCGATAAGCCTGTGGTCTGTGGTAATCGAGCAGCAGATTGTAAACCCATTGTACGGTAAGCTTGTGTGTGGTAACCGCAATGTGGTAGCTTATTAGCCATTAGTTGGCCTCCTGAGATTGTTAGTTAAATTCATGGCATTGCATGACATCATTCATATATCGCATGATACTTTAATCTAGAAACTCACTAAACAACTTTGTTGTTTACCCGTTAGTTGATAATTATTTTCAGGAGCTGTTAAGGGCAAAGGCCCGGCTGGGCCAAACTGTTAGACATTGACTGGAGCATGGATAGGAGCTCCATATTTTGTTGATGATTGGGGTGGGAGTAGCAGACTTCCATTTTTGACTTACGCGAATTAGTTAATGATTATTAATTCGTTTGTAATCACACTGATGATTTAACAATGTGACCCCAATTACATTACTCCGTGATTTCAGACACTCTGTTGTATTATATGCAAAGTGTTTGGAATCACGTTGATGATTGTTAAAGTATTAAAAGTTTTAAATTGACCGTATTTCCGCAAGTACTCTGTATAAATTAATGTATAATGGTATCGAAATACTCGTATTAGTTGTATGGGTGTTTCAATTTGGTATCAGAGCTGGAGCTCATAGACAGAGTATAGTCGACGATACTCTACTCTGAGCACGAATTCAGATGCTGGTATTGACCCACCTAGGCGGCAATATTATAACAAATTCAATTGACCTTTGGCCTAGGATGGAATATTAATGGGTAGACTTTTAAGGTTTTAACTCAATGAAAGTATAATTGTGTATACTTATAAATGTTAAATGCACACTTTGGTGCGAAAGAAGCGTTGAACCGACCTGTAACTGTTTGTTGCAGACAATGTCGGATAGCCAGTCAAATCGCGTTCTACACCAGGAGGTAGAACATTCAAATGACGGGGGAGACAGAGATCAGTCTCAAGATTTTGAAAATGAATCCAGTTTCCGTACTGGTGGAGGGTCTAGAGAGGACCAGATGATGCAAATGATGGCTCAGATGCTGGAGCAAAATCGCCAGCAGAATGAGCTAAAATGACCCAGTTACTTGCTTCCCAGAACGTGCAGGGAAAGAAAAATAATGCTGAGGTGGAGCAAGCGAGTAACGATAATACTGAAGTCGTTGGAAGCGGAAGCAGGGCTGAAAGGCCTAAGAAGGATAAAGAACGAAAGCACGACTCTTCTAAGTCAAAAAGGGGAATGTCGTATAAGAATTTCATAGGTTGTCGTCCTCCATCGTTCAATGGACGGGCAACTACTGTGGAGGCCTTGGACTGGATCAAGGCAATTGAAAAATTATTCCGAGTCACCGACGTCAGCAATGATAAGAAGGTGCAGTACGCAGCTGCACAATTTGTTGGTCCTGCTCTAACTTGGTGGGATTCAGAAGTCGAGATTATGGGTTTAGATGTTGCGGCAAAAATGTCCTGGGAAGAGTTCAAGACCAGGTTCGACAAGCATTTCTGTCCGGCTGTTGCGGTCCAGAAGATAAAAAGAGACTTTCTTACATTTCAGCAAGGAGAGTTATCAGTGGATGATTATCTGATCGAGTTTAACTCGAAAGCGATGTTTGTGGGGACGGTAATTGCTGACGAAAAACAAAAGACGACTATTTTGTGGAAGGACTGCGGAGTGAGATCCGCGAGATGGTGACGGTTCGCGCAGTCGAATCTTTTGAGAAAGCCGTGGAGTATGCGCGACTCCGAGAATATGAATTGTTCCGCAGGGAACAAGAATCGACCGGATCGAAGAAAGCGAAGGTTGAGTCTTCGTCGGGGACATTTAAACAACCCCAACAATCGTTCTCAAGGAATGTGGACTCTCGTTCACGTTCCCAATATTCTAGACATTCGAAGAAACCTGCTAATTCCAACAACTCTCAGTCCAAATCTCAGTTTTCCAATTTTGTGCCTACGTGTAACCGTTGCGGAAAACTTCATCGTGGGGAGTGTTTGTCCCCTATTGTATGTCATGGTTGTGGAGAAGAGGGACACATACGTCCTGCGTGCCCCAAGCGAAGTGATGCGTGCTACGAATGTGGTCAAGTGGGCCACCTTGCTCGGAATTGCCCAAAAAAGAGGTTGGCAGCGTCTGAAAGTAAAGGCTCAGTCGCAAAGCCTAGTTATGTGGGTGGTTCCTCCCAATCAAAGGGGAATCCACCTAATCCTCAAGCCAGAGTTTACCAGATTACAGCTGCCGAGGCGCAGGATGTGCCGGATGTCGTAACCGGTACTTTTCTCTTGAACTCTTTACCTGCTGTAGTATTATTTGATTCCGGTGCAAGTGTGTCTTTTGTTTCTAAATCATTTGCACGAAAGTTAGATGTTGTACCTTCTTTGATGCATTTCCCTCTATCCGTTGATGTGGCAAGCGGGAAATCAGCATGTGCCACCCAAATATATTATGACTGTGTGCTGACCTTAGATGGACACAATTTTGATATTGACCTTGTCTCCATAGATACTAAAGAATTTGATGTAATAGTTGGTATGGATTGGTTGGCCAATAATCTTGCCACTATTGCTTGTGCGAAAAGAATTGTTCGTCTATTCACGTCGGAAGGCGAAGAAATATTTGTGTATGGGGATAGACGAAAAAGGGAAGCCGCAGTGATTTCGGTAGCTAAGGCTCGGAAAAATTTAAGTAAAGGTTGTCAATGTTTCTTGGCTTGTGTGTTGAATACTAAGAAAGAAGGGAAAAACCTCAAGGATGTACCAGTGGTTAATGAATATCCCGACGTGTTTCCTGATGACTTACCGGGATTGCCACTGGATCGATCTGTAGAGTTTCGGATTGAATTGGTGCCGGGAGCTGCACCAATTGCGCGTGCCCCGTATCGTTTAGCACCATCGGAAATGAAGGAAATGATGGCACAATTGGAAGAATTGTTAGAGAAAGGGTTTATTCAGCCGAGTACCTCGCCGTGGGGTGCTCCGGTTCTATTCGTACGAAAGAAAGACGGAACCTTGCGAATGTGTATAGATTATAGAGAACTGAACAAGGTGACTATAAAGAATAAGTATCCTTTGCCTCGTATTGATGACTTGTTCGATCAACTACAAGGAGCTGCTTATTTCTCGAAGATAGACCTTCGTTCAGGGTATCACCAACTTAATGTTCGTGAGGAAGATGTGCCGAAAACTGCTTTTCGGACCCGATATGGGCATTATGAGTTCTTAGTGATGCCTTTTGGACTCACTAATGCTCCTGCAGCTTTTATGACTTGATGAATCGTGTGTGCCGTCCAATGCTTGACAAGTCAGTTATAGTGTTTATCGACGACATCTTGGTGTATTCCAAGACGGAGGAAGATCATGTGGTTCATCTGAGGCGATTGCTCGAACTTCTTCGCAGCGAACAGTTGTATGCCAAATTCTCAAAGTGCGAGTTTTGGTTACGACAAGTGCAATTTTTAGGGCATGTCATATCTTGTGAGGGTGTTTCTGTGGATCCCTCCAAGATCGAGGCCATTAAAAGTTGGGAAGCGCCGAGAAGTGTTGCTGAGATTCGTAGCTTCCTTGGATTGGTCGGCTCTTACCGACGATTTATTCAAGATTTCTCTAAAATAGCCGTCCCACTCACTTCGTTGACACGTAAGAATGCGAAGTTTGTGTGGGAAGAGCCACAAAATGCAGCATTTCAAACTCTGAAGAGTCCACTAACCGATGCTCCGGTTCTGGCGTTGCCGGAAGGGAACGAAGATTTTGCTGTTTATAGCGATGCTTCGATAAATGGATTAGGTTGCGTGTTAATGCAACGGGAAAAAGTGATAGCTTATGCATCGAGACAACTTAAAGATTATGAGAAAAGTCGTCCGACTCATGACTTGGAGTTAGATGCTGTCACGTTTGCTTTAAAAATTTGGCGACATTACCTATATGGTACTAGGTGCCAATTGTTTACTGATCATAAGAGTTTGAGACATATCTTTGAGCAGAAAGAGTTAAACATGCGACATCGACGTGCCGTGGAATTGATTAAGGATTATGACTGTGAAATCCTTTATCACCCTGGAAAAGCCAATGTAGTGGCTGATGCTTTGAGCCGAAAGATATATCCGGAAGCAACTTGTTATGCATTAATGCATGTAGTTGTGACTTCTTCTATCCTTGACGACATTCGAAAGTGGCAAATCGAGGGCCTTAAGGAAGAAAATATTAAGGCTGAAAGGATGGTTGGTCAGAGTGTATTGTTAACCGAGGGTAGCAACGGTTTGAAAATGTTTAGAGATCGCATTTGGGTGCCTAAGATCGGTGATGTGCGCAAGACAATTTTAGAAGATGGTCATAATTCGAAATTCTCAATTCACCCCGGGAGTTCTAAAATGTATCAGGATTTGAAATCCGAATATTGGTGGCCCGGAATGAAGCGAGACGTTGGTAATCGTGTTGAACGGTGTTTGACTTGCTTGCGAGTCAAGGCCGAACATCAAAAACCATCTGGAAATTTGCAACCACTCGAGATACCTGAATGGAAGTGGGATCACATCACGATGGATCGACTGACGAAGTCCGCACACTTTTTGCCGATACGAGAAAACTTTCCTTTGGAAAGATTGGCGCGAATGTATATCGATGAAATTATTGTACGTCATGGGATTCCAAAATCTATTGTCTCGGATCGTGATTCGAGATTTACTTCGAGATTTTGGCAAAGTATGCAAGATCAGTTGGGAACGCGTGTTAACTTGAGTACGGCGTTTCGTCCCCAGACTGATGGCCAGACTGAACGTACCAATCAGACGATGGAAGATATGTTACGTGCGTGCGTGATCGAGCTTGGTGGAAATTGGGATACGCACCTACCGCTTGTGGAATTTGCCTACAACAACAGTTATCATTCTTCGATAAAGATGGCCCTGTATGAGTCGTTGTATGGTCGGAAGTGTCGAACTCCGACGTGTTGGCGTGAAGCAGGCGAGAAACCGTTAGCGGGTCCCGAATTGCTTCAAGAGACGCATGATAAAATTCAGATTATTCGTGAGCGAATCAAAGCTGCCCAAGATCGACAGAAAGCATACTCGGACAAACGTCATAAAGATATTGAGTTTGCAGTGGGAGATTCCGTGATGTTGAAAGTATCTCCGTGGAAGGGAATTATGAGATTCGGGAAGCGAGGGAAGTTAAGTCCTCGATACGTTGGACCATTTCCTATTACCGAGCGTATTGGAGCCCAAGCTTATAAATTAGAGTTGCCCGCTGAGTTGGCAGGAATTCATGACACCTTCCAGGTTAGCTATTTGAAGAAAAGTCCGATCAATCCTACGGTGACCGTTCCTTTGGATGATGTGCAAATTGATGAGAAATTGCGATATATTGAAGAACCGGAAAAGATTATCGGCGACAAAGTAATTAATCTAAGGAATAAGGAGATCGAGATGGTACTCGTTTGTTGGAAGCACCACCGTGGATCTCTGATGACTTGGGAGACGAAGGCTGAAATGATGGCCAAATACCCCGCTCTGTTTGAAAAAACCTCATTCCGTGGGCGGAATCCTTTTAAGAGGGGAGGAATTGTAACGACCCGATTATTTAATAAAATTGATAATTAATATTTATTACGAAGAAATACAAATTCGGAATATTAATTAATATTGAGACATATAAATAAATGGTGGTGCAAATTATAATAAATAAAGTATTGATTTATGAAGAAAGGACCTTAAACGAAATGGAAATAATTGTAGGGTCTAAATGGTAAATATTAAATAGTTTAAAAAAAAAAAGGAAAAAGCAAATTCTTGCTTTATATCTACGCCAACAGACACACACTTACACAAGTGTGTGTGTGTTCGTCCAAGAAAAAGAGAGAAAAGAGAGGAGAAAGAAAAGAGAGAAAAGAGAAGAAAAAGAGAAGAAGAAAGAAAGAAAAATCTGATTTTATTGGAAGTTTCATACGATTTTAAAGATCCAAGAGGTACCAACTCTTATTTTTATAAATCTCTTACTTTTCTATTTTTTCCACCATCTTCATATGAAGAAGATGAGAACTCAAATGGGTTTTTATGAAGATCTCTTAGAAATGGCTAGATCTGAAAGAAAATGATGAAATATGTTAGATCCATTATCTAAAAAGTATATTATACAAGTTTCTATGTATTTTGATGGGTTTTTATGAAGATCTCTTAGAAATGGCTAGATCTGAAAAGAAAATGATGAAATACGTTAGATCCATTATCTAAAAAGTATATTATACAAGTTTCTATGTATTTTGATGGGTTTTTATGAAGATCTCTTAGAAATGGCTAGATCTGAAAAGAAAATGATGAAATACGTTAGATCCATTATTTTAAAAAGTATATTGGCAAGTTTTTATGTATTTTGGTGGGTTTATCTCAAAACCCCAAATTTGAGTTCATATGAACCCTATGTAATCTAAAAAGATGAAAATGATGTTTTGATGGTTAAAATGAGTTATGATATATATATATATATATATATATATATATATATATATATATATATATGTTGGGAATAATTTTACAACTCTTTATAATAAATATAGAGAAGTTTTAGTATTTTTGTCATTAAATCTGTAAGGCAGAAAGTGCAGTTCAGCCTTGAAATATTCTGAAAAATTTTCTAAGTATAGATCTAGGATGACCCGAATTTCGGATGACCATGGTCCGAATTTCGGATGGCCTTGGACCGAAATTGTAATTTTAATTATTTTTATTGTATGAGATCTTTTGTCATAATAGTCTATGACATCTATTAAGGAGAATAATTAGACCAAAATATTTATTGAGGTTTAATGCCGAAATTAGTTAAGTCTTACGACTAATGTATCCGGATCAATGTTAAGAAGTTATAACCTATGAGACTTATAAATATTACATTATGAACCTATTTGTAGGGGTTTGACGGGTTAAGGTCCCTTGGAGACTATTAATCATATTTTGACGATTATAACTCGGTTTCGAGACCGAGAGCTTGTTGTACACCACTGTGAGTTCTAGCATTAATGTATTTATATGCATATCATGAATTGTATGTTATCGCTTTCGTATCATTCTTGTCATTTACATGCCTTGCCATCACATATATTATTGTTATCATATTATCACTCGATTGATAAGTTGTTGAACATTCATTTGACCTCTCCGCCGAGACGGTAAGCCTGAGTGTGGTAACCTAGCGGAATCATAATGGTAAGCCTGAGTGTGGTAACCATTATTGCCTGTAAAACGATAAGCCTATGTGTGGTAATCGTATGGCATCACTGTAAACTGCATTTCGATAAGCCTGTGGTCTGTGGTAATCGAGCAGTAGATTGTAAACCCATTGTACGGTAAGCTTGTGTGTGGTAACCGCAATGTGGTAGCTTATTAGCCATTAGTTGGCCTCCTGAGATTGTTAGTTAAATTCATGGCATTGCATGACATCATTCATATATCGCATGATACTTTAATCTAGAAACTCACTAAACAACTTTGTTGTTTACCCGTTAGTTGATAATTATTTTCAGGAGCTGTTAAGGGCAAAGGCCCGGCTGGGCCAAACTGTTAGACATTGACTGGAGCATGGATAGGAGCTCCATATTTTGTTGATGATTGGGGTGGGAGTAGCAGACTTCCATTTTTGACTTACGCGAATTAGTTAATGATTATTAATTCGTTTGTAATCACACTGATGATTTAACAATGTGACCCCAATTACATTACTCCGTGATTTCAGACACTCTGTTGTATTATATGCAAAGTGTTTGGAATCACGTTGATGATTGTTAAAGTATTAAAAGTTTTAAATTGACCGTATTTCCGCAAGTACTCTGTATAAATTAATGTATAATGGTATCGAAATACTCGTATTAGTTGTATGGGTGTTTCAATTTGGTATCAGAGCTGGAGCTCATAGACAGAGTATAGTCGACGATACTCTACTCTGAGCACGAATTCAGATGCTGGTATTGACCCACCTAGGCGGCAATATTATAACAAATTCAATTGACCTTTGGCCTAGGATGGAATATTAATGGGTAGACTTTTAAGGTTTTAACTCAATGAAAGTATAATTGTGTATACTTATAAATGTTAAATGCACACTTTGGTGCGAAAGAAGCGTTGAACCGACCTGTAACTGTTTGTTGCAGACAATGTCGGATAGCCAGTCAAATCGCGTTCTACACCAGGAGGTAGAACATTCAAATGACGGGGGAGACAGAGATCAGTCTCAAGATTTTGAAAATGAATCCAGTTTCCGTACTGGTGGAGGGTCTAGAGAGGACCAGATGATGCAAATGATGGCTCAGATGCTGGAGCAAAATCGCCAGCAGAATGAGCTAAAATGACCCAGTTACTTGCTTCCCAGAACGTGCAGGGAAAGAAAAATAATGCTGAGGTGGAGCAAGCGAGTAACGATAATACTGAAGTCGTTGGAAGCGGAAGCAGGGCTGAAAGGCCTAAGAAGGATAAAGAACGAAAGCACGACTCTTCTAAGTCAAAAAGGGGAATGTCGTATAAGAATTTCATAGGTTGTCGTCCTCCATCGTTCAATGGACGGGCAACTACTGTGGAGGCCTTGGACTGGATCAAGGCAATTGAAAAATTATTCCGAGTCACCGACGTCAGCAATGATAAGAAGGTGCAGTACGCAGCTGCACAATTTGTTGGTCCTGCTCTAACTTGGTGGGATTCAGAAGTCGAGATTATGGGTTTAGATGTTGCGGCAAAAATGTCCTGGGAAGAGTTCAAGACCAGGTTCGACAAGCATTTCTGTCCGGCTGTTGCGGTCCAGAAGATAAAAAGAGACTTTCTTACATTTCAGCAAGGAGAGTTATCAGTGGATGATTATCTGATCGAGTTTAACTCGAAAGCGATGTTTGTGGGGACGGTAATTGCTGACGAAAAACAAAAGACGACTATTTTGTGGAAGGACTGCGGAGTGAGATCCGCGAGATGGTGACGGTTCGCGCAGTCGAATCTTTTGAGAAAGCCGTGGAGTATGCGCGACTCCGAGAATATGAATTGTTCCGCAGGGAACAAGAATCGACCGGATCGAAGAAAGCGAAGGTTGAGTCTTCGTCGGGGACATTTAAACAACCCCAACAATCGTTCTCAAGGAATGTGGACTCTCGTTCACGTTCCCAATATTCTAGACATTCGAAGAAACCTGCTAATTCCAACAACTCTCAGTCCAAATCTCAGTTTTCCAATTTTGTGCCTACGTGTAACCGTTGCGGAAAACTTCATCGTGGGGAGTGTTTGTCCCCTATTGTATGTCATGGTTGTGGAGAAGAGGGACACATACGTCCTGCGTGCCCCAAGCGAAGTGATGCGTGCTACGAATGTGGTCAAGTGGGCCACCTTGCTCGGAATTGCCCAAAAAAGAGGTTGGCAGCGTCTGAAAGTAAAGGCTCAGTCGCAAAGCCTAGTTATGTGGGTGGTTCCTCCCAATCAAAGGGGAATCCACCTAATCCTCAAGCCAGAGTTTACCAGATTACAGCTGCCGAGGCGCAGGATGTGCCGGATGTCGTAACCGGTACTTTTCTCTTGAACTCTTTACCTGCTGTAGTATTATTTGATTCCGGTGCAAGTGTGTCTTTTGTTTCTAAATCATTTGCACGAAAGTTAGATGTTGTACCTTCTTTGATGCATTTCCCTCTATCCGTTGATGTGGCAAGCGGGAAATCAGCATGTGCCACCCAAATATATTATGACTGTGTGCTGACCTTAGATGGACACAATTTTGATATTGACCTTGTCTCCATAGATACTAAAGAATTTGATGTAATAGTTGGTATGGATTGGTTGGCCAATAATCTTGCCACTATTGCTTGTGCGAAAAGAATTGTTCGTCTATTCACGTCGGAAGGCGAAGAAATATTTGTGTATGGGGATAGACGAAAAAGGGAAGCCGCAGTGATTTCGGTAGCTAAGGCTCGGAAAAATTTAAGTAAAGGTTGTCAATGTTTCTTGGCTTGTGTGTTGAATACTAAGAAAGAAGGGAAAAACCTCAAGGATGTACCAGTGGTTAATGAATATCCCGACGTGTTTCCTGATGACTTACCGGGATTGCCACTGGATCGATCTGTAGAGTTTCGGATTGAATTGGTGCCGGGAGCTGCACCAATTGCGCGTGCCCCGTATCGTTTAGCACCATCGGAAATGAAGGAAATGATGGCACAATTGGAAGAATTGTTAGAGAAAGGGTTTATTCAGCCGAGTACCTCGCCGTGGGGTGCTCCGGTTCTATTCGTACGAAAGAAAGACGGAACCTTGCGAATGTGTATAGATTATAGAGAACTGAACAAGGTGACTATAAAGAATAAGTATCCTTTGCCTCGTATTGATGACTTGTTCGATCAACTACAAGGAGCTGCTTATTTCTCGAAGATAGACCTTCGTTCAGGGTATCACCAACTTAATGTTCGTGAGGAAGATGTGCCGAAAACTGCTTTTCGGACCCGATATGGGCATTATGAGTTCTTAGTGATGCCTTTTGGACTCACTAATGCTCCTGCAGCTTTTATGACTTGATGAATCGTGTGTGCCGTCCAATGCTTGACAAGTCAGTTATAGTGTTTATCGACGACATCTTGGTGTATTCCAAGACGGAGGAAGATCATGTGGTTCATCTGAGGCGATTGCTCGAACTTCTTCGCAGCGAACAGTTGTATGCCAAATTCTCAAAGTGCGAGTTTTGGTTACGACAAGTGCAATTTTTAGGGCATGTCATATCTTGTGAGGGTGTTTCTGTGGATCCCTCCAAGATCGAGGCCATTAAAAGTTGGGAAGCGCCGAGAAGTGTTGCTGAGATTCGTAGCTTCCTTGGATTGGTCGGCTCTTACCGACGATTTATTCAAGATTTCTCTAAAATAGCCGTCCCACTCACTTCGTTGACACGTAAGAATGCGAAGTTTGTGTGGGAAGAGCCACAAAATGCAGCATTTCAAACTCTGAAGAGTCCACTAACCGATGCTCCGGTTCTGGCGTTGCCGGAAGGGAACGAAGATTTTGCTGTTTATAGCGATGCTTCGATAAATGGATTAGGTTGCGTGTTAATGCAACGGGAAAAAGTGATAGCTTATGCATCGAGACAACTTAAAGATTATGAGAAAAGTCGTCCGACTCATGACTTGGAGTTAGATGCTGTCACGTTTGCTTTAAAAATTTGGCGACATTACCTATATGGTACTAGGTGCCAATTGTTTACTGATCATAAGAGTTTGAGACATATCTTTGAGCAGAAAGAGTTAAACATGCGACATCGACGTGCCGTGGAATTGATTAAGGATTATGACTGTGAAATCCTTTATCACCCTGGAAAAGCCAATGTAGTGGCTGATGCTTTGAGCCGAAAGATATATCCGGAAGCAACTTGTTATGCATTAATGCATGTAGTTGTGACTTCTTCTATCCTTGACGACATTCGAAAGTGGCAAATCGAGGGCCTTAAGGAAGAAAATATTAAGGCTGAAAGGATGGTTGGTCAGAGTGTATTGTTAACCGAGGGTAGCAACGGTTTGAAAATGTTTAGAGATCGCATTTGGGTGCCTAAGATCGGTGATGTGCGCAAGACAATTTTAGAAGATGGTCATAATTCGAAATTCTCAATTCACCCCGGGAGTTCTAAAATGTATCAGGATTTGAAATCCGAATATTGGTGGCCCGGAATGAAGCGAGACGTTGGTAATCGTGTTGAACGGTGTTTGACTTGCTTGCGAGTCAAGGCCGAACATCAAAAACCATCTGGAAATTTGCAACCACTCGAGATACCTGAATGGAAGTGGGATCACATCACGATGGATCGACTGACGAAGTCCGCACACTTTTTGCCGATACGAGAAAACTTTCCTTTGGAAAGATTGGCGCGAATGTATATCGATGAAATTATTGTACGTCATGGGATTCCAAAATCTATTGTCTCGGATCGTGATTCGAGATTTACTTCGAGATTTTGGCAAAGTATGCAAGATCAGTTGGGAACGCGTGTTAACTTGAGTACGGCGTTTCGTCCCCAGACTGATGGCCAGACTGAACGTACCAATCAGACGATGGAAGATATGTTACGTGCGTGCGTGATCGAGCTTGGTGGAAATTGGGATACGCACCTACCGCTTGTGGAATTTGCCTACAACAACAGTTATCATTCTTCGATAAAGATGGCCCTGTATGAGTCGTTGTATGGTCGGAAGTGTCGAACTCCGACGTGTTGGCGTGAAGCAGGCGAGAAACCGTTAGCGGGTCCCGAATTGCTTCAAGAGACGCATGATAAAATTCAGATTATTCGTGAGCGAATCAAAGCTGCCCAAGATCGACAGAAAGCATACTCGGACAAACGTCATAAAGATATTGAGTTTGCAGTGGGAGATTCCGTGATGTTGAAAGTATCTCCGTGGAAGGGAATTATGAGATTCGGGAAGCGAGGGAAGTTAAGTCCTCGATACGTTGGACCATTTCCTATTACCGAGCGTATTGGAGCCCAAGCTTATAAATTAGAGTTGCCCGCTGAGTTGGCAGGAATTCATGACACCTTCCAGGTTAGCTATTTGAAGAAAAGTCCGATCAATCCTACGGTGACCGTTCCTTTGGATGATGTGCAAATTGATGAGAAATTGCGATATATTGAAGAACCGGAAAAGATTATCGGCGACAAAGTAATTAATCTAAGGAATAAGGAGATCGAGATGGTACTCGTTTGTTGGAAGCACCACCGTGGATCTCTGATGACTTGGGAGACGAAGGCTGAAATGATGGCCAAATACCCCGCTCTGTTTGAAAAAACCTCATTCCGTGGGCGGAATCCTTTTAAGAGGGGAGGAATTGTAACGACCCGATTATTTAATAAAATTGATAATTAATATTTATTACGAAGAAATACAAATTCGGAATATTAATTAATATTGAGACATATAAATAAATGGTGGTGCAAATTATAATAAATAAAGTATTGATTTATGAAGAAAGGACCTTAAACGAAATGGAAATAATTGTAGGGTCTAAATGGTAAATATTAAATAGTTTAAAAAAAAAAAGGAAAAAGCAAATTCTTGCTTTATATCTACGCCAACAGACACACACTTACACAAGTGTGTGTGTGTTCGTCCAAGAAAAAGAGAGAAAAGAGAGGAGAAAGAAAAGAGAGAAAAGAGAAGAAAAAGAGAAGAAGAAAGAAAGAAAAATCTGATTTTATTGGAAGTTTCATACGATTTTAAAGATCCAAGAGGTACCAACTCTTATTTTTATAAATCTCTTACTTTTCTATTTTTTCCACCATCTTCATATGAAGAAGATGAGAACTCAAATGGGTTTTTATGAAGATCTCTTAGAAATGGCTAGATCTGAAAGAAAATGATGAAATATGTTAGATCCATTATCTAAAAAGTATATTATACAAGTTTCTATGTATTTTGATGGGTTTTTATGAAGATCTCTTAGAAATGGCTAGATCTGAAAAGAAAATGATGAAATACGTTAGATCCATTATCTAAAAAGTATATTATACAAGTTTCTATGTATTTTGATGGGTTTTTATGAAGATCTCTTAGAAATGGCTAGATCTGAAAAGAAAATGATGAAATACGTTAGATCCATTATTTTAAAAAGTATATTGGCAAGTTTTTATGTATTTTGGTGGGTTTATCTCAAAACCCCAAATTTGAGTTCATATGAACCCTATGTAATCTAAAAAGATGAAAATGATGTTTTGATGGTTAAAATGGGTTAAGATATATATACATATATATATATATATATATATATATATATATATATATATATATATATATATATATATATATATATATATATATATATATATTGGGAATAATTTTACAACTCTTTATAATAAATATAGAGAAATTTTATTATTTTTGACATTAAATCCGTAAGGCAGAAAGTGCAGTTCAGCCTTGAAATATTCTGAAAAATTTGCTAAATATGGGTCTAGGATGGCCCGAATTTCGGATGGCCTTGGACCGAAATTGTAATTTTAATTATTTTTATTCTATGAGATATTTTGTCATAATAGTCTATGACATCTATTAAGGAGAATAATTAGACCAAAATATTTATTGAGGTTTAATGCCGAAATTAGTTAAGTCTTACGACTAATGTATCCGGATCAATGTTAAGAAGTTATAACCTATGAGACTTATAAATATTACATTATGAACCTATTTGTAGGGGTTTGACGGGTTAAGGTCCCTTGGAGACTATTAATCATATTTTGACGATTATAACTCGGTTTCGAGACCGAGAGCTTGTTGTACACCACTGTGAGTTCTAGCATTAATGTATTTATATGCATATCATGAATTGTATGTTATCGCTTTCGTATCATTCTTGTCATTTACATGCCTTGCCATCACATATATTATTGTTATCATATTATCACTCGATTGATAAGTTGTTGAACATTCATTTGACCTCTCCACCGAGACGGTAAGCCTGAGTGTGGTAACCTAGCGGAATCATAATGGTAAGCCTGAGTGTGGTAACCATTATTGCCTGTAAAACGATAAGCCTGTGTGTGGTAATCGTATGACATCACTGTAAACTGCATATCGATAAGCCTGTGTCTGTGGTAATCGAGCAGTAGATTGTAAACCCATTGTACGGTAAGCTTGTGTGTGGTAACCGCAATGTGGTAGCTTATTAGCCATTAGTTGGCCTCCTGAGATTGTTAGTTGAATTCATGGCATTGCATGACATCATTCATATATCGCATGGTACTTTAATCTAGAAACTCACTAAACAACTTTATTGTTTACCCGTTAGTTGATAATTCTTTTCAGGAGTTGTTAAGGGCAAAGGCCCGGCTGGGCCAAACTGTTAACATTGATTGGAGCACGGATAGGAGCTCCATATTTTGTTGATGATTGGGGTGGGAGTAGCAGACTTCCATTTTTGACTTACGCGAATTAGTTAATGATTATTAATTCGTTTGTAATCACACTGATGATTTAACAATGTGACCCCAATTACATTACTCCGTGATTTCAGACACTCTGTTGTGTTATATGCAAAGTGTTTGGAATCACGTTGATGATTGTTAAAGTATTAAAAGTTTTAAATTGACCGTATTTCCACGAGTACTCTGTATAAATTAATGTATAATGGTATCGAAATACTCGTATTAGTTGTATGGGTGTTTCATAGTAGGAACTCATTTGAAGTTTTGAAGACTTGGTTTGAGTTTTGGTCATTTAGGAACTCAATTGGAGTTCATATGAATTCCATGGAGTAATGAAATTCTATGTTATGGTTATAATGTGTTTATAAAGTATTCATTTATGTTATTAAATTGTTTTCATGTGTCGGGTAACACAAAGCTTGTGCAAGAACTCAATTTGGTGTTTTAAGCCCAAACCGCACACCACGTGTTCGGTGAAATGCCACATTGAGTTCCTAAGCATTATGGGATTTGGTTTTAATGTTTAAACATAAATTGAATATCTAAAAATATCCTAAATATGTCTAGTATTACTATGGATTTGGTTAGAATTGAATACAAGCTCAATTGGATCTTGGTGTTGTCGGTTGGAGTTTCCGGTCATTTTAGGACTCGAATGGAGTTCGTATGAGTTCCATGGAATCATGGAATGTTATGAAATAATTATAATATGTTTAGAGGTGTTAAAATGACCTACATATGTTAATTATATTGTTGGTAAAACCCTTTCAAATTTTCATAACCATTCGATGCGTTTTGGGGAGTTGAATGCTGAGAAAAACGTGCAGGCAGGCATGGGTGACAGCAGTCACGACATGACCACCCCTAGGGTCACGCCATGACCAACTTTCTGCCCAAAAACTTGATTTTGGTCGGTCGGTGGTCGATGCTTTGGTCTTATACTTGCAAACCACCTCTAAATTAAGTGTTTAAAGAGTTTGAGGGTCTTTGATCAATTTCAGAACTCCTAGGGCCTCATTTGGACTTAGTGCTTTCGGTTTGATATCCATATACTCTTAGCCCACTCTTAGAAGCTTATATTGTGTTCGAGGGCTTACGGGTACGTGTAATGAATGCTTTTAAATGAATCGAGTCGAAGGGAGCTTGATTGCAAGCTTTAGCATTGGGGCTATTGTGACTTTGTTGGAAGGCTTTGGAATCTTATAAACCGATCATTGTGAGTTCTAGCATTAATGTTACATAATATGTATGTATCTCATTGTTTTACCTCGTTGAATACTTTGTGGAGCTATTTGTTGATATATTGATAGTAGTTGCATATTTGCTTTCATTTCTCATATGAATGATTTATTGGGCATATGTGAGGCACCTTGGACCTCACCATACTTGATGTGCTATCATTTGACCTCACCTTGAGTTGAGCTAATTGTTGATATTTTGATAGTAGACGCATACATACCCTCAATTCTCACATGTATGATTCTTTGGGCTTATGTGAGGCACGTTGGACCTCACCATACTTGATATGCTTTCATTTGACCTCACCTGGATATCCATGGATAATGTTGGGCTAGCTCTAATCCTAAATTGAGCTATATGTTGGACTAGCTCTAAGTCTCAATTGAGCAATATGTTGGACTAGCTCTAAGTCTAAATTGAGCAAGACGTTGGACTAGCTCTAAGTCTAAATAGAGCAACACTTTGGACTAGCTCTAAGTCTCAATTGAGCAATATGTTGGGCTAGATCTAAGCCTAAATTGAGAAATATGTTGGGCTAGCTCTAAGCCTAATTTGAGCACTTGATCATATTGGTTATTGAACATACTCGTTGCTTATCGTTGCATGCATGTATATTATGTATCACTCTAATCTAGCAACTTACTCAACTTTGTTGACCCCCTTTAGTTGTTAACCCCCTTTCAGGTAAAGGAAAGCATCACACCTGACCATCTTGGTAGTGGATTGGACCTTGACTAGCGGCTTCATTATTTTCGCATATCTTTGATAAAGCTTTGGGTGAGGATTTAGTGGACTCCCGTTTGGGTATACGCACGTGAATGAACTTAGCTTGTATTCATGGTTAGATATTTTGG